>OZ057412.1:90759001-91989251 GCA_964056705.1 Troilus luridus | reverse complement strand
AACTATTGTGGTCTGTAAAAAAAAAAATCCTTTTATTTAATTTCAGGTCATTAAAGAGACTGGTTATTTAAAGGAAATATTTACTGCTGAAGAACTTATTGCTGATAATGTAAAAGACAAGGATAGTAAAATAAAATTTCTTACAAAATTAATCAATGCCGTGAGTAAGTAATAATTACTTTTGTTTGTTTGTTTGTAATAATTTGTTTATAAAGTAGTTGTAGTTATCATAGACTTTCATTAACCTCACTGATCAGAATAACCACACACATGCCATAAAAGAAGTAGTCCATGGGTTCATTTAGGACCATTTGTCTGATTAATATGAGTAGATAGGTTTTAATGAAAAACTAAATATATTCACCCCCCCCCCAAAAAAAAATCCCATTAATTTAACTGTATGAAAATGACTAGATTATTAATGATAATGTAACATCAATATCTATTAATAATTAATTCAATAAAAATGACATTAAATTACTTCATTCCACTGAAGGTACAATCAATAATAGAATTATGTAATATTTGAATATTGATTGGGCCTACAATGGAATGAAATATCTTAAAATTGTTTTTATTTAGGTAATCATTAACAGATACTGAAATTAAATTATCATTAACAAACTCATTGCTTGCATACAAATAACTTACTGGAATTTTTTGTTTGTTTGAATACATTTAGTTCATTTTACATCTACATATTAATCATACAAATGGTCATAAATTAATCCATACACTACCTTTTCCTTCATAATTTATTGTTAAACATTTGTATTTTATATATAGATTATATTAGAGATATTCCGATTCAATTAAATATATTGCCTTTATACTAAAATATTTTAAAGACAAATATTAATAAATTCTTTATTTATTCTGGGACAAGTCCCTTTATAATAACAATACAAATAATAATATATAAAATATAATGTCTTAGAGTAGAAGATAATTATGATTAATTAGTAATCCCAATTTAATTAATAAATGAAAACTATAATTTAAAAATTATGAAATTAAATTGTGTGCTCCAGTAACAATATTTAAAAAAAGGAATTACAAAATAAAAACAGAAATCAGTGTATAATTTTACATGTTATGTTTTTTATTTTACATTCTAGGTTTTAAAATAAATATTTCATTTTTAGAAGATTCAACGGGAAATAATCTAAAAGCTAAACCAGGAAAAATAGTTGCTGGACTAGAAGTTGATAAAACACTTGAATTACTACAAGCGATTGCCAAAGGGATAGGCTCTCAGGTTATTTTTATATTCATGTTAACTTAAAATAATTTACTCTTATGTTATGTTTGTTAAAAATAAATTATTTTATTTTTAGACAAATGAAAATAAATCAGTAATAAATAATCAGGGCGAAAATAAGTCATCAAAAGATGTTTCTGGTTCTATTGGTTCTAACAACAAATCAAAACCAAAAACAGAAGAAAACACAAGTCAAAAACCAAGTGATGGGAAAGATAAAAAAAAGAAGGATAAAAAGAAACAGGATTCCAAAGTAGCTAATATCAAGGATGAAAAGGACAAAAAGAAAAGGGAAAAATCTGAAAAAAGAGAAAACGGGGAAAAAATAGAAAAGAATGAAAAATCTCAAAATCAAGAATCACTGGACAAAAGAGAAAAGACCAGCAATGATGAAAAGCCTTCTAAAAAGGATACAACTGACAATCATGGAAAACAAATAGCAAATGAGGTGAAAAGAAGAGAAAGCTTTCCGACTGAGGAAAGCAATATCCCTGGAGCATTAGAAGATGAAAAGTAAGTTTTGGAATGTCATGTTCAATTTAGATTTTACCACTACTGATGTTCTACTGGATTTAAGTAGCATCATTGAAAATGTACACATTAAAACATATTCACTTACGAAGCATATAACAGTAATGAAGACACTCTCAAACTGTACACAAAGCTAATACAGAACATAAGACAGGTTATAATTAAAATTATAACTAAAACATTATAGGCAGTATTGGTGTGAGAAATGAGATATTGTTAAATGAAATTAAATCGATAGTAGGTAGAAGTCCACAATTAACAACCCCCCTACCTCTCCACAGTTTAACTTTGATGGAATGCAACATTTCCGTATAATTAGTCTCATAATCAACATATTTTTAACTCATTCACTTGTTTGCACATATTTGTTTTATTCATATCAGGTTTATTTTATCTACAAGAACTTAAATTCTATTTGGACTACATTTTCTGTTAGATTCTCCTTGATATGAGTACAAAACGAATAAGTCAATATAAAGTTTATTTTAACAATCATTCATATATGGAAAAGGTCAAAAATAAAGATTTACAACAGTTTATGATAATTTGGTTTGAATTGGATCTTTTCGATTGGGGTAGTTCAGTGTCTCTGGGGACTGTCTACACCGAGTTCAAGATTGGTTCTGGCAGATAAGTTATGTATTTGTTTTTGGATCAATCCTGTTGGATTTAGATGCTCTCTCGGGGACACATCCAGCCTCTGTAATAATTTCATTCCATTGACTTTGATTCAGTACAGATCTTGTATTGAACTTAAGTTAGTTAATGTTTTTGTTTTTTTATTCTCATAAATAATCAACAGGAATCTCTATCATTATTATTTTTTTGGATTTCATTTTTAAGCAATGATTATCCTTTTTATTTTTTAGATCAGATGCCCAGAAACAACATGAAAATGATTTAGTGGATGCAGTTAAGGAGCCTGAAAAAATTAGCGATGAAGGAGTAAATCCAACCGGAGGAGTTTCTCAACAGCCGTTCGTTGAACCAAAACGAGAAAAAGAAAATGTTGACAAAAAAGAAGAAGAAATCATTTTCAGGCACAAGGAAGAACAAAAAAATCTAAAACAAAATAATGATGTAGACAATCATAAACAATCAAATGGTGAAGTATCATTAAAAAGGCCCTCTACTAGAAGGTCATCTTCACGATCACTTAAACAACCAATGAGTAAGTATTATTATTTTACATGGTTTTCTTTTATTTTTATAATACTGCCTGAATTTTCAAGGAATTGGTCAGGGGGCACAGTATGTTGTAACTCTGCTTACTATTTATAGTGAGCCAAAATTTCAAAAAAATATTCCATGATCTTTAATATAGTACATGTATCATGTATTCTGAGCAATGTCCAATTTTACCTTCAGCCTTTGCATTGACTAAACTCATAGTTAACTATGGTGTGGACACCTTCCCTCTTCCGTCTCAATGTTTGAAATGGTCCCATTTATCCTACCCATATTTCAAATGGTCTCACATATTTATAAATGGAAAATTGTAGCAATACAAGTGTAAAATAACTTCAAATCTTATTAAAAAGCAATGCAAGAATAAAGAACTATTTTTATTGCAGGTTCGTCATAGGGAATCTACAATTACTGACATCACATTACACTGTTACGCTGTCTCAGAAACTGGTTGTTGAATGATAATTGATAATCTTTGTCTATCATTAATTCCTGTTGTCTAATTATCTTTCATAGATTAAGTTAAGGAACTCTTCTCTATCTCTCACAGATTTTTTTTTCTGTTTTTTGAAAGTAAACTGTATTTTTACTCTCAATAACTTTTTTTTTAAAAAATATTTAATGAAATTTACAACTGTATAACAGAATACATCAAGTAAATATAATGAATGTATACATTGGCATGAAAAGACAAGTAGAGAAACTCCCCAGTGGTAGTACTCAAATAAAAGTTCAACTTAAAAGATCACGAGGCCATCTTCTTTTCAGACGCCTTGGAGGATTATCAGGAATTGAAGAGGTTGCTAGGTTTGAAACTAGTGGGTTTGAGTGGGAATAAAGTTTGTCATGAAAAGATTGATATCGGATCTGGGCCAAATCAGGAACAAAATGGACATCAAGGTCATTATGGATTACTTTGTTCGTTACAAAGTAAGGAGCATTGAGGATTTTACAGAGAATTTTGGATTGTAAGGATTGAATACAAGAGGAATTCGATGGCTTAGTGGAGCCCCAAAGCTCTATTCCGCAAGTCTAGATGGGTCTAATAATTGTCATATATATGAGTCTTTTGTAATTAATTGAGAGCTTAGAGCGTTTGTCTAGTAAATGTTTCTTGTCGCTTCAGTCTAGTATGAGGGTTCCAAGTTAATCTTTTGTCAAGGTAAAGTCCTAACTACCAAACCTGTTCTACAGGAATCAGTGGGATGCTATTAAATGATACAGGAGAACAGGAAGTCATTGGTTTCTCTCAAAAACTGGGTTGACAATTTCAGATTGGTATTTCGTTAAAATAAATTTAAGAAATCTACTGGCTAAACTTCTCAAACTCGACCCTAGTGCCCTTAGTCAACAAATAAGGAACCTATTCCTTCTGTAACTCAAATGTTCTATGTAAATTGAATATTCTTTAAAAGAAGGGGAACCTAATCAAGGCACACCCTGATTTCTAATTTCTAGAGTACTTTTCCAAACAAGCGCCTTAGAAGTAAGATTTGTCTCATCTCACAGCCAGATGTTTTCAAACAAATAACAGAAAATTAACTTCTCTTTGATTCTACGAGCATCATTTAACTTGTTTTCAAAAGAACATTACAAACAAGATTGTTCAAATAATACTAAGTTTTACAAAAATCCCACAACCCTTCCAGGCTTTTGTTTTTTCTGGCAGTATCTTATCTCTTTCATTTGGTTTGGTTTTGGATCTCTAGGCTTTCATGGTAATGGTTTAGCAGATAGTTTTTTCTGTTTACCTTATTTTCGACAGTATCATTCCACTTTTTCTACCATTCTACTATAATTAATTTCTTTGTTCTGTGTACTCTAGTGGCTACCATTAATACTATCCTTTCCACAGTTCTCCCTAGTTCCATTTAGTTTTTCAAGTCTACCATGGCCTCACTTCATGTACCTGGCCTCATTTCTATTTCTTCTAACTTCCGGGCTTCTAAATCGATAAATTGTTTAAAAAAATTTTGGATGTCTCCTTCTTTCCTTTAAAATTCTCTCAAAAGCAGCAAGTAATCAATGCCCAATTCAGTTTGTATCACAACCTTAATGGCAGTGAAATATCTTATGACATCTCTACCATAAATAAAATAAATAATGGTAATAATTCATTAGAACCAATAACCAATTATGTGAAGGTTATATACTCTGAAATCTATAAAGTAGTTTTCATTGGAATCGTTATATATTATACGTAAGACACAAGATTTCGTTTGAGCTTCATTAACACACAATATCTCTATTTTATAT
The DNA here is from genome assembly GCA_964056705.1 of Troilus luridus. NCBI lineage: Eukaryota > Metazoa > Arthropoda > Insecta > Hemiptera > Pentatomidae > Troilus > Troilus luridus. The sequence continues at coordinate 91,984,015 of OZ057412.1, read as the reverse complement.
TTTGCCATTTCTTCAATGATCTCAACTTCCTTTCAATTTTTAGTGCAATGATTCTTTGTCCTATGTCTAAGGTTACTGAACATACTCTGGATCTATATAGGCTCCTTTACGAGCGGTTATCCCTGAGGAATAGGCTCCTTATCTAGGGACTCCAAATTACAAATATTTATCGAAAATTTGGATCTCTAGGTAGATTACCTAAACAATGGCTATGCATCTTATCTAATCGCCTGTATTGAGCCTGTGAATGCTACCGATGACTTGTTACTTACACAGTTCTTGTATTACCACCACAGAAATTGTCTTCTGATCGACATATTCCCCTAAAGCTCATTAGTCTTGAGTTTCAGTATTTTTCACCAAGATTTTGCTTGTCAGTTCACTGATACTGCTCTCTCTTCATATTGGTTAAGCCTACCTCATACTGGGCTGCTCCAATTAACACAATCCACCAATATGTAGGTGAGAATGGATTTGGAAATAAAGGGACATTGTTGGCCATGTGTAACACATCACTCCCCTTTGACCCCTACTTTAAACATAACGTGTATTTCTTTCTTAAAATAGTAATACCATATTAAGTATTCTAAATTTAATACATAACAATTTAAATTTTTTTAGAAAACGTTTCTTCATTCAAAATTTTGGATGATTTGAAATTTTAACTTGTTTTTAGAAGCTATTTCTGAAAAAAGTGATCCTGGGAAAGAAAAAGAAGATTCTAAGACCATTGAAGATGTAAATGCTTCTACTATTGGTGATACAAAAAAAAGTAAAAATGATTTCAAAGATTTTAATTCTTCTGAAGCTGATATCGTTCGACCTCCTTCTGCTATGTAAGATATTTCTGTTTTATATGAGTGTAATTTTTTTTGTTTTAAATTTCAAATACAGTACATAAAAATAAATTATCACAGAAATGGAAGAAGCAGGTAGAGATTTTAACATTTTTGATAAGTATTAATCCTGTAAAATTCAATAGAAAAAATGGTAATGTAATTCAAAAAATGGTATCATAAATAATAGAATAGTATACTTCAATAGTTGATTATTTTATTACAGTGAAAGACCAAGGACTGCAAGAAGAGCTCCACCTAGTGCAAGACCTCCAAGTGTAAGACCTGGCGCACCCAAAACTAGAGATCGTGGAGAAGTTGCTGTAGATTTGAAGTAAGTTTCTTATATGAAATAAGTATTTATTCATGAGCAAATGTTAGTTCTAGTTCGTAAACGGTCAAAAGACTATATCTATTCAAAAGACTCTTAAGTGACCTCTTGTTTGATACTGTTATATTCTTCAGTCTTTTTTCTATCTTTATGCAGTAAATTAGTTTTCTGTATTTTTAAATACAGCTGTTCTCATTTAATAAAGTTTATGATTAGATCATAAAAAGTTTTTAAATCCACCGTGGTCTAAAATATAGATTAAAAAAAATACTAATTTAACTTAACTTAAGATATAAGTTAAAATAAAATTATTTGTAAAAAAGAATCGGCCAAAAAGATTAATCTATGGAGTCTCTCTTGATTTTCAATTCATCAGACAAACACTCAAGTTATTTAATTGCTAAATGATATTTTTTTTATTAGAAAAAATCATAAATACTGTTAATTTTGTGATTTAAGTCCATGTTAGAGCAATGTATAATCACTCAAAAAGGGATGGTAAATAAACAAATTGTAAAATTAGCTAATTTATCCAAGTTAGTTAGTTAGTCCAAGTAATATATACTTAGACAGATTTAGAACAAGTCTAAATTTTATGAAGATTCACTACAATTTACAAATTCAAGTTAGTTTGATAATAAATATTATTTTCTGTTGATTCAATTAATTGGTTCACAAAAGTTTTTCCAAGTTTTCAAGGGCATCTTTTTTAAATCACAGAACATATGTTATGTCTTTAGATAATGTGTAATTGGGAGTGTTTAACTTAAATGTTAAAAATGATGATTTAAACACTACATAAACTTGATTGCCATTATTTTAGTTATTAATAAGGAATAGAGTAGCTCTTTGAATAAGAATTGATTCGTATACCAAATTTAAGGCCATGCTGTGGTAGAAAATTTATATTCTGTTTTGTAAGCACTCTGAGAATACAGATAATAAATTTTAAAAAATGTTTGTCGTAAAGCAACGGCTTATAACTATAGTGTTTAATAACATCCCACTGATTCCAGTTAAACAGGTCCGGTACTTAGGACCACACCTTGACAAACGCTTAACTTGGAATCCTCATACTAGACTAAAACGACAAGAAACAGCTCGTCCTTTCAGGCTTCTTCAGCATTTACTAGACAAACGCTCTAAGCTCCCAATTAATTAAAAAATACTCATATATATGACAATCATTAGACCCATCTGGACTTACGGAGTAGAGCTTTGGGGCTCCACTAAGCAATCGAATTCCTCTCGTATTCAATCCTTACAATCCAAAATCCTTCGTAAAATCCTCAATGCTCCTTACTTTGTTAAGAACAAAATAATATATATTGACCTTCTTCTTCTTCTTCTTTTGCTTCCTCTTATGCCATTTCTAGCGTCAAGGAGCGTCCAGCGAGGCTATTTTGTTTACTTTGTATAGTATTTTCTACCATCCTGGTTATTAGCCCAGCGATGTATGACCTTAATGTCCCATTTGTTGCTGATTTGGCCCGAATCCAATATCAATATTTTCATGACAAACTTTATTTCCACTCAATCCCACTAGTTTCAAACCTAGCAACCTCTTCAATTCCTGATAATCTTCCGAGCCGTCTGAAAAGAAGATGGCCTCGTGACGTTCTAAGTAGAACTTTTTAATTTAGTACTACTACTGGGTAGTTTCTCTACTTGTCTTTATGCATGACAATATGTACCATTAATCATAATTACTTCTTGTATTAGTATAATACAGTTGTAAATTTCATTGAATAATAAAATACTACATATTTTACGCCTAATAAATATGCTGTCTTATAGAAACCCAAAATATTTGGGCAGTATTGATAAAACAACATAATAATCTGTTCGTTTTATTTATTAGCAAAGTCAAAGAAAATGAAGCTAAGGAAGTCGTTGTTATTGCAGAAAATGAAAAAATTGAAGAGGATAAAGAAAATATGGTAGTAATGGAACCACACCATATGGTTCTTGATGAAGTTAGTGATTTTAATTTAATTTCTAGATCCCTAAATAAGTTTTAAAACTTTATTCTGTGCAATAATTTATAATACATTTACACTTTTTTCTCCAGGAAAATAATAATGAAGATATAAATTCTTCAGGTGCAGAAGGTTTGCTAGTTGATATTTTGGAATCAGCTAATAGTATCGAAAAACAAAAACCTCACACAGAGATCGTAAGTTATTAATTCTAGGACTACATAATAGGAGTTTTTCTTTTTTAACTATTGTTTTGTAAGGTATGTAATAATAAATCCGAGCTCTGACAAAAAATAAAATAAAAAGACATATATTTATAAGTATTAATGTAGAAAAAATTTATAATTTTTATATTCATTGTTGCACGTGAGCTTGAAATTGTTACAAAAGAGATTTTAGCTTTCTTGTTATCTTATTTTATTACTAACATTAGTAGCAGGAGAATATGAGTTTAGTTTCTCAGTAGTTCCTTATGTTTTGGAAGAATTATCACACATTAAGTAATGCAGACTGTAACTGTTCCCAAGCTTAATTGGGAATAGCAAGAAATATGAGACAGCTGCTAACTTTAAAATTGTCACATTAGGACCATGCCATATTAGTGGACAACACTGTCACCTCTTTCTATATGTTGCAACCCAAAAATGCTTCAATTTGCCAGCACAAGATCAAAAATAATTTCTTTTATTATAAAAAAAGGTAAATGATCTAAGACTTTTAATGCCAGCAGAAGTTTCATATTATGGAAGCTCAATCTAGCCAAACTTCACCACTACTAAATCACTTCAACAATAGTCCATTTACTCATTAATCGATTTGGCTTCTATGAGAATACTTTCTTCTTATAAGGGCCCCACTGATAAGATTGTTTAACCTTACATTCTGATTCTAGCGCCCCTGTTTAGGAGTTTTGATGTAAGAATATATTTAAAAGATATCAACTAATATTCATTTATAATTTACAGGTCATTTTATGTCTATAATATCAAACTTTTTCTTTGTTCTTTTCTCGAAACATAAATTCCACAAACATATTTTTTCCTCTTATTTTTCCATCTCCATTCTGTTTCAGTCCAATAGCCCACAACTCACTCAAACACATTTTCCACTAGTTAATGCATTTCTTGCCATGTTTAGTTCTTCTGAACAAAATTCAAAAGATGATTTCCTAACACTAGAAACATATGAATCTTACGACGTTAACAAATGATAATCTCGTAGAATCAAGCAAGGCTCCAACTCTTGAATTGTATTTCTGAAATTTTTCAAATGACACCTTAAAGTCATTTTTTTAAAACATAATTTCATGTTGTGACTTCTTCCGAGGCAATATTTTTTTTTTTTTTAAATTATACAACTTCGATCTCTGTTATGGAGGATCCCATATTTTCATAATGTTATAAAAATGAAAAACCAAAAAGACAGCAAAGAGAAGACATCCACAAATGTCAAAAGGTTACAAGATTGCTAAATCCTCTCTCTTTATCATTCATGGCACCCTTGTAAGTGGAAAGTACCCATTTCCCAACTGGACCATATGATGCTTTAACTGTTGTAACTGTATATTTATTTGATGATTAATAAATTTGATCAAACTACACATATTACTTTGTAGGAATATAGACATAACTATTTAATTAAATACATTTTTCCACGCCTAATCTAAATAATTTTCAATGAGAAAACAATTAACCAACATAAATTAAATATAAAAGAATATATTTATTACAATTCATCGATTAATAGGAATGGGAGAGTGGACAGCCAGATAAGCGAGCTAATTGGCAAAAAGAATGTGATCAACTGAAAGCAGGTATTCAGGCATTGACCAGATCGACTGGTCCTCTTGGCAAGTTGTTTGATTTTCTACAAGAGGATGTTGACTTGGCAGCTCGAGAGCTTTTATATTGGAAGCAAGCTAGTACTGAATACACTTCACAATTGCAATCAGAAAAGAGGTAAATTGAAATTGAAATCATATTGTCACCCTAATTTAAAAAAAACTCATTTTGTTTAGTTGTTTTTTAAACATATTCATGAAAATTCATTGATGGAACGCACGATTTAATGATGAACAAATGTCAAATAAATAAACAAGTATACAAAAAGCATTCTTTCACTAATCATCTATCACGATCAATAAAGGTATTAGCTTATATTAATCCAGATTTAATGATGTGCCTGATTTTTCATTCAATATAAATTTTGAAATTTCCTGTTCATACTGATTTCATGTATTTTTTTAACAGTACCATTTTTTGAAGTTTAACTAATCTCTTAATAAAAATTCCAAGCTCTAACAAAAAAAAACGAAAAATATATATATAATTTTTCATGTGATTTAAAAGAAACAAATTTAATTATTTGCATTCACTAGAGGGTATCTGATGTTTTGGATTTGGAGTTAAATTTTACATTTGATTTAAGTACTCGTTTCTTTAATTAAACTAACACTGATAGCAAAAGTTTGAAATGGATAACTTATTTATTGTTTATTTCATTTTGTTTTTGTATTTTAAATTTTCTGCAATATACTGATACAGTTCTCAAATAAATATATCAGTTTTTTTTTCAATTCAGGTCGACAGAAGAGTTGCTTATTAAACACAGAAATAAACTTACAGAACTCGAAAGGCTAATACAAGAAGAACAAGAAGCTATAAGAGCAGTGAAATCTAGCATATTAATCAATGATAGGAAAATACTCTCTCTCATAGCAAGGGTACCTATGAAACAATAGATTTTTGTGTTCCTTCAAAAAATCTATACAAGTGCCTGTAAATGTGCCTTTCTTAGTATTTATTCGACAAGCGATATTTATCTATGTAATCATGACTTGTATTTATTCTACTAAAGAATTTATTATACTGACAAGGAATTTAACTGAAATCAAAAGTTTGTATTGTTTTTCTAGGGGAAAAAAATGTGCCTTGAAATGTATTTATTATAGGATATTATAAAAATATAATTTATTTAAAATATTTTAAATTTTTTTCATAACGTATCCCTGCATTGCAATCTAAATTTATAAAAAAAAATACAATATTATAAAACAATGTTTTTAAGTAATAATAACAAAAAAAAAACCTGTACCACTACAACCCGTGAAGGGTCTGGGGTTCAGTACATGGTAGAGACTGTACTGTTTCATGGACAATGGCATTGTTCTACAAAATTTTATTATGAATTTATTTTATTTTAAGATGTACAGCTTTAATAAATATTGAGAATACAAAGTTGCATAGTGATGTCAGGAACATGTTTCAGAAATAACTCTGCTACCAATAATTTTATCAGTATGAGTGATAATTGATAAGGACACTTCCTTCCTCTTTTATCTATAACGCACTGTTAGATAGCTTGCTCCTATGGACTTTACAACTTTATGTAGCAATTTATAGAACTATGTTGCAATCTCTTCATAATTTTTAGCAGCAATTACTTTTTATCTAATTGGAAAAAGCAAAGAAAGTGGTAGGGATGATACATTTGCTCTTGCTGGTCATCCTGTAACAATCTATTCATAAACTTTTGTATCAACATGATTTGTATCCTCATGAACATATTTCATCAATTCTTTTGTACAATATAACTTGCAGTTCAGAGAAAAGTTGGTTTATCACTTAAATATCAGTGTCGTGTCATGTCCATTTCTAGAATATACCTATGAATTCATTTCTTTTTTTTTTTATACCAATATGTGATCCAAACTAATTAATCCATAAATCTTTTAATTCATAAATAAATTTAATAGTTTTTCTGAGGAATGTCTACCAAATTTATTTCATGTTAGTACAGAAAAATTGAATTTGATCATCAGTCTCGATATTTTGAAGTTGTAGCGAAATCCTCTCATCCTTTTATTTTTACAATAAATAGAGTAATAATAAACATTAAAAAACTAAAACAATTTAATTATAGAATTTAAAATAATTAACAGTTAGAGAAGAATCACCCATATTGAAGTAAACGACTTTTGCTAATGATTTAGGAAAACCTAGAAGAGGCAGCCATTTTTTGTGACAGCTCTTTATATTATTTAATTTAATTTTAGTCTTATTTAAACTTCCACCAGTTGCATGACTGAAAAATAATTGGCTTTAAAATTATTTCTGATATTTTATTATCTTTAAAGATTTCATTCCTTTTATTTATTAATTTAACCTTTATTTTTAATCATTCTATTTAACTATTTTATTGTCTGAAATGATATTTTGTCAGCATCGACAATGGCCTAAAAGTTAGGCCAAAATGTCGGTACATAATTAATATTTTTTAAAATTTTATATATAAAAATATAATTTTATGTGTATATATATATAATTTTATGTGTATAGTTTTACCAGACTGCCCCTCCCCCGAGCATTTTCTACATTAGAAATGAAATTGCAGAGTAATTCTATAACCTAAGTTCCGCCAATTACAATCACTAATTGAAAATTATAAACACTTATTTTCCAAAATACTTCCTCTAAATATAATGACAATTACTAGCAATTGAAATTTTTATCTCTAATTACGTTTTGCCTAACTGTAATATAAACAGTATGTTTAAGACAATGAATGCACCTGTATGCTCCTAGTAGCAATAAAAAGAAGAAATAAGTACCTTCATCTTAAAGAATAAAACGCTGCATTAAGTTGGCTTTTAGCCACATAGTAAATCTGTATAATACATAGCAGAGGGAAAATTTTATAAAATAGTTCCAACATTACTTTATGAAAAGGAAAATGTATGATAATTAAGATAAATTTAATGTTTATTGGAAACAAAACAGTGCTTTTAATAAATTTTTAAATAAACAACAAAAAAAAAATAGTCAGATTTTATATAACTTCCTTTTATAAATATTTCATATTCAAACAATGAAACCTGGGCCCATTATTAAGAACTGTGATTTTCGAATTCAACAGCAGGGAAAAGGCTATAATATTTAATAGTAACAGAAAAATAAATGTATTCGTTCATCTGAAAATTGAAAAAAAATATACCAAGAAACTTAATTCAAGAATGAACATAATCAATTTTTCCAAACATAAAAATGAATAAAAAAAAAAGTGAAATATAAATACAATATCCTCTTTGCAGTGCAGTACATATACATTTCAAACAGATACTTATTTCCACAAGGATTTACAATGAAATAACCTATCTAAAGGATTTTCAATTTAAACTACTAAACAGATCTTAAATTAACACACTTAATTTAACTACAAAGGAAACATCAAGAAAAAAATGATTTCATTTCCAGAGAGAAACTGTCGCAGTCATCTCAAAGCTGGATTTAAAATGGTAACACAATATTCAACGATGATATGTAAACATATCTCAACTATAACTTAATAAGAAAAAGAAACTGTATATTATTTGCTAACCAATTATAAAAATAAACACCAATGGCTTTGATTTCTTATTTCAATGAAAGGGAACCGAATATTCGTCGACAATTTTTTTTTTAATTTCAAACAATTTTCTTTTATTGATTTTATTAAATACAAAAACTAAGAGGATACAGAGTGATATAAGAAAAATTAATGGATAAATGAGCTTTCTGACAAATATCTCACTTCTACATTTCATTGGTTTAGTAGACCAAGACTATTCAAGGAATTCATTTTATTTTACTAATGAGCTTGAGAAAAAATACACTTAACACTGAAAGGTTCAGGCCAACTATGGATTGTTACCAGAACAAGAACCATATTTTGTGAACTTTCCAGCTTGGTTAATTTTTTAGCAACAGTATTACGTTGAAACACAAAACTGAAGGGTGTTTTCCATACCTTTACTTTACTTTTTTATAATTATTAAATCGCATCATTTTTCTTAAATAATTATTAGTGAGCAACTATTTAAGGATTTATGTTTTACCCCAATCCGGGCCAATTTGTACCCCATATTATTTTTCCAAACCAATGATATTGATGTATTCAATCAACTAATACAACACAATATTAACAAAATGCGATTAACAATAAATTAAAAAGATAAAAATAAAACAGGCTCTAACATATCTTTTCTCCTATATAAAACAAAACATAGCTCATTAATGACAGATTAATTGTATTTTAGTGCAGGAAACGGAAACTTTTCAAAATTCGATAAATATTTCTATTTATATTGTAAAATATATTTTCAGGTTGTATTATCATTTGGATTTTTTTTTAATCAGCTAATGAAATTTAAAGGAGAAAAAGTATTTAAATAGTTATAAATATAAAACAAGTTTAAAATTATGTTTCTATTGAACATTCAAGTATGAAAAGTAATTTTAAAGAGGATAACATCTAAAAAATTTGTATTAATTAACATCAATGATATCGAAGAAAGCATCAACGTGCTCTCCATACATACTACTATCACAAACAGTAAGAATATAACAACAGGGTAATTACGACAAACCATTTATAAAAAAATAGCTCTTTCTAAAAGAGCTGAGGAAACTTTTATTATTCACAATATTTGTGATAGATCATCTTTAAAACCTAATAATTTGGCATAAAAATATCTATAACTAAATAAATTATGTCAGATGGGAGGGGAAAAGAAATAAAGTAAAGTAGGTGGAGGTGGTATGTAAAACCATTGTTTGGACTAGACAATAATAATTCTCGTTCATCAAGCATACAGATGTTAACGAGGCTAATTGATCTATGTACAAATAAATTACAAGTCTTATTTATGGCTTTTAGCCCTTAAAACATCTTCACATTCTTCAAAAATATTTCAATACAATTTGTATAATACACCTGCTATCTTCTTACTTCGACGCCGCTATATATCCCTCAGTCCTAAAATTAATAATCTTAATAAGTGAGTGTATAATAGAAATAATGACAAAAGAACATTAAAATGAAGATAAACAAAACTTACTCAGAGGATATAGCTTGATCTGGAGGGAGAAAGACAGGTATTTTGTGTTATCTGATACCAAGTGGTTTTCTTCTTGATTGCCATGTTTCATATTTGTTATAGGCAGTCTTAAGCAGTTGATTTAAATGTGAAGTCAACTGCTGACTTAAAGGTGAAAAATCTAACATAACTTTGTTCTGAAAAATAACACTAACGATTAGATATATATAATATTATAACATTTTTTTTAACAGCATTCATACATTCTTTAAAAAACAATGGTCATAATTGTAATTCAACTTCTTAAAAATGAAATCTCCACAATATATTAATATGGTACTGCAATTAACATTTTCAGTTCTCTAGAACAATGCATTGCGACAAATGAAATAGAATGAAAAGAATTTAAAAAGTCATGAATCTCAAGGTCAGAGGTCCTTATCCAGACAAGTCTCCTAGATTTTGATAAACCTTTTTTAGTTGAATCTGGGCCTTAAAATATTTTACTATATAGAAGATTCCCAAAATAAAATTGGGAAGATTAGTTCCGAATGTCCATGCTATTACCAATAAAATAATAATATTTAAAAAAAGTTATTGAAGTATTCAAGTATCAGGCTTACAAAGTTTTTGTTTTTTAAACTGAGATCAGAAACTTTATTCTAAATTTTTATGAATTAAAAAATATTAGTGCCAGTTCGTTAAAAAAATTAATAATAATGGGACATTTCATTTTAATTCAACAGAAAGTCTCAGCCTTAGCCTGTCTGATTTTCTTGAAATTTTATGCAGCAGTACTATCAGCTTGAGACATGAAAAAACATGCTTTATAAATTGAATTGTTTCTGACTTACACAACATCTTTAACTATTTCATAAATTGATCTAAATTTAACATATTATTCATATTAATCTAATACTGACTCTTCCGTGATAACAACTGAGTTCATACATTTAAATAGATGAAACTAATAAGTTTAGAATTTACTTGCATAGCTAACAAGGCAGTTATTATAACCAACAGAGACTTACTTCAAATGGTTTTATCCTGGCATGGTGAAACCTCCTAATCGCATTATGCATTTGCTCAGCCTTGGTCTGAAGTTCAGGAGATGTGGGAGGAAAACAAGCCCAGAAATGACGAAGTAATTCACAACAAGTGCAGTATAATCCCGTCACTTCTTTGGCTAAACTAGGACTCACCAGCTCTACAAAATTGAAATGTTTACTCTTAGATAATTTATGAATAAGCACATTAAAAATTAAACAATAATTCTTAATAAACCAGTTCCCACCACTGATTTTTAATTAAGCAATTTTTAATCATTGCCATTTTGTTTTAATTTGTATATATTTATTAAAATAAGTTATATTTTTGTACAATAACTTGTTCAATTGAAAATAAGTTATATTGAACATTGTGCTTGTTTGTATTTCTGCCATTCCAATTTTTACATGCAACACATACTTGGATCGAAAATGGATCCTTTAGTCAAAAGACATGCATAATTTATAACTTTTAAATGAAACAGTTGAGTTTTATAAGTATGACTATAATTCCTTGGAGCAAATGAGGCTGAGAAAGTACCATGCTGTGGTTGCTAATGTTGTAAATAAAATTAAAAAGAAACCAATGTATACAATTTAATAATAAAGAGCATTTTATTTCTATATCTATATCTATGAGGCTGAGAAAAAATGTATAGGTTATTATTTGAAAGATTGTTATGCATGAACCACAGGGGATAAGTCAATTAATATATATGCAGCCCCTGAGAATAAGTGGTCTATATGTAAGTCGAAATTTGCCCAGAGTGAGTTAATTGAATTGAGGGAAGCGGGATCGTGTCATTCTCGTACTTTTGGACTAGAAATAGAGTTGTATTATAAGTAATGCCTCTATTTCCAGTCATTGCCCGACTTGGTATTTATTCACAATGAAGATAAAACAATTTCAGTTCCCAAGTACAAGAACCTAATATTGGAGAAAATTTGATATAACCACTTACTCATAGGGGCTGCATAGATAACTAGAAATATAATGACATAACTAGAGAATTTCAAAAGCTACTATAATAATTCAATTTTGAAACTGAAATCTAAAGTCAATAAAAACAAGGAAAGATATGACAATATAAAAAATATGTACTGTTTTAATTTATTAATTTCTGTCATAGTAAGATCAAAAATTGAATTTAGTTTTAGTTAACTTGAAGGGTAAATATTCATATCTGCTAATTGTAAATAGTATAAAATGGTTTTTTTTTTGCAATATGAAACATCTTTACAGTATAACTGGTTAAATGGTGTGATATATATTCCATAATTACTAAAATCAAAAAAGAATTTATAAATATTTGTATTCACATTGTCATGCCCAAGCCTCGTGAGCCCTTTTTATAAATAAAATTGAACTAACGAGCTAAAGACTCATCGTGCTGGTGAACCATGAGAGCCCCTCCAGGTGTGAGCTCTCCTAGAGCAGCGACAGCGGTGGCCGGTGGGAGCACCCCAGGGTTGGGGTAATGGAGCGGCCACGTCTTGGCTTCCTCCTTCAACCTACGCAGGGCGATGGCGATGTCAGGCCCGCTCGGCTCTTCGCTTTCACAACTACTGGTCCAGTCGCTCTTCACAGGGCCTTCCAGGTATCTGTCCATCTAACAATTTAAACCAAAAACTACATGTAATTATTGTTCAAAAAGTTAAAACAACCAATGTAATAATAAATAACTTATTGTAATCAGTATCACTAAATAAATCTAAAACAGTATACATTATATGTAATGAAAATTAGCCAAACATAATTATTATTTAAAATTATAAAATCACAAAAAAAAAGTAAACAGGTTTATAACAAATTCTAAAAATCATTGAATACCAAAGTATGAAAATGGTATTTCCCTGTTGCAAGAATAGGAGATAAAAAATACATCTAAGCACCTCTTCCACTAATGAGATCATATTGTATAATATCAACATTAACAATGACTAACAAAGTTGAAATTATATAAACATTTTTTAACAGAGGTACCAATTTATTAGGTCATAAGCAACAACTAATATATATGTAACAAATGCTAGAAATCATTTAACACCCTAGAAGTGAAAATGTTCACTAACAATTGTTTTGTTTTTATATTCCAATGCTTGGAGGTTAATAAAGACATCTTTTCCACTAACGAATCATTGGTTAAATAAATAATGAGATTTAATCGTCTGATAATGGCAAACAAACTAGCTTCAGGTTATTAGTAACAACTAATAGATAAGTAACAAATGCTAGATATCATTTTACACAACAAGTGAAAGTGTTCGTTAACATTTATTTTTCTTTCTATTCCAATGATTGGAGGTGAAAAAGACATCAAAACCAAATTTTATCTGATGATAATAAATACAAGAAAGTATTTATTGAAATAGTATAAGATTTTCCCAATAGTCACTAACTTTCACGTTATTAGCAACAACTAATAGATATGTAACAAATGCTAGAAATCATTTTTCACAAGAAGTGAAAATATTCATTAACAATTGTTTGTTTTTTTTCTATTCCAATGCTTGGAGGTGAAAAAGACATCAAAGGCAACTTTTCCACTAACGAGTCATTGGTTAAACCAACATTTAGGTTATATATCTGATATCAATACTGATAATGACTTTAAAGTGTTAATCATTCTTTTGTTTTTTTTTCTATAAAATTGTTATAACAGAATTGGCTGGGAATGAAAAGTTACTAATTTCCATTTCATTAGCAACAACTAATAGTTATGTAACAAATGCTAGAAATCATTTTACACAAGAAGTGAAAATATTCATTAACAATTGTTTTGTTTTTTCTATTCCAATGCTTGGAGGTGAAAAAGACATCAAAGGAAACTTTTCCACTAACGAGTCATTGGTTAAACCAACATTTAGGTTATATATCTGATATCAATACTGATAATGACTTTAAAGTGGTAATCATTCTTTTGTTTTTAATTCTATAAAATTGTTATAACAGAATTGGCTGGGAATGAAAAGTTACTAATTTCCATTTCATTAGCAACAACTAATAAATATGTAACAAATGCTAGAAATCATTTTACACAAGAAGTGAAAATATTCATTAACAATTGTTTGTTTTTTTTCTATTCCAATGCTTGGAGGTGAAAAAGACATCAAAGGCAACTTTTCCACTAACGAGTCATTGGTTAAACCAACATTTAGGTTATATATCTGATATCAATACTGATAATGACTTTAAAGTGGTAATCATTCTTTTGTTTTTAATTCTATAAAATTGTTATAACAGAATTGGCTGGGAATGAAAAGTTACTAATTTCCATTTCATTAGCAACAACTAATAGTTATGTAACAAATGCTAGAAATCATTTTACACAAGAAGTGAAAATATTCATTAACAATTGTTTGTTTTTTTTCTATTCCAATGCTTGGAGGTGAAAAAGACATCAAAGGAAACTTTTCCACTAACGAGTCATTGGTTAAACCAACATTTAGGTTATATATCTGATATCAATACTGATAATGACTTTAAAGTGGTAATCATTCTTTTGTTTTTAATTCTATAAAATTGTTATAACAGAATTGGCTGGGAATGAAAAGTTACTAATTTCCATTTCATTAGCAACAACTAATAGTTATGTAACAAATGCTAGAAATCATTTTACACAAGAAGTGAAAATATTTATTAACAATTGTTTGTTTTTTTCTATTCCAATGCTTGGAGGTGAAAAAGACATCAAAGGCACTTTTCCACTAACGAGTCATTGGTTAAACCAACATTTAGGTTACATATCTGATATCAATACTGATAATGATTTTAAAGTGTTAATCATTCTTTTGTTTTTTTTCTATGAAATTGTTATACCAGAATGGGCTGGCAATGAAAAGTTACTAATTTCCATTTCATTAGCAACAACTAATAGATATGTAACAAAGGCAAGAAATCATTTTACACGAGAAGTGAAAATATTTATTTACAACTGTTTTTTCAAATTCCAATGCTTGGAGGTGAAAAAGATATCTAAAGCAACTTTTCCACTAACGAGTCATTGGTTAAATAAATAATGAATTTTAAATGCCTGATGATAATAAATACAAGAAAGTATTTATTGGAATAGTATAAGATTTTCCCAATAGTCACTAACTTTCACGTCATTAGCAACAACTAATAGATATGTAACAAATGCTAGAAATCATTTAACAACAAGAAGTGAAAATGTTCATTAACAATTGTTTTGTTTTTTATTCCAATGCTTGGAGGTGAATAAGGCATCAAAAGCAACTTTTCCACTAACGAGTCATTGGTTAAATCAATAATGAGAATTAACTGTCTGATAATGACTACTACTTACTCTTGACAAATTAAGTTTAACAGGGCTATGATGTTTCAATAATTCACTTTTTTCATCCAAGTCATCATAGATCAGTTTCTCTTGTATTCTGGCCTTAAATAAGAGTTTACGGTTAGTTATTTTTCCAAACAAAATTATTTAAGTTATAAAATACACATTGTAAATACATATGAACACACTTTTTTATTAGCTGGCTCATTGGATTTTTCATCAGGTATTCGAGGAGAACTTCCGTTCAATAAAGCTCCATTACTAGTAACAATGGAATCGTTTGCTTTGAGAGACTCCTGCTGGCTCTGGCACGCCTTCATTACCATAATCGAGTGCTGATTAAACCTGAATAACAAAAGACATTAACTCGTCATATCTAAATTGAAGTTTTAATAGGAAAGAAAACTAAGAAAACATAACTTGTTTTTTTTTTTACATAAAACATGCCTGACATTATCAGATATGGACAGTGGCATAATATAGTCAGTATAACCTGCCATTGATGGTTCTTCCCAAAATAGTAAATATAATAAATGGATTTAGGGATCTTATTCACCCCTCTTCAATAATTTTTTTTTTTTTAATATATATTTATTGAAATTTACAACTGTATACAGAATACATCCAGTAAATATTATGATTGAATAAATTGACATGAAAAGACAAGTAGAGAAACTACCCAGTGATAGTACTCAAATCTTCAATAATTAACTGATAAAAACAATATTTTAATACAACCATTTAGACCTACATATAACAACAAACATACAATTAACAGGTATCAGGCTTAATGAACTTGACCAACACTTGGCTGTTCTATATTATAACCCCAGGTACCACCTCACCTACTTCGAAATAAACATTATAGGCGATTAAATAGAAGTAACCAGCAACATAATTTTAATCGCACTTCTTTTAATTTAATTAATTTTATCTTATATTAATTACAGTATTAGCCATTAAAAAATAAACATTTTTATATTGATTCAAAGCTAACGAATGAACTATAATAGCAGTTCCCAACCAAGGGCAGTGGGCTTCATATAATTGAGCTGCGCGGAGTAGATAAAAAAATGTTGAGTGAAAACAAAGTCACTCAGTTGTTTGTCTTTACTCAGACGCTTAATCCAGGGGGGGGGGATCGAGACAGCAAGCAACTTTGATCCTGAATATAAGCTAATAAGCCGTGAATAGTGTTCTTCTCCCTCTGCCATAATCGCATGAAAAACATGCGATCGAGTGATATTTTATTGGATTAAATTCCAAAATGTTATGTTTGAGCATTTTCGACAAATATGTACAGATGTCTATTAGTGTTGTGTATTTATTGTATATTTATATTTAGTTAGTGTGCCTTGAAGTTTTCCTTTCATATTTGGTGATACACACAACTAAAAAGGTTGGGAACCGCTGAACTACACTATTTTGTATCAAGAACAATTTATGAATAAATGTGGAATCCTCACTTCGATACCAAATATCACCCATGTTGATAAATTGATATATACCAAATCTAATATTGATACTAGGTATAAGATACCTTTTTTGACTCAGGAATGATGAAAGAGATATATAAAGGATCTGAAGAAAGGGAATTTCTCAGAGTGCTGATGGGTTTTTATTTTAAATCTCAAATCCCAACTAGAGCTTAAATAAAAGTGGCAAAAAAACCCTTAGGTTTCAAAATTTTGATAGTGGTCAGCCTGGGGAGGGATCTTATTTTTTTAAATTATCAAGATCAATGTTTATTCATTGCTTGCTTAATGAGGACACACAGTAACACATACTGATTTATTTATGATAATATGAGCAAATACATATAGATGCACTGTAATCGATTCCATGACAAATTGCATAGACATGACAACCCACAAACATGCCTAACATCATGCAGTGACTTAAATGATTGTGACTAAGAGGAGACCTGTCCTTCAGTAATTTTCATATACCTTTAAATAATCCCATGTAAGAAGAGTGTATATTCACCTTCCTCAGGCCAGACATGCTATGACTTTATATAATAACGATTCAGAAAGGCAACCACTAATTTTCAGTGATAGTATTAGACACATGTGGAGGCAATGTACATATGATTATATGAGCAAAGTACATAAAAAATTATATATATATATATCAAGAATATTCAGAAATATTACTGAACAATTGAATTTATATAAGAAAATTTTAATAGATTAATAAGTTTTTTATTTTAATTAATAAATAAATAAAAGAGTATTCTTGGTAATATAAAAAATAGGTACCTCTTAATCATACTTTGGTGAACAATATTTTGACTACCAGGTTTATCCAACAAGGAACCATATCCTTCTCCTAGATTCACATCTTCAAACTTTGAAATATCAACCAATGGATCAGATATGCTTTCGGTTTCCTTTGTTAAAACTGCATGGCACATAACATAAAAGATAGGAAATTTTAATAATATTTTATACAAAAAACAAAAAATATATTAACAATAATATGCTATATAACAGAAAATACCAATTATCCATACCTTGATCATCAATTTTTGCACAATCCGTAAACAAATCTTTAGAACCAGTATTTATTCTGTCTCGATGAAAGTAATGAGATTGAAAAAATTTTGTCCAAAACTGGGTTTCACTTAATTTATGAGGAACTGTTTCTATGTGTTTCTGCCTGACTGCTGGGTAGGTCCGAAATATTGACTCCATTACATCAGTTGATATGCTATACTTGAGACCATTGCATCCATCAGTTTGAGGTTTTATATCTGCCTGTAATAGGTTAAATAGTCCTGCTGATTAAAATCTAACAAGTTAACTATAGAATGGATCAAAGATCAAGAGATAGCTAATTACTTTAGCATTACAATATTTATAATAATAATAATAAGACCCAGAGCCGATACCACCAATCTCCACCTACAAACAAACCTCTGTCCACAGACCACCACCCAAACCCTAATCTACCAGATCACCCTTAACGCAATCCTCCCACCTACATCTCGGTCTACCCCTCAGACGCTTCCCAGTCTGCACAGCGCTTATTTTAGGAATTTTTTAGTTATTAAGCCCAGCAACATTACAAACCCGTAATTAATCTTCGTGACGCTATCACTTGAATAATATTAACCGGGTACGCAATTCAGCATTGTGTCATCTTCTAAATTCTCCAGAGGTCTCATCCTTTTTTGGACTGAATATTCTATGCAATTCCTTATTTTCGAATACCTTAAGACATTGTTCATCCTTCAGCATTAGCAGCCACGTTTCACATCCGTAAAGAAAAGGTGGAAGGAAGATGGGTTTATAAATTCTGATGTCGAGACCTAATAATAACAAGTATTTCTTGCTTATAATCGCACCTTTATTTACTCTTCAATTTCCTTTTTTTTTTTGTTACCATAGAAATTAAGTACATTAACTTCTCGACATGTTGAAACCTATTCCCTCCAGCAGGTATTTTACTAAATACAATATTTATAAAATTAAT
The DNA here is from genome assembly GCA_964056705.1 of Troilus luridus. Taxonomy (NCBI): domain Eukaryota; kingdom Metazoa; phylum Arthropoda; class Insecta; order Hemiptera; family Pentatomidae; genus Troilus; species Troilus luridus. Next base: position 91,965,195 of record OZ057412.1, on the reverse strand, counting down.
AATGGTAATAAAAGTACTAGAATTTTAATTATTAAAAAATGATTAGGTTCTACCGAAACCCATAAAATGTCAATAAAGTACAAGTTTGTGGCTTGGTAAAGACTTAAGTATAGTTTTTTTAACCAATAGATTTTATCTTATACACATTGTGTGTCTTTATGGTAAAGATAAAAAAATATTCACCATAACTTGGTACATGATCTCATTAAAAAAGGTGATGTACATGAATGAGAGCTAAACTATGAAAGCAAAAGATATCACCAAATCAATTTTTCAAGAAATGGAAGGATTTGGAACAGGTTTTTAATATTTATAATTTATATAAAAATCTATAAGATAAATTCGTAAAACAGGGACCATGTAGCTAATCTATTATTAAGATTTCACAAAATAATATTAACTCATATCTTAACAGTCTAGGTTTTATGTATTTGTTGTTTATGAACAAGTTGTTAAAAAACTAAACAATCATTTTTAAAACATTAGGGGTAAGGATGGAAACAATAAGAAAGATGTGGATAACATTAGTTTATTATTAGACATGAAGTCACAAAGAAATACAAACTGTTTATGTCAAAAGTTATTTTCTTGCTTAACAAGAATTACTCTATTCTTTGTGAGTTTTAAAATATCTCAATTAAGGAAACGGGAAGAGTAAAGCGAGAGATAGAGTAGAGAAGTCAAGAGATAGCCTAGTTTTATTTGTGGGAGAATTACTCGGATTTAGTACCAAGAAGGAAGACAAGATTTTTTTGTAGGAAAAAAAAACCACTTATTTTTTAGCTTACCAGTGACTAATAATAGTGCTTTTGTTTTTCTTTACTAGTATAGAGTATGAGGGTCGTTTGAAGAGTTCATGCAAAGTGAGACTAATGTGATTACAGGTGCATATTGAGCTTCTTATCAGTTAGTAGCATCTCTTGGAAGAACACACTCCAAGTTTCATCCCAATCGGTCTATTCCTTTATGTGTTTGGCACGCATTAGAATCAAGGAAACTGAGTGATTTTCAAAAAATGGACTAAAAAAGATGTTGTTGATTAAATATTATTTAAGGGAAAACGCCTTTAGAGATTAAAGACAAGCTTGATAAACGTGATGGTGATACTGGAACTTCGATCAGAACAGATTATAAGAGGTTTCAAAATTTTCATTGGCCCTAGGGGCACAAGTGACGATGAATGTTCTGGACCCCTTGTTGATGGCACTTTTCCAGAAATCATCCCTAAATCCAGAAAATGGTGATGGGTGGCAGAAAAGTGAAGGAGCATGAGATAGCTATACAATGGGCATCTAGAATGAACTGGTAGATGATATTCTGCACTATCATTTGTACGTGAATAAGATATCAGGAAGATGTGTGATTGATCAAAAACAAAATCAAAACAGAAATAGCGTCTCCCTATTTTTCAGATTTAGCTTCTTCGGACTGTTATTTGTTCCCCAACATGCTGAAGAAATGCCTGGTGAGAAAATTTTTTTATTCAAACGAGGAGGTGATTGTAGAAACAAAAGGCTGTTTTACAGACTTGGAGGAATCAACAAACGAACAAATTGGAACAGCGTTGGACAAAGTGTATAAGCCTAAAAGCAAACCATGTTGAAAAATAAAAATTGATTATCCCAAAAAATTAAGTAGTTTTCATTTTTGCACGGACTTTTCAAATGACCCTCATACTAGAAGCATAGAAGATAGAAAGGATAGATTTTAATCAAAAGCATACAAATGATAAAAAGTTTAGATGGAAGCATAAATTAAAAAATATATTTACATAGCAACAAACATATGAATTGTTGTGCAAAACAGAAAGTATCTTCTTTTATTTAAACCAATTAACATAACTCATTCCATTAGGCGTATACCACTTTCTAGCAACAAAATCTGAAAAATGTATTAAGCCTAACCAACTAAAACATAGTGAGAAGAATTATGCACAAAATCAATTTTTAACCTGATCTTGTACCACCTGCCACAGTTCTAACTACTAACTACTAGGCTAACTAACAATTGTCAAACATAACAAAGGAACATGCTCCTTCATTGTGCTTCAAGCAAAGGCATCCTTTATTAACTGTTTAACTTTTACACATTCATAGTTTTGAATACCAAATCTACTATTAACTCACAAGGAAAGCTCCAGTAACTCCAACTTGCTGCTTTGATGTATCAATTTTGTTCATGAATGGTTTTGCATGGGTTGACCAAAACTCTTCGGATGTAACAACTTCCGTCATAACAAGGTCTTTATAGAGCTGAAGAAGACCTGGATTTTCAGATAAAAGCCTGAAAAAAACAGAAAAATTTTAGTTTATAAAATTGGAGTGCCATTTCTTTAATACAAAAATGTTTTAATATGATATTCAAAATGGTTTTCATATACCACATATGTAAGCTCTACAGAACATTTATGTGACGAATTTGTAACAAGAATAGTTTAGTTTGACATAACTGAAATAAACTTTAATATTTCTTTTAAGCAATGCGACAAATCAACTCTCATTGATTAGATAATTAAAAGTTTCACATATGAATTAATTATTATTGCAGGGAAAATAATTTTAACTACCTGTTTTTTTCCTCAAGCTCTTTATTAACTTTCCTTTTGAATTTTGGTAAGAGCGTGACTAGGAGATCTTTTACTTTATCTCTTTCCCTTATTGCTGTAGCTGTCCCTTCACGATTTACAAACTGGAATGTGGAAGTAGTATTGTCATGGAGAACAACCTGAAGTTGGATCTTTGGTTTTCCTTCAGGAGAGATCTTTTGCACTAAAAATGATCAAAAATTACTTAATTCAAATGTGGATTGTAACATATACAACACCTTATAAAAATCGAACAGTAGGCAACTAGAATTAAAAATATTCGGAAATAAAAAAATAATGGAGCCTATAACTTTATTATAATCTAGGAAAAACCAGAAGCACTTAAATATTACTAATCAGATTGTAATTTTATAATGATAAAATTTGGAACATACGAGGTGTGGCTATTAAATAACGAGACCGACGTTGCTGCGGAACATGTACGCATGCGCCAACTGCGATTGACTGACAGCTGTTTAGTGTGAAGCTTTCTCTTTAGTATGCAGTTAGTCTCGCTTCTGTAAAGAATACCGTTTAGTCAGAGCGTACGTTCGCATTAGTGTTGTTTTTCTGTTTTGCCGGATAAAATGGTTAGTGCAATAATAGAGCAACGAATTATTGTGAAATTTCACTTCAAACTTGGAAAAACCGCTACTGAAACTTATAATTTACTGAAAGAAGTGTATGGCAGTGAATGTTTATCACGGGCACGTGTATTTGAATGGTTTAAGCGTTTTAAAGATGGCCCAGAGGACGATTCGCGGGCAGGTCCCCCTTCAACGTAAAAACGGATGACTATGTTGAAAAAGTTGGTAATTTGATTCGGTCGATTAAGTATTCATGCAATCCTGAAACTGTAGGCATTGATAAAGAATGTGTATGGCAAATTTTACATGACAATTTTAACATGCGAAAAGTGTGTGCTAAAATGGTGCCTAAAATTTTCACGTTTGAACAACAAGCAGCTCGCAAAAATGTTTGTACTGGCACTTTGGATGCCATTGAAAATGACACAAATTTATCTGAAAGGGTAATAACATGTGATGAAACGTGGTGTTTTACTTATGATCCGGAAACGAAGCACCAATCCATGCACTGGAAGACCCCAACTTTACCGAGAGCCAAAAAAGCTAGAATGAGCAAGTCAAAATTTAAAGCAATGACGATTGTTTTTTTTCGATATTCATGGGATTATGTACCTTCACTGGGTTCCTGAAGGTCAAACTATTAATCAATACTACTCCTGGAAGTACTTGCAAAACTACGTGAAAGAGTAAGGAAAAAACGACCCGAAATATGGAAGGACAAATCGTGGGTTCTCCACCAAGACAATGCCCCAGATCATTCCACATTATCTGTCAAGAGGTTCCTAGCCCAGTACAGCATCCCAGTGTTAGAACATCCACCTTATTCACCAGATCATGCACCATGTGACTTCTATCTGTTCCCTAAGGTGAAATCTATATTAAAAGGGATGAGATTTGAGTCCGTGGAAGCTGTAAAAGAGAAAGCAGCACGCATCCTGAAGGAGCTCTGACAGAAGATGACTTCCAGCACTGTTTCCAACAATGGAAAGTTCGCATGGAGCGTTGTAGGGATAGAGAAGGGGTGTATATTGAAGGTGATAGTAAGTAATTATGTATAAAAAGTTTTATTGCATCGTTATTTAATAGCCATACCTTGTATATTAGTGAGCACTGAAAAAAATGAACAGTAAAATGCACAGTATTTTAAGTTATTGTGATTCAAAATAAATTCATTAAAAATGTTGATAAATTTCTTTAAATATTTTAACCCTTTGTGATCTTAACATGATGATCTACTAGCCAGTAGCATAATTTCTTATTATTGAGTTTATTTCAATTATATATTTATAATACTCTAATATGTACATAATATATAATATATTACAAAAATAATAATATAAGCATACATTTGATGTCTGAATATCTATGGCTAACAGAAACTGTATCTTTATGTTCAAGTATCCAGGCAAGTCGTTCTGTCATTAGGTACAAGGTTCCATCTCCTTTCTTGTACCGTACCTGCCCCACTTGGAGCAAAACATCCTCTGAACTCGTCATTGCAACCTGTAAACAAAAATCATAAAAGAAGTAAATTTAAACATATATTACATTTTATAATAGGGTGGATGTTTTTTTCTGTCAATTCAAAAGCAACATTAACTTCCAAATGAGTTTCTTGTCAGCAGCGATGTCTAACAATGTACTTATGTTAAATAAAAGAATTTCTAGCAATCAGTGATTTAAAAAAAAATATTAATACTGCCAAGTTAGCAAAAAAATCTATAAGAAATCGTCCATTCCAACAACTGCTTCAGGTAGTCAAAACTAGGTATTCTGAGTAATTTCCTAAATCACTAAAATGCTAAATAATCAGTGTTCAGTAAAAAATGATTCTATTTATTAAAAAAATTATAACACATATATATATATATATAGAGAGAGAGAGAGAGAGAGAGATCTATAGCTATAACAAACAGCTCTATGTTTTCTACACTATTTAGAGAAATATCAATTAAAAACTCTAACATAACATAATAAAACCTTATAATCCAGGAGCCCCGCATATAAATGACTGATTTTACCTATTTTATTAAATTACGAACTTGAAGAAAATCTATAAAATAGACACCTGACATAATGAAAATTCCAGAATACAAAATGGCCGTTAATTAAAAGAGCTATTTTTTTTTCCCAAGGTATTGATTTATAACTCTAAAGAGGCCCATAAACGATCAGTATTACCATGAATATATAATAGTCAGATACTGTCAGTAATACTGATCGTGTAAGGGCAATACTGATGTACTGAAGTAGGGTATTAATTAGTGATGGTTCACTCCATCATTTCTTAGTACAACCCGGCGTAGGGGAGGGGATAATGACAGTATTACTGATCGTGTATGCCCGTTTCTTTCATTCCTCAGTATTTTGTAGCTGTCGAGTGTGACACATCGACTACTTTCCGATTCAATATTGAAAACATAGCCACATTTTTCAAAAGTTATAAATGATTACGTAATGCTTTTCTTAAAACTTAATTTTTTTTCTTATATCGACAAGATGGAACTTAATTTTATACGTAAAATTGTGTATTGTATTTGGTGTTTTCCTATTTTTCCTAGTGTCTAAATGAGAGCTTCACAGGTTTCTATGAAAATCCGGCTGATGGAGAAATTAGCGTTGAAAATTTTAAGTCCTCAAAATTTCGGCCTGTTGCTAAATAGAGTAGGGTAACTGCCAACCGCTGTTTTGGGCATACACTTTCCCCCATATTTTTATCTTGTTTTTTAATATGAGGAGAAACCATATTTAATAAATTATTGAATATGTTTTCATTCATCCGGAAATAATTATAGTAATCTAATAGTTCCTTTACTGAAATCTCATTGATAAAGTTTAAATAGGTGAACTTATCCCTGTTCAATAGCCAATCCTTCACCCACAAGCGTCTTTTCCTCTTTTTTTTTTTGAGTGCCATGGTGATCACAATTGTTAAGCCCGCCCAATCCATTAAAAAAGTAGGTATAAATCTGCGTGAGAAAAATATGACTATTCTTATCGCGAGCTAACTGTTTTTAATTTTTTTATTTCTGATTTTTACATTAGTAAAATACAGAGAGTTTGGTTAGAAGTTTAACAAAAATAATAGTACATAGAAATAACAGAATAGTAAACATATAGAAAAAGAAAGTAGATAATTATAATACTAAACATTCTAATGAAGATAAAGTAAAAAATATAGGAGTCGACACTACATCAAAATAGGGAAAATTATTTAAATACTGACAGTAATATTGATCGTGTATGGTGTAAAAATACTGAAGGGTGATTCCTCAGTATTTTCTTCATTCCAATACTGTCAGTAATATTGACCGTGTATGGGCCCGTTAAAACTGTAATTCCTAACAAAAACTTTTCTCTTTCAATAATTAAAGGAGATTGTATATCAAATATGAATAAATTTAGTTCAGGAATATGGTACAAGCCAACTGTCAAAACACAACTATCTACTATAAACACAGTTTAAAACTGTCTGATCATAGGAGGGCCCCAAAATGTTATGGCAAAAAATGAAATGTTAAAGTGAGTTTGAATAGTAAATTTAAAAGGCTTAAATAGAAAAAAAAACCTTTCACTTAGCCTTAACATTTTAAAATTATTCTGGGGACAGTTTCCATTACCGTTAAGGATCTTCTATGTGGGCACACTTGATACGTTCATGCCCCTCTAGTACTACAGGTTACCTTCAACCCCTACAGATTAATGGGAGACCTGCTAAATGGTGTCACATGGCACCTCACAATATCAACTTGCATCAGGCCCACTCAGACGGTCAGCACTTGCCATTTCATATAAATCAAAAAGCTGGTAGAAAATTAAATACAATACACCAAGATATAATTCTAAAAGTTAAGCTTGTAAACATAATAATGGTTAAACTCATACCCATGCTTGAAGTATATATTTTTTGATTTCTATAAATTATCCAATCATACAATAATAACTAAACATAATTGAATATATGACAACTTGTATTTTTACAGAAACAATGTAGAATATACAAATGAACGAGACATTTTGACAATATTTCTTTTGGTGTTTTTATTTAAGTAGCCAATAAAAATGCTTTTACAATAAAATTAATATTAAAACAAAAAGAAAAACTGAGATTGGTAGGGGTGCGGTCAATGTATCACTACCACACATTAATAAGTAGATTAGATACACTTATTAGCATGGTTGATGGTGTTAACATTTTTGCCTAATTTATAACATAATTATAAGGGCAGAGGGACAGAGAGTGTAAATAAATAAATAATGAAAACAGTTCAGAACTGACAAATTATCTAATACAAAAGTAAGATATGAATAAATTCTTTGAGTTCATAAAGTGTGTTGCTCATTAGAACACTAGTAGCAGCACATTTGTGTTGAAATTCATTGACTCCACCTCAGGCCAATTCCTACACACTTATCACTATTTCCACATAAATAATGAAATAATTTTATTTCTACAATTTATTGAATATAAATAATAATTTAATTGAGTTGAAATACAAAAGTAAAATTAATATAAATAACTAATGTCATAGATAGGGAATGCAAAAATTGTGACATTAATTTTGCTTTTAAAAAAGATACCTCACGTTACTCCAAAATTTTAATGATTTTATGTAATTAGAATTTATGCCTTGGAATATTTTACAACATAAACCATTACGAGGCGTACACACCCCTGGATTTCCTAAAAAAAATCAGTTTTCATTTTGCTTATGCAAAAGATATTTCATTTTATATATCTTTGATATACCAAACTTATTAAATTAACATATAATGATAAATTGTGATACTAGGTAGAAAACTGTTACGATAAAGGTTAAAAATTAATTTAGCACCTAAATGTCCTCATTGCCAACTGAATTTAAGAATAGACTTAGTTATTACAGCAGATTATTGAGAATTCGACCGACCATAATTATTTCAGATTTACTTAGGGTATTGATGCTGAATGCTACTTTAAAAAAAAAATAAACTGACTTGAAACTAACACAACATTAAATTTTAAAAAAATGTAGACAAAAAATAGTCAATTTAATTTATGGTGTTATTACTTATAAAAAGATACATGATTAAACAGATTAAGTTAACTCTCAACATTATTGTTTAGCTAATAACACCAAACAAAAAATAAGAAGATAGATAAGCATAAAGTCATAAATTAACACCTTTGGATCATTAACCTGCATAATTCTAAATGAAAATTTGCAATAAAACTTGAAAGATGAGAACACTATAGTAACCTTAAAACAATTCACATGCAGTTGCTAACTTAAGTACACTTTTAAACCAAAATAATATCCTAAAAAAGCATTACACTCGATTAATTTAATTTATTTTATCAAAACCTTGTTATTACTTGCCTGAACGAGGTTTTGAACGAATCTACGATCATACAATTTTAAACACAGAATCTAAGCAGGTTATAACCGAAAAAATAGCTATCACAAAAATGCATACAAACCGAAAAACTTAATTAAACCACAATAAAGTAAAGAAAAATTTAAATGACAAAATTCACTATATATATAATAAACAGAATTTGCCGATCCGCCATTATTGATATGAACTAAAACATCACACTTAACTAACAACAGATTATGGATATGTTATAAGTAGTAAACAGTCATTTTTATAGATTAAAGTAAAAGAAAAGAAAAAATAACAGTTAATAAAGCAATTTAAAAGGTAATTTGCACATTAATACCTGATAAATAACCTATTTGGATGGAGAAGGTTCCGACTGACATCCACCTGGGGTGGAAGCCATTTAAAACTTGGGGAGACATCACTACAGAACACAACACCGGGAACCACTGAAAATAAGAGGCACAACAAGCGCAATATTGCCAACCCATAGAGTAAGTGTATATGGAAGAATCACTAAACTAATTTATGACTTATAAACGAATGAGAAAAATTCTCATGATTACAGAAACTTTATTAAATTAAGATTTATGAGTTAGCAACATGAAATACCTTGGTTTCATCATATTAAGGAAACGATACAGGCAAATGAACAGATGAGAATCTACTCTCACTTAATCAAAAAAGACATAAAGTCCTATAACTTGAACCTACCACTCAATACGATATAATAACTTAAACTAGTTTTGTCGTAAATAAATAAAACGATAATTCATGGAATTTCCTTTTTTTTTCAACAGTTGAATCTGGTTAAATGGGTTTTTAAATAAGATTTTTAGATATATTACGGTGAGATATTATATACTTTACCTCGTCGAGCCAAATAAAGACAATTTTTTCAGTAAATACACTTATAGTATAATTTCACAACTTCACGCATGAAATTATAATTAATACTAGCGACCCGCCCCCGGCTTTGCACGGGTAGTAAGTACATATAGTACATACAATAAGTATAAGTATGCCAACATGTTTTGTCTGTCTAATGTATTCCATTACGTAGATATTATAAACATAAAAACAAAATATTTCTTTATATACGAATCTATTTTCTTGCACGGTACATTTTTGCGATAGCTCAAAGATACTCATTTAAATTATATGGTATAAAATATTCTAATAATGCGCATGGAATGCTTAAGGTAACTAAAGTATATATGTAAGTTTATAAGGATTAATACTGTACTCATCTAAATAGCTTTCCCAATACCGCAGTGTACGTTATCAATCTTTTAGAAGATAAAATGGGTATAGTTCGTTAAAAGATTGATATATGCTATCCAGGACTTTTTGTAAGCCTATAAAAGAGGAATATTCCACCATGCATTGTTTCGTTATATGACAGAGGTATTAGGCTGTATCTTCGATGAAACCTCCCGGGAGGCGGGAGGCTATACTTTTTCCAACAATTCCGACAATTATCGTTATATTCCAACCCATTTACACAAAACCTCGACATTATATATACCTATACCTTCCTGTTGAATCACTCCATATATTGGCGAAAACCCGTGCAGTAGTTATTGAGTTAACCGCGAACAAACGCGGCTGAGGACTTTGTTTTATAATATGTATAGATATTTCTTTAATAACATATACTTATGTATGTCTCAAATTCTCATATACTCTCCACTTTGAACATGTGATGAGGTAGGTAATAGCGGTTATTTGATCACTAGTTAGAAGTATCGCTATAGAGCTCCTCTTTAAATACTTTTAAAAAATCTGACGGGAGGCTTGATTAATCTTCCGTACCTGCTCCTAAGAATCGGTCTTGGAATGGGTTCTTCTTCAGTTTTCTTGCCACCAAGCGAGCCCTGTGTTATCTGTGAGGTCAATTGGAACTGAAGGACGTACTTCTCCAGTTCCATTTTCAACTATATTCGTGCCAAGCTGTTTATTGAGATAGTTGACAAAATAAGACAAACCCCGAGTTCCACTTTGACGTAATCACCTCACTTTTTTTGTTGTATATCAATGTGGGATAACCAGTGATCGGTTGTCGATAGCAAAGTGCCCCTTTGGTACAATCTACTTTTCCGATAGTCACTCTACTATCAGGCTCATACATTTCAGCACACATTTCTTCCCAAGTATCTTTTAGTTTTAAACATTGAGGATACCATACACATAAAATATGACAAAATAATTTATTGTTCTCATCTCTTTATTGAATGGAGATAATCTAGCACTTTAATTTAAATAGATCACATTCATTAAACTAACATTTCTTTATATTTTTGAAATACGAGGGTGGTCTGAAAAGTTTCCGACCGCAACCTGAAGATGATAGCTCTCGTAAATAAAAGCAAGTGAATTTCGTTGTACATCTGTTGACAGTTACTCACCAAAGTTTCAGCAATTTTGGACGTGCAATTTTTATGTAACAGTCGTTTGAGTGAGTTGATGTGAGTGTTTTTGTGAAAACGGACAAAATCGAGTATCGAGCTGTCATTAAATATTTGTTTTTGAAATCCAATACGCCTACACAAATCAAAGATGTATGGGATTCTGTGTATGGGGACTCTGCACCGTCATTTACCACAGTGAAATTTTGGGCAGCTGAATTTAAGCGTGGGCGTAAGAGCTAAGGAGACGATGAACGTTCGGGACGTCCAAAAACTGCATCTACCGACGAAAACCGCCAAAGTTCACCTAATGGTGCTAGACGACCACCGAATTAAAGTGAGAGAAATAGCTGAGGTTATGAACATGTCAAAAGAACGTGTTTGTTACATATTAAATCAACATTTAGATATGAGAAAGCTGTCCGCACGTTGGGTGCTGCGTTTGCTCACGTTAGACCAAAAATGTGTTCGAATGAACATTTCCAACGCTCTATTGGTGCAGTTTAGGCGCAATAAATCCGAGTTTTGGCACCAATTAATTACTGTAGATGAAATTTGGATACACCATTATACGCCCGAAAAAAAGTCCAAACAGTGGACAGCAAAGGGGGAACCGGCTCCAAAAAACAACCAAAAACTGTTTTCTCTGCTGGAAAAGTGATGGTGACTGTTTTTTGGGAGATGTCATGGAGTTATTTTAATTGATTGCCTTCATAAAGGAAAAACCATTACAGGAGCGTACTACGCATCATTACTTGACAAGCTGAAGGCGGAACTTGCGGAAAAACAGCCACATTTGCAGAAAAAGAAAATCCTGTTTCACCAGGACAACGCACCGTCTCACACCTCAGCGGTTGCCATGAGGAAAATCCACGAACTACGGTTTGAACTGCTTGACCATCCGCCTTACTCGCCAGATCTACCCCCAAGGGACTTCTTTTTGTCCCCTCATCTAAAAATTGCGTTCGGAGGACAAAGATTTTCGTAAAATGAAGAGGCCTTCACCTTCCTGAACAATTATTTTGCAGAGAAAAACGCTGAGTACTTTTTGAACGGGTTACAAAGATGGGAGCATCGCTGGGAGAAATGTGTAGAGTTACAAGGAGACTACGTTGAAAAATCAGAAAAAATGTCTTGTATATTTGTTAGGTCGGAAACATTTCAGACCAACCTCCTATAAGAAAAGAATATTAATAAAACGAATGTTTTTCCTAATATTTAAGACTACATTTTGTATGTAATCCACTTGTATGTAATACACTTTCACAGATTAGGTATAATAGTTATCATAAATCTCTTTTACTTTGAAACATTTAAGCTGTTCTTATCCACAATACATATATTTTCAGACACATTTAAAAACTTATGACTCTACTACTTCTGAATTTGAAGCAACTAAGCAATTTTTTGCTCCTTCAAATCATCTAGAAAAAGGTTTTTACTAATCCAACACCCCAAATCAGAATTAGTGTAAAAAAATTATCAATTCAACACTTAAGATGAACTATAATCAAAATTCTAATAAAAACTAAAGTAAATTGTGCACAAGATAAGATTCCATAATATGATAGTCCCTGGAGGAACAAAATACCTTTTTTTAATAGTAGCTCAAAATGATGGAATTTAAAAAATAATCACCAATTCAGAGAGAACAGTAATTATAGACCCCATTAATAGCAAAGACCTTTTAATTGTGTTAAAAGACAAACAGTATCTATCCAGTCCATAAACTTTAAACAAAAGGGGGCAATAAATGTATGAAATTGAATATGAATATCATAATTAAATTGTGTATTGCATAAAAATTATAGTCAATGATATAGAAAAACAACTGATAAAAGTGAACTATTTTATTTATTTAGAGAGAATAAATTCAACATAATCAAAATACAATATAATGATTTCAATCAACCCCATTTTATTAAGATAAAGGAAATTGTAATTGTTTAGTTGATTGGGATTCAAAAATAACTACATCACATATATACACTGAGTAATAGAAGAATTTACAGTTAAAATAACCACTGGCAAGAGAAAAAAAATAAGTTATTGAGATGTACTAGAGGTAGAAGGAAAGGTGCTAGAAAGTACTAACTTAATAGATGACATCCCACACCCAATAAAGACAGAGAATCCTTGCTTTAAAAACTGCAAAAATATACTTCCATTTTTGAAACAGACAAATACAAACTTCTGCCACCAACCAATTAGAACACAAGACGATAAAAAAAAATTGAAATCCGAAACTATACAAAAATTATCGATATTCTCATTAAATTTAGAGAAAATAAAAAAAATGACATATCTAATCTTTTGGAAAACAAATTTTTTTGACCAAGCAGCTCTGCATTTAATTCTCCATTATGGTTAGTCTCTATGAAACTGGATGCTTTTGGTAAAAAGAAAACCCATGTTGTCATTGGCTACAGGAAACAAATAGCAAACAATCCCTAACAAATATCCATTAGAAAAATAGACAGCCTTCGAGAGCTCTCTGAATTTTATAATTGAATGTATAACTCTTCAAGAAGTTTCAAGTAGTAAAGCCGTAAACCATTGTAGAGTTTTAGAAATTAAATTAGATGCTAACGCTTGAAAGAAACAGGTCAATATCTAACTCACAAAATACCTAGTATTAATCAGAAGAATAATTTTGTTTGAAATTATTGCTTATACTCAACATTCAGTTAATCATAGAGAATGTTGTAACCTTTGATAATCAATGTAATATGCTCATAGTTTATAACACAATGGTACACTTTCCTTTTGTCTCTGAGCACGAGCCTCATAAAAGTATATCCTAAATTCTACTTTAGAAGATTTAAAACAGATAAAATTTGATCCAATCACCATTGAACTGATAAAGGATTATACATACAACCATACTAATATTTTATAATATATAGTTAGTGAAATTGTATAATATTTATTGGAAAAGTATTTGTATTAATGTTTTAGTAACATATGGGATTAATGTAAAGCAAGATAGAGATCCCAATGAAAGCCCCACCAACCTTTGTATCTGGGTATCTTGCAGAGTTTAGTAATGTAAGAGCTACCAGAATTTGAAGCTGTTTGAATTTTTGAATTAGATTGAAGGCAATTCCTTGATTTTGAAATCTTATGCCAAGGTAAATAGTAAAAAGCTGTCTATCACATTGAAAGAACTGGGCATACCTAAAAACCTTATACACCTCATTTAGGCTTCTATTATTTATATATCCTGCTGTATTAAAATTTAATCAAACCTATCAGAGCCATTATTGACTATGAATGGTTTATGACAAGCAGATGCTCTGGCATGCCTGTTATTTAGTGTAGAACCTGATTAATTCATCAGAGATTTTGGAGTAGACTTGAGTGGTCAGATCTCCTATAAAAGTTACCATAAACTCGCGTATGCATATAATATTGATATCAGAACTGGGAATGACATGTAGGCAGCTTTTTGAAAAACTAGAAGGTTGCCTGTAGCATGGGGCTTTTCATGAGCATTGCCAAAACAAAGTACAAGCCAATAAATGTACATTGAAATAGTTGCTCTCCATACTTAATTATATATAATTTCACATGTGAGGAAGCAGAGTCTACTTGGATTCCTACATAAATAGCAACCATCATATGGCCCAAGAGATTAGTTAGCTGCCAACAGATGGTTTAATGGTCTGCACAATTGTTTTAAATCTAAGTTGAGTATTATTGAAAATAGGACAAAGGTGATAATATATTAAACCTAATTAGACCTGTACTGACCTACAGCTCTGAGAATGGTAATGAGGAAGAAAAATGAGCAGTGCATTAGTGTTTTTGTTAGAAAAATTATGGTCCAGTTAGGGAGAGAAGTAGAAATTTGGCATAATTAGGGTTATGTTATCTGTGTAAAAATATCCGGATTATAAAACTTATTAAAGTAAACCCTTTGCAGTGGGCTGGACATATAGCAAGGATGGATGAAAGTGAGATGCCTCGAAGACTCCTAGAGTGCCACCTCCTCGGTGTGGACTGGAAGGCTCAAGACTAGATGGAAAGATAAAGACGTCAAGGATCCTTCAGCTATGGGTGTGCTTAATCGGAAGGAAAGAGCACAAGACAAGACATGGTGGAAGAAGAGAGGACAACAAGGCTGTAGTGATAAGGAAGGAGATGAAGTTTGGTGAAGGGCCTGGTCAATGACAGAAATAAGAAACATATTATTGAATGTCAACCCATCAACTTACGTTTTAAGCCATTATTAGAAAACAAGGGTATTGAGAGAAGCATGGAATTTATCCCAAGCCCCTTTTCCCAGATGATGACCCAAAATTTAGTTTAGTGAAGACACACTAAATAAGATTCTTATTAATGTATTTTCACAGGCAATGGGTTGATACAATGGTCTTTTCTATCCTTCAGGACCTTGAACATCTTTTAAAAAATCAGTTACTGCGATTAGACATTAATCTAGAGCACAAAGAATAAGTGGTGATAAGATATAAAATAATTTGTATAGGGGTTCGGGAATCCGAAGGGAGCCGATGTCGGCCGAGCTTTGATTCTTGTTTGACAGTCCCTAGACCAACCAGTGTTACCAGCATAGTGGAGCCCCTATATTGGACAAGTACCCAACTTCATATAGAGTGACTCAACTATAATAAAATGCAAAATTATAAAATTTTAATAGATTTGATTTATGAAACAAATGTTATGATAGAAATGAAACATAGACAAGAATTTAAACCCCTTATAAATCAAATTGACCTATAAATTACTAGTCATAGTCATAAATATAAGACGTGATTACGTATTGAATGTGCGAATCCTATTTGATTTGGCATTTTGAGTCAAGTCTGAATGGTGTAACTCGAAAAAATATATAAATATGATAGTTGAGTTTTGTTTGTTAGTTCATTTATCACCACTTTATGATGTTATGGTTAATCGGACGATGCTACAGCGAGAGTCCTAATTTTTCCCTATCCAGACGTTATTTTTTGTTTGTTTTTTAGGATAGGGATTTTTTAACGACTTCCTGGCATTTTACTGTCTGGGATCTCATTTTACACCCCCTCGGAAGGACGGCATAACCAAGGATTTTTTACTATAATTTAAAAAATCCTGGGACCAATTACCGGACTGCGAACCCGCGAAGTTGGGCATAGAAGATTGTTGTGCTAACGATCGCACTACAGTAACCCTTAATTGGATTTTGTATCAATGTGACAACATAGTCTGTGAATGGCCTACGGTAAACGGGCTATGTTATAATTTACGATAGAGTGCGTGATGTTGAAGGTTTTTTATAGCACACAATATAGCGTGTTCATTAAGGTGTTGAACATTCCCTTCACATTTCCAAACATTGTAATGAGTTCCTCAGCCCATGCTGGACGGACAGATGAAGTGTTAGTGATTGTAGGAGGTCGCCATTTCAGGGTAGTAGAAATATAAATTTATTATATAATAAATAAAAATATTTATTTAATTAGAAAGGCTAATAATTACTCTTGATTAATTCGATGGATTATTCGTCCATTACCACTTTAATCACTGTTAGATCATAAAAGGAAAACTTAGTTTTAAACTGACGGTGTTGACGTTAAGAAAAATCCGTTAATATCGATCACAGGGAGTGACATTATGACCACATAATATCTGGAGACCTGAGCGGATTCTAATTACCTTAGTGAACAAGAAAGCTGTAAAACTATTATGAGATGATGTGGACTGGGCTCATGGGACCTTTCTGTTCTGCAGCCTGACAGGAAGTAAGGATTTGGTGACGCCTCGGAAGAGTGTGTTGTAGGATACAGGTAGGGAGGTTTTCGAATAATTTGTAGTGACACCTCGTGATGTGCTGTTGTGCAGAGTATAGCTGTAGTTCGGTATGGATGTTTTTCATGATCCATCTTTCGAATTACTCCCCTCTAGTGCTTTTGTTATTATAGTTCTGTTATGTTTGATTAAGTAAGATTAATTAATTAAGAGAGTGGAGTGGCTCAGTAGCAGAGCGCCGAGTTGCCATGCCGAAAGTCCTGGGTTCAAATCCCGCAATCTGGCAGACTTTTATTTACTCTTTTAGCGGTTGGTGATGGATCCTATGGGATCTAGGATCTTCCTGGGGCTCACCCAACCTCTTTAAAGTGGGTACCCGAAATAAGGGGGAAAATCCGGCAGTTTAGTGTGATTTAGGACAAATCACTTCCCGGCACAACCGTTGTCCAAGAAACAGTACAGTCTCTACCATGTACTGAACCCCCAACCGTTCACGGGTTGTAGTGGTACAGGTTTAATTTTTTTTAAAGATAGAGAGAACCTATCCCTACCCCAATAAAAGCCTCACCAACCTTTATGTAATGAGATAGTAGGAAGAGCTACAGGCTACCAGAATACCTTTAAGACAAGTGAGTTGAACTTAAATTCTTCTTCCTCTAACTCTTAAGTGCCGCTAAGCGTGGAGTTGCCGTCTCGGTCCACCGTTGGTCTCTGTCCCTTGCAATTCTTCTTATTTCCGGAATGGTGAGTCCTCTTGCTGCGCCCAGTTTTCCAATGTAGTCGGAGTACATTCATGTGGGTCTGCCACGAGGACGTCTTCCTTCCGTTCTAGCTTCAAAGAACCACCTAACCTTTCGGGTATCAGTCATTCTGCAGACATGACCAAACCATTTCAATTGCCGCTCTTCCAGGATGTCCCGTACTGATCTTACTCCCAAATCCTCGCGAATCCTGTCATTTCTTATACAGTCCCTCCTGTTCCTGCCAACTACCCTTCGGAGGAATCTCATTTCAGCCGCTCCCATCCTGCTTGCATGTTTATCGAGGATTGTCCAACTTTCAGATCCATACAAAAGCACTGGAAGGAAAACCGATTTAAGTATCCTAATTTTGGCATCTCTGCTTACTTCATGTTTTCCGATGATAGATATGGATGTCTGGTAGTATGCTCCATTGGCCTTCATCACCTGATTTTTCGCCATCACATAATATCCTTGGCTCCAGGTTTTCCCTTCCTACACACATAATTTTGCTTTAGCTGGATTTATGTGCAATCCTCATTGCTGGAGTTCCTCATGCCATTCATTTAGTGATATCTGGAGAGCTTCCTGAGAGCCCACAATCAGTACCATTTCATCTGCATATATCATAGCCTGGGCAAGCAGTGTTCGATTCCAGGATCCCACCACAGCTCTTGGCGTTCTCCTTTTGGATACCTTCCATACCTCATCCATGAGAAGGACAAAAAGCAAAGGACTAAGGCTGTCTCCCTGCTTTACACCTTCATAGAAGTGAAAAGTTTGGGATGTCTTTCCATTGAGCCTCACTATACCCTTTGGGTCCTGATAAACCGATTTTATGGCACTCACTAGATTTGCTGGCACCCTTCTTCTAATCAGCGCGTTCCAAATCTCTTGCCTCAGAACTGAATCAAATGCCGCTATCAGATACAGAAATGCTAGATACACTGCCTTACCACGGTCCCATGTTTTTTTTACTATCATTCTGAGTGAGAATGTGTAATCTTGGATCTGCCTACCAGGTCTGAAAGCAACCTGCCCCTCTTCGAAATCTTGTTCTACTAGATACCTCAGCCCCTGTTCTAATATTTTTGTATATATCTTGTGTACGACTGAGGATTGACAAATCGGCCTATAGTTCCCATATTCGCTTTGGCTGCCCTTCTTGTGTATAGGGACTATGATATTATTCTCCCATTCTTGTGGTAGTTGCTTCGAGTCCCAAACTCTTTTGGATTACAAAAGCATTTATAGGCACTTTAGCATTTCATTTCCCCCATACTTAATGAGTTCTGGGGCTATACCGTCTGGTCCTGGAGCTTTTCCTAGCTGGATTTTCTCAACAGCTAATGCCTCATCCTCCCCAATTGCATTATCCAGGTCATCTTGGTAGACGTCATCCATTCTCCCTCTTCTTCAGCAGTTCCAAAAGTTGTTATATCTGCGTTCCTCCATGCTAAATTTTTCCTGGAAGAACTGCCTCCAGACTTCAAGCACTTCCTTTTCCTCGGTCACCAGCCTCCCTTGTGCATCCTTAATATTCCTGACAGGCTTTGACTTCTTATCTCTCAAAGCCTTGGTGATATGCCAGAATTTCCCTATAGTTTTGCTCTAGATCTCGGCCAAACTCATTCCAGGTCTTCATTTTTGCGGATTCCCTACTTTTTTGAATTCGTTTCTATTCCTAACATACTCTTTCCAGTGAATGTGTGATTTTGTTCTGTTATATTTTTTCCAGGCCTCCTTCTTGAGCTTCACTGCTCTTCTAACCTCATCATTCCACCATTTTGTTTTCTTGGTGGAAGGCCTTATTTTCTAGATATTTCCGCTTGCTTATTCGCTTGCACTATTGATTATGCTCTTCTTTATCACTCTAAGGAATATTTAGGTCACTGTCTCCATTAACTTCCTGGAGGCCTCTTTTAAGCAATGACCTGTATTCTTCCTGCTTTGTTTCCATCTTCAGCTTGCTCACATCTATCCGACTGTATGCTTTGCTAAACTTCTTTTTAGGTCTGATGACTAATGTGATCTCTTGGATCCTTTTGTGGTTGAACCACGAGTTGCCAATAAGCATATTGTTTTCTATACAGCATTCTATAAGCCTTTGTCCATTACTGTTATGTGCATTTTCACCTCCCCAGGGACCCATTACACCATGTGCATTAACTTTGTTATTCCCTGTTCTAGCATTTAGGTCCCAACATATAAGTACCATTCTGCTTTTGTTTCTGGCACCGACATCATAGAATTGGTCATTGTCGTACCCTCTACCTGCATCCTCAGGTGGGGCATACACTTGTATAGCTGTAAACTTGCCTACTGACAACTCTACATCCATGGCGATGATCCTTGATGAGATTGGTTCCCAAGATTCAAATCTACTGTACAGTTCATCACGAAGGCGGGAGTTGCCTTTGCTCTTCCTCTCTCAGAACCACCGGAGTACAATAAATTATATCCATTTGGCAATGTGTGATGTCCGCTTTTTCTTTTCTTTATTTCACTCAATCCTATTAGTTCTGCCTTATGCGATTTCATCTCCTCAACCAACTCTTTTTCTTTCCTCGTGAGTGATCTTATGTTCCATGTGGCGAATTGCAAATCCCTGTCCCTGTCGCCACCAATAGATCATAAAATTAAGATTATTTATTAATTATTTTTAATACATTTATATTTTACTATAATGTATAGTAAAATATGTATAATGTATACACCCCAGCATCGTATGTGTTAGAATCACGTCGCACCGAATCGGATCCAATGTAGGTGTAGCCTAAGGCTGTATACATTATACATATTTTACTATACATTATAGTAAAATATAAATGTATTAAAAATAATTAATAAATAATCTTAATTTTATAAATTTAAAGAACCAAATGTTATAACTCTCGATGTAATTCAGTAATTTGGTTTGCTAGCGACGTCTCATCGTATAACACCAGATCCAATGTAGGTGTAGCCTAAGATTGAAAGTAGGATCGTTAGAAAATACTAACCAACTTAAAATTGTATCTAACCGATATTTCTGTAACATTAAACGATCTTATTAAACGGTAACATTAAACGGAAGAAAAAAACTTTCAAAAATAAGTACCCAAGGGCTGGTACTTTGGTTTTGGAAAGTTATTCAGAAAACAAGTACTATCTCTTTGAAAAGTAAGGTTACTGCCTTTTATGATTGTGGACTCAAGCAAAATTAGAAAGAATTGTAGAAGGTAAGATATACAAATATATAGATTACATAGGAGTTAACTGGAAAAGTTGTTACAGTTAGTGAAGTTATCTAGACTATTGACATTTACTATAAACATAATCATAAAAAAAGTGTATGGTTAATGGAAAAAATTTTATAATGGAGGGGAAGGGTATTGAAGAAGTAAGTTTTATAGAGGATCCGCCTTCGACCAAAAGACCTAGGAGCAGAGCATCTGATTACAGGGAAAAACATGAAGAAAATGCCAATGATAAATTTCTCCATGAAGCGAAATCTATCCAGAGTAGGTTAAGAGTTTTCCTACAAAAGCTTGAAAAAAAGGTAACTAATAAGGACCGAGACCAAATAAACAGTAAGGCTGGTCGGCTTATTACCATTGTGGAAATAATGAATGGTTTAAATAAACAGTCAACAGAATGTAAAGAGCTTTCGATTTCAGACATCGTTCAAAAAGTTGTTAAGGAAACCCTGGAATCTACTAGTGTTATTGAAATTATAACAAGTAAAATAATGGGAACTTCGAAGACATTGGAAACTCAAGGGCTACAGAAAACGGATATATCAGACCAATTTCCACCGCTTCCCGTAGCTAGAACAGCAGAAGAAATAAAACTGTCGATTTATAATCCCGACCAACCAGTAGAAACAGGGGCGACCTGTAGTCTAGTGGTTAGCGTAACAAACTACTAAACCCAAGATCGCGGGATCGTAGCCCGGCAGGTGGCCCTAGGGTTTTTTAAAGGGAGTAAAAAATCCTTAGTTACGCCGTCCTTCGGAAGGGACGTTAAACGGGGGTCCCGAGCCTGTACGATGTCAGGTACTCGTTAAAAATCCCTATCCTAATAAAACCTGGATAGGCAAAATTTAGAGCTCCCACTGTAGCATCGTCCGATTAGCCATAGCAGCATAAAGTGACGTTAAATGAACAAACGAACAAACCAGTAGAAACTGAAAACTTCGAAGTTTTTAGGAATGAGAGAAGAAGGAAAAAAGGGAACTCGTCAGCTGGTTCTACAATAACGGAACAGAGTCAAAGGAAAACAGAAGGGAATATAGTTGATAACGTCCCACATGACAAACTTAAACCGAAGACATTAGCAGACATGGTGAAATGCTTGCCAATAAAGCCTACAAAGACCTCAACACCAACCTACTTAACAATTGGTGGATCGGGGAAAAATATAATAGAAATAATTGAGGAGATCCCTTCCCCCAAGGAAATAGGGGCCAAGGCCTCGATCGTACGAGCGACAAAGGCAGGCTCGGTCTTGGTCCGATTAGAGGACAGTTCCCAAGCCATTAAAGTCATTGGTTGGCAGGGGCTACTAGAGAATGGATTACAGGGTAAGTTAGCAGTGCGAAGGAGACCCAAGTTAGAAGTTAAAGGGGTGCCACGTGCATGGGGTTCAGAAGAATTGATAAAGCTTCTGTGGGAAAGAATACCCGAGAAGCCGGTTCCAACTCCCTTGGTCATCGTCGATCTCCGGCCTTTATTCTTGACTGTGACTAGGAACAGTCTGACAAAAAATTGGGTGCTAGAAGTGCACCCAATGGTTCGCTTCCAGCTATTTGCATTAGGTACCTTAGATGCAGGATGGTGGCCCTTGACATTTAAAGACTATCTTGATGCACCTCGATGTACCAAGTGCCAAGGCTATGAGCATACCAAAACCACGTGTACGGCAGATGCTGTAGTTTGTATCTGATGTGCAACAAGCGGCCATGTAATGAAAAAGTGTCCACAGAAAGAGACAAATGAATCGACTTGTATTAACTGTGTACATGCGAAAACTGAGCCCAGTCTACGAAACACAAGTCCGGAAGTCGAGAGTATACTGTGCACTTATCATGGTGCAAAGAGATGGCTTTGAGAACATTTTCTGAATAATATTAGAATACTACAAATTAACATGGGTCGCCGACGAGTAGTAGCATATGAACTTCGTGCACTTTATGATCAATATGATATTATGGCAGTCCAGGAACCATCCTGTCGTGGAAACATCGTCACGGGATTCGGCCTTACGTCGAGGGTCATAGCCCTCAGCAGTGGAGAGAGGAGGGCTAGGGCTGCCATCGTGATTAACAACCAGAACCTCGACTTATGGATCTGAGGCAATATACAATGGCAAATTTCGTTGCATGCTATGTGAGGTGAGGTAACGCCTACTTTACTTTAGTTTCAGCATATCTGCTGGCAACCAGATAAAGATATATGATGGCAACATTGAAGAAGATATATCTGCGTTGGAAATTATCACAACGAGCACTAGGAATGTTATCATATGCTCAGATGCAAACTCCTGGAACACTGTGTGGGGATCCAATCGAAAAGATAGAAGTGGTGCTATGCTCGGAGAATTTATTCTGAGGAGTCAGCTAGTTGTTATGAACATTACCAGTACCACCCCTACGTTTACTGGGGGTATGGGTGAGAGCTGTATAGACATTCCACTGGCCTCGATTACACTCTCAGGACACATTGTCAATTGGGGCCTCAGATCTGAGACGAGTTCCGACCACAAAGGCCTTGTATTTGAGGTAGGTCAAGATACAGGACATTCCCACTCTATTGATTAGGTCTATGTAATCCGCATAAAAGAGTGGAGTGCCCTCCTATCCATGCTTGAGTGGAAAATAGTTGACGAAGACTGGGAAGAGAGTGAATTGGCAAATTCTGAAGACCTGGATAACAGAGTATCCAGAATAACTAATATTATCCGTGATGCCACTGAAAATGCCCTTCATCACCGAAAGGTGAGAGCTCGAACTGTCCCATGGTGGACGCCGGCCTTAACAACCCTGAAGAGAGAACTCAACAAGTCTCGACGGTCATATCAGAACTGCAGGTGTGGCGAGAGGCGTATCGAACTTCGTAATCTAGGGCATTAGTCCAAAGCTAGGGCATACCGAAACGAGTTGCGCTCTCGAAAGCAAAAGTCCCGGGACGAGTTCGTCATCGAAGAGTCTTCGAAGAATCCATGGGGTATCCCATACAAAGTGGCCATGGGTAAAGTGTGTCCTTCACAAACGATGGCAGCCCTCAAACATGGAAACACCCAAGCGAATACACTTGAAGAGGCGGCTAAGATCTTTATTGAGACATATCCCAGGGATGATTTGAGTCAGTACAATGACGAGGACAGTTTTGTGAGACGCACCACCGACTACCCACCTGGCATAGACTTATGTTCATCATGGGACATATATGACCTTCGTATAGCCATGGATAAACAGAAAGCTGGTCGTTCTCCAGGGCTGAATGCATTAGATGCGGCTATTTTAAAGAACAGTATCCCGTATATTGGTGATAGGCTATTACAATTTTTCAATGATTGCCTAGATTGGGGCACTTCCCAAATCTAGGGAATCATTGGTGAATATAAATATTCACCAATGATTTCATTGGTCAAAAATACTTTCCCACCGTCCGGTCACGACTAGCTGCAACATGGATTCTCCTGGACTACTGGATTTCCCAATTCCTCACAGGTCATGGAGGCTTTCGGGTGAAACTTCATCAATACGGAAGGGATATTGACCCTTTATGTCCTAGCTGTGGCGTTCCGGAGTCTGCTGGGCAATTTGTCACAAGTTGCAGCCCCTTTGATTCACTAAGATCCAAATTGCTGAGGGGAACCGGACTTTACATCCTCACCGAGAATGAATTCCCTCAGTTAATGACTCGAGACAATTACCCTTACGTCAGAGAGTTTGTGTTCGAGTGGAAAGCAGGATTGGGAATAACACTCTTCAATCTTGGAAGGAGAACCCAAAGAAATGGCCAGAAGGAGACATTGAAAATTGGAGTGAACAGTGAAAATAGACAATACAATTATCGTCAAAACCCGTGTTGCCGTAAGGCAAGGAAGGGTGGCTTAAATAAATAAATAAATACTCCCTTTAACAATTCCTAAGACCACCTAAAGCTTTGTAAACCCGCTCTCATGGTCTTAATATATTGTAATGCTAACCACTATAACACTGGTTACCCTACGGTTAAGTAATCGACGTAGATTAATGTCGATCAATTAAAAACAGATAAATAAAATAAGTATTAAGATTAATTAATTTGAAAAAATGATTATTGCTTGTATGTAATAAAAAAAATTTCTAATCACAACTTTAAAAAAAAAATTTGCTTTTGTAATTAATTTTTTTTAATTGGTTTTAGTAATGTTTAGGGAGACCCGTTCTACACCACTGTGTACGTCAAAAAAAAAAAAAAAAAAAATATATATATATGTATTTATATATACAGTTATATATTGTTATAGAATACATATACTTATATTATATTTAAGTTCATTGTTATTTAACCCATGCTGGTTCGAGAATACTAAAATAAAGGCTTCATTTTCATTATTAGTGAAATAAGAACAGTGAATGGTAAAAATGCCAAACATGCAGTAGTTAATCTAAATAATAATATTTTCCCGCGCAGACTGTCTCATTCAATCGTTAGTGGTGGGGATGGCCGAAGGGTTGGATTGTTCCCAGTATGGAGCTGGACGACATTGAGAAAATCCAAGCCAATTTCACGAAATTAGCTGAGGAAGTGAACGCCATTTTAGATAGGATCAAACGGAGAGAAGCTAAAGAGGCTTCGAGGAGGACGAGGGACACGTATTCAGCCCCGAAGCCGAGGAACATATACAACCAGCTGCCTGGGAGGCAAGGTAACAAGAGCTGGATGGATGTGCTAGGTGTTGTGTGTTTGCATGTCTTCAATCACCTCTCATTTGACGATTTATACTCTTTGTTCTGTACCAATAACTGTTAACTGGTGCTCTTTACATTGCAATTGGTCAGTCTACATATATTTATGAAATAGAAATTTTCTTTTTTCATTCGAAATTAATTTATTACTTTATAAATAAAAATAAAAAAGACAATTCACATTTTAATTTTTAATAAATGTATATAGTTTTACAACATAGTAATACATTTAAGCAAGTGTCACCTGTAATATAGTTGTTATCATTAAAACCTATTGTGACCAAGATCGCGGGTTTGCAGCCCGGCAGTTGGCCCTAGGATTTTTTTAAGCGATTAAAAAATCCTTGGTTCTGCCATCCTTGGGAAGGGACGAAAAATGATGGTCCCGAGCCTATGCGGTGTTAGTAATTAAACTTGGATAGGCAAAATTTAGGACTCCCAATGTAGGATCGTCTGATTAGCCATATCATAGTTAAATGAATAAATAACAGTATTCAAGCCTCCTAAATTATTCTATAGTTTCATATTTTTTGGTTAATTTCTTAATTATGAAATAACAAAAAAATGCATGGTGGCATGTTTATTAATTATGAATTTTAAAAAGTTCGTTAATAATATTTATAAATAATATTAATATAATAAACAATAATAATAATAGTATTTATAAATATTATTTAATAGTAACACAATTATTCATTTTTTTTCCAAATCCTTATTTAATGGTAGGACATTTAAGGATAGCTTTTTGTTAACTTTACAGAAAAGTAATTATGCCATATTTCATATCAAATATAATAAATCATCAAGTATATTTAAATTTAATATTATACAATATTAATATATTAATACGTAATGTAATATTAGTACATAATGTACAGACAGAACAAGATAAAATGTCTGATGACAACACAGGATTTCCTTATACGCCTATTAAATTATAAATCCTTTGAATATTTTTATTTGAAAAGAAAAGATATGTCCAGGACTTTTCTTTTCAAATAAAAATATTTAAAAATTAATAAACTCAATAACTAATAAAATAATATAAATCCTTTGAATCAAAAACTGATTCTGAATCAAATTAAAACATATAGAAAAAATATGGCAGATGATTTTTTGCACTATTTCTATATTACCCTTAACATTGTTTGTTTTTTTATTGATTAAAAACAGTTTTTAAAAATTTATTATTTTCGGTTTAACAACTATGTATAAAATTAAATATTTGTTCCCATTAATATGTGGAATAGAACTGATTAATACTAATTTTAAAAGGGATTCGTATATAACTAATTTTAAGGTTTTTAATTCAAATACACTTGGTTTGATGGCTCTAAAAAAAAAATCTATTCTTCTAAATAGTTTTCTATATAACTGGAAATACGCCACCACTTCAAGAGACAAAAAAATTAAGGGAAGTTAATTTAATAATGAAGAGAATTCATCTAAAAACAGGGTGATCTAAATAAAACTTGTAGATAAACAAATATTTAAAACATGTTTTATTATTTAATTTTTCAACTCCTTGGGCACCCATTAGGTATTTTTCATTTTTGTATTTGTTTGGAATTTAAATTTTGTTTGAAATGAGCGTTTTGATGATCCACAACTTTTTGAGTCATTCACATCTAAAATATTTTTAAAAAATTTTTTCCTTCACTTTTTTTGAATGAAGTACCTGTAAATATATTTAAAATATATCGCAGAAAAAAACTCTAGGAAAATATCATTAAAATCGTCTGAGCCGTTTAGGTGCTACAGCATAAGAAATAAAACATTTTTTATCGCTATGCAGCCGCTTTAGCATACAGGGTGCTTGATAAAATACATAGCCACAATAGGCTCGAATCCCTACAACAAGTACGAATTTTATCCACCTCGTTCCAGTTCATCATCATCACAATCTTTTATTCTCGTCTTACCACCTTCAAGTTATAATAATAAAAATACTATAGAGGTAATCAGTATGTAACAAACACAATGATATTTAACAAGAGTATGTCATATTTGTGAGATAATATGTGATTTGTCAATTTCGCATGCAACACGCATGAAAGAAGAGTTATCGTTATGAAAAATAAAACTGCTTCCTATTAATACAATTTTATCCAAATATCTTATTCATCTTATCCCCTAAAGTCATCCTGATCTCTCATAAAAAGGAAAAAATTCTTGAAAACTATATTCACTAACTTCATTTCTTAGTAGTAATTTCTTGTCCTTTGCTCTCGATCTATCCTCGGCTAGATTTGATGCTGATCATTAATTCTCTTGAAAATATATTATAAAACCTTAATAGTGCAAACCTAATCAATCCCTTATGTTGGCAACACACATGTTGACACTAAGTTGAAAACCTTTCATTATATAACTTTGGTATAAGTAGTTTCTATCAAGCTTTATATTTATGTCTCTCGTATCGATTAACAATTCATACCATCGTATGAATCCTACATTTTTTCGATAGTGTATGGGATGCAGTACAAAGTAGAGACTGTACTGTTTCTCGGACAATGGTTGGGCAGGTAGGTCATTTGTCCTAGATTACGCTCAACCGCCAGATTGTTCCCCTTATTTTCGGTACACACATTATTGAGGCTGGGTGAGCCCCAGGAGGGTCCCAGGCCCCATCTTCGGCCTCTAACAGATTAAATAAAAGTTTGCCAGCGAGTGGAATTGAACCTAGGACCTTCGGCATGGGAACTCAGAGCTCTACCACTGAGCCACTCCGCCTCCCCCTGTTAAAAGTAAATATTTGTTTCTATAGTTGAATCAATGATACAAATTATGTCATTTTTTTTCATTTTCTCTCTCTGTTTTAATCATGAAACAATTTAAAGATTTCAATAGAAAGTTTCATTTTGACCAGTTTACTAACTTCAACGTGACACTTGTAGGTTCATTCGTAATCTTTACGACTCAAATATGGTTAACTGTTGCAGGTTGAAATTTTGTAATTAAGGATTATCTAAGATTTAGCTGTGCATTTTTTTTTTCATTTAACGATCGCCGAAAATGGTACAATACTTAAATATTAATTAATGATTTTCATCAATCATTAAATAAAAATAAAAACGAAAGCTTCTCAAATTTGGTATATAAGACTTGTATACTGATATAAACTTAAATGATTTTGGTAAAAAGAAATAATATACAATGGATTTTTTTTTTTAATTTGATATTTAGGACTCTAGTGTAATTATATTAGCTAAATAAATTTCGGTGACAATAAACCGTGTGTGTTATTTTATATGGATAGTTAAACTAATTTTGGGTAAATATGACTAATATAGTTAAAATATGGTTGAAAGGCCTATCAAAATTTTTCTTTCAAAATCGTTCTTAACATCTTTATAACTTTTGAAGCGATGTTTATGGGCGGTTATTACTTCTGCCATGAAGTTTTTTTTTCTTTTACAACGCAGTTAGTCTTTTAGGAGAGTTATACTGTTCTACCTTAGATCACACATGAATTAATGATGATAGAATTTTTACACATAATTATCTTTGATTTGTCTGAGCAGAGAGGAAACAATTCTTATTACCAATAAGATTGGCCCTCCTAAATCGAAACCTTTTATCGGTTTTTCAGTTCAGATATCCGTCTACGAAATCAATTAAGCGATTTCTAAGGAGTTTACCTAAACGAAACCAACGGTTACCGAGTAAACTTTTACAGAAAATATTCTGCCTAAAATTCTTGTTGGTAATTTAAAAGGAATTTAGTGGGGTAAGTTTAACGTAATTT
Source organism: Troilus luridus (assembly GCA_964056705.1). Taxonomy (NCBI): domain Eukaryota; kingdom Metazoa; phylum Arthropoda; class Insecta; order Hemiptera; family Pentatomidae; genus Troilus; species Troilus luridus. Next base: position 91,936,074 of record OZ057412.1, on the reverse strand, counting down.
AGTGGGAAGCGGTGTACCTCGGCATGTTGAGCGGTGAATTAATGTGCTGAGAATCCCGGTTCAATTCCAACTGCGGTAGATAAATCATCTAATCTGTCAACAGCCACAGATGGATCCTTTTGTATCTGCTGACCATCCTGGGGCTCACCCAGCATTTGAAGTATGTACTATTTATTGGGGAGGAGACCGTTATCTTGGACAAATTCACCCTGTAGGATCTGGAGACACTCCTTGGGCTCATCCAGTCTCTACACAGTTTTTTTCTAATCAATTTATTTTTCATAAACAGATCCCAGGATGAAATTCCATTCGGGCTAAGAAATGATCATTCCCACAAGTGGATAGAGAAAATAAAAGAATTAAAGATTAATTAATTTTTAAAGCCTTTTGAACCGAATACTTTTGTGTTGTTGAAAATTAAATGATCACGTGGGAATATTTTGTTTTATCAAACGTAACATTCGATAAGAAAAAATATATAGATATATTTAAATCTTAATATTCGTTGAGTTATATTAAAGAAGATAGTGAATCAGAATGAAGTAATCTACAAAATCGATCGAGGCTTTCGTATTTAGACGATGATATAGTTCCGTGATCTGTTCTCATAAAAGTAATGAAAGGCTTGGAGGTCTTTTGAGTGACGTCTGATACTCCGGATGGCACGGCGGGTCACAGGCAACATGATCTATTATTCTTCATTGTATATGATCTACTTGTTCAGTTTATCACGCGACGTCATATAGCCTATCACTACCACCATCGACATCTCAAACACAGCACTTAATTTTCATAATTTTGTAAACAAGAATATGTATATACACACACATATTATTTATGTTAATATACAACCTAAATATATTTTATAGTTTACACCCACATCGGGGCTCTTAAATCCATATACATTACAGTGTCTAATATATTAGTTGTGCTTTTGTGCAACAAGCATAAAATATATGCTTTTGTGTCCTCTTCTGAACCTATATATTATAAAACTATATTTTGGCCATTTTTCGAGATTTTATTTTTCTCATATTCATGCCCTAATAGTAGGTAGAAAAGCAGGCTTAATTTGTGATTTTAATGCCCAATAAATGTTTACTATAGGGTTGGAGTCCAACCTGTGGTATAGTGGTTAGTATAATAACCTTTTAATCCCAAGATCACAGGTTCATACTCCAGTAGGTGGCCCTAGGATTTTTGAAAGGGAGTAAAAAATTCTTGGTTATGCCGTACTTCGGAAGGGACATTACACCTTAAAAAAACCCTACCCTAATTAAACATGGATAGCCTAATTTGGGCTCCCACTGAAGCATCGTCCGACTAACATAGCAACATAACGTAACGGTAAATAAGCAAACAAACTATTGGGTTGCGGGTCACCCTTGGTGAAGGGCTTCTTCTTCTGTGTCAAAGATCGTGGGTTCCAGAGCGCAAGATCGGCAGGTAGCCGTAGGATGTTTAAAGTAAAAAATCCTTGGTTGTACCGGCATTCGGAAGGGACGTAAAATGTGGAGCCCTAGCCTGTCAGGTGCCTGGTAGTCGTTAAAATATCACAGTTATGTCTGGTTAGGCAAAATTTAGGACCCCCGACTGTAGCATCGTCCTACAAGTGACGTTAAAGGAATAAACAAACAAATAAACCGTAGACTGGCAAAAAAGTTATTTCAGATTGCACTAGCAGATAGCGTTATGTCTACTTCCTTAGTGTTACGGTCAGAGAGGGAAGAAGGACCGGCTGAGAGGATTATACGAACAATGGGATTAAGCGGAAGGGATTATAGAATGGCGTAGAGCCTTCTGGATCGGGCTGGATGGGGCTAGGTGGTCCTCGTCCTCCCGAGAATTGTCCCACCCCGGCCTACCTTGCCTATATAAAAAGGCCAGCGGTTCGGCCGGCCCCGGTCAGTCAGTAGTAAGCAGTGAAGTAATAAGCATTCAGTAATAAGCAGTCGTTAACTAGTGGCAGTGTGTGTGAGTTAGTATTAGTCTGTAATAAGTGCTTAGTGAGCAACAGTGACAATTAGTGGCCGTGTAATAAGTGTAATGAACTGTGTGGCAGTTTGTCATATTTGGAGAGTCTTACGGTCGGTGGACTTTAGTTAGCGAACTGTAAGTATTAATTTGTAATTGTAAACTATAGTGTAATATTATTTTATTTGTACAAATTTATATATAAATAGTTTAGTTATTTAGTATTACCAATATCTTATATTGTTTGTATATTATTTTAGAAATTAGATAACATTTAGTTGAATATTGTTATTGTAAATTGATATTAGTTTAATAATTTAATAATCTCATTGTATTCTTTTTAATTTGTTAATAAATATTAGATTCTTGAATTAAGTAATAGTTTAGTCCATTTTACACCCGATAGCCCGTAACATTATTACTTTGCCAACGTTACACCATGACAGTGCAAGGCCTAACAAATATATAGCTACATGGATGAAACTATTGGAGTTTGGTTGGAATGTTATGTCGGACCTACCATAAGGACCCGATTTTGCAACATCGAATGGAGTATCATTGATTCGATGTTTATAAAACTTCTTAAATGGACAAAATTCCAGTAACGTCGATGACGTCAAACCACAACCGATGGCGTTTTTTTCTGATTAGGGACAGAAGTTACCAAGTAAACCTACCAGAAAGGTGGAAATGTGTTCTATTTCACTCTAAAAAACTGATAGTGCTTTCTTGCCAACCCTATATTTAGCCTGTTTAACATATATACGAGATTAGTTTGAAAAGTTCTCGGAATGTACTGGAAAGAAGTGACTTACCTCGGTGGAACTGCTTTTATTTTTCAACATAGTCTCCCTGTAGACTGATGTATTTGGTCCAGCGATGTTCCAATGCCTTGATCCCTTCTCGAAAATGAGGTTCCTCCAGGCCTGCAAAATAGCTCTCCAATTCGGCTGTCAGTTCTTCCGTTGTATGAAATCTCCGCCCACCTAGGAAAATTTTCAGCTTCGGGAAGAGATGAAAGTCTGATGGTGCCGAATAAGGTGGATGTGGCAACAGTTCGTACCTCAGTTCATGAAGTTTTGCCATTGCAATAGCACTTGTGTGCTGGCGGGCGTTGTCCTGATGAAACATGGCTTTTATCCTTGCCAAACCAGACGTTTTATCGCGTATCTTTTCATGTAGTTGGTCTAGGAGGTTTTCGTAGTACTGCCCCGTAATTGTTTGTCCAGTAGGAAGATAATCTATCAACAGAATGCCTTTTGCATACCAGATCCTAGATCAGGTGGTGACTCAACATGTTTCCACTAATTTTACTGGTGTTTTGTCTCTGGGGTATAGTAATGGACCCAAGATTCATCTGTAGTCAAAAACCGGGGCAAAAAATCTTGTTGGTTGCGCTGAAAACGGGCCAGATTTTGTTCGGACATTTCCATTGTGGTGCGTTTATGGTCCGCGGCACCCATCTTGCGGATAATTTATTCATTCCCAATTCTTCGGTTAAAATGTGATATACCCGTTCAGATGAAATCCCTAAAGCTTCAGCAATCTCTTACACTTTCAATCGACGATCCTCCGTGATCTTTTTATGCACTTTTGCGATAAATTCTGAGGTCGTAGCACTTTTTGGGCATCCTCTACGCGGATCATCATCTAAGCTCTCCCGACCAAATTTAAACTCGCTGGTCCACTTGGCAACAGTTATATGAAAGAGCAGCGTCCCCCAGTTTGTTCTGAAAGTCAGCATGTATTGCCTTTTCTTCCATACCTTTATTTACAAAGTACTTAATCACTGCTCGAATCTCAGTTTTTTCCATTGTCACAAATCACTACGCAAAAAAACAACAACAAATAGTCGCCACTACCACTCACAAAGGATGTGTGATTATTGCGCGGGAACCTCGTTGCTCTAGCACTGACATCTAGCGGTAATTCCGAGAACTTTTTAAATCACCTTCGTACCCATATACTGTTATAGTATAATTTTATATTATGCACTTATTCAGATGTTTTGTTTCCATCTGGTATTTATGATATGATGGTATTATTTTCCTGCAGGATCCTCCTACATATATCTTCCTCTCACCGGTAACGAAGTGTGGTACTGCACCCATACCTCTATTCTGTGGGTCCTATTCCCCTCATTCTTCAGCCTATTTATTTATTTATAATTGCGACAGAATACTTACATTAAGATGAAAATACAAATTTCATCTTAATTACAAAAAAATAGCAAGTAAACAAACTACGAAATAACTCGTAGTTAACATCATAGATGACTAATCAAACTACGATTTATTTCGTAGTTGACAGTCAACATGTATAGTATTTTTTTTCCAGTCCAAATAAAAAATAATGCATATTGTTTATCATCTCTTAGAAATAACTGTTAAAAAAATAATAAATATTGCTTTTAGGTTTTGTGTATATAAAAGTGCCAAAACTACCATCCGACCTCAGTTTTGGATCGAAAACAGATCGTACAGTTTTCCCGGACATACCAGGTGTAGTAAAAAAGCATGGACAAATTCAACATTCGGTTCCAAAAAAATCTAAAAAACAAAACATGGTAAGCATTAAGGAAGCATGAAATGTCTTTTTCATTAATCAAGCATACCATCTATTATAACACTGCCGCAAATTTAATTGGCGTTATATTCATCAGATGTTAAATATTTCGAAAAATTTAAGAAATTGAAATAAAAAAGGTATTATTTAGCAAAGTTAGAGGTAGAAGTTAATGTAAGTAATCAATAAAATTAAAAAAAAAAAAAAAAAAAGGAATCAATGAAAAGTTCGATTAAGTACCCTATATTTTGAACGTTTTTGATTTTCTATCGCTATTGCTCTCCTTGTTCTCCTCAGTTAGCAAACCGTGGACTCTTCAACAAAAATATTGATACTGAACCCGCCGATTTGTAAACAAACAATGATTTTTTGCGAGTATGATTTTTATCTTGTATGATTATAAAAGGTTCAATATTGAAAATGATAAAAAAAAAAATGTATATACGTGGTCCATACTTATTTTTTTTAATTTAAAATATATTTATATTTTAAAGAATGAAATAGAGAGATTAACCGGTTTTCAACTCAACTCAACTTTAAATTCTTATTTCTAAGTTGTCAATCTGATGATATTCTACCAGTCACATATTACATCATTTGAAATTTCGTATTTAGTGTTTACGTATTCTGGCAATTTAGAAATAAATTGAGCAATTACTTAAAGGTTATTTTTAATGAGCAATTAATTAAACATCTAATTTCATGCAAAAAATTAAAATGTACAATTTATACAAAAACTTAACCGTGTGCAACTTTTTGAAAGATAAAATTTAATCAGGAAGTCTTATTAAAATTGAATAAATTTCAATAAAAGCCAACTATATACCAATTATACACACGATCCGGGCTCTGGTTATAATACTATATATTCACACTATACTTTTACTCACAATATCCTAATGGTTCTTTTTTATTTTATGTTATAGTAACAAGTTTGTCAAACAACCTAAACCTGGGCCAGAAAGAAACACTAAGGATTGGCAGTAGCAACAATTCTCCACAGGACTCACAATCAAATGGATCCCAACTAGATTCCGAAATAGAATCCATTCTTATAGAAGGATGTTGAATATTCTGATTCATTACAAGATTCTATGATGTTAAGGAAGTGGTCGTGAGATGAGCTACAATAAATTTCACTGGGATGTGTTTTGCTATTCACCAGTTATAGCTGAATGTATGATCTAGCAGCGTTGGGACTTCTATGAGAAAAGAACACCTTAAGCTGTTTTATTGTTTAACCTGGAGCTCTTAAGGTTGATAGTATAACGATGGCGAGTAAGAATTTTAAAGAAAAACATACAATTTCCTCATATATCTAATAAATTATTAATCATTGGCTCAAACGATGTTTCTTAATCAAATTAGAATCTGCATGTACCGTTCATGTATAACTAAATTATTACTTATCATTATAAACTATAAATTCCTATCAACTATAGGCAATATAAAACAGAAGACAAACTGGAAACATTAAACTGTGCTACCAAAGAAGCATACAACAAAAAGGTCCTATCCATTCATTAATGTCAAAATAAAGAGCTGTGGTAAAACCAGTAATCCTACATGGTGTAGAAACGGCAAACCTGATGAACCTGGAAAAGCTCTTGAAGATTGAAAGGGGAATACTGAGAAAGACTTATGGCTCAAGAGTCACAGACAGGGATCAAACAAGGAGATATAGGAAAGGCTGGAAGACCTCGAAACAAAAATCACAAAAAAGCAGCTGATATTCTATGAATATAAGGTCAGAATGCCGGAACCGGCAAGAATGAACAGAAAAATGTAGAATCTGAAGAGCCATAGAGGAGCATCTGACTCTATAACTGGGTTGTTTGCGCCACCGATGGTGATTGGCTACACCAAGCTGATGAAGGAAGAGCTTAAGAGGTCAAGAATCACAGATGAGTCTTCAACCTGCCAAGACAGTCACCAATTAAGGGAAAGAATTTCTAACATAAAGTTTCTAGTGAAATAGGAAACAGAACGCAGGGGAGGAGATGAACAGAGGATAGAAAAAAGCAATATTCTGAAAGAATGAAGGAAATGTAAAGGCAGAGGAAGAAAGAGGGATAAGAAGAAAATTAGGAGTAATTTGGGTGGTTCTTTATATCCTCTGGTACGCTAGGGAAAATATATATATGCAAAAATAATAAAGGGATATTATTTTTTTTTTAAATTAACAGCTTGGTGAAAGAGGAAGTGCAACCGATAGAGCAAATTAAGAGCTCCTAATATTAACGTATGCATAAGAGTTTCAACAGTTTTTCCAAAGTGTTCCATTTCCGCTTGAAACTAAATATTATTATACCAACAACTCCTTAAGTGTTATAGCTCCGATAGCTGAGTGGATTCCTCCAGTTCCAACTGCAACTAAATCTTCAAATGTTATAGTAGCCTCACAAAATCAAGAGGAGGTTGAAAATGTCATGGAGAAGAGACCTGTAATTTTCCTACAACTTAAATAATAACACGGAAGAAATACCCTATATGAGTATTTTTATCTCTCTCATGACTAGTTGACAGGCAATTCAATAATGATAGTCAATATTGTACTTTACAGGTGTGGATTTCTAAATGAAAGCAAAAAAAAAGTCCATCATTAAGCTTACTCAATTGTTATTATAAATGTTATGAATAGGCACACTTATTCATTCTCTGGTTAACATTCTGACTTTTTTTTTGTTTTACTTAAAATATTTTTCATTACATTTTAATGAACACTTAATTCATTTATTTTTGAACCGACATGAAAACAGAAAGAAATCCCAAAAGACAATTCAAAACATCACTAACCACTAGCAAATATATGAAATGACCAACCAGCAAAATGGAGCAATGACAATATTAGTATTGGAAAAAACATCTGAAAAGAATCGGGAGATGAATGCATTGTGGGGAAGTCAGCTGAAATGATTTTCCATTTGAGCCTTTGGTGAGCTTGAGATAATGTGGGATGAATATTTAATTACGGATCATTCAGCCTCAGTTTGAATGATTCATTCCTACTCACCGTAAACAAGAGATGTTTTCGGTCACAGTTATAAAATCATTCCTTCTCGATTAACAAGAGATCATTCAAAGAAAGTTTGAAATACAAGCGATTTATTTGAGAAGTAATGATGTAAGAGGGTTCAAAGTTGGAACTAATTATCTAACCATTTTATTAACTCACTACTTATAGTCTGTAAAGGAGAACATAAACTGGACCAGCACATAACGCCTGTTAGAAGCTGCCTTACTGTCTGCAATATATTATATGTATTTTATATTTTATTTGATTTAATTCTTAATACTTCTGTCAATTAATTATTATGTACAACTTCAGTATGGTATCCTATTAAATATATTCTCCTCACCAACATTTGTCTGGGATCAATGACAAAGGTAAATTGATCCAGATTCAAAGATTAGAGCAGTTTGAGATCAGCAGGCGCAGATTAATTCAGGAGCTGTTTTCTGATCGAAGTACACAGTTTAGGATCATTATTCCAACGGCCATATACAATGCATATATGATGTGGAAATTAAGGGTGGTTTTCAAGTAGAAGAGGACTAATCTAAAACATTTATAAGTGTGAAAACAAGGTGCTCTATGATAGAGGGAGACTAGTGCACTAGTTGACAGTGATGTGCGTGGATACTTACAGCAAATTTAGGTAACTTCAGGTAGGTTTGAGGGTAGGCTGTCCCCTCATTCAGAAGTGGTAATGAGACACCATCCTGGAGCTGAACTGAAGATTGAATGATCATTTGTACTTCAGACCATAATTATTAATCCAAATGATCAATAATCACTTCATTTACGATGCTCCCTAATTTGTGCTAAACATCCTAATCTTATCATCACCAATAACGATACTCCAAAATGTAGTAGTGACAGCTCCAGTGAAGATGATGGCAAACTTAATTTTGTTTCAAAACTCTCATATTTCTTATGTTGATCATATTTTGAAGAAATATTGTAATGAAGGCGCTTGCCTATTGCAGGAAAATTTAATCATTTGTATAAATTGTAAAATAATAAGATTACCAGTTTATTTCACCTTTTTAAACAATTAATTCACCTAATTTTCTATTTCTGTTTTAATTAGACTATTATTTAAGTTCATTAATTAGATGAAATGAATACATAGGATAATTATTTATCTCCTAATTAAATCAGTATATTTAAATGAAACAATACGTAAGATTATCATTGAATGATAATTGAATTTACCCAATATTAAGCATTACGTAAGTATAATGTTATATTTACAAAGGAGAGAGACGCACTAAAGCGATAATCATGGAGAAAATAAAATTATAGTAAATATTTTGGAATGTAAAATAGGTAATTACAGGAAAATAAACATATTTTTTAAATTACAATTTTTAAGACCATCCAATTAAATTATTTATAACAAAATAATAAAAAATCTTGAAACAACATTATTATTTTTTATTAAAAATAGTTCGTATAAATCAGCAGTTTTATGATAAATACAATATCAAACTTAATACTAATCATATAGATAACTTTGTATATTTCATAATCGGTATTAATAAATATAAAATAAATTAACAAATTTTACTTTGAACCCAATATTATAATGCACCAAATAGACAGATAATATGCACACATTTACATAATAAAATTACAATGGTTAACTAAAAAATATTTTATCACTTTGACTGAAGTTCATTTTATGTTAATTTACCACATTTTTAAAATAGTATCTATTTCTTCAGACAGTAGTAGAGATGAACCACTAAATCTGTAACAACAAGAAATAAAAAAACAACTTAAATTACAACATTATTTTTGAATTACGAAATATTAAAATTCTATGTTCCAAAAAGAAAACATTACATTTTCTCTTATAAATATTGAAGCACTCAATTGTTAGAACTCAGCCGATTCCTTGTTTAAGCTCACTAACGAAAAAACATTTTCTTTAAGTACTTATCGGCAATGGTAGTCACAATATAACTGAGGTAACTGTAGCATATTATACCAAAAGACCATAACATTCTTCAAGTGCATGTCAGCCTTAGTCTTAGAGGTTTTTGTTATTTATGGAAGTACTATCAGACGAGATCCATTTCTCATTACTATGCAATTTAAAAACAAATAACACTACAGTACAGCAGAAAAAAAAAAATTCAAATTTTGTCCTATTCACATTTTTGGTACTTAAAGTAGTTTTTGAAAAAAATTACTTTGGCACAATTTTCTTATAATTTTTTTTTGCACTCATTTACTTGAATTTTTCTGTTTTATAAATGATGGATTGATTCATGCCGAATCTTCCTTGCTATCTTGAGGCTAGGAAGGTGGTTTAGCTTGTTTCTGGTGTTCATTAATATTCTCCTCACCTTACATTTTATTTATTCATATTGAGCAACTATTGCATAATAATTTATTTAGATTTATATTAATACATTTGATGAAGATTATTCTTTAGCGTCTTCTTTCAAAGGATTTAAAAACTAAGGATTTATTTTATGTACATATTTGGTTGACAAAAAGTACATAACAGAAACCTACATTATTTTTGCATCAACACAATATTGAAAAACAATTTTTTTAAAAATCAAACGACTATGGAATCATAAATAATTTTTAAATGTATAAGTTAATACTTTTTTATTGTGTTGGCAATGAAAGATTAATATTAACAAAACTCACCACAGGAACAAATGCTATCTTTTATTTCTCATTTTCGATAAAATACGATCAATTGTCTCTGAAGGTGTTTCAAGACTGTCATTATTAGATGACCCACTTTCAATCTACAAAAACATGTATTAAATACATATAAATAAATAAACAAATAAATATACTTTTACATAAAGAATAAAATAATCAATGCCAAATGGTTTCAAAAGCAGCCACCAGTTTAGAATCACGAAGAGAAAAAAATAGGATATTTTCAAGACGCAGACCTGTACTACTACAGCCCTTGGAGGGTCTTGGGTTCAGTACAAGGTATAGATTGTTCTGTTTTTTAGACGATTATGCAGGGAGGTGATTTGTCTATACCATGCTCAATCGCCAAATTTCCCCCCTTATTTTGGGTACCCACTTTAAAGAGGATAGATGAGTCCAGGAGTGTCCTAGATCCCATAGGATCCATCTCTGTCCGCCAACAGATTAAAAAAAAGTCTGCCAGTGAATGGATTTGAACCCAGGACCAGCTCAGAGCTCTCCCACTGAGGTATTCCATTCCCTGACCTGGCTATAATTTGAGTATAAATGTACTTTTAAATAAAGGATAAAATAATCAATGCCAAATGGTTTCAAAAGCTACCACCAGTTTAGAATTATGAATAGAAAAAATGGGATTCAAGAAATAAATGAAATTCAATATTGTTGTTAAAAAATGAGCTTTTGTATATTTAATTCTAAATGACAAAAATGGAAAATGAAATTTTCTACATTTGTAATTCAAAAACCACCGTGCAAATTTTGGAGTCATAATGAAGCCCCAACCTTATTTTGGTAAAAAAAAATTGTAAATAACTATGATAAATTCAACATTAGATTACACCATGTAAGAACAGAGCAACAAGAAGTAAAGTTTTTGTCCTACTCATGCTTTATAAATATCAAGTAGTTTTTTCAAAAAATATCAAGTAGTTATATCAAAAATTGTGTAATAAATGTGTTTTTGCAAGTCACACGGTGATCAAACAAAAGTGCGTTATTATTATTTAAACCTTTTCTTTAGACTCATATTAGTTGCATAAAAGAGATATAACAAATGGCGTTATAGAGATACAATATTTTTTCATTATGCCAATATCATCTTTAAGATTTTTATTGGAGAAAAAGCAATTTCGGTTGTTTCATGTTTTTTAAAGCAAATTTATTTAAATTTCAAACACTGAACAATGACATTTGTGCCATTTTGATCGATGATCTTATTCCACTTTTCTGGCAAAACCATAAGTCTGTCACTGTAGAAATTCTGAGTTTTCTGGGTGAAAAGCTGAACCAAGTAATTTTAACAAACCTCTTTTGAAGCCAACTTTACACCATTAAAATAATTCTACAAAAAAGAAAACAAAAGGTGGTAGGATAGGGCAATGCCTGTGCTATACAGTGGAGCCATCAAACCACCCCACCCAAGATCTTGCCAAGTCACTGAAGATGTGTGGTCTCTGAAAACAATCCCTTTCCTATTGATCTATTCTTACCATTTCTTTTGTATCGCCTGCTTCAATAGCATAAGTAGTAGACAGTAGTGAGTCGAATTAATGGTTTGGCCTGGTTGAAGCAGTTCATGATGAACAATTTCTTTCCAATCCCACCAAACTCAGACAGCATTACCTTCTTGGCATCTACAAGCTTTGGAACTGTTAGAGAAGCATATATGAGCTTTGAACATGATATTCTTTGCACATTATTGTTGTATGTGATTCACTTTTCATCTTCCGTAATTATTTGTTTCAAAAGTGGCTCGATTTTGTTATGTGTCAGCAGCAAATTACAAATGGAAATTAGGTCTATTAAATTGTTCACACATGTGCAGTCCAAGTATCAAGCTCCTTCTGGTTCCAGTCATGTTTCAGAACTATCTTGATCTAATGGTAAATGTCCAGTTCTTTAGCGATGTCGTGAGATGAAATATGTAGGTTTACTTTTTTGAAGAATTTCATTAAATTTTCAATGATTTGCCGGCCAGGGGGAAATTTATCTTTAACATCAAAATTTCCGGAATGACAATGAGCAAACCAATTTTGATACTGGTATTCGCTTAAGCAGCATACATAAACACCAAGCAATTTTTGGTGGGCGATGGCTGCATTTTTCCCTTTTTGGAAGTATAAAATCAAAATATGACGAAAATAACCTTGAATCTCCATTTTCAAGGCACAATAAAGTTTGACTGAGTAAACTATGATGCTACCTTTATATCTACTATATTCTATACACAGTTACCTTTCAATCATGCTGTATGTGCCTTCAATGAATAAGTATTCTAAGAGATATGCAACTTTAAAGCCCTCTTTTAGGAAAAACCGACATTACTTTTTCTCTACTATCATGATTAAATATTATTTCTCATTCATATTGTCACATTTCATAAATCAGACTTAAAACTTTAAAATGGCCATTATTTTTAATAGCTAAGATAAAGAATAAGAACTTACATCAACAGTGGGCATACAAATCTCCGACATTTCTTTTTTGTTTTCTAAATCAATGACAGGAGAAGAATTATAATGTTCAGTTGCTGAAGGACGGACATTATTTTCAATTGAGTCCACAATAATTGGAGAAGTTGCAGTTTCCACTCTTTGTACACTTCCTGACCAATTACTGTCATAACAAAACATATCATCATTCAAGCTAAATCTTAAGAATAGTATGTGTTAGTTAATTAATTTTTTATCTCATTTATGATATTACAAATACTAGATTTGGGAATTCAAATTTTTCCTCTCAAAGATGTGCCATATTGATGGGTAAATTAAAATCACCATAATTATTCCTATCTACTGCACATTCAATATGATGTATAAATTAAAATTATTAAGAAAATATAATAAATTTTGTAATAACGATTTAATATAACTGAATGTATTTGAAAAAAAAAACAACAGACTTTACTCAATAGATAATAGGTAAAACACACACAAATAATTATAAAAATCATTTAAATGCGTAAATATTTTGAATACCTTTCACAAAAGTTCAGATTGATTTGATCTTGGGATAACCTCACAGCTTGTACCTCAGAAAGAAGGTCAAATGGAGGGCTTTTGTCCCAGTTAGGTCGATCATTCATTTTATTCTTCATTCGTTCTGTTAATTTTTCAAGCTCTTTTAACTTCTCTCTAAATTAATAAATCAATAAGAATATTTATTATTACAACAACAGTAGCCAAAAATATCCATTCTTAATTAAGGCGTTTGGTTTCAAAATTAGATCCATTTATTTATTTCAAAAATCTTTTATTTTTTATAAGTTCGTTATGCCATAAATGATGTAAGAATGTGTTTCAAAATCGTTTACATCCTACAACAATCAATACCAAATATTCCATTTCCTATCAAAAGTTGTCACATCCATTACATTAAATGAAAATTTTTGATGTAAGAAAAACCAAAACTATGTATATATATTTTTCTTGAATGATAATAGTTAACCTTGTATATATAAGTGAAATAAAATGTTCCGGGTGGAGGTCAATAAATTTCTCAAAAGTAGGGACAAATGTTTATTAAAGAGCCAACGCTTCAACCCACATTGAAGGTCTTCTTCAGGGCTATCGAGAGGGAGGGGGTGGGGGAGCCCGGTTTAAGTCCTTCACTAGCTCTACTTACATCACCATATAACGGAAAACTCCTTACAGTTTTCTAAGAAGGAGAGGAGAGGATATACCTGACTCTCTTGGTCAAAGTCAGGTATATCCAACATATTTTTTATATTAAATGAGATTTTAAAAAAGAGAAAACCATAACAAATTGTCAGTAATTATTGTTTGAACTGGTTTGTTAGCAAAATAAGGAAAATAATAAAAACAAATTGTTAAATTGATTATTTTTTTAATTAAATATTTATTGATCAGTACTGACAAATTTTTGAAAATGGGTGTAACTGGTTTTAAAACCAAACGCCTCAAATAATTTCATTCTTATCAACTTCATCCGGCCATTATTTGAGTGAGGGCAAAAATTTCAATGAAAATGAAACAAAAGCTCTGAAGCTGATCATTTGGTCTGGTAAGGCAAATAGTAGCCTTAGCTCAAAACAGCAACTTATTAATATTTTGTTGGACCTTCCAATTCAACTGATTAAAAAAAAAATTCTTGCTTGACCATTTTATAATGAAGTAACTTTTTGTTTTTTAATTTCTGCATTATTGGACACTCTATAAATTATAATTTTAATTGTTTTATCTTTCTACCATCTCCAAAGACTGAAATTTTTTCTAATGTAGAAGATGCTGTTTCTTGTTTTTTATGTTGATATTGATAAATATCAATTATCTTTGTTCAGAAATTTGCAGCCTAAATCTTCAATTAAGGTCAGAATATCAATATTAGATTTATATACATTATAGATCTTTGAGCAGGGCTCCACTTAATTCACTTTTCCAAGTATGACTAGCTTTATTCTCGCTATGTGAGTGATTTAATTTTAATTTATTTTAATAGGAACACATTAGATAAAAGCCTATATTTCTTTTATAAATCTGCTATTTTTACTTGTGATTGTCTTCTGTTATTTAAATCAACAGACAATTATTTCTACAGTGATTAAAAACATATTGCAATGAATCAGTTATAACAGCCCTTTAACAACCAAGTATGTACAATAATAAATAAATAAATATTTTAGATAAATTATTTAAATTTATTGAAGTTTATAAAATAAAATAAGGTACCTACTGCAGTGAAGTAGCTATTGAAGCACTGTCTGGCACATTAATTTCAATTTTTTTCCCCTTGGTTTTAGTATATTCCTTCAACCAGTCATCTCTGAAAGGACTTACATCTTCTAATGGTGTTACAACTACCTATTAAAAATAATTAATTTAGTAGGTAAACAAGTAATAAATCAGGCTACAACAGTATAAACACATAGTCAAAAATAAAAACAACTAGAAAATATTTTTTGAAAAGTCTTATAATGCTCATATTTTTTTTACTTAGAGACATTTGATAACACATTCAAAGGAATTTAATTAACACATTAAAAGTAAGTTCAATTCTAAACATGAATTTTGGACCTCATCTAATTCTATTAAAAAAAAAAACCTTATTCCAGTCAACAATATTATATATTTATAATAAGTATATATAAGTCAAAGAATATTATATATTTGACCATGGAAAGTTGAGTTCCAGGAGTTGATATATATTTTGACTTTTTAATATGTTTGACCTCAAGTAATGATTGTGAATTGTAAATTTAAAGAAGGCTGTGTGAAGAACTAAAATAGAAAATGACAGATAAATGTCGAAATGTCTTTTAATCTTTTGTTAATTTTTTAACAACAATTGTTGACTGGAATAAGGTTTTTTTCCTTCATTATTAAATTATATAGATCAAGAAGAGTAGTCCAGTATATAAGAAATATCTAATAAAGAAAAAAAACCTGTTCAACTACAAACCATGAAGGGTCTGGGGTTCAGTGCATGGTAAAGACTGTACTGTTTCATGGACAACGGTTCTGCAAGGAGGTGACTTGTCCTAGGTCACGCTCAACCGCCAGATTTGTTCCCCTTATTTTGGGTAGCCTATTTTTATAATATTTTATAGAGGCTGGGTGGGCCCCAGGAAGGTCCTAGATCCTAAACGATCCATCTACTGCTGCAAACAAACTATATAAAAGTCATGGCCTGCAGCGGGATTTGAACCAAGATTTCCGGCATGCTCTACCATTGAGCCACTCAGCTCCCTTCTAATTCTATTTAATGTATTTTATTTTCTAATTTTGATTTAAGATGCCATTCATTCTGCAAGGACCATATCAGCCTATTTAATTGGAGGATATAAATTAAACATATATAAACAGATTTAAGATTAGGGGGAAGAAAATGGTAGCGATATTTACAAGATGGCGATTGTGCTGGAACTTCCTGAACATGACTTTAATTCTTGGATGAACACTTGCACTTGTAAGGTTCTTCTCAAAGTCGTTCCTGAGGACTTTTTTTTTTTTTTTTTTTTAGTGATGTATCCCATTTTCATTTGTGTGGATCCGCCAACAAACAAAACATGTCCTACTGGGCTGACACCAATCCTCAAAATTGCATCTAAGGTCTTAGCATTCACCTAAAGTCACAGTGTGGTGAGCAATTTCCTCAGCTGGAATTATCGGTGCCTGGTTCTTTGAGGAAAATGAAGTCGCAGAAGCGAATTCAAACCGGTATGTAAACATGTTACAGGAATTTTTTTTCCACGGCCAGATGAGTTGACTTAGAGGACATTTGGTTCCAACAATCTGTGCAACAGCACACACTACAAGAGCATCAATGGCTGTTTTGAGGAGCACTCCCAGAGCGCCTCATCTCAATTAGGAGCGATTTGGAGCCTGCTCTTCCGATTTGTCCCCTTGTGATGATTTTTTTGAGTTATTTTGACATCCCATGTTTAAGGGTACCATCCAAGGACCCTAGATTTGAAGACCAACATCCAGGAAGAAATTGCCAACATAACGCCTACTATGCTGGCAAGAGTCATGACAAACTCCAGAAATCGGTTTTCTCAGTGTATGGAGAATGGGGGACATCTGATTTGATCTTCAAAACTATGTAAAACAAAAATTCAGACATGCCTCTACATTATAAAAAACAAATAAAAATGTTCTGATTTATACAATGTGTTTCATTCACTTTTGAAAAAAAGAAGTTATGCTGCCACATTCTGTAGTATAGGTAATTTATATTTTTAATAGCAGTTATATATAACCTGACTAACCTTCAGTTGAGCTCTAGAAAAATAAGATCTGTCAGACAAAGAGAACCAACCACTGGCAACTTCTAGGCCTGCAGTAATTGGCGTAAGATCAACACCAGTTCTAAGTACAATGGGCCACTGACAACTGCAATCACTTCCTCTGGCTGGTTCTTCTGTACCACCATTCAGATCGACAAATACCTCGAGTTCCCTATCACACTGTTACATTACAATTATAAACATTAATTAAATAAAATTAACTAAAACTAAAATATTATTTACTTTACTTTTAATGGTAGAGAGAAAAACCAAATTGTTTTAATCTTTGGCATACATAACACTACTAACAATTCACCATTATTAAAAATATATATTTACATCTTTGAAAGAAAATGGTTGACCTTGATGAAAATTGTGGAAGAAAATGGTCCGGGAAGAGGTCAATAAGTTTTTCTGAATATCAAGAATATTTATTCAGTAGCCTTGGAAGAAAATGGTCCGGGAAGAGGTCAATAAGTTTTTCTGAATATCAAGAATATTTATTCAGTAGCCTGGAAGAAAATGGTCCGGGAAGAGGTCAATAAGTTTTTCTGAATATCAAGAATATTTATTCAGTAGCCAATAAAGTTCAAGAATAAATATTCTTGATATTCAGAAAAACTTATTGACCTCTTCCCGGACCATTTTCTTCCACTATATTTACATCATTAGGAAGCACACAGTAAGGTAAATATTTATTCATTTAATCTTGGTCCTTCAAAAATTAATTTGTTCTTTAATTTATAAAAAAATGGGAATGGTTTATATATAGGTACTTTTATTAAACCAAAACTGTCAAACATTAGAACTACTTCAAAAGCTGTATTTTCGAGGAAATGATGATTGAAATTTGTTAGAGGTAACTTGTTTAAAATATTTATTGTTATTCCAAACATAATTCTCTCACTAAATTTTTGTGTTGACAGTATTGTCTTTAAAAACTGCCCTCCAAGCGTCTCATAGATGAATCTTTTTATCGCTCTCTAAATCTTATAAAATGATCATATTATTGATTAAATTAAACAATATTGAAAAATCATTAATTAATTTATTCTAAACTAAGAGTAGCGAACAGGAGTATATAATTCGAGTTTACTGAAAACTAACATTATGAAAATAGAAATTATGTAAATATTTTTATTGGAAAAGAAAAGATATGTCCAGGGCCAGCATTCGAACACGGGTCTTCCATATATCCAGGTATACAAGGGGAAGAATGTTCATTGAACATTACGGGGAAGGCCCGGTCGAATCCCGGCCCTGGACATATTTTTCTTTTCGAATAAAAATATTTAAAAATTATAACAATTTAAAAAAAATAATAATAATATATAATGATGTAAGTCAACAAGATCCTAATTAAAGTAATGTTCAATGAACATTCTTCCCTTGTATATATCACAAATTGCGAGAACACGAGGATATGGGATCAGTGAAGAGAAAGGATGGGTCTGACCTAGGTACGAACCAGGATAGCTCAGGTGGTAGAGCACCATGACGGAAACATGGGAGACTTGGGTTCAAATCCCCGCCCTGGACATATCTTTTTTTTCAAATAAAAATATTTAAAAATTATACAATTAATAAAAAAATAAATTAGAAATTATGTACTTGATCTCTATCAAACATGCTAAGGTCATGATGCCAATATACCCCATAAGATTTGAAAGTTACATCTAAAAATTAATATACTGTTCACTTCTGTTGTGTATATAAAAATGAGTATAGAAAATTCATACCTGATTAAAGCCTTTATCAGATAATAGAAAATATATTGGTATAAAAGTAAATTATTTGGGTTTTCTCATCAATATATGATATAACTTGAAATAACTAAACATTAATAAAATACCTTTTTCAAAAAATCTACTGGGATATCTACATCCCAGGATTCATTCCAAACAGGATTACATTTTTTTTCTACTACTTTAGTTTTTAATGTTCTGGGTTTTCCGTCCACCATTGCTGAAAAATAGGCATAAGATGTGGGTTTGACCATAGCTATTTTACCATTAGGCTGCCTCACTTCAACAGGAGGTAAACCAAGGGCTCGGCAAATTTGTACTCTAACCTTAAAAAATTGTTCTTCTTTATAAGATATATACGATGTTTGAGTATCCTTATTTTGAGTAACATATTCTGTTTCCACACCGATATCTTTGCTTTCTCTCCCATCAAATTCATCTTTGAAACTTTTCAATGATTCTAAAGACTTTAAGGTAGCATCACTTGATTGAATATCATCTTTTTCAAATTCAATACTTGTGCTCATGTTTCTCTGAACCAACTTACTGCCATCATGTGTTATATCATTAATACGAGGAGCATAATTCTTATCCTGAAGCAAAGAGTCTTGTTCACCTTTGTTTTTTTTATTAATAGAAAATTCCTTTTTTTTTAAGTTAATGCTATTGTTGGTTTGACTAGGTATGTCACCTTCTCCGGCCACTTTAAATATAGAAGAATCACTACTAATTGAAAAAGACATATTTGATAGACTTGAAAAAGGGTTTAAAGGATTTTGTGTAGTGTTTTTCAAAGAAAAAGTGGAATCACTTTCTAGTCTGATATAATTGTGTTGATCAGGGAAATCATGAGGCATATGGGGAGGAGAACACAAAAAACTATACTGAGACCTAGCTTCAAAATCCATAGACTCTCCCCTACTTGGTAGGTCGACTTTTAAATCAAAATGATCAAATGCATCAGCACATGCATTAGGATCAGTCACTTTTGGAATAGCCTCTTGATTTGATACAACTGGACTCTTGTGACTAGTGGTGTTATCTGCTTGTCTCTCTCTCATGTCACATAGAACTTCTTCAACTAAATTATCTAAATTTGTTGTTACTTTATCACTTAAAATTTTGGCATTAAGAGCATTAAACTTATGAAGCTCATTTTCATGACAATTAACAATTGGTTCCAAATTTAAGTCTCTTTCATGCGATATTATATCTACAAAATTATGTTCTTTAAGGGAAAGGGTTTTTTTCTCAGGCTCTTTTGCAGTTCCCATATGCTCATCTTGTAATTTTTCAACAGTCTGTCTCTTGAAATCATGATAGCTAGGTGTATTTCGTACATGAACATTGGATTGAACAACATAAGGATAATTTAAACTTCTGTTTCTAGAGTTTATTCTAGATGCTTGAGAGAAATTAGGCTTCAACTTATCAGGAATTTGATTTATTTGTCTGTTATCCTGCTCTTTGTAATTGT
Organism: Troilus luridus; assembly: GCA_964056705.1. NCBI lineage: Eukaryota > Metazoa > Arthropoda > Insecta > Hemiptera > Pentatomidae > Troilus > Troilus luridus. Next base: position 91,915,876 of record OZ057412.1, on the reverse strand, counting down.
CAAAATTCATTCTACTAATATTTCTATCATGAAGACAATGCATACTATTCCCTTCATTTTTGTCAAATATCTCATAACCGGAAAAATACTTTTCCCCTAAATCCCTCCATTCTTTGTATGAAGTGGCAGAAGCACAACTATATCCCAGTACAAGATGCAAATCACCAAATGATCCTTTATATCCGTTTGTTACAGAAGATTCAACTACAGAGATAGGAATGATAATTTTTTCAAAAATAGCTTCTCTTTTTCTTTGTTGACAGTATACCAGCTCAAGATTACTTAACTTCATGAGAGGAAGAGTAGCCTGAAATGTAATAAAGCAAAATAAAGAAATAGAAACAGATCTTTAATAATACATCTATATCTAATTTTAAAATATAATTATAATTCTCATCAAAGTTGTATCATATAATAAAATAAATCATGCTAAGTAGCAATTTTACCTTTCCTAGCACATAGTCTCGAGGCGTGGGTCTGTAGTAGCGACCCCAAACACTAAAGGTGATTTCATGAGCTGGTAAAGTCATAAGTGCTTTTGTGAGTTTACAGTTTAATCTGACTTTATGGCGGTTGACAGTGTTAAATTCTGTTTCCCTTAAAGCCATCTGAATACCGGTTCCAGATGTTAATTTATCAAAAACCACTACAAAAAAATAAAATAAAATAGTTGTTAAAAAAGGATGCTAGAACTTAAGAACTAATTTTTAAACAGTCCTATAAGTAATAATTCATTCTTTTGACAGTTTTCAAATCTAGATTCCTACTGATCCACATGTGTGGAAAAAATGAGGTCAAAAAGTTTCCTACCCCATCAATTCATACCTGTTGATTGACTTTCAATACAAAACAATCTTTAAAAAAAAACGATTCCCCAATTATAATGGTAATGTTTAATGGTGTTAATTCCATAACAAATTTTTATTTTAACATTCTAAGTATTTTCTTAACTTATTAGGGGTACAAATAAGTTTCCACTGTTTTTAATAAAGCATTAAGAAATTATTGCAATGAAACGGTACATTATATTTCACTCAAAATATTTTCTAACACTAACTACTACAGATACCCATCTATCTGGCATCATTCGGACACCACATCAGAAAAACTCTTCATATTTTGAAGCTATCCATGGATCTATCCAATTTTTTGTACCTTTATATGATGTGAAGCTCTACTACTCAGACAGCCCGTGCCATCGACTGGAACAAGTGATACTCACTAGACGCAATGTGAGAGCAGTATGGCGGGTGTGGTAGGACTTCCCATTTCAAAGTTTTCAATTATATTTTAATGCAAGAACATTTATAACAACTTAGTATTACAATAAAAATAAGCCTTATATGTAAAAGTAGCAAATATATTGTTTATTAGTGTAAAAAAAATAAATAATAATAATAGTAATACTTACTTCTGCCAGTGTGATCAACTTGTGGAAAGGTGTAATCAACATAGCAATCCATATCATTATCCCCAGTGAATAAAGGAATACCAACAACTTTTTCAATCTTTACGGTGAAATCATGTATTTTAGTTTTTTCAAAGTTAGTTGGTAAACCTACAATTTCTTTTTTTGTATCTGAAACACTGTCTTTGTGATCAAAGTCCATTTTAGAATTATCTTCAAAGAAATGATTATGTTTCCTCTGAAAATGTTTTTCATATTCATTGCTCTTTTGAGATTCAGGATCATGGTGTGAACTTAACAACTTATATTTGTCTTCTAACTGTTTTAAAGAATTTTCCTCGTCCTTCTTTTCAAAAGTACCACAATTATCCCTAAAAAAAAATAATGAAAAAAAATTAATGAAGAGGCATATAAGAGAAACTAAACAGATTAAATATGTCTTAGTATTTGAAAAAAAAAAATCTCAAGCTTAAAACAAGATCTTTAGGTAAGATAAACAAGTAGAAGTTATAAATAGTATACCTAGGAACTAACACATCTCTTACAGTATGCTTAGTGGGTTGTAATGGCTTATCTGTATTGCTAAAGACTTCCAAAACAATTCTATCTTATACAAAATACTTCAGTGGTATCTTCTGGTTTAGACCGTGTCCTTTTTCGACAACGTTTCGCCAGACATGCTGCTGACTTCTTCATGGCAGAAAAGAGAATGAAGACGTTCGGCTCGCCCTCGGTCTTATATACCTGCTCGGGTACGCTCGTAAATCATCGGGCCCCATCATTAGTCGATCGGGTCCTTTCGTGTCCTGGGACGGAGTCTACTTTTCCATGAACGCGATTGGCTTGTTTCTGGTTAATTTGATTTCGACTCTGTTTGGTTAATCTGTTTTACTTTGTTCTTTTTATTTTATGGTATGTTTGGGAGCCAAAGCTTACTTAATTTGTAACCGTCTTCCCTGTTGAAATTTTCTGGGTGTTTGACTAATTCTATCGCTTCCATTATTTTTCTTTCTGTAGCTTTATTACATTTCTTAACAACTCTGATTTTTTCAAATTCTATAGTATGGTTAGTGTTCTGCTAAGGCTGATGCTTTACTGTCCATTTTCTTGACGCTTTTTATGTGCTCTGTGAGTCTTATGTATATTAGCCTACCGGTTTGCCCAATATATTGCTTGCCACAGGAGCATGGAATGCTGTATATACCAGGTGTCTTGAGTCCTAACTTATCTTTCGCATTCGGCAGAACCTGACAAATTTTCCTGTCCGTGGTGAATATTGTTTTTATTTTAAACTTTTTTAGTATGTTTGATATTCTTTCTGTGGTGCCTTTGACATATGGGATCAGCGCTTTCTATATTTCTTCTCTACTTTCTTCTGTTTTATGCAGGCCTATCTTTTGGGCTTTTTTGAATTCTCTCTTTATTGTGTCCTCCTTATAGCCATTCTTCAAGAGGGCTTTCTTTAGATGCCTTTCTTCTTTTCTAAAATTCACCGGTTCTGAAATTCTGATGGCTCTTGTCATCAACGTTCTGATCACCCCATGTTTTTGTGCATTCTATCTTTAAACAATTTTCACAAAACATTAGTTTTTTTTTATTTTATGGTCTAATGTAATATACTAAATAATGTAATGATCAATGTAATGCATGTATTCATAAAGACAATCTGATTATTCGGTGAAGGTGGGAAATACCAAAGCCCAATAAAAATGAAGACACTGTGAACTGCTAAGACATGGAAGACTAGATCATAATGGTCTCATTGGTTCATTTAGGATCCCTAAAATAATCATATATGATGTTACATTTTGAAAAAAATTTTCCTATACCCCAACATTATTTAAAATTTATTTTATTTAACATGACAATAAACACTTATTGGTAGTTAGTTTTTTAAACGTGATTTTCACTAGATAGAATAGTATCGCAATTCTTTAGGTGAATATGTGAAAAATGTTCAGTACTATAAGAATTTTCAGCAGGTTCCGACTTGTCACCTCCCATGATACGAACGACTACAAATCAGATGAAGTTCTTTAAGATTGAAAGACCAAGCTAGACAGGCTATGTCCCACGATTGGTAGAACAATCATTGTGCTCTCATGATAGCACAACTGCACAGTTCAAGAAGAGTGGAGTAGAGTGATTATAGATCCAAGGAACCTCTGATAAATAAGGAACAAGAAAGCTGCATTCAGGACCAAACCAACTGGTGGGGGCAGACCTAGTGATTGATCTGTTTGCTGAAAATATGTGTCTATTTATTTCTTCTTCGGTCGTATTTTAAGAATTGACTTGGAACCCTAGGTACACAAATTCTCATAGCTACTGAAATTTATGTAAAAATGTAGTCATTTACTTGGTCTTTTCGTTGTTCATTGTGAGTACCATTCTTGCAGCCGAGACTTCTAGGGCTTCAAATGCTATATCTGCATCTCTCCTTGTTCTACCCATAATGTCTAAATCATCAACAATTGATATCAATAAATATCAAGAGGTTCAACAGATCTATTCAACCCTAGTTCTTGGGACCTTTCCCTATACCCTATTAGCCTTTTTTAAGGCCATGTCCTAATCCTAATAAACGGTCCCTCCATGAAGCTACTATGGAGGGAAATTAAGGAAAAAAGCTTGTAAGTGCATGGAAGCATGGATATGCCTCATTAGTTGCAACACTTTTTTGGGCAAATAATCATTTTCTTCCATTCCATGGACAGTCTTTCTTCCCTCCATATTTAAATCAATAATTTCTGTAGCAGTTTAACCAATTCACAACTATTCTTTATGAGCTCTGCTGGAATTTTATCAAAACCAGGCACTTTTTTATTTATCTATAGTTTCCTGTATTTTTTCTTCATCAGTCGGCTTAATAAAGTTTTCATTGTTAGTTAATTTCAGTGCGTCCAATCTCTCTTGTTGTTTCCTAAATCTATTGAGAACCAGGCTGAAATAATCAGCATATCTTTCCTTGATCTCCTGCTGCTTGAAGTTAGGCTTCCATCTTCTATTTCAAAGTTCCATGTTAGCCTTTTGAAAGAAATGTCGGCTATTTTTGTCTACCTCCTCTAGCAATTTATTTTCCCAATGTATATTTTTTGTTCTGCATGTATACTTTTCTTCCCTTCTGGCTCCTCTATCATCATCCACCGATCTACGTGTATGCCTTCTTTGCAAGAAGGTACTACCAGTAAGTCTTATTCTTCTTCTCAGTTAATACTTGCCATTTCTTATCGAACCATCCTTTCCTCTTTTGTTAGGTTTCTTGGTTCCCGAAATACCTTTCACTATTATGGACAGTGCTTTCTAGCATGCTTCCCTTGTATTATCAATATTTTTGTTGACATTAACTTCTCAAAGCTTTACATCTAGAGTACGAGAGAAATTTTTGCCATACTTCAGGCTCATTCAGTTTACTTATGTCAAATCTAGTTGTTCCACAGCGATGGTATATTTTAATGTTTGAAATTCTACTTTTAAAAACTATTAGGTAGTGGTCTGAGTAGGCATTTGCCCATCAATATTTAGCAGAGATCTGTGTCTTGCATACATGAGCATATGACCTACCTGGGATGTTGTTATTTGTCCATGGGGTCCAAACTTTCACCATGTATATAAGTCAATTGATTTATGAGAAAAACCCATAGCCCATAACCCAACAATAAGGTTCAGGTTCTTCAATGCTGCAAGATCCACAAGTCTGATTACAAACTTCATGTAAACCAAATTGGCCAATAGTAGGTTGTTATATCCTCTCCTTACCAACTTCCAAAGACCAGGCTCCCTGTGCCAAAGAGGGAGTGGGCAAACGCTCAATCGAAAAACTTGCTACAGGTAAAGTATTTGACATGCTATTTGAATAAGATTAGTACTTTAAAACAAATTTTATTATTAAATAGCCTTATAATAATTAAAGAATAATATTTACTTACTTAACTGGTTTTTGACATTGACAAACACAATTAGTTTCAGTGAAAGGAAGAGTTGTCTGTACACAAGCCTCATGTTTTTCAATAATAGGATTCCTATTCACAATGTCTTCTGTTGGCAATTAAAAACATGAAAAAAAAAATTCATTCAGTCAATAAAAAGAAATGAACCATAGATATCCATTATATACTACATAAAATTAAATTTTGATATTAATATCAATAAATAAAACCATTTCCCCCATAAATTAAACAATCCCTAGGTTGTTAATAGTATTATGTAATATCAGTCCGCATATTATTTATGGACACTTGATGCTTTAGGTGTATTTTCTTTTAATACATAATTTTTTTTAAAAAATTGTGGACTATTGGTCTTACTAATAAGATTATTGGGGAAAATTATTAAATTTTACCACAGATCATTCCCATGAAGAAGTACAAAGAAGTCTAATGTTAGATCAATCTTAGAAAAAATGTTCCATATATCGGCTACCTAGAAGTACAATATAAATAAATCAGACTGTAAAACCTCCTTCAAGTAATGGGAGATCGTTGTTTACAATGAAAGCTGATTTTTATTGATAAAAAAATTTGATTTTAGAAAGTTTGCTTTAGACCAGTTCCATGTTTTAAAACAACAATATTGATTTATCTAAACAAATAATTACTTTTAATAAAAATGCATTGCCTTTAAATATAAGTATTGTTAACGTAACAGATTTGACTGAATGTGACATCTGTATGGTGCCAAAATGTCATAACTAAACCAATAACATATGTTAATAATACCAGGATTTGATCTGCGGCTTTTTACATATTAAATTTGAAATCTTGGAGTGCTAGCGATGGGTAGTTTATCCACAAGTGTTTTCATGTCATATTGTACATATTAGCACATTTACTTGTTATAATAGCATTATAGTTGTAAATATCAATAAATTAAAATTAAAATAAAAATTTTGAAATGATTGCTTCCTCATAAAATAAAAAGAAGAATATTCTAAACCATTAAAACAACAATAAACGAGACTCTGAAGTATTAAAACCTTATTTGTTTTAAAGGAAAATATGGCAATTAACGTTTTGACATCAGAGCACAGAATTAATAATCTGAGAGGAGTGCACTTATTTTCTCTCACTTATAATTGTCAATCAGGTGTAGGAACATATAACTTTCATCCAAGTAAGAAACCTACTAGTTATCTTGAAAATAAGACAGCAAATGACTAAATGAGATGAGATATCTGCTTGAGGAATACACAAAGTTAGGAGGGAAAAAAATCACGATAAGATGACTTGATGGTCATCTGATTCCTATTCTAGGACCGAGAGGCATTCTTTGTTAATATTTGAATGTTAATTGAATTGATAAATATATCTTACATAGTAAAATCTTATTCTATATGGATTCTAAAGTAAAGTAATTAAACCCTATATAACTAAATGTAACAAATAGTTTTACCTGACTTTGAATTCAAAAGGTCAATAGTTTTTAAAATTTCTTCATCAAGCCGAGTCACAGGAAATGCCTCTTCAGAGTCAGCAGCAGGAAGATTGTCAGAATGAGAAGATGAGCTTACAACTTCTAGAGGTTCAACATTTATTTTAGGATTAACTTTAGATGGATAGTTATTGTTATCAAAATCAATCACATCTTCAAAATTTTCTTCAGTTTTTTTGAGAATATGGAATATTCCTTCTAAAAAAAATAAATCAGATAAGAAAAACTAAATAAATGTTTAATACCATCAAATGTTCAGTAAACCAGAGGAAACATTTAAATAAATAGTAGTTGATAAAGTAAGAGAAAGAAAATAGTGGAGATAAGAAAAAATTCTTTTTAAATAAGAACTATTTATTTTAAAGCCAATGTTTCCACCCACATTGCAGGTCTTCTAATAATAAAGCAGTTTGAGCATAACTGCATATGTTTTTAGCACTATTGTTACTACCAACCATGTGAGTCTTGCATAGGGATTCCAGAGAACATTCTCAAGGGTTTCAATACGGTTGATCAATAAATAAGTAAACCAGTAATGTAATGACTGGGTAGAGGACTACAACTGATTTTTTTTTATAACATAGGGAGAAATGATGGAGAGGGTTATTTTTAAGAGCCAGATTTATTCACTGACTTATGCCAGAACTTTAATTTTAGGAGCTTGACTAGAATCTTAAAGTTTTTCCCACCCTTACAATAGCTCAAACATTTTCAAATATATTTTTATAAAAAATAAAATATAACTGTTTTGAAGAAGTATATGAAATAGGGTAGCTATAACAATAGTAGAAAACAAAATATTAATAATGGAAAAGTTATACCATAGTATGCAAATATAGACAGCTAAATCAAAATAAATGTTTACCTTTTGAATGGTCTAGCATTCCCAAACTAATAGTAACATTGAGGTGTCCTGTTAAGAGCCTAGTATTACTATAAACTGGAAGACAAAGACACACTGAATGAGCACAGCTTTCTGGATTTAATTTTTCTAACTTAGTGGAGCCTAGTAGGCATGGTACTCGCTGATTCAAATGCCTCCAAGAGATACTGAAGACTGATCCACTTAAAAGAGAACAGACTCGTGGCCAAGTTACACTACCATTTAAGCGATGATTACTTCCTTGATCAAAGTGAATACCTTAAAAAAAATTAAAATCTAAATAGGTCAGTCGGATTAAGGTGAAAATTCTAAATTATTATATCTTGAGTAGGATATTTAGTATGTATTTTCCTTTTAAACACTATTAAAGTAGTTCTCGGATTTTGGCTTTGGTTCTGAGTTGCACCACATTCAAAATCGGTTCATTCCGAAAAGAACAGGAACTATTTTATTTTAACCTGTTGAGTAGGAACTATGAGTACTGTTCAACTTCAATAAGATTAATCAGTGATTCACAAATTAACCAAAATTTGTCAATAATATATATTTATTCTGTTAAAATAATTTCAAAACTTAATGATACTTAAAAATATATATATTTTTTTCTTTTATTCATTTTTATCTTTTCTGTTACTCAGAGGACTACAGAACACCTGGGACAGTCAATATTTGATGATTGTCCATGATTAATTATCTTTTTCTTTTTTTTTATTCCTTCCCCTGGATGGCTTTGGCTTATTCCATACAGTCAAACATTAAATGAATACTCATACTATCATTCTGCTAATGATATGAATGGTAATTCTAGGTAGCAGTCAGAGAAAGCTAAAAATAACCAATCAGCCAAATTTCTGGTACACAGCACCAATAACTAAAACTTTTAAAAGTAGCGATTACATAAAGATTTAGTCACAATAACCATATACTCAATAATTGGACATCCACACAAACAATCAAGCCTTGATTAAACTTAAACTATTGCTTATACTTACATTGGCCCTTTAACTTTTTGGTAAGAAATTTAATGCTCCTTGAACCAAATTCTCCTTTAGATGGCAACTTTATTTCTAAAATAAACAAAGTACCAGGAGGATTGTGATTGTGGCCTGAAATCAAAAGTTTTTTAGTATTATACAATTAAGTTAAAATAATACAAATTCACATCCTTGCAAAAAAAACAAGTAGGATAAGTTTTTATACCTGGAACATAAAAAATTTTCTTGTTTCCATCTAAACTCAATTTCAATGAAGAAACGGTAATACAATAGCAATCAAATTTGGTCTCTTCTTTTTTTTCAAGAATAGGAGGATCTAAAAAAATTGACATCAGAATTATAGTACAAATAAGGAAAACTTAACAAATAATAAAAGCATCCAAAATATTATCACTTTCTATACTTTCAAAAGGTTATTGATTTTTTTTAACCTTTAATTTTGTCTGTTTAAACTTCAGTTCTTTGGCCACCTTGCATGTTAAATATTCCAAGTAAGAAATAATGTTGAGGCCTATATAGAGACGTTAACTTTCCCAATGCTATTCTGTTTGCAATGCCCCAAGGATTCTTTAAATACTCTATGATCATGAAACCATCTAGAACTTTGCTTCTGTACACCCTGGCCATAAACTTATACTCATCGTATAGCTCCATGTGCATCTTGTCATACCTACACTTCTGGTATGAATGCCATGCCTTGTAGAGGTATTTATAAAGCAGTTATGCCTGACTTTGATTCGATCATAGGATAGCCTCGCCTTCTTTTGCTGGACTGAATTCTCAGCAGCATCACAGAGTAATCAATGATCATGGAAACCCCTTTCGAATTTTACCCTTCTCTGATTCTTCACCAATGATTATTCCTTTCAACGTGCAGTTGGTGAGGAATTTCCTTCTTCTAGTGAGGTTACCTTTATCAGTACCATGGGAACCCCATGATTCATTCAACAGGTCATAAGTTATTGCATAGTGGTGAGAACTCATTTCAAATATGGGGTCCTAGTAATGTTATGGCTTGTGCGTCCTTGTAAACCAAAACTAAACCCGCTATAGACCTGTGGGACTTTAGCTCTGCAGTATGTATCATACAGATCATCGACAATTTCAATTAGACTCCTACCCTTCTTGATATAGAACCAAATGCTGATTTGCCAGCACTTGTGGTTTTCAATGGCACTGGTTTTATATGTCTAACATGGTTTTCTTCTTTGTGACACAATCCACCAGTTTCGCATGATAAGTATCATCTTCCTTGGGAACTAGGGTGGGTTTTTTTGCCACTGCCTTCTCTTTGCCACCTTAAATATATATAATATGGTCCAGGTCTTAGCTGGTACTATATTTTCTCCAACAATTTTCAAATCTCTGTAGGGACTGTAGGAGGCATGCGGTGCCATAATTACCACCTTCAGGCCTTCTATTACCGATTGCTTAATAACTGTGTTGTGAATCATATTATAGATGTTATTAGAAACAATCATCTCTTAGACAGCTTAAGTACTCAAAGACACTATCATAGATTTTGTTATTATATAGTAAATGGTTAACAATTTTTGATATATTACTGGTAGTAATTAACATTAATAAGATTATTTATTATATCAAAATATTATAACACAAAAATACTTCTGAGCAACTAATTAATAAAAGTTTTCCGTTTATGATTAATTATTGTCAAAAATATTCCAAAACCATTTCCAAATTTTTAATTGTAACACCGAAATCAAAGTTTCAAAGAATTTAATATTAATCATGCATAATTATTACTTATGATCATTACAGATATATAAAATGTGCATATTTTTGTTATTTATCTAAACTATGTATGAAAACTATTTGAAATGACTCATAATGATGAAAAGGTTCTGGAATAGACCTTCCTAACATTTTGACAACTAAGTGTCTTCTAAATCAGTTATTTGCCATTCTTCATGATCTGAGAAACATTTATTTTTTAGTTGATCTTTTAATTAATGTATTAAACAATTACCACTTAGTTCACAGCTATCTCTGGGTTGTCCTAAATCAATCGAAGATGCAGAATTTGTTTTTGATGAAACTGGTTCTGATTTTTCACATTTTTTGTCAATGCCTCCACAATCTTGGCCATGAAGACAACATTTAGACTGTCATAATAAAAAAATCACTAGATTATATAAATTATTAACAACAAATACAATTAAAAAAATTAATAACCAAACATACTTTGGTAATTTTAGCTTCTTTTGAAGCTATATTGATTAAGTTTTCAGCAGGAGAAATGCAACGTAATGTCTGAAGTGCTTTTAACTCTTCTTCTGGAGACATATGTTTGCCTTAAGGATAAAAATAAATTATATATAATAAATAAATAGTAAGGATGAAAGTAAACTGTGTTAGAAATAATTTATTATTTTTGAGAAATCCAGTGCATGTATAAAATAGATTCTTAGATAACAACTTGTGGAGGAGCACTTGGAGGAGTATATTTCGTAGGGGAAAACTACCTTAAACCTAAGGATACTCATGGACATTAATAACCTTGTGAGCTTAACTTGCCTCTTTTATATATCATTTAACATTAGGTAAAATTTCATTAAATATACCTGGTCAACTCAATTTAATGTCAAAACTATTTATACAGAAAATCTAGAGTGATCCAAGAGTTTTCAGCAGCATCATGAATCAGATCAATGATTCTGGATACCCTTTTCCATTTTCATCCATCTCTGCCTCTTTCCATTCTTCCCTCCAATGTGCACTTGAAGACACTCCCATCACTTCTTCCAGTGAGGTAACGTTTGTCAAAGAAATGGGAACACCTTGATTGTTGAACAGGCTTAAAGCTACTGTATTGTGGTCATAACTCGTATCAGATATGGAGTCCGATCAATCTTGTAAGTGACGTTAACTCATGACATTAATTTAACGCGGACCCATTTCTCCAGAAAAGATAAAGTGGCTGTTAGAAGTTTTATTTATCACAACTAACTGGTTTCTGGCTAACTACATTTCCCTTCGGTATAAGGTACTCTATCTGTGCCCTATAACCATATATATATATATATATATGTAACCAAGGAGGTTACGGTCTGACAATTTACAAATTACCTTTTCCCGAACTGGAGGAGAGACTGGCAAAGTGTGGTGGGGAGAAGGGAGTCCCCCCACCAAACTGAGGGTCGTTCCCACTGCAGGGTCCAATAAAACTAAAAATCCAAAAAAGAGTAAAGAAAATTGTTAATCTGTTTCAAACAGATTAACAATAACAGGTCCAAATAAAGTCGAAGGGTAGGTGGGTCAAGTACAAACCAACAATAATAACTCTTAGAGTAAAAATATAAACTAGGCTATGATGATGACAAAATGTCACATCAGGAATACTAAGTAATCACCTTTATGATTAATCTATTGCAACACATAATTACATGACTGGCACAATTTACCACAAACTGTTCTCACTCAGTCTCCATTAGCAGCCTCTACCAAGCACAACTGTCTTGTTCTGCAACAGCCCTGTTTTAAGTGTTAAACAGAGTGAAGACAAAATTCAGGAACCACATTGTATTTATCAACACTCTAAAACATAGAGGGGAGCGGAATGGCTCAGTGGCTCAGTGGTAGAGCACTGAATTGCCATGCCGAAGGTCCAGGGTTCAAATCCCGCTGCTGGCAAGACTTTTATTTAACCTGTTAGCAGCCGGAGATGGATCCTACAGGATCTAGGATCCCTCACCGAACCTCTATAAAATGGGTATCCAAAATATTATTAACAACAAATACAATTAAAAAAATTAATAACCAAACATACTTTGGTAATTTTAGCTTCTTTTGAAGCTATATTGATTAAGTTTTCAGTAGGAGAAATGCAACGTAATGTCTGAAGCGCTTTTAACTCTTCATCTGGAAACATATGTTTGCCTTAAGGATAGGGTGAAAATTTGGCGGTTGAACATGAGCTAGAATAAATCACCTCTCTGCACAACCGTTGTCTAAGAACCAGTACAGTCTCTACCATGTACTGAACCCCGGACCCTTCACAGGTTGTAGTGATACAGAATTTTTTTTTAACATAGAGCTATTCATAATTATAAATTGAAGAAAATAAATTAGCTTTAAAAAAGCAATACCTAGCTCAAGAACCACCTAATGGAAGTATTGACCAACATACTGATTTTTTATTATATATTTGTATTTTTTAATGTGTTTACCTTGGACCCCAAAAATATGAAAGGCTCTATGTTCTAGAATTTTGACAAATCCAGCATGGTTTCTAGTACCACTTCTTTTTTTCACAAACAGACCACATTCCATGGCTATTGTTTTATAAACAATGAAAGCTACCTTAAATATTCACTCAAACCTACCCACAAATTTTATTAGAATGTTATGACTCCTTCATAAAATCTATTCGTCAATGGTTGGTCATGTAATGATTGATCATAGAGGTAACGAGTAATGTACAATTTACGAAAGAGGAAAAAAATTATACATACTAAATTTAACAAAATATTTATTGTGTGGTGATGTTTAATCTTAACTGCCCTATTCAGGCCTCTACCATTGGGACACAGGGATGAAGAGTCTAGATGCAATGTATTTTACCATAAAGAGTGATAATTCGCCTGTAAAAGACTGTTAGAGGCTGAAGCAGTTAAACTTTGTCACTTTCAGACATATCAAGTGATTTCATGTACCAAACAAACCCAGTAGTGGATTACTGTGCATGTCAGACAACAGAGACTGAAATGTATCCCCAAAATAAGAACTATTCAAGTAGAAGTGATCTTAGGTTAGCTGTGACTATAAACATTTTAACAGCAGAATCCCAGCAAGATTCCTTCACATTGAAACAAATTAAGTGATAAAAAACCTAAATGGATTAGCTTATTAATAACCTAACAGCGGTGAGCAAGAATTATGAAGATTATGATAGTTGACCCAATCTTAATTAACATGACATTCTAATGAGGAAGTTAATAAGTTGGATATACTAATTATGCCTCATTTCATAAGTGGCATCTTTTAATGTCCAAACACAAAGTATATGGAAAAATTTCACTTATCACTGCACGATAATAATTTGTAACCACAGTTCATAAAATTTTAAATTAGTTAAAAGAAAATAATTTGTTTTACCTAGTCACTAAAATTGTGATTAAGAAATAATTATACTGATACTTATGAAAACAATAACAACCAATGATTCTCAAATAAAACAAATTTTTTTTAACGATGAAGCAATACACCTTAATGAGATAGTATTTATTAAAACTATTATATTATAAATAGTAATAATAGAATTTACCTAAAAGAAAATCGACTAATTTAGCCTCTTCTTGAGAACAATGCTTCATAAAATTTAAGTCTGCATTACAATTTACAACAGAATCTATATGATCAATTGGGCAATCTGCCAGAACTGACATAACCATGGCTTTTCGAAGTTCATATCCTTTTTGCAAGATATTAGAAAAAACTTTCCCTTCTTGAGAGCTACCTGCATTACACTTATTACTAGAAAGTTGGTCCGAGTAAGCTGCTTCATGATTAGTTTCGGACATCACTTTGAGGCATTTTTCGATGGGTTTTCGCATAGTCGACCGAGTTCCAGATTGCTTAAAAGTTAACTCAAAACTAACATGAAGATCACCAACTCTATGGCCTTTAGGGGAAAAAATAGAAAAATATGAATGATAATTTTTAAGAGCTAAGATCTGCTCAATCTCTTTGACAACAGCAGATCCTAAAATGACATTTTTGTTTTGTCCTCTCAGCACAGTAAATATAACTCTACCACAATTTCTCAAATAACTTTCAAAAAGTCCAGGATTTGTCCTAATATTATATATCACAGAAGTATCCTTGTTTTTCTTTGGCTCATTAAGAGTAATATCTTCTGGCCTGAATAAAGTACAATCTTTTTCACCCCACCATTGTAATTGAACAGCAACTTCACCAGGAGAATTCCTGGCCCAAAAGATTTCATCAACTTTGACCATAAGGTACCCAGTTATTTTTCCATTTACCCCAGGAGGTAGAACCTTTTCGGGGTTCATTATTCAAAAAACGAAGCAGCAACATGTAATAGTTTCATATAAACGAACAACTTAATTTGAATATCTCAACAGTGAACCTTTCCCTCGGAAACATTCATGAGCAGTAAACATCCAATGCCTTCTAGTTATTTCTGTTGACTGCTCAACAAGTGTAAACAAATCCTTTATTATACTTAATGTCAATTGACTGACCCTTCACGTACTTTCACCATTTTAAATAAAGATTAATTTCAGTATTTTGTTGCTTTGTTTTGTTATTTGGATAATAAATCAGTATGGGTAAGTGGTATTAGGCAAAAAAAAATTAATTTACGTATGTGAGTAAGTTATTCCTTTATGAATCGGATTAGGGTGTGACAGTGAGCTCAGGAGTTTTTGTTTATATTGTGTACTTTCGTTATCTTATTTACATTTAGAATCATACTTCGTCACTCGAACAGCCCGTTTAGTTGCTGTTTGTTATCATGCAAAGGGGACCAACCAATAAATTCGAAATGTACAATATTCGCAACAATCAATTAAGAAATAGATATAGATATTCTCTTGAAAGTTCATTGGGCTCAGAATATGCATCTCGTTGGTGTTTTTCGTTTTTAAATATTTATTATTTTCTCATTATCTACTCTAGTCATTTAAATGTTTCTTTTTCTTGTTTTATATAGGGAGTAAGTGTGATGAATGTATGACCAGAGTCCCATATGCAACTCTCATTGCAACTATTATGTGTATTCTTGGTGTTGGAGTATTCTGTGGAACAATTTATAGAGGAACTGCATTGACTGGTTTAATGATGCTTGATGTTTTTAATCAAAGATTAACCTGGTAATTATTAACATATAAGTGATATTAATGAGTCATTGGCTCTTTTTTGTCAATCTTGTGAAAGTAAGTAGAATATTTTTTATTTGAGAAAATTATATATGACATATCATATCATTACCATTTCCAAAATATTCTACTGTATTGCAGACAGTAGAATATTTTCATCGTTTGTAGCGTTTTATTAAACAAGTTTCAACTTTCAGAGGCTTCAAGTTCCAATTGCTTTCTTGACAAATTAGAAATGAATGAAGCAGATCTAGTTTTTTTTCTTGGTCGCCTTGGCTGTGATCAGGGGTGGGAACTATATCACTAATAAAGTTCTTCCAATATTAGATTTATTTTATTGTTTTTTAATTAAATTAAGCTGGGTTTTTATATAGACAGTCAAAACGCTGTTTTTTGTTTCAATTTCTTATTTATTCTCTTAATTTAATCACTGTTGTTTTAATAGAATTCCTGGATTCATAATTGTGTGTTGAGTACTTACATTTATTACAAATTCAAAAGATTCAATTATCAAGGAAAATACCATAATCAACCTCGATTTAATTATGTAAAAGTTAACATAGTAATGTAGATGTTTTAAATGTTTTCATATCACATTATGAAAAGATAGTTTTGTGTGTAAACTTGAAAGGCTGTGAGTTTTTAATTTCCTAATTTTCTTTATTTAATAACTTTTATTTATTTTTTTATATTGTCAGTTAAACCGTTGTTTAAAAACATGCATTGTGTACTATTTTAGTATATGTTCAGAAAAGTAATAACTCAAGTTTAATCTTACATATTCTTCAGTTGAATTATTAATTATTTTTGATTACATTCTATAAGGTCAATTGACAGTTAATTACAACCTTTTCATAATCATCTATTAATTCAGCATTATTTTTTTCATGGTGAATAAGATCATATTATAATGATTATTATAGGTTAGAACCATTACAAACTGCCTGTGTTGTAATTGGAGCTAGTATGGGAGCACTTGGGCTGATGGCACTTTTTGTTGGATGTTTAGCCACAGGTGCTACAAGGCATAAGGTCTATAGAGGATCAGGTGCACGAATTGGTGGTAGAATTTCATGTGCAGTGGTAAGAATATTGTTAATTTAAATTACTAAGAATTTCGTTTATATGATAAATGAAAATATATATTGTTGAAGTTATCTTTTGGATATGGTCAGTTGAAAAATACAACTTGCATATTGATATTTCAAATTGTTTATGATAAATTATATTTCTAAGTTGTTGCAGCAACCTTTTTGTCTATAACCCGTGGATTAGTGCTACTTAGTTTTTTTTCACCTTTCAGCTGTATATTCACAGCTCTTCCCCCTCAAAGAAAATTTACATCCATAAAGATTGGAAAATTTTAACATATGAATCTTGTCATCGCAGCAATCGAGGGATCAATCTTGTTATATCTGATGAGAGCAATTTTAATGTTCATGATAATAATAATAATATCTGGCTTAGAGAATCCCAAACCGTAAGATAGTCCTTAACCAGTTTGTAACACAAACTGTAAGATTACCCTTAATGCAACCCTTCCACCTATGCCCCGATCTACCCATTTGAAGTTTAACAGTCGGTTGACTGCTTATTAACTTCTCAGGAATTTGTTTATTACTAAGGCAAACAATTTGATAACCCCACCTCAATCTTCACGATGCTATCACTTTAATAATATAAACCAAGTGCATGCTCTGCAATATTGTGTTGTGCAACCTCCTTTCCTAGTTGACTCGTCCTTTTTTTTGTAACAAAGAGTGCCCTATACCTCATTTTCAAATACCCTAAGACATTGATCCAATAAAGTTAGTGGTCATATTTCACACTCATATAGAATGATTGGAAAGATTATAGCTTTAAAATCTTTGACTCTTAAGTTTCAGGACAAAAGATGCAAGCTAACTAATGTTGACTAACAATTAACAAGCATTACCTATCTTTAAATGCCCTTGGATTTTGTTTTGTCTAGTTATCATATAGTCTTAAAACTCAAACTTTTCCATATGACCAAAGCCACCACAATTTCTGCTGTTAACCCTGTTCTTATCCTAATTTAAATTAAGCCCTATTTCATTACCTGCCATAACATTGCAAAGCAATGTTATAGTATTTAGTATTTTTGTTTCTGCCTACTACCATAATAGTAAACCATGTACTCTTCATGTATCCTACTGGTTCAGGTTTTATTTTTTTAACTTAGTGTATAAAATTATAATGCATTTTCATTTCCAAGCTAGATGTCCATGTTTTGATATGACTAAATGATTTTTAATGCATATCTTACATTTAATTCATTGATCTACCAATTTAGTAACTACAATGACAAATTGTAATTATATAAATGAATTACATTTCAAACTTTATTTCACTTTTCTAGTAGGTATATATAACTTATATTGTTTATAACTCTTTTCAAGTTTTCTATCTATTTAATCTTTTTTTTTTAGTTCATGTCAATAATATATGTACTCCAGCTTGTTTGGTTGGTTATATTTGTATGTCTTGCTATAGTTACTGTATTCTATACTATATTTTGGGCATTATGTACTTCAGATAGAGTAGTTAAAGAAAAGCAGTGTATAGACTTCACTCAGTTTAGTAAGTTTATGCAATATTTTTATTTGATATAATTATTACTTATTCTTTAATATTATTATTTAATCAATTGAAACTTTTTTAGGTTTTATGTTCCCTTCATCTATAAGACGAGAAGATTTGGAAGTCTGTCATACCCAGGAAATAAAACTTTTTTGTAAAGATTATGTTGAAAAGGCAGAATTTATGTTTATACTTGCAGTGTTTGCTAGCATGCTTGTCATATTAAGCTTGGTAAATAACAAAATTAATTTAATTATTATAATATTATTCCATATTCCAACTATTATGATTAAAACAAATTTTGGTTAAGAATCAGATATGGTGTTGAAAATATCATAAATATGTGAACTTTTGTCAAATGAAATATGGTTCAACCAAACACGTTGGAGGGGGATGCTATGCCACTGAAACAACGATTGATTAAGTCTGGAATGAGAAGGTATTTGGAGGCCTTGGAGTTCTCTAATTGAGAAACTCTGTGTCAAGAGTACACAACTAAAGAGCTTAGTTTATACCCAATAAATAAAGTCCGAAATTATGTGTGAAGATTGTTGGATGACTGAACGATCTCTTCATTTTGGCTCCTTATGTATCACAAGTTTCAGATAAAAAAGTTTAAGTATCAAAAGAAGCAAGATTTGAATTAACTTATGTGGATTTATGAGTAACTACTCTACTACCGGTCTTATATCGGTCAAGTTTTTTTCCTAAGAACTTTAATAGAAAGGATTTAGAAATATAATATTACAACTTTGGATTTGTTCATTTGGATTTAAAACCTTTTTGTGGATTTCAGCAATACTTATGAGAGTATTATCAGGAGGAAACAGACTGTATCATGGTACGGAAAAAATGAACGCCACCAGAGAATTAATTAAACCATGTGGGAATATTGATAAGGGAGTCGAGAAGTGAGGTTAAGATCCAAAATGACTTGTACGAAGTATTTAAGACAACTGGGGGTCTGAGATAAGGGAATGGGCTCTCATACCTGTTCAATTTTGCCCTTTAAAAGGTCATAAATAAGAGACAGAATTACAGGTTACCGGTTTGATTCTAACAAACCCAAATACTGGCCTACGCGGATGACTTAGATATAGCCGGAAGATCACAAAGGGATTTGCAACAAGCTTTTCTTGTTTTGGAAAATACTGGACATGAAAGTCTTCAAGTGAACCAAGCAAAGACTAAATATCTATTGACTAACCCTTTGAAGCAACCAGAATCCAGAATACACCATCACGTTTGGTGCCTACCCTTTTGAAAGTGTCAACATTTTTTTTTACCTTGGTTCTCGGGTCATAGCAGATAGCTCAACCTGACCAGAAATACAAAGAAGAATTTTGGTCGCTTATAAATATTATTTTGGGATGGTGAAAATTTGAAGAATTCTTTCATATCAAAAAGAGGTCATACTTTGCAAAACAATTATCAGGCCTGTTTTAACCTATGCATCAGAAACCTGGCATCTGTCCAGGACAGATGCCAATAGTTTACCCTTCTCCGAAAGGAAAATATAAGGAAGGATGTTTGGAAACGTAAGAGTTGGTGATCAATTCAGATGGAGGCAAAATGTAGAGCTGTATCAAATATATGAGGACCCAGACCTGGTGCCGCATATAAGATTGTAAGCTATAAGGGGCTGGACATGTAGCTAGAATTCATGAGAATGTTACTCAGAAAGGACTTCTTTTTGCATACGTGGATGGAAAAACGGAACGAGGCCACGACTAAGATAGGCAGACGAGGTCGAGAGGGATGCTGGTAGCATTTGTGGATCCAGATACTGGACATGAAAGTCTTCAAGTGAACCAAGCAAAGACCAAATTTGTATTCACTAACCCTTTGAAGCAACCAGAATACACCATCACGAGGTCGTTTGGCATTAGACAGAGAAACAGTGTCTTGATCTGGCCAAGATCCGTATAGGGTTGTAGAGCCTATGTAGATTGATTGATCAAATGACGCTCAGAAGATGGTTACCACATCTGCTGGCAGATTACAAATTCCAGGAATTTATTCTATCCATGAATTTCTGTCGCATTATCTTAAAAGAAAAGGACATCTTTTCAATTCTATTTTCGTGAAAAAACTTGGGTGTTCCACTTTACACATGTGGCCTTATCTATCTATCTATCAGATGCCGCTACAACCATGCGATGGGTCCTGGCCTCCTCTATGAGCCTCCGCTATTCGGCTTGGTTTTGGGCTACTGCCTTCCAATTTCGGACTCCAAGCAGGTCTCGTGCGTCTTGTACCACTCCATCCATCCACCAGAGCTTAGGCCTTCCGACTCTTCTTGGGCGATAAATTTCCTCTTCCATGACCCTTATAGGCACCATCTGGACTCATCCGTGCAACATGCCCTGCCCACCCAAGGTGTCCCAGCCTAATAAAGGTCCCGGAGCAGCTCATAGAGTTCCTTATTTCTTCTTCATGTGGCCTTAACAATCCTGAATGTGAAGGGATTCCTCTTTATCCGAAATGTAAATTGTAAAAAATTCAAACCAACACAGTCTGCTAATAAAGTCCTGGGAACTGTGTTGTGGGCTTGTTTGCTGAGACTACAATTAACCCATATATATCAAGGCTGTGCAGAACTGCAGAAGAGGAATGTTGAGCAAGAGTTCTTTAAATGAGTATGTGTTCTTCCTAACAATGATCGCGCCCACATTGCCCACAGTAGGTTTATTATTAAGTTCTCATACATCTACCCTAGAACTCATTATTCCTTGATCGTAGGCCCTGTCGATTTGAAGGTAATAAGAAGGGCACTTTAAATAATGCTCTCCGACGGGCGCTGAAACCCACTTTGCTTTATATAAACCTCACTATGTGGATATGGTTAGAAGAACTAATTTGTATAAATTAAATCTGCTTCTATGGTACAAATTCATGCAATTTACTCCTACACATCTTTTTATGTATAGGAGTAAATTGAATGCTTTATTTTATATCCATAAATTAAATAGGTTCTCTCACTAAATGTCTTTCTTAATTTTAGGTCCATTATTTGATGTGTTTGTCTGCAAATTATGCACATATCAGAGATCATGAAAAACTCCAAGAGCTTGAAGAAATACAGAATTTAAATGATCTTGAAGGATTAACAGCTAGCAAAGATAGATTTTAAAAGTATAATTTTAAATGCATTAGTGAATTTATCTCATAATGAGACCAAACAGAATTCTACAAGAATGTTGAAATGTTTTTATAACAATATCTATGAAAAAAAAAATCATTCAGTATTAGATATTGAATGAATAAATATTTTTATATTTTAAACATCTATCAGAGTTTACTTTATTCTATGAAGTTTCTGTTGTTTCTTTAAACTTTAATTTTTAATTTTATATATTCAATGTATTTAAATCTTGTTTTTTTAAGTTATTCTCTTACTTATATTTTATATTAAATTGAATACTAGTTTTTGTTAAATAATTGTAGCAATGACAAATCTATTTTTTTTTTTAAATTTCTGAATATAATTCCTTTTTAAATATTTAATTTTTAAACTGTTGCTTCTTTTTGTTGGTAATTGTGAACAACTATTAATAATATTTCATTTAGCTTTTATTAACTATATTGTGATAATGAAAAACATGTTTAATCAAATGTTTTGAAATCTACAATTAGTTTATCAAGTTCTTCCCGTACACCAATCGTGTAGTTAATGGATTTGTATTATCATTAGTTTTAATAACTGAAAGTTTTTGTAAATTTATAGTTTATGTGTGGGGTGTGTAAATTAAATTTCAATCTTTTCTTACAGAACAAAACTTATTTTTATATTATTTGATAAAACATATGATGGGAGGTGAGAGGTAAGGTTTTTTTTTTCAGATCCAATTTTTTTTGTTGTTGCTTTTTTTTGACAGCACAAGATTGGATTAAATATTAAGTTACTAATAGATTTTAGTTAGTAATATCAATTTGAGCCTTAAATTTTTTTATATTACTTAAAGTTTCAAGATATTGCTTAATTTTATTATGTCTTAATCTCCTATTATGTATATTCTTGAATTTTTACAATATTTTTACTCAAATGATTGAAGGATTTTGAATTATTGGAAGACTGTCAAATTAAACAATGTCTACACACAAAAAAAAAGATTTGTATTACTGAAAGGGTCTAGTTTTATAGACTATTTGATCTTCACTGCTTTATTGAATAAGCACAACACCCAGAGTTGTGAAATCCCCCCAAATTTATTGTAAAAGGGATTTTTAAAACTTTTTTTTAGCTCAAAAGTAAATTTAAGCTCAACATCATAAATAGAGTAGCCAACTTCTGTTTGTGTGCGTAATTTTGTTAGAAGGTTTAACATGGGGCCGTGTGGATCATGTGCCCGCATTAATTTATGTTCTTACTTGGGTACCATGCAGATTCAGTATGTTAAATAGAAACACATCCTACTTACCAAAGATTTTAGAATTTATGTTGTGTAAATAAGAGTTCAGTATGTTTTACATTTGAATATTAAAAAAATAAATAAATTTCTCTGTTCCTCAATGAAGCTTTGGATTAATCTTGTAACTTTTTTGTTGACTTATTACATGTAGTGAGTAGTTTAATGAGTTCAAATTTATTTTTAGGCATAAGGATATGTTTTAAAAACTGTATTGTAATGTAGCTTAATACTATGCTATAAGATACTATCACAAGTAATTGATTTACTTTTTTAAATATTGACAAAAATATTTCTAATTTTTTTACCCCTTTGAATTCTTTGTTACTAAGATTTTATTTTTCAATTATGCTTCTGTTGTTTAAATAAAAATCAGGTAATTCGAAAAACTTAATTTTTCAATACTTGGTGGAATTTGAAAGTATTATTTTTTATTACAAAAATTAATCAAGCAAATTTTTGGACTATTGTTTGCCAAATGGTAATGATTTTGATAATAATTAAACAACTTCTGGTGAACTGTTAATCAATATTTAAAAAATATCTACCTGGCGTATTGTTACCTAAATTACATGGTAACAATAACTTTATAATTTAATAATTAATATTAAGGGTTTATTCGACTATCTATTGATATCAGTCATGTTCAAAGGTTTTTTTATTTTCTTTAGGCTTTCTTTGCTAGGATTACTAAAAGAATTATAGTTTGATTATGTATTTTTTTATTGCATACTTTATAAAATTTGTATAAGTAGTGAGTTATATAAGTTTTTACTAATATTTACCTAATTGTTTTAGGTTTTAAAACAGGACAAGTTTTAAAAATTTGTCAAACTAATTATTTTATGTTTTAAATTTTATTTAAGTGACTGCCCATGTCATACTTTGTTTGTAATCATCTCATGCTGAATTAAATTTAGCCTAGTATAAAAAATAACACTACTCTTAAGTGAGTCCATAAAATGATAAACAAATGCCTTAAATAACCAAATTGTAAATAGTAAATGTATTTTAATATATGGAAGAGTAAAATATGCTCTATAAAGAACAAAGTTATTTTTATGAAAGTAACATTGTACAAAAACCATAGTATTTGATTTTTTATTTAATTTGGAAAATATTTGTCAGTAAATTATAACAAAACCAAATTAAACAATTGAAAGACTGAAGTTATTAGCCAACATATTGAAGAGGATTCCGTCCATTTATAATTATTATTTAATTTAAAATTGAGGATGAAGCAAGTGAAAGTTGTAGTAAGTTAGTATAGTAGTAGTAAATACATTTTTTCTGTTTAATTACTGATGAAAAATTATTTCTTTTTGAAGAATGTTTTTGTTTTGAGAATTTGCCATTCCTTGGTGGTTATTATTGTTTTATAAAAGTTGTTAGTAAAATGAAAATATATCTGCATTTACACAATTTTTTTTATATATATTTTTTAAATATACAATTTAAAATATTGTTGTTTCTTTAATTTATTTCTTCCCAAAATAACTAACTCCTTGTTGGGATATTGCATGATATTATATTATTTAAAGAAAAATTTTTGTCTTTGCTATGTACTACCACTTGAAAACTTGTGACTTCTGGTGGTAATAAATGTGAAGTACGTCCACTGTATCTTTAGATTTAATTTGGAAAATATTTGTCAACAAATTAAGATTTTTTTTCCTGTTTGAACAACACGACTATTTCTAAAACCTATAGAGAACTTGCAAACTGTTGAGGGCGCAAGCCCCTTATTAAATAAATGCAAATTTACAGATAAGCAAGGTATTTAATATTCTGTCAATTATTGTTTCAGAAAACTGACCATAGAAGAAAGGCATTGCATATCGTAAGCATGTATGATATCTTAAATGTATAACATTTTTTTTACAAATACGAAATTTGTTTTTATTCAAATTAATTTAAAGCTTGTACAAAATTTAACAGAAATCAGGAGATTATCGTAATTTTGGGTCACACTTTTTAATTATTGATTATGCTTGCCTATGTCAATTTTAGCCAAATTATGCTCTATTAAAATTATAGTCTTAAAGCTGCAATTTCTAGCTATTCTATAATTTATCTATTAGATAGTGCTGCCCTAACTTAAAAAAATAAAATTATTTCTTGTATAACTTGTGACTTAAAGCCTTCAGTTGATTTTAACCAGTTTCTTTGTGTGAGTCTTCAGTGTTTTCATTGGTTTCTATTTCTATTTCTATCTATTTTAGTTTTTTGAGAACTAAGAAATAATGTTAGTGGATTGTTCAAATCTTTATAACATCCCTTATAGCATTATAGCAAGACTAGAGGGCCGCTTTAATTTTTTCTTTGTTGGTATTTGAAGGCGCAAATCAACACCTATGGTTGATTGATGATATTTTGTTATATATTGTGGAAAAATGATACGCTTACACTCATATTCAAACTGAGCAATGAAGAAAATCAGATACAATTTGAATTAAGTTGTAATTGAGACAGTAGGCGATGCACTATCAAAAATTTAAATACCAACTTGATAGTAGCTTCGTTGTCACTAAATGCCTTTAATAAATTTAGGGCTAGTGCTATTTTATTTATTGTTGATAAGTAGTGATTACATTCTTCAAACATATGCTTTACTGTTAGAATGGTGCAACAATATAGGCATGAAGGAGGTAGTAATTTTTTAATATGTAAATAAGTGAGCTGAGTGTGACCTAGTCTCAAGCGAGCCAGGGCAACTGTACTAAGCAATTGAGTTTTTGGGTTTGGATCCCATGGTATATATTGAAAAATGATCAGGGATGTTTTGGAGGATCGAAATTCCTAGAAACTTATTTTTTTGAGGATTAAGATAAGAATAATTTATTTCATCTCTTGCTAAGAAAACACTACAAATTATGTTTAAATTTATTTATTCATTTTTAATTCTGATTTATTCAATTTTAATTGATTTATTCATTTAAACATGTCTAAAATTCTTATAACTAAAAATTAAATTAAAGATAAGAAATATATACTATTTTGATTTACAAAAATGAGTTCATAGAACTCGTGACTACTAGCAAAACAATATTTAGAAAAATTATAAATTTTAATACATATTGCATTAATACAAACAAATTATTTGTGATTAAAATATGAATCTGTACATCATAAATAAATTCATTCTTAAAATTTATAATATAATTAAAACTTTAGAAAAACACAAACAAAAATATCAATAAATATTCAAAATACCAACTCTTAAAATTTTAATAGGCACATGAGGAAGGCAGGTTATTTACATGTTTTTTATGCAACTGAAGTTTGAACTTCCATTGAATCATTATAATTATCAACTCTTTGATAAAAAATGTTTATTGTTTTTACATCTTATTCTAATGACTAGCTTAAAACTTGTAACTAGTATGTTCATTATAGAAATTTTCCAGTTTAAAACATCAATTTAAATAATGTATATTACATGATGAATTATGAGATTCTAATAGAATTTATGAAGAGAAACATTCAATGCTTTAGTACTAGAGTTGAAAATAAATATTAACTTGCCAAAAAGTTTAAAACTATAAACACACACACACATCTATATATTTACAATAAAGGTTTTAAATGGCAAAATGCTCTTAATCAATATCTACTAAAACCTACAAATTGCTATAAAACAATGGAAAAAATAGAATATTAATAGTGCATTCTTTAAACTAAGGCAGCATGTGAACTCTAAGGACTACTAATGAATTACCACAAAAAAATGTAAGTACAACTTTCCTATAACTATATCAACTCATTAGGGAGGCAGGAGGATTTTTTGAATGTCACTAAAAATAATGATAATACAAATAACCATTTTGATGGATACTATTTTATGAATTAAAATTATGATAATTAAGTTAAATTTAAATTAGATGAACTTGATAAAATGAAATCCAATTTATTCAGGAACTTTTATTTCCTAAATCCTTGTGAGAACCCAAAAATATTGGGGTTTTCTTTTAACATTCGAGAAATTATTTATTATTTTGACAAACAGTTAAAATTATAAATAACTTAAAATGTTCATAAAATATTTTCAAAGCCTATTCCAGTTCCGTGGTGTTGAATGAGGAAATGCATTGAAAATTTTAATAATGTTTTATTGATGTTATTATTTGCAAATTAACAAATTGACTGCAAAAGACTATTTTATTAATAAAGTTTTTGAACAAAACTCAAGAACAAATTGTAAATGCGTAAATTTTTCTATTTAACATACCAAATTAAATCAACACAAAATATTAATGGTTTTAATTAGATTGTAAACAAATTTAGTTTTATTGCTTTGACATATCTGTTAAATGTAATGAAGCAATCAAAAATAGTCTGCCTGTTTGCACTCTCCAAAACAGATAAATTACTTAGCATAGCATACAAAGATAGGTTTTCATTACGCAAATAAAATGATTTTAAACACAGTATAAATTTGATTTTTAAATTATTTTCTACTTCAATATGTTGAAAAAATCGTTTGTATATGGTCCTTTTTATTTAACAATTTCTCAAGTCATATATTTGCTATTCGTATAACCTATCCGAGGTACTAAACAATTATACCAAAAAAAAGAAGAAGAAATAACTCAAGATTTGCAGTCAACTTGCTAAAACGGTTATAAATAATATTGGTCTTAATATTTATATATAAATGCTAATTATCCCACCCTAATTAATTTTGAAATTAACATTATATAATAATTTTCTGTTCTACATTCATCTTTTACAATTAAATAATTCAAAATCATAAGAATTAAATGATATTTAGTCAAACTACAAGATCTATAAGAAAAAATATAAATATATAAATATGGAAGAAATTTACTCAAGATTCAAAATATACAAAATAAATATGTGACATATTTACATGATAATAGTATAAAAAAAGCATATTAATTTAATAAATTGAAACATGAAAGCTAACATTCAAATAAGAATATTAAAACAATTTAAAAATCTTTGGATATGGTAACTAATTATAAGAAATTTCTCATTCACATAAAGTGACAAAAACATAATGAACTGTCAAGCTGAAAAAAATTGAAGAAAATAATGAAATATTAAGTTAGAAAACTCTTAATTTTACATTAAACTCTATCACTAATAACATTGTACATCTTTTCTGTAATAAATAAAGTATTTTCAAATTTACTTTAAATAAAATTAAACACAGTTAAAACAAAACAAAACATTGTATTCCACAAGTAATACTTGACATAATTATTAAATAAATTCAAGATCAAAATAATTTCCTCAATGAGGTATTGTAGAATGTTGATGTTGTTCAACTGTACTATTCATTAAAATTTTTTCAACCTGAAAGGAAAAAAAAAATGATGAATTATATGCATGTTTTCAAATCTCTAAAAATTTGAATTCTTTAAAAATTGTCAAAATAAAGTAGATTTAAAACTCATTACAATAATAATTAGTGATGAGTAATTATTGTTTGTGTTAAATCAATGAGAAATTAAGCAATGCTATAGTAATAGTCCAGGATCTATGGTCCATTTTTGCACATGATTACTATCAAGCTGAATCTTCATGAATAGGTTCATTTTGATAAGACGCCCAACAATTTCCTGTGCGAAAATTCTCGATTGTGGTAGCTAACAGAGGTAGCAAGGATAAAATATGTCGATTCGATGATTCTCAAAAATTTATTACTAACCGGGTTGTTTTTTGTTAAATCTCAAGATAATTATCTAAATTATTTGTCCTATAAGAAGTATGGTTTGATCAAAGAGTCCCCTCCTTCCAATATAAATGAAAAAAAAATTAGCTGGTTAGTAATCATTTTTGATGACCTCGTTATCAATACATGTTGGAAGGAGGGGACTCTTTGATCAAACCATACATTTTGTAGGACAAATATTTTTTCAAATAATTTAGATAATTATCTTGAGATTTAACAAAAAACAACCCGGTTAGTAATAAATTTTTGAGAATCATCAAATCGACATATTTT
This sequence comes from Troilus luridus, assembly GCA_964056705.1. Taxonomy (NCBI): domain Eukaryota; kingdom Metazoa; phylum Arthropoda; class Insecta; order Hemiptera; family Pentatomidae; genus Troilus; species Troilus luridus. The sequence continues at coordinate 91,887,313 of OZ057412.1, read as the reverse complement.
ATCCTTGCTACCACAATCGAGAATTTTCGTACAGGAAAAGGTTGGGCGTCTTATCGAAACGAAGCTATTCACGAAGATTTAGCTTGATACTAATCAAGTGAAAAAATGGACTATGGATCCTGGACTATAAAGAATTGAAGTGGGGAAGAATGTGACATACGACAAGTTTCAAGCTAATGAGAATTATGCACTAAACACTACCTTTTTTTCCCCTCAGTAATACCTAGGTTAGGAGCATTTCATGAACTAGTCACTGTATCTCATTAAATATACCTTGAGTTGTAATAAATATTAATTACCTTAAAAATTGTGGTTAGCCATATGCATTCCTGCCCCAAGCCTTCAACTTTATATAAGTTCTTTCAAGAAATTTCATGAATATGGTTATGGTTATATAAATGATACTATGTCTATAAAAGGATCATATCATATTAGTAATACTAGCCAATGATGTTTGATCATTGATTACGTTGAATCACAATATTAACTAAGAAAACAAAATAATATTCAATAAGGTATTACAAGAAATTGGCCGGGGGTGAGGGGGTGTGGTCAGGAAGTTAAAATATGCAGATAAGCATTATAACCGTCTGCTGTTCTATTTTCTTGATTTCTCATACCCCCTTTTTCTTCTATCTATTTAATAGCTGTGTATTGATCAACTAATAAAAGTTTAAATCAGGAGAGAATGTTTTAGTATTTAATAAATAAAGAGGACTTATTTATTTAGGGAAGACTTTATCTTGATGAGCATACTAACAAAAACAACTCCCAATATTATAAAAAGCTGAAAGGAGGTCGGAAACAGATGTTTACACCGCATTGAAGGTTACAAACAAGTTAAACCGTACATGTAGACAAATATGGTACAGAAATCAGAACTAAAGGTTATGCGGAAGACAGTGCACACTGACAATAAAGGGCAGCCCCTAAAATGTCATCACAAGATGAAATTTTCAACAGAACATTTGCACCAATCAAACAGAATATAAAATTCTTTTAATCTTTTCAATAGTTACTGACAATTTTCTGGCTTATTCTAATCTCATTAAAAAAAAAAGGATTGCTTTGATTATAATTGATTTATTTAAATCACTTATCTTAAAAAATTAAACAAAAAAAGTTTTAAAGTAGTGAAGAACAAATATTATTGTCAAAATAAAGATACTATTTTCCAAAATTAGACCATTTTCGTTTCCACAAGTTAAAAAAAATCTTTCTTAAAATTAGACCATTTTCGTTTCCACAAGTTAAAAAAAATCTTTCTTAACTAGGAGTAGAGATAATAATTATCACCCTGTCATGTTACAACTTTTTTTAATTTAAAGATCTGAAAATTTACATAAATTAACACAGAAGGTGGTGCCAGAACTTAATGTAGGATATGGATCAATTACAGCAGCAAATAAACTTTTGTTTTTATTATTTGTATATATTTCGTATTAGCCTACTAAGGACCACATCATTTCAACTGTCTTTTTTTCATTATTTATATTTATTTTTATTATTCATAACTATTAATAGATAATTAGGACAAATAAATTAGTAGTGTAATAGCAATACCAATCATATAACTTTTAGGAAATAATTAAGAAAAGTCACTAAATCTCTTCATGATAGATGAATTGTTTAAGAATCATGCACATGAATCAAATGCCTTTTGAACAAACACATCTTATTAAACTTTTAAAAAATGTTCAAAACAAAAGTAAGAAAATATTATGTTTGTATGAAGTTTTTCATAGAGAGATTAAACAGTTAATTAATGTAATAAAAATGTATTGTTCACAATTTAATTGTTGAAATTTGAAATATTAATAAAGTTTAAAACATTATTAATGCAATATAAAATTTAAAGGAAAAAGATAATTATATTTTATTTGCACAGATTGGTTACGAGTTAAATATATCCAGAATTCAACAAGACATAACCAACCCTCATCCATATAATTGAAATTGTGTTAACTCAATAGCTTATCATAATTTAGCCATGTTAATTTATTGATAAAAAAAGAGAGGTATTGCATATAAGATAAATTATAAGTCTGGTAATAAGTTGTTAATTGTAGAGCATAGAGAAAGAGTTAATACCCTCTAAATTACTGTACCGGTGGTGGTATGCCATGTACCCTGAACCTATATAGGCAAGTATACTCTGGGTGCCCATGATTACTTTCAACCTTCAGTTCAACTAGGTCAATGGCTTTATCATGTTCCTGTAAAAACAAAAAAATAAAATAGAATCACACATTTATATAAATAAACAGCACTAAGAGTAACAATTATAATATTTTATATGTAATTCTAAAAGGAATTATAGTATAAGAAGGGTGTCTTGGCTTGGTCAAGTGCAAAGGATGAACCGATTTAGACTCCTCAACAAACTGCAAAGCCACGCTTAAGATGGCTGGATGACCTGAAGAAGAAGAATCCAGCAATGAAGACAAAAGGCTCCCGACAGGAAAAATTTGGGTAAGCTGTTGGAGGAGGCTCTGGTCCTACAAGGACTGTAGCACCCATCAGAGAGTGAATGATTAAGATATTAACTGTAGTAAAGTTAAAATAAGTACATAGCAATATTACTACTTAATATTATACACAATTTTCGGAATAATTCAGAATACAGTGAATTCCGTATCACTGTAATTATGGCTATTAGTTCAGTGAAATTAGGTTTTTTCAAGTTAGGTTTTAAGCAAACATAAAAATAAAATCTTTCATCAGATTTTTATTGACCACCAATCAGTTATAGTTTTACTTTACATAAGTTTCTAGAAATTTCTTGGAACTATAAAAGAAAAGCTACGCTTCTCAAATTTCTTGTCCCCTTCATTACATAGTTTCTTTGCAATGATGAGCCGGCTCATCATTTATAAAACCTTATTTAATCTCCTAGAAAATATAGTCATGTTCTTTGATAAATTAGGATAAGGATTAGGCTGGACCAAAAACTATAGCGGCAAACCAATCTGAACAAAATAATAAATAGAACATTCGAATTCATACTGGCTTATAAAAGGGCAATAGGTTAAAACAAACTTGGTCAAATGGCTGTATATTACCCATATTCCTATATACAATCATGATATAGTATAGCTAGAGAAACTACAAAAAACGGATATAATAGAACAATTTCAAAATATCATTAATCAATAATTACTGATTTTTTTTTAAATAATGCAGCAGGTGTGCTATGAAGACACTTCCAGCTATCATACTCTGTAGGATCGAGATGTGGCAAGTGTGATAGTGAAATATAGGCTATTTGTAAATGCAATGATTAATTGAAAAAAAAGCTCATTGCTGAATAAAAGATGATAAAAATATTTTAAACTCCTTAACCTGTGCTTGGTTGTTCTTATTCTTGAAATCTTATTCATATTGTAATAAACGAGGTAACTTGATTTTTCTCTTGAAATTTGTTAACAGTGGTTTCTGATAGATCTTTTCATAGCAAACAACGGTGGTTAAAACAGAAGAAAAACGGTTGAAAAAGTATGTCTGTAAATGGGGAAAAAATAGTTCATCCGACCAGTGCCAGAGGGAAATGAGGTAAGGTGTTTTTGTTTTTTTAGCCCCTCCAACATCTTCTTTATTGTCAGATTGGCAGGGCCAGCAATCCTTCATATATTACTAAATCCTACATAAAATTACGATAAAACTTAAGTTATATCTAGTTAGTTTTATATGAAAAATTGTAAAAGTATCTTTCGTAATTTATAGATACAGTAGGACCTATATATAACGAAATTCAAATTTATGAATACACATTGTACAAATAAAATATAAATTTAAAAATAAATAATCACATGTAAAGACTAATTATTGTGAACATCAAGCAAATAGGATTACATTAGCAAATGTAAGGAAGGTCATCTATCTCAAATAGATCTAAAAAATTTCACTAACCAAAGCTTCAAACTCTTGAAGGCTTTCTCCGTTATCTAAGAATGTATATCTTCCAAGCAATACAGGGTTTTCATCTTCTTCAAAATCTAAAGCCTGCAATTACAAAAACTAATGTTAATTAATTTCTTAAATGGTAACATGAAAAATCTTAATACGTGGTAACTACTCACCCAAACAGAGAACTGTTTTGGAGCTGATAGTATGTGACCATGAAGGGAAAGTTCTCGTGGAGAATGCTCAATAGAGAATCCAGTTACCTTAATTTTAGTTGCTAAGTGAAGTGTAACTTGGGCATATGAGCCTTCAAATGCCCAACATTCTCCTGGCATAACTCCTGGCTAAAAAAGAACAAATGAAGTTTTAAAAAAAAAAAAAAAAAGCATAATTTTAGCTACAAAAATATAGTTTATATTATTATCATTAAACCACATTTACATATTATACATAAATTTTACATATCCAAGAATAATTCAGGTAAAAACAGATAATTCTTTTAGAACAATACTTTTCAAAATTCATTCTTGTTCAATTTTCAAAACTCATTTACCAAGGAAATTATGTTAAAGAAGAATTTATTTTGCGAAGAATAATAATGGTACTATTAGCTATAAATGATGGGATAAATGGAAAAAGGTGGAATGCAACATTTTTAGAAAGAACTAAATACTATAATTTAGTTAGTAAACATGGCTATCCATGTTTATGATAGTATGTGATATATTTTTAATATTTCCTCCTTCAACTTACACATTTTATACTTAATAATTAATTCAGAATTGAGTTGATGAAGATGATTTGAATTCTATTTAATCAGAACTCATTTTACTTATCACCTTCAACTTATTGACTTCCTAATAAAAATGACAAAACTTCAATTACTCTTATTAGTAGTATAACTAATTGAAAGGTATTGAGCAGAAATGAACTAACCCTCATTACACATGGTTTGAGAAAACTAAATTCAAAGATAAGGTCAAATGGCTTTAGAAAATGTGGGAGTTTCCACATTACAAAAACATTGTTATTTATTAGTAAGAACATTAAGAAGTAATTTGGTAAATTTTCATTAATTAGAAAACTTCCCTATCGGGTACTAATATTTTTATTAGCTTCAATTTTTTAGTGAAGATATCCGATTCGTAAAATAGTTATTACTTTTTGAATAGCAAGTATCAATTCCATTTACCTCATTTTTGTAGGTTGGTTTCTTATCAGCTAAGTGTTGTCCAATTGTGTTTTCCCAAACAGTAACAATTTATTCAGATTCTGATATTTATTGGAAATATAAAAAGGAAATGGGAACACTGGCCAGATTATATCAACTGACTAAAAACCTGGATTTATTAAATTATAGCAGCTTAATCACTTTGTTTTTCTTAGGATTTGTAAAGTTTTGGGGGTCAGCAAATAGCAACACTCTTTGGTGTATTGTCACATTAGTATAAAACCTGCTGGTTCTCTAAACCTCATTTATAATAGTTGATTAAAATTTTAGAGAACATTTTGATCTAATAACAAAAAAAGGAGTATGTTCTTGGTATTTTTCAATAACCTGACTCAGTGCCCCTCCAATGTTGTGCAAGATAATGTATTCAGCAATCTCAAAATTTCACAGTTAGTGTACAATAGATCAATCTCTTAAATGATTGTTTTTGTAAGGCAACAAGTAAAATATAAACAAAGGATCTACCAAGAAGGCTTACCTTTATTATAGTATCTGGTCCATTGAATACATCCCATGGTAATGGCAAGCCAAATAAATAAAACTTCGCAGTAGTTTTGGAATAAGCTTGTGTACATCTTACACGCACTATATAACCACCGGAAGATTGCAGAGCATAATCAGGTTTTCCTAAAAAAATCAATAAATTAATAATAAATAAAATAAACAATAAATTAATAAGAAGCGAGGAATGGTTGACTGGATGATCGATGTAAGGAAGAAAATAGTTGGGGGTGCAGTCAAATAAAACACTAAATAAGTGGATACTTATTTTATTAAGTGGGTCGAAACGTCGGCACTTAATAAAATAAGTATCCACTTATTTAGTGTTTTATTTGACTGCACCCCCAACTATATTTCCTTCCTTAAATAAATTAATAATATTGTTTTGTAATTAAAAAAAAAACTAATATTTATTATATGTCAATAAACAATATAATGAACTTATAAAAAATAAATTGGAAAGGATTTTAATATGGGAGTAAAATTAAATACATTTGTATTAACATTGAAACGAATCTTCCAATTTTAACATAATTCAATTATAAACAAGCCATAAGTTGAACTTATTAACCATTTAACCGCTTATGATGACTAACATAACACAAACATCAAATACGATTTATTAAATAAAAAAATACATAACAGTCAAAATAAAAAAAATGGGTAATTGAAATAGGCGAGAAACATTTTACAAAAGATTAAAAATGCAGGAAATGTATTCCTTTACATAAGTACACAATTTTCTGTTTATTTGATAAAAAATATGTAATAGGATTTTATTTAAAATAATAATAATAAGAAATTGAATATCATGTTAATCTTGAAAAAAAATAAACACTCTTGGAAATGTTTATGATTTTTCAACAAGTTGAAACATATATAGATTTTTTTAAAAACATTAATAAAATGTTTCCTCTTTTATCCTCCTCATTATCACATTGGGAAGGTACATATGTGTAAAGCATACCTGTTCTATCAGCATGATATTTGGCAACAGCTTTTTCAACCAATTTGTCTGGAGTAGCTACAAATCCTCCAACTGCTCTTTCACCAAATTCATCAACAGTTTTTCTGATATCTAAATTTAAAAAACTCAACTTAGAAAATGTATTTAATTAATAGAAGATACAGAAAAATGATTTTTTTTTTTATTAAACTAAAAAGTGAATACTAAATAAAATAAAAATACCTGCTAATTCCAACTTCAGTTCATCTTCCAATTTAGTGAAGCGCCTTTTCCAATCAGCATTTCCAACCTAAAAACAAATAAAACTCAGGTTATATCTAACAAATTAATGAGTGTGTCTAAACTAAAATATCAAAAATATTATTTGTTAAAATAAGAAATGCATTCAATAAATAAGTCCAATTTATAAATTTAAAATTCCATTTTCTTTTTTCAAGATGCTGCTACATATACCCCCAAAATATGCTGGCAATATCAGCCATCTTGCATCTTGTTTAAAGCAGAAACAAAGAATACTTTACACAAGGGTGGCGATTTTTCTTTGTTTAAAAAAATGTCATATGACCATTAGAGAGGTTGCTGAGGAAGATATGCACCAGTAGCAAGAAGCAATAAGAAGATAACACAATCCATGGAAAAACAATCCATAATAATACGCACTTCAATAATGTGCTACAATAAAAACAACTACGTTACATTCATATTCCAGCCTCCATATTCATAGCCCTTGGAACTTTTTTCTATTTCGAAAACTCAAAAGCACCCTCAAAGTATGGAGGTTTTCCACGATTGAGCAGATAAAAAAAGAATCACAGAAGAAATTAAAGACTATGCCGAAAGCGGATTGCGAAAAGAGCTTCAAGGATTAGAACAAGTTTATAATATCTGGTGGGGATTACTTTAAAGAGGACAACATAACTATTGACGAATAAATAAATATTTTGTTAAATATACTAAAATTAGTCTTATTTAGTGAACACACTTCATATACTAAAAACTTATTATTAGAACAGTGGCATAAAAAATAAATCTTCCATAGCTTTAAGAAACATAAATGTCAACCATATGTTGAAGGAAAAATATCCAAAATTTATCTTATCACTCTATAAATATTTCAAGAATAGTTGAACGCAAACTTACCTCAAATGATCCACTCATTTTTTTTACATCTTCAGTAAGCTGTTCCATCTAAAACAAGAGAAAAAAAATACTAGAAACAAATATGAATCAATAAATGATAATAATTTTTATATTTAGAGTCCTGCAAAAAAGCACTAAGCAGGTGACATGAAATAATTTTTAATATGTAGAAAGTAATCGGCAAAAGAATTTAAAGATCATAGCTTTATTTCATAATCAAACAAAAAAAAAAAAAACTAAACATTTTATTTACTCTCTGAACCAATATAAACAAGGTATTAAACAAAGTTTGCATGCTATTTATTTTTATATTTATGACACAATAATACATAGTAATTCAGGAAAAAGAAACCCTTATATACTTTTTTCTTTATTTTACTGATCTCAGTAATTTTTTGAGCTACTTTTAAAATGTTTTTAATAGCACTGTAGGAGTTATTATATTATTCATATCTTTTCATGTTATGCATTTTTCAATTTTAATACTTTGTTCAACTTGCTCTGTATGTTTTGATCGTTGTTAACTAACTCATTCATACAATTATACCAAAGTGTATTGACTAATCTAGACGGATAAATATTATTATTTAACACTTTATGAATGGCTTATTTGATATATTTAATTATTTATTATAGGTATATTAGAATTATATATTTTTAAATTATTTTTTAGCCATATTTCTAATCTGATGGAGATGATTCAAATGGTAATTTGTAATTCTACCGTTGCATAATTTTGTTTTTACTATTCTGTTTCTAGTTTCTTTCAATTAAATATTATAACAACCATATATTCAGTAAATATACGGCATCTTAATGAATATTTATTTCTTTAAAATTGAAATTTCCTTTATTATTCTTATTCAAAAATAAAATATGCAGGCCTAAAATATGGATATAGATAATAAATAAATAAATAATAAAACAGCTTCTACAAAATATAGTGACCCCATAAATCATGGACTGATTACATTGCACAAACCAGAAAAATGACTGAGACCAATCATTAATAATATTAATAGACCAATGAACAGCCATGCCAAATTTTCAAGACAAGATTAAACTGTTTGAATGAATTGTATAATGAATAATAAATATGGGCTTTGTAACATACATAACTGTGACTTCACTAATACAAATGAAGTTAAGATAAACTCCATAAATTGAAACTAGATGGTAAATTCAGATATAAAATGATCATTTTGGGAGTTAAGAACCTGTTTACAAATACAACCATGGAGGAGTAAATTAAAATTATAATTGAATATTCGAACATAATAAAGCAATTTAGAAACATCCTACTAATATTATAAATGCGAAAGTTACATAGTTTACAAGAGTATATTGCAATATCGAAGTAGGTAAGTAGGACCACCACGTATTAGAATTGTTTTTTTGTTTGTTTAATTATAGGGTTGTAGCAGGTATATTGTAGAGAAACAATTCATAGTTAAGTATATCTCAAATTTATGCCAAGCAAAACACAAAAAAAATCAAGAAAAATTCAAACAATACCATCAGTGATTTACACTTATTTTTTTTAAAATATCATACTAGATGAGTGAACAGCCACATCCTACTAATCCTACTAATATTATAAATGCAAAAGTTTGTATGTATGTTTGTTACTCTTTCACGCAAAAACTAGAGAATAGAATAGGTTAAAACTTTACAGTAATATAGGTTATACAACAGAATAACACATAGGCTACAATTTATAGTGATTTTGTGTAATTTGGTCATAATCTATGCATTTAAAATGCTTTGTCCTGAATGACTGACTGAAGTATCAACGCACAGCCTAAATCGCTGATCGTTGAGACCTGAAACTTGGAGGGTGTGTTCTTTGTATGACGTAGGCATCCAATAAGAAAGGATTTTCCAAAACTCTACCCTTAAGGGGGTGAAAAAGTTTGTATGCTTGCTCACGTGTTTCTTACTCGCAAAATCTACATATTTTTGCTGAACAAAACAAATCAAGCACCATAGTTCACTCCTCACTGCTGCCGTACGACAAGCGAAATCGTTATACTAAGTAAGTAATGCTTTTCAATAAATTCAATAACATTACATACTAATCCTTTACTGATAGAACAAAAGTAAACTTCTGTCGGTCCCGTTTGCTGATCAGTGTCAATGTATGTTTCACGGCTGTGCTGATCCGTCTGTGGTGAAATTTGATATAAATAATCTCAAACCTGGGGAAAGTCTTAGGCTAATTTTTATCAACACACCATACAGGCGAAGTTAATATAAAACTGTAACCTGATTGACTAAAACACCCAGCGGTCAACGTACAGCAGAAACCACTGAACTTAGCATCTGATAGGTTCTTTGTATAGCTTAAATGAGCACTAAGAAAGGAATTTAAGGGTTTCCCTCTTAATATAATAGGGGTTCAAAGATTGTATGGAATCCATCAGTTTTGAAGTAAGACATCTGAAATTTTGGATGTACGAGTAACTTATAGTTAAAAAAGAAATTAAATTATTTATTTAAAATGATCTGTCACAAAACTTTGTGAGGCAGACCAAATTCCACGCGAGAAAAGCCGCAGGTAAAAGCTAGTACAAAATAAAATGGTTCTATAATTGGAATCAAATTATTCATAATGATTGATTATTATAAATTCAACAATAGTTATTTTAACCAATTGAATGATTTGAGAATGGGAGGGGTGGGGCATCAATGGTGCTAAATGGATGTTTCCTGAATAAAATAGTCAAGGAAAAACTAAAAAGGTAAAACTAAAAAAATGTAGAAGAAACAATTGTGTTAATAACTAAATATAAATATATATATATATATATATATGAGTTTATGAGTTATTAATAGGGCCCGGATTTATATGTAATAAAAATTGCAAAATATGTATATATATAAGTGGTTATTTTTTGAATAATACGTAAGTAAAAAGGAAGAATATGTGAAATCAAAATCAGCGAAAAATGCTTTGTTTAGTATTTATAATTTTTTTAGAAGTATGCATATTTATTAAAAATGGAATTATTATGGACACAAAATTTTATTGTTTAAAATTTTTGGAAACAATGTACACTTTTAAATGTTCCAATAAAAAATACTGCCGTTGGGGTCTTAAAATAGCTTTGTATCTGATTTAGCACATCTAGTCCGCTGTGGATTTTCGCCATGAGCATCATTTCTTTCCAGCCTGGGTTTTTTTCTCAGCACATCTTGCAATTTCTTCTCCATTGTGGTTCCAACTTCTCCAGGTGCTTCTTCTAGCTTCTGTATACCGTTTTCAACAGCAGCAAAGCTCTCGGAAAGTGGCATGCTTTGGCTATCGAGCTTTGTTATCAAGTGAATTAAAAAACACGGATTTGAGGTTATATAAGCCAAGTTGTTTTTCAACCTGGGTTTCTTCATCACGTATTTAGCTGCTTGCTTCATCACGTTTTTAATTTTTTCAAAGTTCTTGGAGTAATACTTGACTGCCTCTAACCAAGTGCCCACCTTGTAATTACTGGCTGAGGAGGGGAAGATAAGCCTGGAAAAAGCTCCTTGAAAATTTTGTCTCGATTTGGGGCTATTAAAATTTTTTTTTTAAAATATGACATTAAAAGGTCAACATCAAAAAAGTTAAGTCTGATAATTTCTGCAACTCGGTGTAATGCATGTGCGATGTATCATATTTGGATAAAACACCCCCCGCTTTCACCAAATATGGTGTAGCGTCTGATAAAAATAGCAGAACGTTTTTGAGTAAAACACCACGTGGCCAAAGAAGACCCATCGAGTCGTTAAAAAAATGTGAAATAGAAGCGTGGTTGCATTTTCACAGTTTAAGAGAAACTGTGGTGCAGGTGAATCGGGACATAGCATACCAATTACTATATTGGCCATGTATCTCCCTTCAACATCAGTGGTTTCGTCGAGGACCATTGTTGACGTCATCTCAAATTTCAGCAAGAGTTTCCATATAAATACCTTTCAAATAATTTTCCTTAATGTGCTTTCATCGGGTATTTTTTTGTCAGTGTATAGGTCTAAGAAATTCTTAAAATAATGATTATTGATTTTGTAAAAGGGAATGTCAGCTCTGATTAATGTGCAACATAAATCTATATTAAAAGTTGACTCACGTGATGAACCAGCAGGAGAAGCTGTTATGAATGTCTGTTGCAGCTTTGAACTTCTCTCTTTGTTCCTCCTATGTTAAGCTGTTCCGATATTTTGTGTTACCAGAGAACATCATGAAGTCGACACTGCTATATTGCAACACGAACATTATTATAAGGCAGAATCACTTTTAAATGTCTCATTGGGAAACTCTCTGAGGTATTTGGAAATTATCTCCCTTGTTTTTGAAGGTACCATTGGCATTTTTTACTTTGGGTTTTTCTTAGCAGTTGCGGTAATGTTCGGATAACAGAGGTTCGGATAATCGACGCTCTACTGTATATCAGTTACTATGCAGCAGAGTAAACCCTGGATTTAAATCTTGTTGTTGTAGATAAACTAATTAGCCATGTAAACAGTTTTTACTGACTAGAATGTCAATTTACAATGGCAGATTTCTGCTTCCTCCTTACTTGGTTTTTCTAACATCATTTGATTATTTTTTCAAGCAAAACACTGTCAGTGATTTTCAAAATGTTAAAGGTATTATTTTTTAATACTTTATAATTTTCATCTTATTCCAATAATTGTCTACATGTTAAAACCATTAGCACAACTTGTACTCTTGCAGATGTCCCTGACAATGTTAATGTTTTCAATGCTATAAGTTGCTATCACTAATATGATGTTTTTAAGATATCTTCTTTTTTAAAGAATTAATATGCTTCATTTTTTAAGGTTTGAAAGTTAATCATAACTTGGCTCTTATCATTTCACCAACTCTATAATCATTACTAATTATTTACTATTATACTAAATTCATGCAAACTTTCTTTAATTATTGTCTGATAATAAAATTCTTCCTTTCCCAATTTTCGTTGGTGCCTCCCTTATTATTTTAAAGTAGTTACTTGATATTTGATTGTAAACTCACTCTAGTATAACATAAATTTTACCTATAATTTCATCATTAATAACTTTGATAGAAGAACGTATGTATCACCAATTCCCCTGAAGTACTGAAATGATACTCAATAATAACTGATATACATTTATTTTTTCCTTACATTATTTTAAATAAATATACATAAAAAAGAAATGTATGGCCAAGAGTTAATTAAGGTGTTACCGAGATTAGGGTAGTAACCTGTAAGAATATTCCTTATTTATTCATTATAAGAATTTTCGTCCAGTTTGCCTAAATAGCAGAAGGAAATATGTCACACATAAAATAAAAAGCGTGAGAAGCAAATGCCAAAGTAATATTGGTCTGTTTTTGTTTTTTTTAAGGCGAGGCAGTTAATTAGTGGTTTTCAACAAGTTAACTAACACTGTGACTTGCTGGTTGTAGTTTTATTTTTTATTTAAATAAAATGAATACCTGCTTCTGCAATTTGTCTATTCTTAATGACACATCATTTCCTTGACCAGCTAACTCTTTTTTGATTCTTTCCATTATCCCAGACTGTAATGCTATCAGTTCTTCCTTTGTTAGTTCTCGAGAAACATTTGAAGCAATATGAACAAGAGGTGTAGATAATTTCTCAGTAGGTTTAATAGTGACAGCTTCATTCTAAAATGAATTAGTGTTTAAAAACCAAAATGAGTCATAAGTTACAAATATAAATTATGTTTTGAACTTACGAGGACTGAAGTTTCTGTAGTATTATACATTGTTAAAAAAAATGCTGTCAGCTGTTGGCAAATCGTAGGAATAAACAGGAATGAATCTTTGACTAGACATAAAAAAGAAGAAAAACTACCAATAATTGAGGAGATAAACTTCATTGGAATGCTTTCTCCACTTAAACTTTCAGCTGTTCTACTTTCATCATCTGCAAGAAAAAATTTGTTTGCCATTAATGGAAATTTAAGTATTAATAATTGTGTAACATAGTAGGACCAAACTTTTTTTTTAACAATTATTATTTTATATAACAATTATATGAAACAAACAAAATTAGAATGTTAATGACATGACAGATTTACCCTAATTAAATAGGAGACATGAATAACATAAAATGAATATTTCATAAAAGGTAAACTAGGATACAGGGTAGCTCAGCGCCTAAGGCATGATAAAAATGCTGTTTTGTTTATTTCTTTAACATCAATTTATGCTGCTATGACTAATCAGGTTGTGTTACAGAGGGAGTCCTAAATGTTGTCTATCAATGTATAATTAGGACAGGGATCTTTAATGAGTAACCGGCCTTCTGCTTCCATCTATTTTCAAAAATACTTTTGCATGCACTAACGGTTTCCTAATAACTCAGATTCAACAGGGATATTGTAAAGTTCACTGGACCATTGGTTCTTTAGTTTTTTGGGAACTGCTTTTTCTAATAGTAAAATGTTTTTAGCTGAATTGTCAGTTATATTAGTTTTTATTATAAATTACAAGTGATTTCTTTTAGTATGGAATAGCAATATATAATGGGAACAAATCTATTACTTTTGTTCCTTATTTTTCTTAAATCTAATAACCAACAACAATAGTAAAAAAATCATACATTAATTAAATGAATTTGTCATTGGTTAAATATACTCAATTAAAAGGCATTAATGATCTAATAAAAAAAAACAGAATATCTCCAGAAACATCAAAATTTCTATTTAATATTCAAAATTTCTGAAAACTCAACAAATAATATATATTACAAACGAAAAGATTTTTTATATCTTTAACCCTTACAGTGCACAGTATAACCAGTGATACTTTTTCTATATTGAGTTTTTAAAAATCTGCAGCTCGTTTTATGAACTTCATTTTTTTTGTCATTACAAAAAATTTGCAAGCAGTTGGTATACATTTTTTTACAAGCAAATAATACTAAATATCCTTTCAAGAAAATAAAGGCCTTAAAGTTATATTTATCACGGGCAGGGCATGTTTGTGAATTTCTAATGTCGTAATAAATACAATAAATGGCTATTTCATTACTTATTTTTGTTTTAGTAGTGTCATAAACAATGTAAGCTTCTAGGGGAATAACATTTCTATTCAAAAGTTGTTTTGGAAATGAAGTTTTTATGGAGGTAACTGGCACATCAGGAATATTGGACAACGTATTTCGGTCATGCTTTCCTCTCAAAATTTATTTATGTACTTTCAAATTTGATTTGTGAAGGAACGATTCTTGACCTACTTGGCAGATTTCATTTTTATGTTAAATTTTTTTGCACAACTCTTTTTAAGCACTGAACTAATTTAGAAATATTAAAAAAAAGTAAATGAAATATTATAAAAAGTTTAACTTCTTGTGCTTACTCATAAATATTTAAAATACGAAATTCTTTCATTTGTTGCAATAATAGTGTTGATGAAAATATCCAGTGATTTCATGAAAGAGTCTAATCAACAAATAGACATATAACAAGTAAATAGTAGGTCAAAAATGGTTTAAATATAAGTGAACTTACATCAATGACTGCTAGTAGCAAAAATAAAATATTAAGATATTTTTTAAATTCATTATTTCCCAATAAAACTATTCAAATCCTAAATTGATTGTTCAATAATACTAAAAAGTACTTTAAGTAGTATTTCTTTCTTAATGGGCTTCTTATTATAAATGAAGAAAACCCAGAAACCAATCATAAACATGGATCATCCTTTTTGGTATTCCAAAAAACATAAAAAAAGTTATATAAATAATGGCACAATAAAAATATAACTGACATTTACATTTTTTTTCCTATAAATTAGACATATGTGATTGCATCATATGAATAGTATGCAAATAAAATTTAAAAAATAGCTCTGTGATTCTAAAATTATTACCATATCCAAGAATTGAGAACAATAAAAATGGTAAAAGAAAAATAAGGAGCACAAGGGGTATCCTTAAATTGCTCGTTAGTGACATGGAAGTGATAGCTTTAGTCACAGTAGAAAAAGTCATAATAATGGTCCTGTTGACTAGGCTCCGAGTTAACCTTCTCACAGTCGTCCAACTACTTCTTTCTTTCTCTTCTTTGCTTACTAAAATAACAAAAAAATTAAATATAATTTCAAGAAATAATTTAACTTACTACATAAAAATATTGTAAATACATAATATTTTGAATAACATACAAATATTATTAATGATGTTCTGCCGTGTTTCCACATCCTCGTAGGCTTCTTTAGAGAGAAAACTTTGAGAAGTATTGTTAATTTTGGTGGAGGAAATAAGTGATGGCTCTGAGTGACTAAGGTCTGCAATTGAGTCATAATGGTTAGTAGTCCTTGACCTAATACCTGGAAACGAAACGATAAGTAGTAAAAATAGAATATGTAAAAATTTAATTTTAAATAATTAAACTGTTCTTCAAAATAAATATGCTGTTCTTATTTAAAATTAATATTGTTTTAGAAGTATTATGTTATGAAATACAAACATTTCTTTATCACAACCTATAATTATATAATAATTACAGATAATCTTGGGTACTTGTGTGTTAACGCAGCCGCAGTTATTTTTGCCTACTTGTTAGCATCCACGAGCAGTTATATTTTGTAACAGTTATCTTCAATAACGTTTTTAAATCTATTTATTGGGGTTAGAATTTTAATTTTTTTAAATAATCATCAACAATTACAAATCAAATAATTTATTTAAAAATGGAATATATCATGAACAATAAAAATAATGAAATTACAAATTACATGTATGAAATTACAAATCAAAATAATTTATTTAAAAATGTAATATATCATGAACAATTAAAATAATGGATAATATATAATTAAATAATGGAATATATCATGAACAATCAAAATAATGAAAAATAAAAATAATTTATTGGAAAAAAAAGTAGTTAATCAGATTTTGGTGGAAAATGGGCCGAAATACAGTTCAACATGGATTCAAAACAGTCTCTATTTTCTTTCAACTCATGCTGCCGCCATACGAACTCTGATAAGTATGATTCTAAATGATGCGAATTGCTATATTTTCTTTTTTTTTTGTAAAATATTTCGCTCCTGAAAAAAAACAATAGCTTCTTCTTCTCTTTTTGGCAAAACCCAAATACGCATTTTCATAGCAAGTAACAACAACAACAAATCTAATAATAATAAAATAATAACAACAAAACTCACCAAACAAGAACAAATCATGTTGTTAGAAATATAACTGTTACAAAATATAGATGCTCGCGCATGCGAACAAGTAGACAAAAATAACTGTGGCTGTGTTAACACACAAGTACCTAATCTTGCAATGAATTGGAAAGTGAATGGAAGTTTATATAAAAAAACAAAAAAAACTCATATTTATTAAAAAAAGCTATATCAGCTTATGCTGCCAAAGAAAAGATAAGATAAAAAGTTATTCACATTATGGTGGTAATAAAAAATTCAAAGAATTGCTAATAAATATTATTTTGTAAAATTTAAATCAACTATTTGAAAGTAATTGTTTAATGATAGTGTAAGGGTTATGTTCAAGGTTCATTAAATAAATAAATAAATTGAGCAGTCAACTTATTTTAAATTTTAAAGCCTAACATAAAAAATGAGAGGAGTAATTGAAGCTCTTTTAAATGAAAATTCAACTGCCTTTAGGCAAATCAACTG
Organism: Troilus luridus; assembly: GCA_964056705.1. Classification (NCBI taxonomy): domain Eukaryota; kingdom Metazoa; phylum Arthropoda; class Insecta; order Hemiptera; family Pentatomidae; genus Troilus; species Troilus luridus. Next base: position 91,869,928 of record OZ057412.1, on the reverse strand, counting down.
TCTCTGTGCTAAGTGTTGTGGTAAGATACTAATCAAGGTTCACCCAGCTGGTCAAAATTAGGTGCTAAATGGATCCCTTCTACTCTCGATAAGGCATCTGTAACAGGATTTTAACTGCTTTAGACATGTTATATGTCAATGGAGATTTTGCTAATATATATTCACTATCTGATTCTTATTGGTTAGGTCAATAGACAGTTTTTCTGGGTTATCAACTAACTTGGTCATTGTTCCCTTAGCAGATTAAATGTTTGTGTACTTTAAACTTGTTTTGGTTTTTTTAATGAAGATTCTCATGGATAATCCAATATTTTTCTTAAAACTGTATACAAGTGTTTTACTATCTATTAATAATGCGAACTGCCCAAAGATCAGTAGGGCAGTACCCTATGCACTCAGATCCTACACTCCACATTATATAAGGAATAATAAAATTAATATTCTACTGGACTCATTAAAAAAAAAATACAAGGTATGCCCTACTACTTTAAGTCTGTAGAGTTATGGAGCTGGGAAAAAGTTCCCACCATGTGCAAATTGCCACACAGGTATAAATGTGTTCATTCATTTAATTTTTAATTGTCTATATCTTAAGAGGTTACTTTATAATTTGTTTATACACACTTTTATACTGTAAGATTACTAAATTTTATTCTGTTATCATTATATTGTTTAAATTATCCAATTTTTGTTATTTTCATTTATATTTTTTCTTCTTTATCGAATATAAATAAAGTGAATGTTGACTTACAATCCTTAAACATATTGTCCTTAAATGTGGGGGATTATATAATTTTCTTGACCAAGAAAAAACCCCCAAAAAACAACAAAAAAAACATGGCATACCATAAAAAAACAAAACAAATAAAGCAATACAAAAAATACACATGCAAAACAAGGATCTACGATAAACAATACTACAAGTAACTAAAACTAATGGAAACAATTAACAAGATAATTTGGGCAAGAATATTGTTACAAGCAAGCAGCAACAGAATATGATGGTTAAATCTCAAGTAAAAGAGAGAATACTCTCCAATGCCGTACTTTTCTAGCACGTTTAATTTAATCATTAGGTTTCAAAACTTCCAAGATTTTATCTTAAGTTTACTATAATTGCTATATCACAGAATATTCAGTTCACAAGAATCTATAATCTTTTAATAAATTCAAAGCACACACCACCAATGTCTACATTTATGAATTATATCTATAGTCAATCATTCCTACATCAATATCAGTCTATTATTTACCCTCAAGGAATGATCTTGATCATTATACTTTGCCTTTCAGAACAGGCAGTGATTAATTATCTTGCACTAACAATGTACATTTAATTGGGATAGATAAGTTAACAATAGGCATTTAATTGGCAGATAACAATGAATTTATTTCAGTTATTGATTCAAATCTTGGAAATAAATAAGTATATCTTTAGTCATCATTGTCTTCTTTCTCTGACTGCACATTCAACCATTTTCTACATTATATTCCATATTAAACATGGAAAGAAAAAAACTTAAAACAATATTTGCTGACAATAAATTTTAGACACTCCATTGGGTGTTAAAATAAAACACCTCTTTTCCCCACCTCTTGTGAATATCGAAAGTAGATGTTTTGATCTAACCAAATTCATTTCTACCTTGTCTACCAATTTTAATTTGCACCATCAAGAAATTTGCCTCTTTCTATAATTTCTATGAAATTCAATATCAGATACTATGAAGATTATGTAGTAGGTGGAGCTCAAAAATAAATACAATTTTGTAGTTTTAAAAACATAAATGTTTTTGTTTAATTTTTTCAATGTAAAGAGTTGCAAATCACATTTTACATAAACACGCATCTCATAGTAAAACAATAATTTTATCACTTTTTAAATTTAATTGGCAAAAATAAATTATTTCTAATTCATTTATTTATAATAGATGATCTCATTAATGGTTTTAACCTGATTCTGGCCCTTGTTGTATCCATTTTTACTCCACCACTTTTAGAATAGTGGTATTTAAGTTTTGTCTTTACACAATTTTTTTTAATATTAATCAATAGTTGTTTGTTTGAATGGTATGACGAGACTTCCCTGACGATGTTGGATCATTTTTCAAAGTTTCAATATGTTTTATTTTTTCTGAGGTCCAAGAACCAAGTCGATGAACCAGTTGGATATTCGTAGACTATTTTCAGTTCAGAATCACCCAAAAAAATGTTGATCAAAATTGATAACTAACACACTGTGCACTCTCCTTAATACAACTTTACATGTTACATGTATGACTAATATGCTGATGCATTAGTTAAGCTTTTTTTTGCAAGGTTTAGCATAAGCACACTGCAATAATTAGTACTTTGTATCAATAATATATATAAAAATGCGCAACAAAACATTTCCCATTTGATAATCAATAAAGGTAGAAGAATAAAATATAAAAAATTTTAAAAATCAGAAATAAAAAATTTTACATACCAACACTGCGATTTACAAAAGATGAGAGAGGATGACGTGAAAGATTGGGCACTTGAGGGATCCCAGGACTGATTTCTTTATTGTAGTCAGGTGATCCCGGGAGGTAACAGTAATCAGTTTTGGGAAAAACACTAAAAAAAAATAATTAAAAAAATTAAAAAGGTCATATCTACATTATAATTATATATAAGTCAATTTTTAATAATTAACTTTATAATGTCAACAAAAAAAATTAATTTCTTAGTAAAATTAAAATTTATTGAAAGATTCCAAAACAAAGCTTTAAGCCTTGCAAATACCTTAACACAATTAAAAAGTAAATATTTATTTTGGAATTTTCCAATATTCTACAATTACAATACACTGGATTTGTGTTCATTATTTTTTAAATTTATGTTCTTAACCTTAGAAAGAAACCTACGTCGAATTGATGTGAACGAATTTGAATAAGCGGGCTAACTCTTTTAAATTGCACTTGGCTGCACTGACCGTTCCCGCCAACTCAGTCGGCGCACAGAAAATATGGTTATCTTTCTAGGGTTAAAATACATTTTTATGTTTAGTAAAATAAACCATACTTTTACATTTTTTATGAATAAACAAAGTATATTCACTAATAGAATTTTAAAAACCATTTTGAAAACTTAAGGCATGATATCAGAAAGCAAAAATACTAATCAGATCTTTTAATTCCAAAATATTTTATAATATAAAGCTTCAATTCAACATTTCAGTAAGGAAGAAAATATAAAACATAACACCCACTCTCTCAAATAACAAAAACATGTATATATAATAGTTTGAAAATTCATATGCATTAGATAAGAACTAAGTATTTTTGTGACAGAAAAATAATGCCAAAACCCCTCAAATGAATATGATAATATGCTCCAGGCAGCCAGCTTAATTTAAAGTTATCATCATCCTAGATAATTAAAAAATATATAAATATATTTTAAAACAATCAAGTATACGGAGAGCTAATTAAGTAAAGCATAAATAAATGTCACAAATTTATCATCCTAACACTTTTGATTAACAACCCCTAATAAGAAAATATTTAAAGTAGTTCATTATTTAAACTTCACAGTAAGATACTAAAGTAAATATGCTATATTTTGTGATACTTCAATTAAAACCATAAAAAATTGTATTCTGTACAAGGTAGTTATTCATAAGTCTATTAACCTTACCAAATTCTATTTCCATACATTTCATGTAAATGGGTAAATTATTCTAGCATTTATATAAATGCTAACACAATATAGATAAAAATAAATATAAATTATAATTTAGTAATATTAGAATTATCTGTGATTTAGTGACCTGTAGTTATGAACAGTCGATATTCAAACTAACTGGAAGATAATAATTTTAAAAAAAAGAAGATAAAGTTTATTTTATTAAAATTAAATTAATTCACTGTATAAATATAGCTAAAAATAATAATCTGTAGATAAAAGATAAACTACATTCGGAATTAAGAATAAATCTGATAAGAGCCTTGTTAATGGCTAAGGTCACAGAGCAGAGATCAGTAACTGTCGGGCACAACAGAGATGGCAACATCCGACTAATAACCTTGAAACAAACTATTTTAGAAATACAACTATCACTCAGTTTGCTAAAAATAAGACCGACATTAATTTATACCAAATTTTCCATATTGTATAAATAGAACAACCATAACACGAATCAGTTTAAAGGTATCAAAAAGTATTAACTATTGGAAGAGTTCACTCAAACTCAGTTTCAAATGGTTTGAATATAATATAATCTTAAAATATAAGAATAAAATACCATTATTTTACAAAAACTTACTAATGGCAAGGCCAAGTTCCAGGTGGCATCTTAAAAGGTCTAAATATAACTATGATCTCATTTTTATATTTAGCGCTACAATGGGGCTTAACGTATATATACATATATATTCTTTTTTTTTCATTTTTTGTGAAAAGAGTAATATTAAAAAAAAAAAAACTTACTTCCAATAAATGCCAAATTTTTTGTAGAACCTAAAAATGAATCCAGGAGAACTGCCTTCTTCCTGTAAAAATAAGTAATATTAAGGTGGGGGTGGGTCTAAGGTATATTTTTATAAATATAGAACAGCTAGTAGAAACTCATCTCCAATTGAAAACTCTCCAGCTTACAACAATGCTACAAGTCAGAGTCTGTAGTCAAACAAAAATAATAATTAAAACATTTCTAAATTTAAACTCACTATGTTATTTAATACAACATAAAACACAAACTATTAAGAATTAGAATATTTTAATGAAATTTATAACATAAAACAGACACTTTTTATCACACTCCAATCTTGTTAAAAATGAATTTATGGAATACTGTTGTTTCTCTTGCCCAACTAGCATCAAGAAAGGAACTCCAATCATTATGAATAAAAATTAAGCAATGATCAAGCTGTACTAACAGGTTACATACCAGAATAAATATATTAAAAGTTACTTAGTATAGAGGAATAATTATTTCTTAACTTTTCTTTGTTCAATCACAAATAATAATGTTGAAGCTTCCCTATCCTTTACAAGTAAACTACAAACAAAATATGGTGAACATTTTTAAAATTAAAATTTAATTGAAAACAAAATGAATTTTGTAATTATTCATTAATAATAACTGTTTAACATATATATGTAGAAGACGATATAGCAGGGAATTTGTTTGTGTTAAAAATTCTGTTTTTATCTGTGTTTAAATTAATGTTTGGGCAAATAGCAGGCGCTATTCATACAGGTTACCAATTAACCAGAAGGAAAACGTTAAGATTCATTCCATGGTTATGCGATAATATATATTTTAACCCATCCAAGCCAAATGTGAAAACTCAAAAGACTAAGAGGTTGCTAAGATGGCTCCTTAACTTCCTCGCAACAACAACCTCAGATTATACTAGATACTGATAAATTCAATACATAATTTCATGACTCAATTTTAGTCGAGAAATTAAAAAAAATAATAATGGTAACATATACAGATAATTTGATTTAATTAGCTGATTAAATTGATCCATGGGATTAATATAATTCTATGAGGTAAAAAAACAAACAAGACTCTTAGAAACTATAAAAATCTAAATAAATTGATTACAGATAACAGTGATTTATTTAAATAAAACCAACCTTTTCCAAGGTAGAACTTAATTTTGCAGCTCCAATATTTCCTGAAGAGGTAGATTGTCTTCTGTTGCTAGATTATAACATGAATAAAAATTAGAAAATAATAAACCACCAAACAATAAAAAGTAGACCATCATGCAAACATAATACAGTAAAGAGAAAGTCTTGTTGCTATAATAAATCTCTACTTAGAAAGTTCAAAAGAGACAAATACAGTTTTGTAAACTACAATAAAGTTGCAATAAGAAAATGTTAAATAACAAAACACAGCCACAAAAAAGATAAAAACTTTAGAAAATTAAAGTAATTGATTATAATCTTATAAATTAATATATACAATACAATGCAGACCACAAGCATATATATGGAACCGTTCGTTCTTAAAACCAATCACCACAAACAAATAAGGTACAGAATGCTGTACATACACAAGGACAAAGCAATGGCCAAATTTTACATAATGAAAAAGACTGATATATTAAAGAAATGAAGAATATTAATAAATTGGAGTTCAAACTAAGTATTTAAAAAATAATGAATTACAAAGCCATAGTTTTACCAATAAAACTTATGTTGAATATATTAAAGAATTTAGCTGTCCACTATATTCATCAGTCTTTTCATTTAACTTAAGAAAAATACAGAAATGTTGAAACATTTGGCCATTGTATAGAAAGAAAACAGTAAAGCAGTCCAACAGAAAGTGGAAAAACACAAAGCAAGGCATCCATTTAAAACAGAACATTTTTTAAAATGACGGTGTCCTATAGAATATTTGACTCACTGGATTTCAGCGATGAGATCCCAAGCAAAGTCATATAAAGAGTTTCCAAATAAAGAATGACTCAAAGACTTCTCTTCATTGGACCTGTTAAGCCAAAGATCACAATAACATGATTTCTCTAATAAGCAATGTTAATTTTAATTTTAAATTCATTTGACCCACCATCTATGAAAACAAGATAATCTTTTAATTATAACACGCACACAAACAATCCATTTTTTTAAATTTAATACTATACTGACTAATATTATTCGATTACTTTTATTAATCATGTTATAAAAATCATATAGATTGTTATAATCAAAATAATTAATAATTAACCTTTGTAACACACAAAATATTTTAATGCTGCATAATTTATAGTTCAGAAAGGATTTCATTGTCACAAACACACACTATAACATATTTAATGAGTAGTTAATAGAAAAAGTAAAAACTTTTGATTTTTAGAAGAAAAAAAATATCAATGTCTAAATAAAATATATATCAAACATCAATAAGGACATTTTTCTTAATACTTTTAGACTATTTTCAGTATTTTAATTCAATTAATACACATATAATGATAATTTCTTGAAATATCAGTCTCCTACCATTTCATAAAATGAATTCAATATCTTATGACTAACACAGTTCTTATAAATAAACACAGAATCTTTCATGAAACAAATGAGCTCTTTCCTTGATTTTTCTTTGTTTAGTAATTTTATTCCCCTCCATATTCACAAAAATAAATTTCGAAGATAATTTATGATTCATTCTGCTAAATATTATACCATAAAAAAACTGATTAAAACAAAAAAATCAGCATTTAATGTTTTTTCAAAAATTATAATCTTTTACAAAGCTTTAGACTTTATCTTTTATATAAATTAGAAAAACTAAGCATAGGCAATTTGTCAAAATGAACCAAGAGGAAATACTTTTTAAATCTCCAAGAATGAAGAAACAAAAGAGAATAAGATTATAGTGACTGTCAAAACCAGAATAGCTCTTTACACTAATTAATTAATTTGTACAAATTAAGAATAAGTTTTAAGAAGTTGTTGCATCTTGTAGGAAGAAATTGTGAAAAATGTCACATCAAAATCAATGAATGTATTTTCTAGTTAAATAATGAATAAATACCTGACTTGATAGACGTTTATTAATATTTATAGTAAACAAGTTTTTTAATTTAAGTACCTTACATTCATATTATCCAATAAAAAGCACATCTAACTTCAATTAATTTTAAGCAGAAATGAATGCTTGCTATGGCAACTGTTAAACTACTAAGGCATCTTTAAACATTCATTTCCTTTGTTAAGGTTTTCATTAAAAATTGGATTTTCAATTTAATAAAAAAGATTTTATTAAGTTGAAATAAAATATTTCACCACAAAAAATATCATGTAGTAGACAACACAAAAAAAGATTTAAGGTGACAGTGATAAGCACTAAGATCACAAGTAAAAGATCTAGAGGAGCATGGGTACATCATTCAAATTTAAATTTACATACATCACAATAACCAGATCTAGCTGATGAAATATTAATGATATGCAAATTAATTATTATGCATATAAAGAAATAATATTAAATTAAGGTTTTTGAGAAAACCTTATTGAAATAAAGATTGCAGTAACTTTACCAGTATACTGGTATATTTGAAAAGCCCTACATAAAAGCGTTATTGACTTTAAAATTAAATTCTAATTGTTTGACTTTTGATTATATAAGGAATATCATCGGTTATGTTGTCTTATCTCATATTAAGTAGCTCTACTATCTTCTTACATTTCACTTCTCACATACTTTAAAACTAGAATACCTCAATTTAGCAAGGATTTCAGATTATTTAAGACTGAAAAAAATATCTAAAAGAAAGCTTAGGAGTTGCAAATTGTTATGTAATTATAACTTATAGGAATTGCTTTTCTTCTTTTCTGTTAAAAACAAAAGGAAAAATAAATTGGAGACACTATCAGGTACAATTTATTAGATTTATACACTTTGGATTAATATGTTGTTAGATAAAATATACTGTGAAGGCTGAAATGCATAGGATTTAAAAAAAATGCATTATATAATGCGTTATTACTACTTAATTAATAATGCAATTCATAATATTAATGAATGAATGAACCATGAATGACTCTTTCAACTGATATTTGAATAATGAAACACCTTTTATCACACCAGTCTTTTGTTGTATGAAAATTCTATTCCTACTAAAACTAAGTACATATAGTACATAATTACATACAATTTTATTAAATTTTACACTACTATATTAAAATCAATTAATTTATAATAAATTAACACTGTTCTCCTGGTTAAAAAATGAGTAAGCTGTAGATGTTACTTTGAATGAGAATTCGCCCAATAGATTTTACTGTGACAGTTGGAAAGTATTAATGACTATTTTCTTGATTGAAACTTTGATCATAAAAGATGCTCATAAAAATCAGGTTTTAACCAATATAATGGATTAATATGGTTGTACCATTTTCACCCTTAACCACAATAAACAACCTAAGCTTTATATTAACGAAATAAATATTCTAGTTTAGTGGCAGATACAATTAAAACTGTTAAAAATTCAATTATTTACTGATCCCTTATTTTATAAAGAAAAAATAGCCAATAATGATTAATGACAGATAATTAAAAACAAATAAAAAATAAAAATCTTCAACTAATACTATACTGACGTATAAATGAAAAATAAAACAATGATTCAGGCTGAAAACTATAAAGAGGAAGAAGTAAAATGTTTCGAAACAATTCGGCAGACAAAAATGGATAAATTGGATTCATATAACCAATTTCTAAAATAATTTGCTACTTTAAAAGTTATTATTTATTGTAACTGATATATATGCATATATATATATATATATATATATATATATATATGCATATATGCATTGTAAAATTTTATTATTCAATTACTAACTTTATTTTTATAATTCGATTAATGAGAGGATTTAACTAGAAAAAATGTCATCTATGTACTAGTTTACCCTGAGATTAAATGATAAAAGATAAGGAATGGTAGGTAAAAGTTTAATCACAATTTGGCAACTAGAGAAGCACAGATACATTAAACAAGATATAAACAGATAGTAAATACTAATAAAATAAGGGTTATTTTGACACATACCTCAAATCCACATATTCGCTATAACTCATCACATTCCATGATTTATGTGTTTCCTCTCTTTTATGAACAATTTTTCCATTTTGTAATTTCTGTCCATTAACTATAGGTGAAATATCACCATTAAAGGTATTAGTTTTCTTTAATTTGACTGATTTAATTCTGTGACTTTTAGAATCAATCATCGTCAAACATTATAAAAAAAAAGTTATTATGTCACGTCAATATTAAAATTAAGGTTGTAAAAATACACCAATAGTTTCAACGAAATAAACCACTAACTGTTACATTCACAAACAAACAAGACACGCCTTTAATGTCTTAAAACATATAAGTTTACGAAACATATAATCATAAAATTAATAAAAATAACAATGATAGTCCATGCTAAATGGGAAGCAAGCTCAACAACAAATAAAGCTAATTTCAGAATGACCCACTGAATGAGAAACAAACCTAAACATAGAATGCAGATTGTGTCAACATTTCAGTCAAAACTAGACCACCAGAGCGGTGCGAAATCGATCTTACTATCGATGTTCGTGAACGAAAACGAATTTGAAATGAAGCATAAAAACTACTGGTAGTAGTTTTATAATTTTGTTAGAATCTCATTAAGCGATCTTAAAGAAAACTAAAATAAAGCTTTTTTTAATTAATTGAGTCCATTATATTTCTTAAAGTGTAACTTGTATTAACTGTAAAGATGTAATTCAATACTTAGAAATATGTTTACATTAGGAATAAAATGATATACTTGTAATTAGCAGATATAAATTCATATTTTATTATTTATTTATTTAACTCCTTGTCATCGTATTACATATTCCATTTTAGTTACACAGAAACATGAATATAGGTTCATTTCTAATATCAACATAAATTCATTTATATGTTTGTTATAGGTTCTTATTGTTCCCCAACCCACCAGTAAAGTATAATGAAAATAAATTAAATCTGTATTAGTATATTGGGAGAAATGGTTAATATAATAAAGTTTCAATCATTACCAAGTAGCTGAAGGAACTTTTAAAGCATCTGAACCCATTATTCGAAAACAAACCAACTGAATATAAGCTAATATTAATGACCAAAGGTCATACTGCCTCAAAATGTAGAGTATTAAATACAGGTGGAATGTCACACTACATGTCTAATATATATTTAATTAACGTTGTGTTTTTATATTTGTTTTATTCAAATAATTTGTAGTAGTTTTTTTAACATGAAATGACTTTATGTAGATCTAATAATTAATCCTAAACCTCTTCTTACAATTACAGTGTTATAATTGCATATCAATTTATTTTATAAAAATTGATGGGCTACTTCATGCTTAACATTTTGACAATTGAAAGTAAGATTTACTGTTCAGTCAAAATTCCTAACTTAATTTTTATTTTTTATCAATTACTCAGGATTGTTTTACCCCATTGCTTAGTGAAAGAAAGTATGGTGGGTGTTCTAGAATTTATATTTTTCTTTATTATTACCTTATTTGTTTGTAAAGTAACTAATTTTACTGACTCAGTAACTTTTTAAATCGAATGATCTAATTTTTCACCTCCTTTATTGTAGTTATTGATAATTAGTGATTGGAGAGTCCTACTTTATCAAGAGTAGGTATTAAATATTATTAAATCCAATACATTATTCTTTCAAACAGACTGAAAGGATCTTTCTTAGTAAGTGAATATAATAATTTTATAACTTTTTCTCTTAATTTATTTTTAGATTCCCTATGAAGCTTTCTCTATTTTTTCTTCCATTTGGCGCTCCAATTGTCAAATCTATTCTATAACTTTATATATGCGAGGAGATAGTTGGCTGGAAGATCTGAATAAGGAAGGAAATAGTTGGGGGTGCAGTCACATTAAACACTAAATAAGTGGTTACTTATTTTATTTTGTGCCGCCGTTTCGACCCACTTTGTCAGTCATCTTCAGGGCTAAGAAAGAAAAACAGACAAAACTATAAAAATACATTGCAGTACCAAGTAAATGATAATAATAACTTTATATCCACGCAATTCCGGAAAAATCGCTAATAGATCTTCTGTTTTATGATCAAACTTTATAAATAGATTGGCCAAAGATGTGCTGTCCTGATTTTTTTGTTTTGTTTTCCTTTCCATACATTTAGTTGAATCCGTTTATAAAAGAGTTAAAAGGTAAATGTTTCTTTTCTTTATCAAATTTGTATATATGTAAGGATTTGTAATGTTTTCCTTCTTCATAATTATTGATAGCCTTGTTTATTTATTTATTTTTTATTAAATTACAATTTTTAATTTAATGCCTAGTAAAAATATTAAATCTCATATAACATGATCTGTAGAGACTGGCTAGTCTCCTAAAGCAATTAACATGTAAATTTTATTGTGTTTATATTAAAATACCTGTGGTATACACATGAGGACCTATTTGATCACCTTGATCTTCAATAGTTTAGAGTTATGAAAGCTATGTTGATATGAATATGTAGAATTAAAACATAAAACCTGGTAAAGAAATAGTGTTACTATTTTTTTTTAGTCCAATGTAGGAAATATAAAGTTTTCCTATTATATCTGGTATTGAAAGTTGTTAATTTATTAAATATTAGTAGTATAATTATCAACACCAGCACATTTTATTTTTTGTATTTGTTAGCATATAGGGAACATAAAATGAAACAAAAAATAAGTTACAATAGATATATTTCAATATTAAGGCTTTGGTCTTTCCGTAGATGTTACAAATGAAATTAACAAAATTAATTATTTTTTAAGTGTAATATTTTAGTTTTCTTGTTTTGAAAAGATGATAAAATGACTACTTTTGTCAAGATAATATTTGTATACAACATAGGCCAGCTTAATAAATGTAAACACGCATTTACCTTCCATGGCAAAAGTCTTAATAATGTCATAACTACAAAAAATGATAAAACCGTGCAAGATTACATCCATTGATTGCACCAATTAGTATTATAAATGTTTGACAATGAAGCTTTAAATGGTTTAAATTTAAGAGTACAAAATATATAACATTATAAATACAAACAATCCAAAAATATAAACATCAATAAGTTAAATGAGAGCAGTAGTAATGGAAATCAGACATATATATCTGTAGTCATTAGATCATAATATAAGCAATTGTTGCAATCAATGCATCACTTATCTTTATGTACATGCATGTCTGACTTTAAGGGATTTAAACTTTGCATCATACAATTTTAATCTACAACAGGATTGAACAACACACTCCAAAAAATCTAAACATTATTAAAAACGAAAAAATAAATAACATCAAAAAGTTAACTGTCCTTAATTAAAAATTGTCTTTCAATTTCAACAAATTATTATAAAATATATTTTAATCAAAATAATACAAAAACTTAAGGTTAAATTAATCAAAGAAAATATCTACTAGGATTTTATTTTACAAAACGATCATAACACATTAATTGTTTTCGTTTATGATACAATAAATAATGTACAATAATTTATACAGAACATCAGTGACTGGTGAACTCTAAAGAATATAAATATAAATAAGAATGATAATAAACCTGCAAGGTGAAATATCTGGTTTATTTACAGTTAAAAAATTATGTAAAGAATGTAATAGAATAATGCAACATTTAAGAAAAGGTAACATTGAACTAAATATATTAAAAAACTAATCACCAGAGTTAAGATAAAAACCAAAAAGTATTGACTTAAAAAGCAAATTTTACCAGTCATTTTATGCCTTCCGAAGCTACAATATCAACCCTGTACAGGCATTTTTCTTTTTAAGGATTGCTTGTTTAAAATTATACATTTATATTGGGTGTTTCCTTAACTAAATTAGAAACTGAATTAAAATACAAAGAAATTTTGTACACAAACCAATATTCAAAGCTATGTAACACAGATGCTGGATTACTGCAATGAAGAATGAGCGCAAAAATCATAAGTTAAAAACCATTTATAGGAATGTGGATTTTACAATGCTGTAACATCAGTAACTTCTTTCTGTTCTCCAATTCAGGGAGTAATGATATTCTATGATATTTTTTCACAGAAATGAAGTAATTCACGATTGGATAAATTAAGTAAATAATAATAATAAATGTAATGATAAAATTTAATTTAACCAGATTTTAACATTTTAGATCTTCCCAGTTGAAGAAAATGTAAGAGAAAATGACAATTAGTTTGTAGAACATGGATACATTTTAAAAAGATTTACTGTTGAAATTTGATTTAACATAACTACAATTTAAAAAATAATGAAAATTACTTGTTATTTGTATGTAGTTAATGATTTTTAAAAAAAAATATTATAGTTGTTTAAAAAATTGCAATTCATATTTTGTTTAGGATATAAAATAAAAGAAGTTACAGCAATGAAAATCTCCTTTTGTTCATCCATTACCAACTGTTTACATTCATTCATAATTTTCTGCTAATAATTTCAAACTTAAATTGCACAATCTAATAGATTTTAAAAGTGATTACAACCATCTTAAAAATTATGAACACAAATTTCGCAAGTATGAAAATACTGTCCTTGTTTATAAAAACTGAATTAAAATTGCTCAAACTCCAGCAACACATTACCAAGATACCTTGTACACCGATTAATAAGAAAGTGTCCCAAACCTTTCATTGATGAAAACACTATAGAACGATTTTTATATATATAATTTTTGTAAGTATATATTTATACCATATATATGTATAAATGTATTTATATTGATGAGGTCAAAGAGGGAATGGGAAGAAAAACTTCATCATTATACATAGCACATAAACACTCTCTTGCATGACCTAAATATGTACAAAATATGTTGCAGTAAAAATTTCTACTTCCTTGAAAACTAAATTAAAAAAAAAATATGCAAGGAAATAGAAATTTAAAACTTAGGATCTAAAAGATTTTTAAATATGATTTTGTATATGTGTATATACAAGTCTCAACTGCCAGTCTTATAAGAAAAGATAAAAACTGGTTTCTTTATCCCTTGTGAAAAATTTCTTTTAATTAAAGTGAAATTTATTACGTAAGGGATTGTGGAGTGAAACATCATTTGAAAATTTAATTATTTTTTTTTATTTTTAAACTGCAAAGCAGTTTTTGAAAGACCTATTAACTTTTATATCCCCCATTTTGAATTTCAAAATGTTATACCCTCAATTCAATTTACAAAGATAACCATTCACACATGATTATATATTATTTTACAATGTATCCAGATTCATCAATTTGGTTCCCCATAAAATTATTTTAACCCTAAAATTACATATATTTATAATACATGGTTTACATTTAAAAAAACATTGAATCAAAATTTCATACAGTTTGTGACTATATATAAATATATATACATATATATATATATATATATATATATATATATATATATATATTACTTATAATTATTATCATATATAATGAGTCCAAACTGTTACTCCATGAAATATCTGAAGCACTCATATTGCACACATATCTATTTGCATTAACCTGCCAATTCTCCACCAGAACCAATAAAAAATGTTAGAAAATATATTCTTTAAATCATTTATTCTTTCATCTATCATGTTTAATCACAGTAAGAATGGATTGCTTGAGTCTCTGTCTCTCTCAATTTCTCAGTTAACCACAGTTACAATTATAATGCCAACTAAATTGAACATCAAATTAGAAAAATAACAGAAAAGCCAATTTATTTAAAAAGGCATTTTATGCTTATATTTTTTGGTCATGTAACTGAAGCTAAAATGAGCATATTTTAGAGGTCAACTCAAAGCGGGGTTGTGAGGAGGTACCGGGGTTCAAACCTTGAAAGAATACTTGTCGGTATTCTATTCAAGGGGGAAGCCCTCCGCCTCGCACCCTTGTGTCATACTGGAGAATCTGTTCTCTTAAAGTTGATATTCTGTGCTGAACAGAAATCCCTTGTCAAAGGAAGGCAATTGAAATAGCCACAGAATTCACAGTCATAGACAGGAATTACGTAGAAAAAAAGAACTAGAAGAAGGAAAAGAAATACAGTTGTTATAAGGCAGACCCAAATCATAAAGATTTTTTTCTGCCTGTCGTATTCTCCCAAAGAAACAAAAGGAAGAATAGCATATGAAAGAAGAAATCCAAAGAGGAAACCAAAAAACGATGAAAAGTTGTCAAACCATGGCAGAAGACCGACTACAAATAACATTCCAGCAATCGCTAGGTGCTTAAAAAGTGCTCGATATGGGTGTCGCAACATTGGCCAGATGTTTAATATTTCAACTATTAAGCAGGCTAGTAGTCCACTCTGTGATCCAGCAGGACCCACCTATGGACAAGAATAAATAATAAATAAATTATACATAATTATAAATCCATAAAAAAGCTAGTTTTGTCTTAACAATAAATAAGAAGATTTGTTATAATCAATTAGAATTTCAGAAAGTGTAAATTAATAGAAACTAAAAATTTCATAAATTGTTACTATTGTCTTGACTAGCAGTTACATTATATTTTCTTTATTTTCCAAAGGTTCTTTTTAATGAACTTAAGATGCTCACTGAGGTGCATGCCATACAATACTGTGAGAGGCAAAAAGTTTTCTTTCAAACCCATTTAAACAATTGTTGTTCCAACCCTAATACGGTTAGTGTAGCATAGAGAAGTGGCGCCCTCATGTTCCATAATTTGTTCTGTTCATCGTCCCCCACTGTTGGGGATACAGTACAGTCACAGACACACTGTACACCATACCACAGTCACCAAGATAAATAGCATCAAAAATACACACCATTGGTAACTGTCCTGGATGGGGCTTAGGTCTGTAGTTATAAAAGTGGCAGTTTCGCTAGCAGGCTAGCAGGTACGCAGAAGGGGTTGGAGGCCCCATTACTCAAAACTTAATTGCCCCTAAACCCTTTATAAAAGTCTCAAATATTAACATATCTAATGGTGATAGAGCAAGCATGAATAAAAGGATTTTCAATTTAGGACCTTGGGATCTGTCTTCCTAATACAAACCTGGAATCAAGGTAAAGACTATATCAAATTGAATGATATAATCTTGACCTTGTTGCCATCCAGGTAGTGGTATCCTGGTAAAATTTTATTCATTTTAGATGCTACTAAAATGAACCTAGAAGACTTTGTAAAACTTCTGAATAATTAGTCATACCCAAATGTCAACTCTGACGAGTTCATTTCTGCGCTGAGAAATGGGGGAAATATAGAATCTGAGTTCAAACTGCCCAGTGGCGAGAAGAGTGTGGATGCAGTGGATAACCTGAAGAATTACAAGAATCTAGAGCCCAATTGACTGTTGCGTCTTTATCTTGTTTTCTGCCATGTGATTAGGAGTAGAGAGAATGGAAGGTTCCTTATATGGTTATGTTCTATGTATACTTGTGTATTAATTCTAATTGAAATAAAATATGTTTCTTGTTTTGCCAAAACACGTGTGTTATTTACAAATCCCAGACATTCAAAATATAATAATTGGCGACAAGGATGGGGGGGGGAGGAGGAGGGTGAATTATGCAAGATTTATCCCTAATTATTCAACAACTTCGTTTCCCTTACGAAATTTGCAAACTAAAGGGCACCGTTTCAAGTGGACCAAGCAATGCGAAAATGCCTTCCTTAAACTCATAGTGGAAATGTGCAGTGACAGAATTTTAGTTCCTTTCGATCCATCATTGCCTGTTATTTTAACCACAGATGCTAACCCGGTGGGAGTTGCAGCAATTCTTAGCCATTCTGTAGACCGACATGAAAAACCCATAGCCTATGCATACCGTGCCCTCACACCTTCAGAAATGAACTATAGCCAACTTGATCGGGAAGCACTAGCTATTGAGTTTAGAGTCTCATGATTCTACAACTACATCTATGGGAAACATTTCTTTTAGGTTACTGATAACCAGCCACTTTCCCAGATTTTTGGACAGAACCGAGCTTTATCATAGATGACTTCAGCCAGACTACTTAGATACGCGTCATTCCTGTCAGGTTTTGATTATACAGTTCGATGGAAGAAGAGGAAGAAAATCAGAATGTGGACTGTCTATCAAGGGCACCTCTCCCGAATTCGAGTAAGACTGAGACATTTCGATCAATGATGAGGTGAACCTTATTCATTTTGACTCAGTTTTCCATGTTTCCAGCACTTCAATAACCATCGCTGAGGTGACACTTTGGACCCGGAACTCCTGAAAATCATCAAGGATCTGCAAACGGCATGCCAAGACTCCCCTAACTCTATTTCACATGGAATCCTATTCAGATTGGATAGACTGGTTATCCCAAAGCTACAAAAATGAAGCAACTGGCTAGAAGGTATGTGTATTGGGAAGGTTTAGATAAGGAAATAGAACACACCGTTCGAGGGTGTTTAGAATGCGCCATTAAGAAACAACACACCAAAGGTCACAGTAGACTCATGGCATGACTCGAATGCCTACTGGGAACGCCTTCATGTAGATTAATCTGGGCCAACGAACGGTTTCTACTTTTTCCTGTGCATTGACGCAAAGTAAAAATGGCTGGAAGTTCGCATGGTTCGAAAGGCCCCAACTACTCAAGCGACCATAACTTAGTTGGACGATATATTCTCCAATCATGGTTTCCCTAATCAGAAGGTATCAGACAACGCTTCTATTTTCACATGTAGCGCTTTTGAACAGTATTGTAAAGATCGAGGGATATCACAACACCTCATCGCTCCTGGACACCCAGCAACCAACGGACTCGCAGAGTGAAGTGCCCAAACACTGAAGAGAAGGCTGAAAGCCACAACACGCGAACCAGGAACTATGTCTGAGAAAGTGAAAAGTATCCTTTTCCGTTACAGAGTGACCCCCCTTTCATGTGGGTTCTCACCGGCAGAGTTATATCTAAACAGGAAAATGAAGATTAAATTAGACCTTGTTTTTCCAACCAGACAGCAGAAGTCGACCAGTTCTCTCTCCTGATTGCA
Source organism: Troilus luridus (assembly GCA_964056705.1). NCBI lineage: Eukaryota > Metazoa > Arthropoda > Insecta > Hemiptera > Pentatomidae > Troilus > Troilus luridus. The sequence goes on along the minus strand of OZ057412.1, from coordinate 91,851,434 downwards.
GCCAATCTTTGAAAAAGGGAGCTAGAGTCCTTGCTCGTCTTTATCAGAACACTAGGGATACCTGGTGTTTTAGAACAATCGCCCAGTGTTTGGGCTCTCGGCATTATTTAATTAAACTTGACTCTGGGCGTACACTAAAATGTCATATCACTCAACTGGTTTCAACTGATGTCCCTAAACCACATCATATTCGTCAATCTCAGGGAAGCAGTGTTACCCCAGGAAGAAGTAACCGCACAACTCCTAAAATGCCAGCAATCCTGGACAAATCCCAACAATCAGCTGAAGTGACATGGGAGCAGAACCAACCCCCTACTACAGACTGGCTACCACCTACACCACAACTGATCCTGAATCGAACTCCCTCTGCGAATGAACCACCCGCAGAGTTGGGTGATGTTATGGACCCAGAACAGAATTTAACTCCAACCATCCAGACTACAGGCAGAAATGAAGTAATGCAGCCTTCGCTAGAACTCTGCAATGAGACTCCTCGAATTAAAACTCGCCCTCAAAGAGAAAGACGTCGACCAGCATACCTCAAGGATTATGACTGCAACAGCCAAGATAAAGCTGAAGGTATTAAATAGTACCTTGTGTCATGACTTTTATATTTTTTCACTATATTTTATTACTTTAACTATTTACTTATTGATTTTTTTAAATTTTGTTGTATGATACCTTCCTCCCTCATTTTTTTCTCTTCTCTATCTTAGTTTGTTTTTTCTTTTCAAATGGGCGGATGCGTTGTAGTGTTAATAGATTATAAATTGTTTGTATTATTTTGCAGGACATTATCATAGATTCTTCCTTTTTAAAGTGGCGGACGACTGTTGTATCTTTATCTTGTTTTCCACCATGTGATTAGGAGTAGCGAGAATGGGAGGTTCCTTATATGGTTATGTTCTATGTATATTTGTGTATTAATTCTAATTGAAATAAAATATGTTTCTTGTTTTGCCAAAACGCGTGTGTTATTTACAAATCCCAGACATTCAAAATGTAATATTGACCCACTAAAAACTCTTGCACAATGTAGATAGTGAACTGGTGAAAGCACTTCAAAATCTCTTTCAGTTGAGAGGATGAAGTAGTATCCTCAGTTTGGGAAAAAATTTATTATAAGAAGGGTAATCACTGTTCATCTACAATTAATGAGGCATATCCTTACTGATTTCAGTATACAAAGTACTCTAGAATCTCGTATCCACTTATCCCATACCCTACGCCTATATAGTTTCTACCAATGCAGGGAATCAACTGTCAACTACCCACCCACAGCTCGGAAATTTGGATTACAGCCAACAATATTGGCTGCTTTCACACAGACCCTCTGTCTTTTTCCTTAGTATAAAAACTGATTTCTTCATCAGATGAAAAAGATCCTTTTTACTACAACAACTTTTTACCAAAATTCATTGCTCCAAATATTGCTCACAAATGCTTCAAGAAAAATTGACCAATATGCGGGTCCAATCTGTGCAGCCAGAAATATAGCTGGATGGAATGGCTGAAATTTTTAGTTCTCTGTTATATTTAAGGCCCATGAGCATGTTACTTTTAACGATTAGGCTGGTGGAAATCAAGAACAGTTTTATATTACTTACTTTAATTTGTATATATAAGTTATAAAGCTATTTTATTTTTATAAAGTTTCATTTATGATTGCTCTAATTTTTATGAGTACTACTAATTAATTTCAAATTGAAATAACTTACATCAGCTCTATAAGGTATGAAAATAGCAGATGCGAGGTTACCAGCAACTCCAGACCCAATATATATGATCATTAATCGAGCTGTTCCGGTCAATTTTTCTAAGTCTCTCATGAGAAACCATTGGATCAATAATGATATAGCAAGCTGTATGATGCTAAAATCAAAATAAATAAATAAATATTAGCATTGACTATTTTTTTATTAAAAGAATAATGAATCAATATTAAACCAAAGAACAAAAATTTATTTGAAAATCAATTTAATTTACCCAGCATGCAGAAATATCGATGTGAGAAGTCTGTAAAATTGATCTGGTACTTCAGAATTCAAAAATGGCAGCATACCGCACACATCATCCAAACATGATACCTGAAAATAGGAAGGATTCAAATTAAAAAATAAAATTTTAATTGGCTTGCATCAGGAAGTAGTGTGAAACCAAGGTATTTTTTTTATGCAAGCAATTGGACCTAACTCTATTTTAGGCTTATCGATGGTGAAATATTTGATATTTTAATATTATAAAACCATCTTCATGGTCAATGGCATAACAATAAGTACATTTTAAAATATATGGGATTACTAATGCAATATTAAGGATAGTATCTGACATTAGACCATAATTTATTACATAAAAAGTGCTTAGTACATAGAACATTATAAAATGCTTACACCACTTTCTAATGTATACCTCAATTTTTGTTTCAATTCAATTCAAGTTTTATTTTAAAAACATTAATTTTAATATTTTTCATGTCCAATAACTTTAAGGAGTCTAGTCATAGTTCTAGCTATAGCTATTCTTAACCAATCTGTCAATCACCAAATAAATTGGGTATTGGGGTATAATGTCGGCTGAAGAAAGCAATGAACCCCAGACACGGTTGATTCAAAGGCTAAATGATAGCAAAAAATATATTTTTTATTCTTGTAACAATTAAGACTTGTATTAAATAAAGTCTGATTGAATCCATCTCTTGACTCAGCAACTGATCTATTGTTTTGGAAATTAATTTACACTTATTATCAACAACATAAGATAACCTGATGACACATTATTGATTACTAGTGACATCGGGGAACTGCAACGTCTTGTTGAAAGTGTAAAAAATTTTAGCAAAGAATATGGACTGTACCTGAAATAGCCAAAACAAAATGGATGTCATCGATCATACCAATTTACGTCAAAAAGCCAAATAATTGAACACTTAGAGTTGTATATGTACCTGGGAACACTGATCAATTCAAATTAGGATCAGAATGTTGAAATAAGGTCAAGAATTGAGAAAGCAAGAGCATCATTTAATAGCTTGAAGAAACTTCTCATTTGTAATGACTTGCCAATGTCACTGCTATATTCCCTGCACTGCTGTATGGCTCAGAAGCATGGACAAAGAGAGAAACACTCGTGAAGAAAATACAAGCATTTGAAATATTGGTGTACTGTCATATCTTTCGAATTTCATGGAGTGTTCACGTAACTAACAGAGAAGTGCCTGGTGGGATATAAAAAGATCAATAAATTGCATATACCATCGAAGAGTGAATGGCAATGGTTCGGTTTCACAACTGTCCAAATGTTGAGAAGTGCCGCCAACAAAATTAAAGTTGCTAAGTTAATCTACAACTCTGCAACTGATATAGCAGAGGAAGGAGAAGATCAAATAATAAAATTAAATAATATTAATTGTAAATATCATGGCTTTTTTTTTTTCAATTTTATTGTAAATCTTTACAATGGCGATTATTTTTAAACTACAAAATCATTGCTACATTAAATAACAATATACTGAAAAAACCAAATAATTGAACAATTTGATTTGAAATTTCTTACCTGAGAGCAAAGAGAAGCTTCATCATGGAAAGTACCATGAACAAAGTCACAATACTCTTTAGTGGTGATTTTGCAAGTTGCATGAATGCCTATACAGCATGGATGCCCAATAACCTGGAAAATAATTGGTTATTAGAAATGAAATTTCTAGGATAGAAGTAAAATAGATAGAAGATAGAAATAAAGAAAAATAAAGTAGAAGTATTTTGTATAAATAGTGGCCGTGGAAACCTAAAAGAGTATTTAAAGTAGAAGTTTTTTTTTTATCTTCTTTGCTAATAAAATAAACTGAGATGATTTCTCGGCTGGTGATGGTATTATTGTATTTCTTGTAAAAAAAAAACAAAACAAGAATTTCTTAGTATCTTTCATTGTGATGAGAAGTTTTATCATTACTTTCTTTTTTAATCTTTTAAGTTAATCATATTAAAAATTTGGCCAAGTGCACATATCCACTACCTTCACTTGTCACACAACTCTCATTCCAGATTTCCTGTTTAGCTTCCAATGAAGCTTTATTATTCATTAAATAATATAACAGTAGAATATTAACGACAATAATGTCTTGATTTATATGTTTTTTAACACTATCCAATATTCTTTAGGTCTATATAAGATTGATATTCTTTTTTCTAATATATTTAGCTTTTCAACTGTTTGTAATTATAAATCTATTAGTCTTCAACAGAAATTTGTTTCCAATGTGAATAAAAAATTTCTCCTTCAGTTAACCATAAAACTCGTTCAAAGTTTTTATTTACCCATTTTTAATTATTACTAAAATTTAGAGACAATCAATTATTTCAAATTAAAAAAAATAAAGGTACAAGAGAGACATTAGAGTTCCTTGATTTAGCAAATAATCTATTGAATAATTTTTCTTTATTTACATCTAACTCGAGTATTTTCTCAATATTTAAAAAACATATACTCGGTTTTGTTGTTTCTCCTTCTAAGGAAACAGACAAATTTTGTTTATAATTTTAAACAAAATTTTATTTATAATTAAAAAAGAATTATTTTTTATAAAATTTTAAATAAGAAACTCAAACAACTTGATAACTGATGAATTGATGTGGAGATGGTTGAAAGTATATGTAGAAATTGATGGTGGAGGTGTGTCAGTGAAAGTAAAAAAAATTGAAATTTTTATAATTATCATAGAATTCTTACTTACTGTTTATAAATTAAATTTCTGTTAATTTTTGTTGTTCATATACTAGGAGACAATTTACACGGTATTAAAATGTATTAAATCATCAATAAATTGTTTTATTATCAATCACGTGATTTTGATTGCATCAATAATTTTGATTTGATAACAGAATCTAGCAAACACAACTTACTTCGCACACCATGTGTTCAGCAGCTAATTTATCTTTGGTCCTTAACCTTTGAACAGGGGATGATGTCTTTCTACAAATGGGCCACTTAGTTATGTCATCTGGCCATTCATATGGGGCTACGGAAGCTGGTGCTTCACAGTACCTATTTTGAAAAAATAAAAATATTTAAATATGTATATGGACAGAATCACATTCTGGATATTTTTTAAAGTTTTATTTACATACTTTGGGTCTAAGCCACAAACAGATCCTGATATCCGTCCACCTGAGGCAGAATCTGGGGGCTTAGTCCATTTTTTCCATGTTGATATTGTGCTCTGAAAAAAGTAAAAAGAACATAAGTTTTATATCTTTTGTTAAAAACATTATTTGTACACATCTATTGATTATTTTTAGTTGTTCTTATTTTAAGGAAATCATAAAAAATAAATTTTACTAATGACTATTTTACTATAATGATAATATTAAAATAAAATATACATAATGATAAGATTATCTACCTTGCAAAACTATTAATAATAAAGTAATAATAAATAAATAATAGAACAAAATTATTATTTTAATAATAAAAATAAAATACAAAAATAAAAATTTCTAAAGATTATTATATTCAGAAACTTAGTTCAAAAATTTACAATTTTTTTTTATACAATATGTAATTGAAATAATGATATTTTAAAGAATGAAGAAAAATTAATAGAGTAATTATTAACGGTTGATTAAACTCTTCATATTAATTTATTTTCAGTAATATATAATGTTGTAACTGAAATTTCTAAAAACCAGAAACAGAAAAATAAATCATAACTGTAAGGCCAAATACCTTAATTTATCTCAATAATTTATTTTTCTTAATAAAAATAGTGCTGCTGTATATCTGTTCTAGTCTATGCAAAAATTGACAAATTAATCAATGTTTGTCTATTGGCATAGAAGGCATCAACGTCTAAGGTAACTTTAATTACAATATGAAGTGTTTATCAGAAAAAAATAATTTAATACAGGAAAACTGACTTTCTTAGAAGATGAAGGAATACAGGAAGTTCAGGAAAAAAAACAAGCACATTTTGAAGGAGATTTTTTATAATGAGGGCAAAGTGTTGATTAAGTGTTGATTTACACTATTTTAGGTTTTGCGCTTAGCATAAGTGTAGTTGTGGAAGCTACGATCTACAAATAATAAATAGCGTACCACACTAAGGCAGGGTATTAACTCTGCATATATGTGGTGTAACTTGACAACATTAATATAAGTTTGATTTTTAAGTGCTAAACCACAATATAAAAAAAAGCTCTTTAAAAACTAAATAACTAAAGTATAAAAGTCATGCATTTAATTACAATCCAGGTAATATACGTAAAAACAGAAAAAAAAAATAACATAGACTAATGATGACTAGTTCAATCAATGATGTGGAGATTAAAAGAAATATAAATAAACATCATAAAACATGCGTTCATTTGATCTGAGATACATACCCCTGGGGACAACCCCTTAGCAATGTGATTCCGCGAAGAGACCAGCATTAAAAAAACATTTTAATAAATATAAAACCAATATTTAATAAAGCCAAACAAGAGTATTACATTCAATGATTGATACATTTACTACATATGATATAAACTTGCTAAATACATAACTTCAATGTATGTAGTATATACCACAATACTAATTACATTATGGTCTAATGTATGGTGTATCGATGGTCTGTTTTGTTTCTATTCCTGTTCTGGTTATTCCTTAAACGTAAATGAACCATATTTTTGATTATCTCATTTTTTGGCAAGTCAATATATGTAGATACCTCACCAATGTAAATCTACTTACTATGGAGATTATAATACAGTCTTTGTTATAGTATTATTGTATTATATTAAGATTTGAGAAACGTTTTAAGATATTTCCTTTGTTGGAGCAGAGTGGCTCAAAGGTAGAGTGTTGAGTTGTCATGCCGAAAATCCTGGGCTCAAATTAGGCTACTGGTAAGACTTTTATTTAATCTGTTAGCAGCCAGAGATGGATCCTAAGGGATCTAGGATCCTCCTGGGACTCACCCAGTCTCTATAAAGTGGGTATCCAAAATAAGGGGAAAAAATCTGGGATTCAGCATGATCTAGGACAAATCACCTCCCTGTAAAACCGTTGTCCAAGAAACAGTACAGTCTATAACATGTTCTGAACCCCAGGCTCTTTATGGGTTATCGTTTTTTTATTTCCTTTGTTACCCAGAAATATTTCTGATTTGTTTCCCTTTTACTTTTATTGGTGAACAAGCTTGTTCCATGGCTCTTCTTTCAAACAATGTTTACTTGCATAAACACAAAAAAATATACTTTTACTTCATGATTAGTTGATAAGTGTGATGTATTTCTTGAATACGGTGAATATTACAATACATGAATATTTTTTGTATTTATTGTGTAAAAAGATTGTAATAATTGACTATCTGAAGTAGAAACATTTCAGCAAAAATGAAAAGTTTTATTGGAGATAAAAAAAACAATAATTCTGTTATTGTTAAGTTCAGAATGGAACATAATAACGTCTACTGCTCAATTATAGGAGTACACTAATTGGTTTTAGAAAAAAAAATAGCATTACACTATTTGTCTATTACTTGTAATTTCAAGTAATCTTTTTTTTTTTTATATCCCTCAATTTACAAACATGAACCTTGTTAATTATGGGTTATAAAATTAACAACAACAACCTAATAAAATATAGGATATGCTGTGAAATAACTTCCATAGGTAAAGCTTTTTGTTACATAGATATTGTTATGAGGTTTTAGTGGAAGTTCTATCTGTCGGAAAAATTCATAGCTTTTTTTCAATCATGGGAAAATATGTATTAATTTTTTTAGTAACTGAAACCCCAAAGAGCATAGATATTTAAATTTTTAATAAAATGTTTAGAAAAAACTTACAGAACAATCAGTTTTTGATAACTGAACACAACCAGAATCATCATTACGAATACAACAAGCAGTCTCTCGTTCTCTTTCCCGACCTTTTTCTATTTCTTTTATAATTTTTGCATCCCTTCTCATACACGGTGCAAACTTAGCTCCGAGATGAATGAGATCAGCCTAAAACAATATCAATATTATTAATTAATTAAATAATAATCCTTAAAAATCAATATTTTATATAATAGTAATGAACCAAACAGAACATAGCCAGATGCACAAAATATAATGTAAATTTGAACTTGGGAGAAAATCAGATCATGACTAGTTATTCATGAATTCTTATGTTTAGAAGTAATCTAAATTACAAATATTTGTCTGCTATTTTAATAAACAAATTGCATAAAACTTGTTATTTATTATTCTTACAGCTCTCGGTCCAAGCCAGAAGTTAGCAGGCTCAGTGTAGTCAACTTGTTGCAGTGAAAGACTGGTCACCAGAACCTGTGAGCATTAACAAATTTTATGAGAACTTGTTTTGACGTTATCTTTTATTTGTCAATTATAATCATATATGATATAATAGCAATATTATAATATTTAATAATGAACATGTTCTTTTTGAATATAAGAGAAACTTATTCTTTTAAATCACTCCCAACTGTGCAATTAAATCCCAGAATATTTTTTATTATAAAAAACAAGCACCTTATGGAAAAAACCTCTGTCAATTTAATTCTTATTTTTAGTAATATTTAAAAAACTAAAAATCCCAATTAAAGTAATCTTCGATGAACATTCTTCCCCATATGTGCAATGGGAAAATTGCGAGTCCTGGAAATGTGGGATCGGTGAAGAGAATTGTTTTGTCTAGCCATGTTACGAGCCCTGGTAGCTTAGTTGGTAAAGTACCCCGCTAGAGATGCAGAGGACCCAGGTTCGAATCCCGGCCATAACAAATCTTTTCTCTTCAAAATAAAAATATTTAAAATTTTATCAATTTATGTTTTTCTATTTATTTACATTCTTCATTTAATTTCATTTTTTTTATTAGCATTTAAAGTCTATTTCTTTAAGAAAAACAGGACGGGCTATTACCGAACTTTCTAAAGAGACTGGTATGGTTGAGATTCATTCAGCAGGTCTGTCCAAAAATAAATTTTAGGGAATGAAGGAAAGGAAGACAAAAGATAATGAGACAGAATAAGTAAAAACAAAAGATGTTTTAGACACATTACAGACAATTCTCATGTTTTTTAGCTGATATTCTGAGGTGCAAGATGAAAATTGTAAACATATGTATAAATAGAAGATAGAATAGAATAGAATAGAAAAATAATTTTATTCTGGGACCAGGTCCCTTTAGAATAACAGAGATGAACAAAATTAAATAAATATATATCTGGCCAAAGGCCTACATCAGAATAAAACAATATTTAGATAATATCTTGAAAGTAAATAACTAAACAGGTATGTTTTAGTAGGGAATCAGAAAATGTGATACAAAATTAAAAAAATAGACAAATTTACAATAAAGATAAATAAGCTTATGGAAAAATAAGTGAATAAATAATAAGATCTAATAATTAAAAAAATGATATCATTATGAGTGAGGAATATTTACAGTAGTTCATCAATCGATCAAGTTGCATATATCTATAAATTATTCATTGATTATAAAGCATCTGATTGGGAATTTAGAAGATGTAGGAAAAGTTTGGATTTAAATGAGGTTAAAGAAGATGCATGACGGATATCGAGTGGGAGTGAGTTACAAAGAGAGATAGAACTGGCTAGAAAGGAACGCTCAAAAGTTTTGGTTCTGAGGGAACGGATATAAAGCTCGGAAGGGTGAGATCTTGTCCCCTGGGATTGGATAGAGGATTTGAATTGTAGGAGACTATAGATATAAGATGAATGTAGTGAGTTGATAGTTTGATATAAGTAAGAACCAAGGAAATAGAGTCTACGGATAGAAGGGAAAAGCCACTTTAACTCCTCGGAGCGTTGAAGACAAATCAAAGGAAACAGTTCATAATTCGCCTCAACCTCTCCTTGAGCCTGATCGAGAGGCACACTACCATAGCCAAAGTGTAGAAAGAGCTTATTGCTCAACGGGAAATTTGGCCAACATGGGGTTTCCATGAGAGGGATTGGTCGAAAATGATTCCGAGGTTTTTAACAGAGGAACTGAAGCCAATAGGATGATCATTTAAGGTTAATTGGGGGAGTGAGTTAATAGATTTAAGAAGGGTGTTGGAACCAATTAGGATGGCCTGAGTTTTCGCAGCATTCAACGACATTTTATTAAAGTTTGCCCAGGCACTGATCCTATCTAGGTCAACTTGAATATTGGCCAATGCAGCTATTATCTCAGATGAAGGAAAGGACAAATAGATCTGGAAATCATCGGCGTACAGATGGTGGGAACAGTGGTGGATTGATTTGGGAAGGTCATTAATGTAACAGTTGAAAAGGAGTGGGGAAATACTAGAACCCTGTGCCACTCCTGTGTTCAGCGGTAGGAAAGAGGATAGGGGTTGATTAGGGATGGAGACTTCTTGAGTCCTATCCGAGAGGAAAGCTTGGACCCAGAGTATGGAAATGTTGGAAAAGGAAAGAGATTTTAGTTTAGAGAAAAGGATGGAATGGTTCAGCGAATCGAAAGCTTCTGAAAAGTCGAGTAGAATTAGTACTGTTAGTTTTTTTTCGTCCATGGCAGTATATATGTCAGTGGTGATTTTAATGAGGGCAGATTGTGTGGAAAGGCCAGGACGGAAACCAGATTGAAGTGGATCAAGGAGTTTGGACTGTTCCAGAAAATTTGACATTTGGGATTGAACTATTCTTTCGAGGGGTTTGGAAAGGTTAGAGAGTAAAGGGATAGGCCGGAAATCATTTGGGTTTGAGAGATTGGGTGATTTGTTAATAGGATGGACTATTACTTTTTCCAGGAGGAAGGGAAAACTACATTTTGTAGGGAAAAATTGTAAATGTAGAGGAGAGCAGGTAGAATTTCGGGGATGCATATTTTTAACAATTTGACGGGAATACCGTCAGAACCGATGGAATTAGAGTGGGATTTCAATACGGAGGAGATAAGGTCAGTGGGTGAAATGTCGGAGAAATAAAAGTTGTTGTGGTTGAATGATGGTGCTATTGAGAAAGCAGGAGAAGTAGAACGTGAAGTAGTAGAGAAAGACAAAAAATGGGTGTTCAATTCATCAGGTGAAACCGGAAAGACTACAGGGGAAGGGGATTTATAAAGTGAGAGTTTCCGAAGGATTTGCCATTTGGATTTATGATGAGGCGCAGAGGAAAGGGCTTCATGAAAGTATTTGGATTTTGCCTGCTTTATTGTAGATTGTGTTAAGTTGCGAAGAGTCCTAAACACTTGATAATCGTCAGTCCGTCTTGTCCGTCTGTAGCGTCTGCGAGCTGTGCCGCGCTTCCTCTGCAGCTCTTTTATGTTTTGACCCATCCAAGGAGCGGGTAATTGACAGAAGGTTGTAGTTTTGAGAGGAGCATAGATGTCCAGGATATTAATAAGATAAGAAGTAAGTGTGTCAACCATAGAATCAATAGTGGGACAGGAATAGATTTCACTCCAATTCAGGGATTCAAGGGAAGGCAAGATGCTTTCACAACTGATAGAATCTAGGTTGCCAAAGGTAAAGGCTTTAGATAGTTTGTTCAGAGTTTGGATATTATATGTAAATTGGATTAGGTCGTGAGAGGAAAGAAACGGGATGGGCAATTGAGAAGAGGAGAATAGTTTCTGGGGAGAATGGATGACATACAGATCTAACCATGTGTCTGATCGATGGGTATGATGGGTAGGAGAAAATGGAATAATGGAGAGATGATTTAGGGAGTGGAAGAGATTTTCCAGGCATAGGGTGTCATTTGATTTAACAAGGAGATTGGGGTTGAAATCACCAGAAATAATGATATGGTTGTAGAAGGGAATATAATTGTAAAGGAATTAAAGATACTATATTTAAAAAAAACCTAGTTACCTTAGGCAAAATGTAGGTATTTAGATTTTAACTTTTAACTCAGAAACATTAAACCTATTGATTAAATGTATGTTTTTATCAATATTTTAAATTTATTAAAAAACATTTCTCAGATATTTTTCTATGGCCTCTTGGAGAGTTTATAACAAATTTTACTGCATATAAGTTTGTGGTGAGAGCAATCAGCATGGTCTCAACTATTCTTCTTCTTCTTTCGTGGCTCTACAGCCCATCAATGAGCCTTGGCTTTCTCAATAGGCTTCCGCCAGTCCTCCCTGTCCAATACATCGGCCTTCCAGTTCCAAATATTTAATAGGCTCCTGGAGTCCTCAATGACCTCATTCAGCCATCACAGCTTGGGTTGCTCTACTCTTCTTGTGCCCTGCACCTTTTCTTCATTATTCTTCTGGGCCTTCGACCTCTGTCATTATGTCCACATGGCCCGCCCAGCACAACTTACTAAGCTTTATTACTTTGACCACCTCTGGGGCCTTTAATAGACTTACCAGCTTCACATTGATAAGTCTTCTCCATGCTTCTTCCTCTCTAATAAGTCCATATGCTCGATACAAAATCTTCCTTTAAAAAGTATGGAGTGATTTTTCATTTGCTTTCTTAATAACCCAGGCTTCAGATCCGTAAAGAAGGACAGGCCGAATGAGCTTTATGTAGAGAATTATTTTCTTAACGGGACATAAGTTTACTTTCTATTTATCGGTTTATCCCCAAAAACCATTTATTTGCCTGAGCCACTCACTTCTTGATCTCTATAGAAACATTATTGTCACTTGTGACGGTGGTGCCCTAGTAAGTAAAGGAGTTTACTCTTTCAATATCAAGGGTTCATTTATTTAAAAAAAAGTTACTTTTACACAAAATGATGCTATGAACAAATAGATGATTATTTAAAAAAATAGCAAGTTCTATCAATTATGTAGATTAGAATACTTTTTTTTGGTTTGGTTAAAAAAAAAAAAGTTTTTAATTGATATTAGAAGAAACTTACAAGGCCGGACTGGTGACTGAGATCCATTCCAAATGGCCCAAAACCATAAGAAATAAGAGATATAACTAATATGAGAATTTGAACGGTTGAGAGCCAGTATGTAAAATAAGGCCTATGATCCTCAAAATCTTCCAATTGTTCCTTCACTGGCTCTCTGGTAAGAACAGATCTCTTTAATGACCGCCTAAAAAAAAAAAAAAAATACAGGAAGTGAATTAAAAAATATATATATGAAGTTAAAGTGATATATTAGTTGCATTTATTTTTTTGTGGAGTTCCAGAAATATTGGAATGAAGAATCATATTTGAATGACAATGGCTAATTGACCAGAAACTCATTATCTATATTTCACATTGCATGGCTAGAATTGCTGTAGTTATCATCGGCTTAGGAAAGGAGACAACACAGATTTTGAACAACTGTATTGGTTTGTTCAATTTGTTACTTATTGTTTATGTTTGTTATTTGTGTCTGATCAGCTTTTAGAATATAGAATGGTTTACTGTGATAGACAATAATTCATTAAAATAAGTACTTATCAAGACTTACCCAAATAGTCTGTGGAATATACCCTGACCATGTTGCCGCCTATCAGAGTTATCATGTGCTTGATCAAGGTCTATTCCATGTATTCTACTCAATCCTACTTGGGAACTGCCTTCTCTTCTTCCTTCCATTGACCTCCTCCAAGAGCCATGCCTACAATTATTTGATATTAGTTATATATTTGCTTTTAGAACTGTTAAAGTATAATGTAGTTGGTGAATATATGATAGGGAACAGTATTCTGTAATTTAAATTGATTATAATACTTTAAATAATTGAGTAAAATATAAAGTAAAACGTCATGCAGATAAAAAATGTCATACTCCAACAGGATCCATAATGCTTCACAGACAATACTATGTACTTTCATAAGTAAAGTCAATATTAATTTTTTCTTAAGTTTATTAATATAATCAGCTTATGAATTAAACAACCAATCCTCAGCAACAAATAAAAAGTTTGGTGTTAGCATAAGTCCTGATTAGCATATCTGTTGATATAGATTCAGGCACAGAGCTGGAAGAACAGTTAGCCAGTATTGTCCGTGTTTCACCCTCATGTTCAATCGATTTTGAAGTTTTAATGATAATTGACCAATGATAAATTGATCTCTAATCAAATTTTATCAACAAAGTATTGATGTTATAACATCAACAGTTATTATTATTACTTGTAACATTTATTATTATCTGGAGAAAACATGAAACATATAATATTGTCTTATAGATTGTAAGATATTAAGATTTTTCTGATAACAATGCTACTGTTAACATTTCAGTGTAAACACCTTGAGGACAACTCAAGGTTCTATAAATGTTCGATAGGGTTTAGATCTGAACAACATATTGACTACTTTAAAAATCGAATGCAAGTTTTTCTAGAGAATAGGAATACATAGCGAAAACTTTAAATGTTGTGATTATTTTTTGGTTTGTTTCTTTTATGCTTCAAAATAACTGAGAATGGCTAGTAATACTTTTTTTTTTTAAATATGTAATATGTGTGTATACTATTATAACATTAATTTAATATGTAATTAAAACATTTATATGAATAACTGTTGAGGTTTGAGGACTAAATGAATATGTCATTGAAAAGTAATAAAAAGGCTCTTAATATTCCAAAATAGGATTACAATGGAATCGCCCCCATTATGCCAGGCAGTGATTTCTAATCATTACTGGTAGTGTTTTTTATTTTTTTTAAATTTTGTTTAATGTAACTTTATGTTGCTGTGGCAAATCGGATGATGCCACTGTGGAGCTCTAATATTTGCCAATCCAGGTATAATTCTGATAGGGATTTATAACGACTACCTGACACAAACAGGTTTAGGACCTTAATTTTACTTCCCATAGCTTAGGAATTTTTACTCTCCTTAAAAAATTTTAAGGCAACCTCCCACCCTGTTAACCTCCAATCTTGGGCATAGTAGGCTGTTATGCTAACTATTACACCCCTATTATTTTTTTTTCTAGATTGAAACTCAATTTAGTGGTCAAATCCTCTTACATTAAACATCCAAGTTTAAAATAATGTCTTAACTTAAAATATCCTATTTAAATAACAAAGTTAGAGTTAGATTTAGTGATTTTAATCAGCACCACAAAGACAGAAAAACATGTAGTGGAGGAGTTGTGGTGTAATTTAATTCATAGAAACCAATTGGTCTTGTTTTATAGGTTTAATAATAAAGCTAAAAAATGTCTGTATGAAATGTAAATTAATGATCTGTAAAGAGACCTTTATTTTTAATTCAGAATAAAAAGTGTGTCATGTTGTTCAATGCACTACATATCGACATCCGATTTCAACAGAATGATTTAAGGCTTTTGGTAGTATTTTTATAAAATTATAAACAGATTGTAGTAACGAGTTTCAAGGACTATTGCCAAATCTCAAAAAATCGGACAATTAGTATTGGAGAAAATCCTTAGATTAGCCTTTCTGTATGGTGGGCAGGGAACAGACAAATCTTTGAAATCTTATATATCTTTTATATTTCAATCCTATCAAATGTTAGTTTTGTTTAAATTTGCAACAATTTTCAGTTATTTAAAAAAAGAAATGGAATAAATATCACCAAAACCATGGTATAAAAAAACTGGTAACTCTTTATTTTACTCAAATAATTAGTTAACTGTCAGCTGTTAAAGTCAACAGTTTCAGCAAAACTATAAATATAATGTTCTAAATTTATTTCAGCATAACAGTTTGTACCTTTCTCCACTGCTCCCGGGTGGGTGGTGGAGTGATCTAAATAGGTCAGCAGTAGTATCGACAAAATCAGCTGGAGCTGCTGCTGTTAATCTCGTATCTTCGACATTGCCATTTTCAAAAAATACCTAAATAAAAAATAAATCAATAATTATTTCAATAATATATATTTTAAATTCACACTTCCACAATTTTAAAAACAAAATGAAAATGAAAAACAAAACTTATAATTAAATGCATAACTATACCTCATCATCAATGGGTGATTGAGGGATTGTGGAACCACCGAGTGTTGAGGGTGAATAACTTCTAGAAGTTTGCCGCTGTCTACCAACATCTCCTCTCTGTTTATTGAGGGCCTATAAATATTTAATTAATAAAATAAGTGATTAATAATATTATTAATACATTTATCATAAATAGATCTTTCATATTTACTAAAGCAAATCGAAGGAACTTTGTTTCCTCCAAATATTTATAAAAAATATTAATAATAGTCAGTTTTAAAAAAACTGAAATTACTATTTTGTTTTATAAAAATATTTATTTCTATGTGCTATTAAACGTTTCCTCGAAAATGTGTACATACTCAATTCCATGAAAATTTATGAATTTAATAAAAAAGAAGATAATAAATGTAAAATAAACTAGAAAAAAAAAAAATAGAAATCACGAAATTGAAAGCTTTTAGGTTTAGGTTTTGTGATAACTAATATAATTGGAAGTTAATAATGTAAGTTTATTAGGCACGTCAAAATCTTTTTGAGTAGCCGATATGAAAAGTAATATACTACTTTAACGATATAAAAATAAATTAGCAGATATTTATGAAAATATTTAATAGAGACTTATATTACAATTAAAAAGTTTAAGTAGAATTCATTTTAACAATAACTTAAAATAATAAAACTTACAGCAGCTAGTATAGCAACACCCTTGAATGTCATGCTGGCGACAGATGGTTTGTGACGTAGAGGTGAGGGTTCTACTGTACCATCCCACCTCAAGTCAGTCTCATCCTTCATCCCGGTGTCAGTCCCTGGTGCCTATTTAAATTAAGAAGTATACATTTTAAAGGTTTGGATTAAGTTGATGTTGAATAATAATAACAAGTCAATATTAAAATAATAAAATATATATTTAAGTAGTAACTTATTATGATATAAATATAGGCAGGAATTATATCAGTAAAACATGTTAATAAATGTCTTATAGTATGCGTACACTCAAATATACAGCAAAATATGCATAGTAAATGTCAGAGGCATTAAAAAAATTGTGATAATTATAGTCAGTATTGATCTATTTTAAAATTACAATAATAGAGTAATAATAGAGGACGCAATGGAAGGAGAAACAAAATAAACCATTTTTGCTTCATTCTACTTACTCAGAGATATGAACAAGATCCCTTTTAAATGCAACTATCTCTCATGGGATTCTACTAAAAGCTAAACAAGGAGTAAATCCTTGGTTGTAATCTTAACGCTCATAGAAACACTAAGGAGCAGTGCTGACATAAGAGTAGCTGGAACCAGGATACTATTGAGGGGATCTTAAAATCCTTAGTATGTTTAAGGGTAGTGAATGAATAAGCTTACTAAGTGATTACTTTCCTAGGAGGCATGACTTTAATAAAAAGTTCAAAGTTATTATTCTGGATTGTAAAATATGGGAAGGCAGAGGACCAATATCCGAAAACAGCACCTTGGTCTTACATTATGAAGGAAAATCTGAGGCAGAATAATCTTCCGAACTAAATAAATGAGTAGAAATAAAAATAGCTATCCCTGAAAATTTGATTGCGAGGGAGCATTAAAGGCTTTGAATTCATAGAAAATAACATTTAGGAAATACAGTAAAATAATAAGTCTTTAATTGGTTTGAAATCGTAAAGCAATTTAGCTAAGGGCATTAAGCTTACCCCAGCATAGAAAGAAATTGAAAGTAATGAGACATCTGATGACCTAACAACAAAGGGCTTAGATATATACATACAAACATACGTAGGTGCAAAGGAAATCTTTGAATACCATGCTTTTATCTGCCATGAAAATAAAGTTTAAGAATCAAAATTAATGTTCCTTGTATTATAATACAGTAAAAACAAATCAGATAAATATATCTATTATTTGAAATGGAATGGGCTGATAAGAAGGATTGGCGCAAAAAAATTTTGGGTATTGGGATACATTAATTGTAAAAAAACCCAATAAAAAAAATATATATGTGAAATAAAAACGATTTTGATAAAACAAAACCAAGTTTACTAACAGAATAAGCAGTTGGTTGACATTCAGCCTTAAGTTCTCCATAACACCTAGTAGCCAATCTCATCCTACGCCGCAGCCAAACTTTCTTCTCTGTCTCTTCACTTCTCTCATGGACACCAAAGAAAATTGCTGTATTTGTTTTCAGTTTTCTGGAAATAATAATAATATATAAGAACATTTAATTTCATAATTTTAAGACTAAGTTATAAAAGATGATGAAATATAAGCTGCAGAGTAGTGGCCAAGCAAGGGATACACTGGATAATACAAGTACATCGAGTAAGAAGTATATATATATATATTTATATGTTCTGGACTCCTCTTAGCTAATGAATAATTCATTCAGAAATTTTAAATAAATTACATAGGCCATTTATAACAAATTAGTAATATTAATACAACTAGAAAGTAGAAAAAAAAAATTGTTTAACGAGCCAGCCTTTAAATGTCAAGCCAAACCAATAGACAAAACAGGTGGGTGATCTACTATCAGCAAAAGGAAATCCCCAGATAGTTTCTTTGAAGAAGTTAAACTGTATCAATTATTTATTCTAATGACAAATTATTGTATTGAACTCTTTTCATTAACATAAAATTTACAAACAATTCATAAAATCCTTGTATTATTGTGCTACAAACGTTTTCTTAAGTAGGGATTATCCTAAGCTACAATAAATAAATAATCAGGCTGCATTTTTTCAGAAGGTACTATATAACCTGCTTTGGTTAAAAAGTTTCCATCAGGCAAATTCGAATATTGTAACACATTCTCTCCAATATGCTTTTTTATACCTTCAACATTTTCAAAGTCTTTCATTCTTTGAGATACCAAATACTTATGGTGGTGGATGGGGGATAATATTACTTTGTTATTTTACCTTAGTATAATTGCGTGGTAAAATTTTTGTATTGTGACAAATATTATTGACCCCGCAGGGACTAGTATAACTACCAGACTAGTGGCTTCACAGACTATAGAATAGTACATTCAACAATTATTCTGACATAAGGTCATGTACAGTATCCACTTCAGGGTCAACTTCTCTCGGAAGTTCCAAATCTGGAGGGTACAACCAAACAACCAGTTGTCCAGAGGATAATAAGAATGGCATCATTCTTATCAGGGTTATCACCCATAAGAGACTATATTAGATTCAGAAAAACTTGGAAAATAGAATTCATGACTAAATGTTCCCTTGCGCTGAGAGGCACAATAGGGTGTTGCAAAAGTAGACAAATATTATTACTATTTTTATTACTACTGTTACTTTTTTTATCGTAACTTTAAGTTTTACATAAATATACTCTGTATTGGATATTAAATATATTCATAAATAAGAAAGATGCAATAGTGAACCAATATCATCAAAGTATGGAAGCAGACTTTTGATAGAGAAGCTTGGAGGAAGGGATTCAATACTTCTTTAAAATGGTCTATGCCATTTAGACTGGTTAGTATATCTCAACTTCATACTACCGAGCTTTACTCAAGTAAATTACTAACAGGTACAATTTTTACTGTTATTTTTTCTTGGTTGGGTTGTGTCTGGCTTAGCTTCTAGAGGATATTTATCAAGAAATTGGTAATTATAGGATAATAATGGAGAATCTGCTTGCACAAAAAAGTAATGTTCTTTTAAGAACATAAAATTTAGCCTATGATTAATTATAAATAATTAATTACTATGCTATTTAAATCATTAACAAATTCCACCTCCTCTGTTTTCAAGCAAAAGAAGAATAACAGTATATTAAATGCTGAACCTAATATCCCGATCGCAATCAAGACAATATTTAATGTTGACATTCAAATCCAATTTTACAGATTTTGCGGTTGTACTCTATTTATGAAAAACAATAATAAAGATTTCTCACTCTTTGATGAGGTCGCTCCTGGACACAGCACGGATTCTCTCAGCTGGTGTAACAGGTGTGCTTTGCTGCTTGAAGAACTGTGGCCGGGGAGGATGATGCTGTTCCATGCCTTCACTCTGTGTCCGAGTCGCTGGACCCGTTGGGAGGCTCGAACACGAGGAAGGCGTCTCTGAACTGCTCGGTCCTGACCGAGAGTACACTCCACTATCCATCGTACTGCAAAACACACACTTAAATTATAAATTGTGGTTTAGATATTCTTTCTTTAAACTAATTAAAAAAAAAAACTCTCTAAGCTCTTGCCTCTTGAGATGGCCCCTCAGACTTCATACTTAAATTTTATGACAGTATGACTTTGTGTGGTATTTAAGGCCTTCTTATTAAAATTTAAAGAATGGAATTTCTGCAAGGTTTAACCCTTCAGAGTGGTCAAATAATCTTTCAAAAATATTTCAGTAAAATTACACAGATGCTTTCAACACCTGGAAAATAATTTAGTCTTTCAAATTTCAGCATCAATTGAGCTGTTATATTTGGAAGAGGCATATACACACACACACATGCACACATACCATGTGTTAGTTCATGATAGGTTCAGACCCAGATGTAGTACCTTAGATGTAGTACGCCACGTATGATAGAATCCTTGGATTAAGCTTGCCAGAGGGTGCCAACACAGTAGGTGTCCTTATCTGGTTAAGGCAAAGTACAAAGGAGGAGTGACCATCGAGGCCAACCAGATAATTTTGCTGATTTGCAATTGGCTGTAGTTAACATACAGTAACACAGAAGCTCTTCTTAATAATAGCAGGGAGGAGGGTAAGAATCACTCTGAGAATAGGTCGGCAGAAGATTTGGCCCAACACTTCCATAATATATCTATGTCAGGATTGATGAAGGACTGGTTCTAGGATTATTTGTGATGAGGCGGCTTGAGTGTAACTGCACTGGTTCAACTGATGCCAAATGTAGGAGAACACGGGTACAGCTCTAGGATGTTGGTAATGAGAGGTCACATCCAGCCAGCACTATGCGGTAGTGATATAGAAAGATACTATGGATACACCGGGTTACAGAAGATTTATGGTGTCCATATACCGCTATCCTAAGATTGAGGAGACAACTCATGGAGTTGATCGAAAAAGAGAGGAAGCATTCAGAATTGACCGCATTCCATGGGCCAAAGAGATTTGATAAATGACAGGGGCAAAGAGATAAAGCATTTAACATGAGATGAAGCGAACCAGTATAGGTTTTAGCTGGGCAATACAGCGGAATCTCCAGTATGCACATCAATGGATGTGGGTATGGTTGAAAAAGCAAAAATTGTTGCAACTTTGAGGAACATATGGATAAATTTTGAGTCAATGGGTCATAAACAATTGTCAATGACATAGTTAAAGGGATGTTGCTGTCCTAAGTGAGCTTGATGTCTGAGGAAGGAAGAGAAGCAGAGGCGAGCCTGATAGAGAACTTTGCCCACAGTTGCCACAGCCATCCCCCTTCAATGGCATAATACCTACAGGTAGTTCCTTGGAATAGGAGAAGATGGGAAACAGGAGAGTGGAGTAGGAGGTAGGAACTTCACATCTGGGTGGTTACTGTTCTATCTGAGTTTTCTGAGCAATTTTTTTAATCTTGAATAATATTTTCTTCTATATCAGTTTCAGCATTCCCCTCTGTTTCAACATCATTTTTCAAATTATTTTCCAATACTTCCTTCATTATTCTTTTTACTTTAATCGTTTTACTATCTATTTACTAGATTGACGTCCTTGGTTCATATACTCCATTGTTCCAGTCCATACATTATTAATTCTCAAACATTCGGTTATTCTTTTTCTATTTCACCAAAAATAAAAATTGTTGTATTTATTTAATTTTATATATCTATTAGTTTTTTCATTGGTGACAAGTAGGTTATTAATTTTTTTAATCAAAAAATTTTCCTTTCCACTATTTTTCACCAAAACCTTGCCTTTCATCCCAATGCTCAGTCACTATCCAGTTCCACACATCCATATGACCCATCCCGCCATCTAAACCGTCAATGGCCCTGAGATCTGTTGTAATGATGATTTTTGGAGTACTGGCACTGGCCAGATTCTCCACTCACGACCTGTGTGTGTGATGTCATGTATCCTTAACCAGCTTCCATTGGCGTTTAATGCAAGTGATCCCGCTGGGAATGGGGGCAGGGGCCTCCCGGACTCCTGCTTTGCCATCATTCCTGGGGAAGAAGCTTAGTTTGGGGACTGCAGGCAAATTGTAAATAGTGTAATTATGGTATGAACGTAAGCAATTATTTTATTGTTGTTATAACTTTCACGTTTATTTTGTTTTTATTATCGCATGTATATATTTTTATTACATTTATATATTTTATTTTTGTTTTGTTTTTATGGAATGATTGTATAGCTACTATTACTTATTGTCCACAAGTGGCAGATTGTAATAATATATTTCAATGAAGAGTAAAAAAAAAAATTAATAAACTCTTCCACAGTTTAGCTTTAAATAATACTGATTTGTTATTTATTCTTTATTTTCCAATAACATTTTTATTATCTGTTTTACTTATGTACTCTTTACAATATTTTACCAACAATTTTTATGTATCATTATTCCCATTATTAATTATCTGTATTTCTCCATTATCTATTGGATTTATTTGTATTACCTTGTATATTACTTATTTGATAATACTCTACAATTATTCCCTTTGCTTTATATATTTATCAAAGGGTCCCCCCATTTTTATGTTTTATCACTCAGATACCTTGATGCCTAAATGTATTTTTAATATTTACCGTGTATAATTTTAATTTGCCTGTATTTTGTATATTTTGCGCTGAGGAAGACCTGGAATGTAGGTCGAAACATTGGCTTTCCAATAAACCTTTCTCCCTATTTAAGGGAATTTTTTTTACCACTACCCAGACTATTTTCATCCCCAATTTTTAAAAACAATTTTAGTCTGAAAAAAGTGTCTGCCCATTAGATTATGCTATCTGATTGTTTCTGTAAAAACTCAAAATATTAGGACTAATATTCATTAAACGATTTTGTAATGCGGTGATGCTGAAAACAGACACAAATGTATCAATATATATTCAATTTACAATATAAATATAATATATATTTTTGAGTAGGAATGTTACCTGGGTGGGGTGCTGGAGTTGGCCTGGGAAGGCGGCGAAGGCGATGGCGATGGTGGTGGAGGT
Source organism: Troilus luridus (assembly GCA_964056705.1). Taxonomy (NCBI): domain Eukaryota; kingdom Metazoa; phylum Arthropoda; class Insecta; order Hemiptera; family Pentatomidae; genus Troilus; species Troilus luridus. The sequence continues at coordinate 91,828,466 of OZ057412.1, read as the reverse complement.
CCCACGCTCCTCCTGTGAATAAAAACATTGCTTGTCTGAATAAATAAGCATACTTTATACAGTTAAAACAATATTTCCTATAACTAATGAAAATTTAAAAATAAATCTAATTTCTATCTATATCATTATTTTTCTTAAAATGTTAATATATACCCAAACAATATATCTTTCTACTTTTAAATATAATGTAGCTCACAAAATTACATTTGATTTATAAAACATTGGTGGTTGTGTATTTAAAATTTATACATTTAGAAATACATACCATTGATAAAACAATTTACTCTTTATTTTTATAATTTGAGGTTAAAACAAATGGAGTAAATAGTCAGAATGCTGCCAATGTAAATTTATTATTCTGAAAGGAAGGCTTCTATTTAGAAGATCTTGATTCAACAGTCAAAAGTCAATATACCAAATTAGGAATAATTTTTATCAGCTGCGCATAAGTATAGTACTTATAATCTCATTGTATCTCAATTTCTTTGAAGATCATTCCTAAGAGGCTTTCTTAATGCAAAAGATTGAATAGAAGCATTTAATTTCTTAAACTGTACACATATATATGTAAAAACTTTTCAATGTCAGGGCATGAATATGAGACTAATCTAGTCTCGAAACGTCGCCTTAAGAAGTTGAAATAACTGACTGAAACTCAAGAATCAAACCATAATATTTTCATAACAGTCAAGATAAGTAGAAACATATATATATATATATATATATAAATAACAGATTTATTAACTAAGATAGGTGATCTCAGGAGATCTTTTGGCTGCCAAAAGCTACCACATTATTGTAATTTTTTTTCCTGAAATTTTTAATTTCTGTAATTTGTAATGAAATCATCAAAATAAATATCTCATCATCATAATCATGCTTGACATGACAACCCATTTAACGGGTCTGATCCTCTTTTGGTGTTTTGTTGAGATTGAGGTTTCACCATTAGTTGTGAAAGTTAATTTAAGAGGATTGGATAATTATCCCACATTCCCCAAGTCAGGTTGTGGGGCTGCCTCCTCAGAACACCATGACAAACTCCCCCATTGGGGCAGCTATCTATTGGAGGGAGGGGGGGGCGGCTACCTCGGGAGATTGTCATATGACCTTGATCTGGAATGTAGAATGTTGTTGTTTGCAGCTTGAGTGTAGATGACAGAGTGTCGAAGTATTATCCCTCAGCATGGAGGAGCAGTGGTTAACTGCTATAAATATATTATAAATATTATAAAAATTATAATATATTTTAATACTATAAATATATTATACAAATTAAAAACATAATGGTCTGCAACCATAATGGTGATTACATACATCATAATTTGACTGTGGTATAGTGGAAAACCATGATTATATAACTCAACTTTATTTGAACCAAGGCATTGCATTAAATGCAATTACTTATTATATGAGAGCTTATGTTAACATGTTCTCCAAGAGAAAATCTCAAAAGTTGGGTTCTCCCAACCTGTGTGTTTGGTTGATATGTTGTTTTTTGTTGATATATTATTACCATCCTGAAAAACCGCTAAAAACGAATATTTCACGGTTTGTAATACGAATAATGCTATTAACAACTTTAAAGACGAGCAGGAATGGCATTTATATTTAGTATATCTAACATGTTTTTTATATTTGTAACAACTTTTGGCATAAGGATTCGTGCAAACCTGCCAAAATATCCAAAAGAACTAAAAAAATAGATTTGGTCTGCGTTAATAGTTTGCTTCAGTGCAGTTTAGTCAAAAATGTTTCATAGTGGAAAACCATGATTATATAACTCAACTTTATTTGAACCAAGGCATTGCATTAAATGCAATTACTTATTATATGAGAGCTTATGTTAACATGTTCTCCAAGAGAAAATCTCAAAAGTTGGGTTCTCCCAACCTGTGTGTTTGGTTGATATGTTGTTTTTTGTTGATATGTTATTACCATCCTGAAAAACCGCTAAAAACGAATATTTCACGGTTTGTAATACGAATAATGCTATTAACAACTTTAAAGACGAGCAGGAATGGCATTTATATTTAGTATATCTAACATGTTTTTTATATTTGTAACAACTTTTGGCATAAGGATTCGTGCAAACCTGCCAAAATATCCAAAAGAACTAAAAAAATAGATTTGGTCTGCGTTAATAGTTTGCTTCAGTGCAGTTTAGTCAAAAATGTTTCATAGCCAATAGTGTAGATAATGTGGACAGGAAACAGAAAATATACTATAGAATTTTATGCTCCTAAACCAAATACCATCATTATTTCATTATGTATGTGACAGATAGGTAAATGATTATATATTCTACCGCAACCTTCAAAGAAAATTTAATTTCCTTTAACTTATTATAGTATATTTTTTTCAAATGAGTTAATCCTTCAGGGAATTACAGGCGAAAAATAAAAAAATGCCAACATTTTCTAGCCTTTATAGCTGTCATGAGTTTTCCAGAGCACCCAATATTAGTTTATCTTATGGGAATGGTGGAACTATACTTTCAGACTAAGAGTATCATCCCATCAACGTCTTCGTTTATCAATTATTGGTAAAAAATTCATCGATGAACATCTTACAGCTATATCATTCTTTTTCAAACCAAAAAAACTATTTAAGTCTGAATTAATTGCTGCACTAGGGAAATCGGCCATAGATGTCCTTCTCCTCGTTTTTTTATACTTCGAGCTTAATTTCCCCCAATTTTTTATGTAATGATTCCATTACTAACGCCAGTGTTCATAATTTAAGCTTTAGAAATTGTTGTTAAATCGCATAAAGATAAAGCTTTTGGACAAATAGTTCCTTAAAAATAATAAAAATATTCTGAAAAAATAACAGTGATAATTTTATCCTGCCATATGATATTTCTATAAAATCAAAATATCAACTAAAAAAGAGCAATAGCATTTAAACTAAATAATCTATACATATAAAATGCTTTGTCCTGAATGACTGACTTAGGTATCAACGCTCAGCCTAAACCGCTAATCGTAGAGACCTAAAACTTTGAGGGTGTGTTCTTTGTATGACGTAGGCATCCGATAAGAAAGGATTTGCCGAAATTCTACCCCTAATGGGGTGAAAAAGGGGGGCCAAGTTTGTAAGCTTGCTCACGTGTTTCTTATTCGCAAAATCTACATATTTACGCTGTAGAAATAACAAATCAAGTAATATAGTTCACTTCTCGCTGCTGCTGTACGACAAGTGAAACCATTATACTAAGTAATCCTTTTCAATAAATCCAATAACATGACATACTAATCTTTACTAACACGAACAACAGAAAACTTCTGTCCGTCCCGTTTGTTAATCAGTGTCAATGTATGTTTTACGGCTGTGTTGGTCCGTCTGTGATGAAATTTGATATGGATAATCTCAACTCTGGGGAAGGACATAGGCTACTTTTTATCAACAAACCACACAGGCGAAGTTAATATAAAACTGGAACCTGATTGATTAACACACCCAGCAGTCAACGCACCGCGGAAACCATTGAACTTAGCATCTTGAAATTCGCAGATAGGTTATTTTTATAGCTTAAATGACCACTAAGAAAGGAATTTGGACAATTCCATCCCCAAGGGTTTCCCCCTTAATATAATGGTGGCTCAAAGATTGTATGGAATCCGTCAGTTTTGAAGTTAGACATCTGAAATTTCGGATGAACGAGTAACTTATAGTTAAAAAAATTAAATTATTTATTTAAAATAATCTGTCACGAAACTTTATGTGGAAGAGCAAATTCCACGCGAGCAAAGCTGTTGTCAAAAGCTAGTAATATATAAAATTTAAATATTGGAAGTTAACAAACATTTTTGAGAAGTTTTATGAGAACTGGATAGGTCCTAACTTCATTTATAAGTATGGGAAGTAAGCTTAGGTGTAGAAATGATATTGGGAATTTCATATCTGTTACGTGTCGAAATGATTGGCACAATGAAAGTTTGTCATTTGGTGGCATTTTTTTTTCTGGTGTGACTTCAGAGTCGTTTGTGACCTGTAGCTAGTTGTCAGACTCCATCTTGAATCTGAAAATGGTTATTTGTAGCATTTTCTTACCCATTGATGACTTCAATAACGGAAGAAGTTGGTGGGCGTTCTTTCATGTTCTAAGACTCACCTCATAATTGATCATCTTGAGTCGCATTAGAGTTTCGGCATAATGGATTTCTCTTCAAAGTCAATTGCTTTCTTCCTTCGACTTACCCTCTCATTCTTGTTTTAATCCTTCTCTTTTCCATGACAGCTTTATACGCCAAATCAGGGGAGGAGTGTCGGAGGTTTCCGTCGAGTCTTGCAGTTTTTTTCTGTATAAACGCACACATGATAAACATTAGGACTTGCTGAAGTGACGTACATCCGTGTTGTAGAGCGAGTTTGCCTCTGCAGAGCCTAGACCTTATATCGGTCAATTCTTTTCTTCTATAATCCACATCTCTGGACCATAGAGATAATAAGCCTTCATAACTTCCTCCTATTTTTTTTTTTTTTGGACCTCCTCCTTGATCTTTATACCATATATTATTTTGGCAATTCCTCTTTCTTCCATCCTGATTGCACGTTATTCACCATCGCAGCTAGACAAAAAGAAATAATCTTTATAATTATTCAAAATCTTGAAATGCATTTTTAATCTAGGACGATTCATTTACAAAGATTGAGTTAAATTCGAATTATTTCAGAGCAACTGCTAATATACTGAGTTTATTATTATTATTTATTAGTTTCAATAATTAGATTTTGTAATTGATAAAATAAAACAATTCTATTCCCCTCTCTCGATTCTCGAGATTCTAGTTTAAACATTGCACGGACTAATGTTCAATAATAAATCTAAATATTTAATAAAAAATAAAGAAATCTTTGTGTTTCTCCAGTTCACAGGTCCTTGAATCCGTGCTTATTTCCTGCTCGGTTAAACTGTGTCGAAGTCTAGTAATTTTAAATGTTTTTATTTGAAAAGAAAAGATATGTCCAGGACCGGGACTCGAACCCGGGTCGTCCAGATCGTTAGTCTGGAACTCTACCATTTGAGCTATCCTGGCCTCAATCAAGCACGCTTCCACATCGTGGTCATATCCTTTCTTTTCACTGATCCCAAGTCCCCGCGTTCTCGCATTTTTGCGATGTTTACGAGGGGAAAACTGTTCTTTGAACATTATTTTAATTGGGATCTTGTTGACTTACGTCATTATAATTTATTGTATTTGATTTGTTATTAATTTTTAAATTTTCTTTTCAAATAAAAATATTTAAAAATTAATAACAAATCAGATCTAGTAATTTTGTATTTACTCGCAGCCATTTTGTACTTTGGAGCTGCATATTAATTGAAATAACATTTCATTTTAGATATAATTAATGAACCGGAAGGGATAGTTAACTTGTGACACTAAAGTTACCTCCTGTAAAATGACAAGGGAGAAATAGGAATGATTAGAAATCATCTATCGATAGTTATTCTTTAGTAATCTTACCTCGTTAGGGAGCGGAGTGGCTCCTCAGTGTCAGTGTTTGAGCACTGAGTTACCATACCGGAAATCCTGGTTCAAATCCCGCTGCGGGCAGTTACTTTTATTTAGTCTGTTTGCAGCCGGAGATGGATCATATAGGATCTAGGACCCTCCTGAGGCTCACCCAGCCTCTATAAAAAATTATAAAAATAGGGTACCCATAATAAGGGGGAAAACCTGGCGGTTGAGCGTGACCTAGGACAAGTCACCTCCTTGCAGAACCGTTGTCCATGAAACAGTACAGTCTCAACCATGTACTGAACCCCCAGACTCGTTCACGGGTCGTAGTGGTACAGGTTAAGCTTACCTCATTATATTTACACATAGAATTTTATTTTAATTCGACTCAGTAACACTTTTTAGTTTAATTTGATGGTGCAAAATCGTTGGGTAATTTAAATGAATTTTTATTTACGGATTTTTTTAAAAAGAAAGTTATTTTTAAGATTAAGTTAGAACTCCTAGACCCTATTTTACGTAAACACACTAGTCGATTAGAGATGGCAACCGGAATCAAATGAAGACAAGAGGGGATAAATGAGCTAACTATTTTTTTTTTCACGTAAAAGCGGTTTCTACTAGAGCTCCTAATGGTGAAGACGATGGTGTGATTAAAAACGAGTTGTTGTTTGTTCATTTAACGTCACTTTATGCTGCTATGGCGAATCGGACGATGGTACTCTGGGAGATCTAAATTTTGCCTATCCAGGTTTAATTAGGATAGGGACATTTAACGAGTACCTGACATCGTTCAGGCTCGGGATCCCCCGTTTAACGTCCAGAAGGAAGGCATAACCAAGAATTTTTGACTCCCTTTAAAAAATCCTAGGACCACCTGCCGGGCTACCAACCCGCGATCTTGGCCTTTGTAGGTTGTTATCCTAACCACTAGAACACAGGTCGCCCCTAAAAACGAGTTGAAACGGCTCAAAACAGCTGAAGGAACATGTCGTTACAGGGGAAAAACTATTTCATCCCAACTGCGTTCTGGAAGAACGAACTAACGTGGCTTCGATTTCGGATAGGCTCCGGATATCTCAAACAGCCTGTTTATTGTCAGATTGACAGGACCAGCAACCTTTATGTACTTTAATAAAAATAATTATACTGATAAATTTTGATGTTGATTTTCCTCATCTCTTCTAAGGAAAATTTGAGTAACCTCAGTTTTTCGCAATAGTCATCAAATACTATTGAATGGATATGACATATGCTGTGATTGAACGTCATTGATTTGAATTTTTGGTATGTGTACTGACGTTCCCTGAATTTGCGTATCGTTGATTGATTTGTTACGTTATATTGCCAGTATTTTTCTGAAATAAGGCTGTTTACATATTAGTCAGGACTAGGTTTTCTCGGACTCTAAGCTTTGTGTTCTAAGTATGAACAGAGCTGTGAGGAAGAAGTGCGAGAAGTAAATGGAGCGGGACTCACGTGAGGAGGGGGTTGAGTTATACACCGGCCCAAGGAGGCTACACCCCTGCGTGATCCCAACCACTTCATCACCATCATCATTCCTTCTTCATTGCTATCTTCCTTCAACATTCATTCTCTACTCCTGTCACAGCCGACTTTGTCTCACTTTTAAACTATCCTTGATGAAAAAAATACTACAGGAGGAGTAATAAAACCCAATGTATCAATTCTCCAATTTTGCAAAAAGTTTTAGATCAACTACTTATATTAAGATATAATTTTATTACATCAATCTTTTGAGGGATAACATACACACACACACACACACACACACAAGCCTGTAAATATAATCCTACTGCTTCTGTACCATCAAACTTTTGCTTGGTCGTTCAGAGTTGCCTTAAGTAAGATAACGGACCTCATTAAACCAAATAGTTAAGGAATGCTTGAGGAATCTCACGGCAGGAATTCAACCTCTCATTCTTGTTTGTTATAATATATATGTAGACGTAGAGGTAGGATGCGTTGCAGAGAAGGTTTTTCAATCACCATCCGCAGCCTAGAGATCTTATACATGAATGGAAGAATTGAGCTGTTACAAGTAATTGACCGAAATAAGCAAAGGCGTTGGTAGTTTTGCACTACTTTATTTGCTTTAATACAATATTTATTCGATTAACATTTTCACTCGATCGCGTACTCAATTAACTTTGATATCATCGAGAGGTTTAAATAGCGATCTAGGATTATTAAGAGCACTGAAAAGATATCGATCGGGAGAATATGGTATCGTAGTGGCGGTGGGAGCCAAGAGCCGCCTATTAGTGGTTATTAGTCAATAGCTGGGTCACATGGCCATTATAACCATCGCTGCTACTCTCTTAATAATAAACTAGGCCACATGTGGTTCACCTCTTAACAATAATCCAACCTAACTTTCTCCCAAGTAATTCAATTTCCCATATCTTTCGAAATCATTTATAGATAAACCAATGGAATCCAAAGATTATAGCTGATGTAAATTATAGAGCAAGTATCACTAAAAAAAACTCTGTCTAAATGATGTAATAGAGACACCCTCCCAAAAAAATCCTTACATCCACGTATGGACGATACATTGAAAAGGTTAAGCTGTTAAAGTCATCATCTTCATAGTCGTTCCTCTCTACCGCTCTGCAGTGTGAGGTTTCTTTCTGTAAAGCCCGGACCACACCGTACCATCTTCTACCATTTCTCTCCTTCTATTCCATTCCAGACTTCTCTTTGCGAAGCTTTCCTTAATGCCGTCTTCCCAGGTACGTCGGGGTCTTCCTCTGGACCTTCTTCCTTCAACCTTTCAAAAGCTGTTAAAGTTCAAAGTAAAAATCCTCACGTGGACATTTAGTGGGACACAGTAATGATAAAAAAAAATGTTTATTTAAGAAATTGTACAAATACCATTTGGAATATATTGTAACCGTGCTCTTCATTTGAAAACCTCCTCTAAGGGATTCACGTGAAAGCGTAAATGTAGAAACCTCTAATTGAAGGAACTCCTACCGTGTTTCATCTCACTGTAGTAGTATAGATCCCTGCTCCAGAGACGTTTCAGTATCCTTGTCGGATTCTGTTGTAACGTTTCTGTCAGTAATTGTTGTACCGGTATGTTTGGGTGTCCAGCAAGTGAGTCATGAAATTTCTGCAGTTTTTCTTGATTGAGACGAGATCTTTGTGTAATGATTTATTTTTTATATAAAAGGGACAATGTTTGGTGGGTCACATAAAATATTATTGGAGGATAAGTGGGCCATTAAAAGTTATCAACATCAACTAATTATCTGAGTAGGGTCGGATCAAGTAATGTCCAAGTTATTTTTCTTCACTCAGTTTATTACAGAAGCGGAAATCGAGGTAAAATGAACTTACTATCTGATTCGTCTTTATTCCATCATCATTTACGCATCAATACAGCTAATGACAATAAATTAAATTTAGTAGATAGCGTAAAAACAACATAAGACGTGCTGATGACACCGTCTTGATTGCAAGCGATGTCGAGGAATTACACTCCTTGTTGAAAGTGTACAGAATGTTCGCGAGGAACATGAACTCCATCTGAACATAATAAAAACGAAATGGATGCTAATAACCAAACAGATGCATTCAACAGGACATATTTGTGACAAACGGCCCAATAATTGAACACTTGTAATCATACACGAAAAAGATGATCATTTCAATACGGGATCAGAATATCGAATTAAGGCCAAGAATTGAGAAGACAAGAGCATTATCTAATAGATTAAAAAAACTTCTTAAATATAATGATTTTCCTATTCCTCTGAAAGTAAGATAGGTGAAATGCTTCAATACCTGCACTGGACGACGTGGAAGCGTAGACAATGAAGGAAACACTCATGAAGTAAGTAGAAGCATTTAAGATATGGGTAAACCGCAGTATTTTCCGAATTTCATGGACCGAGCAAATAACTAACAGAGAAGTGCTAAGTAGGATCGTAAAAGATCATGAAATTGCTTATACTATAAAAAACCGGAAATGAGAATACCTTGGCCATATCATACGATAAGATAAACATGGTATACTACAGCTGGTAATGGAGGGGAAGATTGATAGTAATAGGGACCAGGAAGGAGGAAGCACTTCTATAATTCTTATAATTTAAGGTCTCACAACTGTCCACAAGTGCCGCCAACAAGATTTTTTTGTTAATAGTCAGTCCTGCCAAACTAAAAGGAAAAAAGGAAGGGTTAATTTGAAATGATATTGTATTGAAACATAGCAAGAGGTATCAAGAAAACGGAGAGGGTTACGCGGTCTCTTACCGCTCGATTCGTCCTTGTTATGAGGACAATATTTCAAGACCCTCTGAAAATGGTATACGTTTGGACTATTAACTTATTTATCATGAAATTGTTTCATTGTATTTTTCTAGAACTGTTTGGTTATGTTGAAAAGGGCTTTGAGAAATTTCTGAAAATATAATATTATATTTAAAAAACTCTGATTGTTCTAAGCAGTAACTTTATCCACTCCCAAGTTATTGCCGAGGGAGGAAGCCGAGGAGAGTTGCCTTGTTTTGTCAGTGAATTCCAGTGATATTAAAAAATCTGCTAGTGAAAAAAAATCAGTATCGGCAGTATAAACTATGGAGGGTCATCGGTTCAGTAGGTGCTAGATGCTGTACTATTTCTAGGACTACAGTTGTGCAGGGAGGTGATTTGTCCAAGATCACGCTCAACAGCCAGGTCGCCCCCATCAAGGATATTCTCTTTAATGAGGCTGAGTGAGCCCTAGCATTATATTTCAATATAAAAATTCTTTTTCAATCAGCAGTTGCCTTACTAGTTATAAAAAAAATCAGACTAAATGTAAACTAACACACTTGAAAGTTAAAATTAAAACTAAACATCTAATAATGTAAACTAGAATTGGAAGGTAATGTGGGTTATGGAATATCCAATAATCGAAGGATTCTATCAAAAGTATAGTTCAGATTCGTCAACCGCGCCTTGATGTATAAAACTGTATCCGTTTCGAGATATTATTTTTTTTATTAAGAGTTCTCCAAGAAAATTACTTGTTTTTGTAATATGACCAAATTATACATACACTATAACATAGAAGTTATCTTTATAAATATATTACATGTTAAGAAAAAAAAAATTATCGTCATCAGCTTAGGCTACCAATTTCGGAATGAATTCCTATAACATAGCAAAGAAAATAAATTACTTTGGATGGCTATCACATGGTAGGATGGCTATCTAAAATAAGTTCTAGAAATACACGGTTTAATATCACTACAAGAATTTATTAGCTATGTCTTTGGGAAATAAAAAAAATTATCCTGATTTCACTGCACTTCTCTATTATATACACGACTTTTTTAGGAAAGACGAATATAGTCTAATTTTGAAGAAATGCTGATGTTACGAGATCTAAAAAAAGATAAATATTTATCACTATTTTTTGCCCAGGTTTCATATTGTTTTAGTATTTTTGTGGCTTTAATATTTTTTTTAAAGCTTCTTGTAATAACTACCTTCTGAAAAATTTGTATTTTCGTTAGAATTAATTAGTCCATCATGTCAATAACTACTTCTTCTTCTTCTTGCCTGGCTCTACAGCTCATCAATGAGCCTTGGCCTCCTCGATACGTTTCCGCCAGATTCCTCTGTCCAGTGCAGCGGCCTTCCAGTTCCGGATTCCTGGAGTCCTCACTGACCCCATCCAGCCATCGCAGCTTGGTCCAGCCCTACTCTTGTTGTGCCCTGATTCATTTCATCTATTACTCTTCTGGGCCCTTCAACTCTTGCCATTCTGGCCACATCGTTAGTAACTACTCTAGTAGTTAGTAACTACTAGAGCCGTGGAATAATTTATATTTTGAGCTACCCGGCAGCCTTTTTATTTATTACTCCCTTATTGGTTGTACTTTTTTGCCGCGGAGAAATTTTTTTGTGACATTAAACAAAATTACTTCCGTTTTATTAATTAAAATATAAAGCCTCAGCCGCCGGAATCATATGTTTTTTTTTATTATTCCTATTATCCGTTCCGGTTCAATATAGGATGTATTCTGAAAGATGAAATATCAACAAACTTTTGAATACGACAATAGATTTTTTTCGGGAATTGTTTGCACTTCGCGTCATGATTGTTTTATTTAAATCGGGTATGTCCCAAACGTTATTTTATCGAAGCCATGTCATGCTTGCTAATAATTAGTCAGCTTAAACAAAGTAATTAATTAACAGATTTACGACAAACGTTGTAGATTGTTTTGTTAATAACAAATCTACCGTCGAAAAACTGTTCACTGAAATCTATGACAGATGTATAATCCCCTCAAATGAATCGCTAACTTTTTAATCGCTTAAACGCTGAAAGGCAACTAGTCCACTAATCTAAATTTTACAAGAGATACAGAAAACTGACTAATATACTTAATAACAACTAGTTATTGTTTCAAAACATTTTATTTTTATTGCACCATTACAATTACTTATAACATGCATATTTTTATTTTATTTATATCTCGCATCAGAATACGGTATTTTTTTTTTCATGGTCATGTCTTCTTTTTGCAGTTGACAAGAGTTCCTAATGAGTCTTTTTGTTAAATAAATGAACATATATTTTAAATCGAAGTTATATTTAATAAAACTTATTGGTAATTGATTAGTTTACTTTACAGACTATATACAAAATGTTGTATACTGTTTGGAAGATTATTTTTCAGACACGAACGTTTTCAACAAGAGAGGCAGTGTTATTGGCAGTACAGTTGTATTGGCTTTTTTTTTTTTCTTTTTTTTTTGTAGGGGGTTATAGAGGTTTTGTTGCATTTGTGAAAATTTCGTTTGTTAACCCCGAAATGTTCATCCTGTGGAATACTGAACACTATGTGGAACCGTAAAGAAAAAAGACATTTCTCGATATTTTGAAATGATGAATGTTGTTTTGGGGTACATTTTCCCATAAGTATCGTCGTTCGAGATAATTTTTTTTTTTTTAATTTTGGGCAACAAAAACGAAAATCAATAAAACTGTCCACTTTCATTTCCACAGTTGAAACCTTATTGGCCATTGTTTAGTTTACTCAACATACTGTAAAAAACTTTTTTTTTTTCACTGCCTATAAGAATATTTTCAGTCAGCTACTTTTTCGTCAAGATGAGGCTAATGTATTTCATGAACATCATGTTTTTTTCTATTTATATATGTATCCTATATTTTCCTGCAGTAACTCATATTCACTTTATCAATTTTTTATACACTTTTGTTGTTAAGAAGACTGGATTATTATTAATTAAATAACTAAATTATTTCTGTGCATTAGATATCAAGAATTTTTATCGCGAAAATGGAAGGTACAGAAGCCACGCTACTCTCACTAGTATGACCTAACAAGGATACTCTAGGACTTAGGAAAATTTTTCCCAAAAGAATTTCCTCGATGGCGGTATTTACCCACCGGCCCCTTAACCCCAATTGTGTAAATCCACGAGGGTGTGTGGTGTTCAATTCCTTTTACATTTTCAAATCGAAATAAGGTGTTTCTATTTCTATATGACGTGGTCATACAAATATTTATATAATTACTAGCTGACTCGGCAAACGTTCTTCAATACAAATTATTTCCAGTGAATATTTCAGTTGTTAAGTAAAAATAACTGTATTGTAAGTGCTTCGACGATTGATAAAATTGATCGAGTGTGATCGATAAAATAGAACGATCATTTCTCGAATGAAATGACAAAGTGACGCGAGGTTTCACGTGACTGACTTATTAAACATTGATAAGCAATGTTTTTGTATTTGAACAAATTGAGAAGTAGTGACAGGATACAGTTAATAACCACTAACATTGCTTTTAAAGCAAATTGCTTAAATGCAAAAACTAAATAAATATTTGCTGTAACTACAATAACCTAAATACAGCTGACTTGGCTGACCTCTGCTTGCGCTGTTTTAATAACGGGAGTTGGATGAAGGGAGGCATTTGAAAACATTTTCTTAAAAGAACTATAATGAAATTATAGAATATTTATAAATATTTTACATTTTTATATTCTTTTGTAACAAATAAAATCGGGCTAAATTTCTTGTGTAATAAAAAAAATGTTCTCCCCTCTTAGATTCGACCTCGGTTGGCCTCCTTCTTAGAAAGAACTGTTTACTTTTATCGAAATGAATTACAAAATTGTGATTTCGAACTTTCAAGATAAAACATTTTTCAGCAAATTTTCTTAAAATAAAAAAAAGTGTTTCACGCCTTGGTAGCATTCAGTGTAATGAAATGAAAAAAAAACCCATGGATGTTTCTTCTTTAATAAATTGTAACCATTTTTGATGGTAGCGAATAAGGTACGGCATATTTTGCTAACCAAGTTATTTTACTTTAATAAATAACATTAAAGCTTTACAACAAGTGGGGCCTAATTTAACCCTGGCTCCTGAGCTACCAAGTGATATCTGCAAGTCTGCGTTTTCGCCGTGCGCCAGCCACATTTCTTAAGTTTATTGAAAAAAGCTGTTTGTGAAACGATTTTTTTTTAGTAAAAGTACATTTTTTTCTCCTGGAATTTTTTTATTACATTATCAGTTAGGCAACGGATAGTATTTGAGCCAATTTATGTTTGACCATCAATATAAATGACGGATTACAATAATATTTCCGATAAAATATAAATATCTGTTATATGGCTAAACTTATTCATCAAAGGAAATAAAAAATAAATAAAACAGAGGTTGTAAGCCCATTGTTGAATTCACGGATGTCTTGGTCATAATCTGGCGGCAGCAGAGGTTGACATGGAGGCTTCATTAATGTGGCTACATAAAGGGACATTATTTCCTGAAACCGAAGGTTTTGTGTTAGCCATTCAGGACCAGGTGATTGGTACGAAGAACATGAGGCGCCTTATATGAGGAGAAGAAATTCCTGACTTGTGTCGACTGCGTAAAACAACCACAGAATCAATTCAACATGTCGCATCCGGGTTTAAGTTCTTGCTGGCAAGGAGTATTTCCTGAGACATAATAATGTGGCAAAAATTGATCACCAAGAATTGGCCATGAAATTTAAAACTGTGGACAAGATCTACTCTTATTATAAGTATAGCCCACAACCAATAATTGATAAATGGCACGTCAAACTTTATAGGGACCAGGCCATCATAACTGACAACACAATTCCTTATAATAAGCCTGATATTTTTCTAATCCTAAAAGAAGAAAAATATGTGAATATAGTTGAAGATGACAGCCTACACAAAGTAGTTGCCGAAAAAATTAGAAAATATAAGGTCCTGGCTGAGGAACGTAACCAATTATATAACCTTGATAAAGCAAAAGTTTTGCTGTTAGTCATCCATTTATGGATATTGATTCCAGAAATGACGGTGAAGAGCATAAAATAATTGATTATTGAACTGCGAACATTGTTAGTAAAATGATGAACATTACTAACTAATCTTTCTAGCCTCGCCCTTAACTTATTTCCGGGTAGGTGCATTGTCCGGTAGAAGCCGAGAAAACAAAGAATAATAATAAGGCTTAGCGAACCCTTAGGTTCGATGCCGATACCATACATCTCTGCTTACAACTTTCCTTCCACGGACTACTGCCCAAACCCAAATCACAGTTATCTAAAGGGAATAAAATATTAATGTTAAGTATTCAATTCTATCAATATCCAGTTAAGCGTAATTACTTCGTAATTTGGCCATGACAACGAGAGTAATACAATTTACAAGGTTTGTATATAAAACCAGATTAAATTATGTTAGTTCAAATAATGAAGATTGAAATAATGTTGAATATTCAAAATACAATCAGGAAATATGGATAAATTATATTTAGGGATGGAACTTGGTTCTCCTCTCGTTAACCCTCACCGATGGTCAAATGCAAACCATTCTACATCATAAGGAAATAAAAGTAATTTTATTCGACGAATCAGTGTAAATTAATTAACTTATCGAGGGATGTACATTTGAAGCCTTTTCTACTTCTATTCTCCGTCCCTTTTTGTAACTTTCTGTATTCCCTTAACCTTAGCTTCAGCTTATTATGCAGGGATAAGCTTGTTCAAGAACCTATGCTAATACCGTTTCAAATAAAGCAGTTTGTAATCCATGAATTTCCAACGAAGAGGAAAATGGAGGAGCTCCCTCTCTGAATACTGGATACCGAACGCTTCCACTTTCTTATCGCGCTGTTTGCCTTAAGTCACATCTCATTGCTGTATACTCAGTGAGATCTTGTTGTTTCATGTTCTTAACTAGAATTTGAAACAATAAAAAATAAGTTAAAACAAATCAAGAAGGTTTTATGGTAAGTGGATAGGTAGTATGTCCAATTCCATATATATCTATTTCAGACCAATTTTTGAGATCATCTGTGGTCTAGTGATTGACATAACAACCTATTATGTCCTAAATTTCGAATTTGCAGCCCGGCCAGTGGCCTAAGGGTTTTTTAAAGGGAGTAAAAAGTCCTTAGTTTAACCGTCCTTCGGAAGGGATGTAAAATGTCAGTTATTTGTTATAATTATACCTGGACAGACAAAATTTAGGTATTCCGCTGAAAACATTGACCGATTAGACATAAAGTGACGTTAAATGAATAAAAAAACAAGCAAACAGACCAATGCATAAGAAATGAAATTTTAGCTTATTTTTATTAATTGTGAACCGACATTGTGAATCAACAAATAACGATGTGCATTATAATATATAAACATGTACACAGCGCGGGTAAACAATTCCATAACTAATGGCTGAGCAGAAATGGTATGTATTGATAAGAAATTATATTTAAAGTAAATTTAATGATTATAAGTTCAGGTGGACCGGAATGTAATATTGTTTTAAATAAAATATATAAATAGATTTTTTTTTCAAGTTTTTAAATGTATTCGATGATGTAATCACCCTAGTTATTGAAAACCTTTTGTCATCTAGTGTGCAAATTTTCAAAGCCGGATCGATAAACATCAATTGGTTTTAGAGCGAAATATATGGGAGATGGCATTCAGCTTATTTTTAATTTTTTTTTTTTATCAGTCTAAAAATTTAGCAACTATTGCAACTAGAACAGCTGGAAATCCAACGTCATAATATCGGGTGAGAATGGTGGGTGAGGCCAATATCCCCAATAACAATTCATTCATTTTTTTCAGGGATCGTCTTGAACAGTTCGGACTTGCGTTATCATATTGTGGAATAACACATTATTCAACTAATGATTGATCCACTCGTTCCAATGGTTCACAGTTTGTCCAAGATTTAGCACTTCTAAATGAACGACTCTGCAAGTACTCCACTAAACACGTAACAGCACTTTTTCGGAGTAAAAACCTGGCTTATTTTTGGCGATTCATTCGGAGAGAGCCACTGGTTATTACGTTTTGGACCAATCTATAGAACCCATTTTTACTCTCCAATGATGAACCGATTAAAAATTGCTTCTGTATTTTGACGCCGAAGCTGTAAGTTGTAAGTGTTAGATCGGTTAGTTTCGTATACTTTGGACAGATTACACCTGCTCTGCTTACTTTCTTAAC
The DNA here is from genome assembly GCA_964056705.1 of Troilus luridus. Lineage (NCBI taxonomy): Eukaryota > Metazoa > Arthropoda > Insecta > Hemiptera > Pentatomidae > Troilus > Troilus luridus. The sequence continues at coordinate 91,811,464 of OZ057412.1, read as the reverse complement.
TTCCTGCAAATTTCCACTTTTCCCATTAACATGGAATTATTTGAAGTAGTTGGGCTTCCTAATCGATATGAGTGAGAAAGATAAAAATTCCCGGTTTGAATCTAGAAAAATACCTTATGGCATTCACGTTTTTTATAGCTACTGTTGCGTTGATCCTGGTACAGAATGCCTAATACGTCTTCTGGTATTTGGTCTACCATTCCCCCGTAATATAATAATATAACCAATATAACCAAAGTAATATAAACATGTGTAGAAAGGACATAACTTTCTGGCCCCTCTAACAGTTAGTAGCAACCATAATATAAATTATGTAAATATAGATAGATTTAGGTATTAATACGTCTAATATTTATTGAACGTTATACCCGATTGGAAGAGGGGGTTCTATATTTGGGTGGATTATATGAAGGCGTTGGCGTTGACTTGGACGGTTGGCATAATTGTGTCACGATCTACACGTTAAAAGATGAACAAAAGAGTAAGGGAATTAAGAAGATATAACTATATAACTTTATATTTAATATTAAATACTTTCTAATTAGATAACTGACATAATTAATTTATAACTATTGACACGAGGTATATAAAATTAATATGATATACTTATTGTATAATTATTGATGAGTAAATAATTTTTAAATAAACTAGGAGGGTACCCACTACCGGCCAACCGCCATTATTCCAATTGTATACGAGGTGTGGCTATTAAATAACGAGACTGACGTTGCTGAGGAACAAGTTCGCATGCGCCAACCACCATTGACTGACAGCTGTTTAGTGTGAAGCTTTCTCTTTAGTATGCAGTTAGTCTCGCTTCTGTACAATACCGTTTAGTCAGAGCCTACGTTCGCGTTAGTGTCGTTTTTCTGTTTTGCCGGATAAAATGGTTAGTGCAATAATAGAGCAACGAATTATTGTGTAATTTCACTTCAAACTTGGAAAAACCGTTACTTAAACTTATAATTTACTGAAAAAAGTGTATGGGAGTGAATGTTTATCGTGGGCACGTGTTTTTGAATGGTTTAAGCGTTTTAAAGATGGCCGAGAAGACGTTGAAGATGATTCGCGGCAAGGTCGCCCTTCAACGTCAACAACGGATGCAATGTTGAAAAAGTCGGTAATTTGATTCGGTCTGACCAACGATTAAGTATTCGTGCAATTCCTGAAACTGTAGGCATTGATAAAGAATGTGTACGGCAAATTTTACATGATAATTTTAACATGCAAAAAGTGTGTGCCGAAATGGTGCCTAAAACAGCATCCCAGTGATAGAATATCTACCTTATTCATCAGATCTCGGACCATGTGACTTCTATCAGTTCCCTAAGGTGAAATCTTCATTAAAAGGGACGAGATTTGAGTCCGTGGAAGCTGTAAAAGAGAAAGCGGCACGCGTCCTGAAGGAGCTGACAGAAGATGACTTCCAACAATGGAAAATTCGCATGGAGCGTTGTAGGGATAGAGAAGGGGGAGTATATTGAAGGTGAAAGTAAGTAATTATATATAAAATAAAAATAAATTTTATTGCAACGTCAGTCTCGTTATTTAATAGCCACACCTCGTATATGTTTAAATTAATACCTTATAATTATTATATTGCATATTTGTTTACCTTTCTCAGAACGCGTTCTTGGCATTCTTCTTCAGTGATATTCAATTATAAAGTTTTTAAAAAGTTTTATATACACTATTAAACTGAACATATTCTTTTAATTACTGTATAATTTTTTTTGCTTTCAGGCACTTTTTTTGTTATTTATGGTAAATATATTGGTTATTTGTTGCCCAATAATTTGATTTACACTAATAACCTTATCTGGGTAGAATATTCCTTTACTACCTTAGTTCCCAAAGTGGTCCAGGTTGGCCCTCAGGGGTCCACGGGTGACTTGACGGGGGTCTACTTTGGCGTGACAAAAAAAATTGGGGTTCACAATTCGTAAGCGGGGGTCCACAAAAATGTATATGCTTTCGATTCACCTATCAATGTAGGCAGATAATATTTTAAGAAGCTCAGCCACTGTTTCTTGTAAAAACTTGCATATTCCATATTCAGTACAAGGTGTCGAGACTTGCAAAGCGCCGCCGCCGCCGTCCGCAACGCTCGTTCAAACGTGGAAAGGGACAAAATACGACCTTGGTGTGTGTGCTTGCAATCTTGCATGAACTTGTTTGATTCTTCACCAATAAAAATACGAATGCCAAGGATAAACGTTACTCATTTGTTCCCGGAATTTCGAAAAGAAAAGTAAAGTAAAGTGAATGGATGTTAGTGGTTCCCAGTGTCGGAAAAATTAACTATTTACCTCCCTCTTTGTTATACATATTTTTATTTTATGCTGTAATAAGTATATTTGTAATGTTCGCGTGTGGTAGGTACGTATTAAAAATTAAATACCGAACAGAGTCATTATTATATACTTCTATAAAAGAACAAAAAGCCGAGAAAGGTTGAACTGTTTGTCCCTACTTTGTTAGTAATTTTTTTTTACCCGACTGTGTGGTGGTAATAGTTCCATATTTGAATAAATACAACACAAAAAAATCTTTTTCTTTTTCTTTTTACCACTCCGAATGGGGAGTTTTCTAAATGAAATAAGTGAGAATTAATTGGTTCCTTGTGCTGTGAGTAGATGTCAAAAAAGTAAAGTTGGATGGAATCACTCTTTTGATTGGCCAACTGTACTTTTTTGACATCCACTCACAGCACAATCAATTAATTAATTAACCAATAAATTCTCACTTATTTTTTCGAAAACTTTTAATTCGTGGTTGGAACTCATCCGCAACGCAAATTTCCATAGTTAGATCTAATCTTCACATTTTTTGTCGAATTTTGGGAATATGGTAGAAACGTAGCTGCAGGGGTCCAGCTAAATTTTGGAAGTGGTCTATGAGACAAAAAGTCTGGGAACCTCTGCTTTACAAGATCGGGGCTGTGTAATACACTACCCGCACAACACTTTAATCTTACAAACTTTGTCCAGCACTTTTTTAAAATTAATTTTATAGCATTATTTTAATTAATAAATATTAATTATAATATTAATATTATATTAATTATAATAATATAATAATAATATTAGTAATACAGATAATAATATTAGTATTATATTAATTATAATTAATTGTATAATTTTATATGAATGGAGATATTTAAGAATGAATAAATTAATTAATTATTTTTATTTTTATGTTTGTTTTATAATGAGTTTAAGTTTATTTTGCGTGTATTGTGATAAAAAAGGAAACAATGAATTAATTAAAGGTAAATATTTAATGACTAACTATTTAAGTAGTCTGCCTGATGGTAATAAAATTGGCCTCATTTCTACTTTCCCCTTCAGGAATAATCATATCCTTAGATATAGCGACTTTATATTCACTAATTAACATAAATTTTAAAACCCATAATGATATTCCTTAAGAATAGAATAGATATCACTGTCTTCTGTAGGAGAATGCATGTTTACAAAGCAATTTTAAACATACGCCCAATTTTTAAACCTCTAGCGACCGATACTTTCTTACTAAGGAATGTACTTCTATGCTTAAACTTTTTGAAGAATATAGTTAACATTTACAATCGCCCACTCTGTAAATTCAAAAGTAAATACAAATAAAAAGGGAATCCATAATAAAAGAAATAAAAAACTTTGTTTAAAAAAAAAATAAAAAAAAGGAAAAATCCTTTTTTTTTTACAAATAACTAAATAAAAATACTTGATGTAGACAACAAATGGCATATACAACTAATAGACTAAATTCAGCTGCTGAAAAAAGAGATCTTAAATATAATTAAAATCTGCATGTACGTTATCGAGTATTTTTAAATTTTCGCTTGTTATTTAATACATAATAACACAAAATGGTATAAAAAATAATAGAGATTATTGCTAAAAAAACTAATTAAAAATAGATGTATCCGTAATAACCTTTAAACGAAAATTTTTGCGATTACAATAATTTTTTTGCGTGAAAGAAAGTCAACATCTTTACTGCTAATTATAAAACCCGATAACCAAAAAATTAAAAATTGTATTATTAAAAAAGAACTTGGCTGTTATTAACAAAGAGTAAGAAAAATGCAAAACAATATATATATAAATATATTTGTGTGTGTGTACGAGCTTGCGTGCGTGCTTATGTGAGTATAGACAATAAAAGTTTTATTTTTAATTAAATAAATATACTTATATACACAAAGATCATAAACGTTCTCTGTTTAATTAAAACAATAATGAAATGGGAGATGAAGTTGAGATCGTAAATTTTAGGATTGGAGGTATTAATACTGCAGCAGTCTTGAGTTGCAGAAATAGTAGTTACAAATGGAGCAAGTGTGGAAGAATTATTATTAACAATTACTCAACGGTAGCTCTAAATTAAAATCCATTTGTTGTGAAAAAAGGGTATTTATAAAACCTGCCTACGTCAAAATCTAAAATGTGCCACGCTTCGTATTCAAAACTTAAGATAGAAAAAATTGTGAATCCTTGACGACTACCACTTAAGTGACCATATTACCCTACCATTTTAACCAATATGATTTCCAATATTGGTAAGATTGAAAACACGACACACACTACAAATATTAGGAAACAAAGAAATCATATTGGAATATTTATGCAATGAAATTTACGACTGTATTTAAGTAAATGCTTATTAAAAAATCATTGGATACTTACTGTAATATACCAACCTTCGACAAGAAGAACGTACTACAAACGTTTTCAAGAAAACCTACAAGGACATCCATTACCCATTTATAATGATAGAACAAATAGCCACGTCTCTCATGGATGAACACAAAGAGGAGACTAATGAGAACGTGGATGAGGGATCTGTTGTCATGAGGAATTACATCAAGCCACAGGGAGATGTACCGCTGGCTACTGTTTTTGCTTTTATTTGACCAATATACATAGTTTGTAATATTATAATTTATAATTTTACTTAAATTATCATTTAATAATAGTTACTAATATAAAAGAAAACTAATCAAAAGGGATGGTAAAAGTTCATGTTATCATTAAAAATCGAAAATTTTCGAATAATGTTGCATGAAAGGAAGTAATAACTAGATACAAGATTTTTTTATTAATTTTTCCAATACCGGAATAGTTTTAAAACATAAATAGTTAATATATAAAAGGAAATGAATGTATAAGTAAAAATAAATGTAAGCTAGACAATAAATTAAAGATCAGTGTTTTTGAGTTATGGGCAAGATAAGTATGGGTATATATCTTTTTATCACTCATCAAAACTGTATCAACCTAGGTCCAGAGCTTGTTCAATAGTTTTTCCCATTATTCCAAAAATGTGGGGTTTTGACTTATGTCACTTTATAATTACAAGTGCGATATGTTACGATATAACTTCTGTAAAACTAATTCTATTGATCCATAGTTAGAGCAAATTTGTACAAATTGCCAGGCCTAATAAGCCTATCCCTAAGACATTTTTCTTACGAACTGTTTCAAAGTTAGTACAGAATATATCATAAAGTAAAACAAATGGTTCAAATGTATTCAGATTTGGTCAAAATGAAATTGAAAATCGAAAATTATTACAGAAATGTACGAACAAAGGGCTTGGTCATTGTTTTTTTGACTTTAAAAAATTAAATTAACATTTGATCAACTCGTATTTTATTTCCAGTCTAATATTAATTGGATTACATTTTTTTACAAACACTATTTAAATTAAATAATAGTAAAAACAGTATAATGCATTAAATAATAATTTAACTTACCATAAAATTAATCGTCATTACTTCATTATTAAAAAAAAAAAGAAAGAAAGAGAAACAAATACATTTCTAGCTAAAATGTTTCAGCTATATTAAAATTAGAAGTTACTCCAGCAGTGTAACTGAATTTGGTAAGATTTACAATTTTAATAAGATATATTTACATAACAGTATATTAAGAAGTTAACAAATGGATTGAGTTTTTTGTATTACCTTTAAATCCAGTTTAGATATGTACCAATTGCAATACAAATACAAATTGCATTTAGCACTGATATGCATCCTTTAGTATAACAGTGCTGATTGTTTTGATTGAAAGTTTTAAAAAACTGTGAATTTTCCAGTCCATTCCAAAAAGTCTTAGAAAACAAAATTATTAGAAATAGCACACACATTAAATATCTGATTTGGACACCATGCATCCTTGTACTTTTTAGATTACATACAAAATATATTTGTATTGGGTAAGGACAAGTTTTTATTAAATGAATAGTAAAATCTTAGACCCAATATCCATTAGTTTTTTTTCATGGAAATTTCGTCGTGGGGACGAGAAACAGAGAACTTGGGATTTATTAAGGTATAATAAGGTAAATCTGCTTTGTAAATACTCGATAAACCCGGGTTATATTCCGAATGTAGCAGATAATTTATTTATTCTTTTAACAGTCAGGAACCCTGTGGGATCCGGAGATCCTCCTGGTGCTCACTTAGCCTCTATAATGTGGTCAACCTGGGGGTTGACGTGATCTAGAACAAGTCTCCTCCCAGCTCTATCTCCTACGTTGTCCATGAAACAGTAGAGTCTTTACTGCGCACTTAACCCACTTTATACCATCCTTGTACGAATCTAATGTACCATATTTTATGGAAGGAAAAAAATGGTGTATGCACAATAAATGAAGGGATCTAGTATTATATGGGGTACCTATATTGAAAAGACTTTTAAACTTTCAAATAAAAAGTTAAAACAATATAAATTTGACTAAAGTTTACAGCAAGGAAAAATTTTGGTAATATTTTGAAACAAATCTAAGAAAACATGAGAAACTGCAAGTGAAACATAAAACCATTTATCTTATTGAGGAGGTTCTTTCAGGTAGCATCTTGTAGACTCAAACAACTTGAGCTCGGAATCCAAATGTTTCCTTCGTATTGATCTTTAACTTCCAGTATTGGGGAGAAGGCCGAGAGGACCTTTGGCCAGTCGTTAGGGATATTGCAGGACTTAGCTTGACAATGGAGGCTTGCATTTAAGCCGGGCTAAAACATGACCGCATTGTTTCCTCCAAGCTGGCATTGTCTCGACCTTTGTTCATAAATGGTGTGAACTTAAATATAACAGTTAGTATTAAAGTGCTGATTGGTATTGTGCTCGAGCAGGGAAAGTAAATGATTTCGTAATAGTTTCAAAACCCAGTTGATTAATATATAATATGAAATTTAGGCAAAAACGGAACTAAATTAAGCTTTAAATAAAAAATAAAAAAACTGTACTACTACAAACCATGAACGGTCTTGGGTTCAGTACCAGGTAGAGACAGAACTGTTTCTATGACAAAGATTCTGCAGGGAGGTGATTTGTTCCAGTCCCCCATTAAGAGTACGCATTTTAATGGACTAGATGAGTCCCACGAGGATCTCCGGATCCCAAAATGTCCAAACAAGGCTGTTAATAGATTTAATAATTTATTGCCACAGCCGGATTTGCCCGGAACCTTAGTCTTAGGAACTCATAACCCTACCTACTGAGCTACCTCTCTCTCTCTGATTGAAATAAAGTAAGTTTTACAAAAAATATATGATAATTTAACGGTTGACGAACACATACAAACGTACTACAAACGCTTTCAAGAAAAACTATACGGACACCCAAACCCATTGACACAACAAATGGCCACGACTCTCATGCCTGAGAACAGTAGGAGGAGACTAAAAAGAACGTGGATTAGGGATCTATTACAGTAGGAAATTAAAACAAGTCAATAGAGAGGTACCGCTGGGTTCTGTTCTTCTTCATGCCTTCCATGTCATTCTGTATTATCTTCCAGTCAGCCTATCCGCCGCTGTTGTTTTTGACTTACTTGTTTTTGACAGGTGTGGATGAAAATATAAAGAGAAAAATATGATAATTTAAAGTTCTTTAAATTTCATTTATGTTAAACATAAAAAAAATTGAATTTTTAGATTCAAAATGCTTTGGAAAAAAAATCAGCATAAATACACAAATAATAAATATCTGATTTGGACAACGCATGATTTTATTTTTCAAGTGAACAATGAATCGGTGGCTAAAAAAGGGTTTATAAATCAAAATAAAATCGCCTTGTTCTACATAAGTTATCACAAACCTTTCACTTAAATTCATTACAGAATATTGTAAAATATCTCAACAAAATAGTTACTATTACTAATGAAAAAATATGGATGAATTAGTTTTAGCACGATTATTGTAAATCTATTACTTTTTGCCGATAGGTAAAAAATAGATTTGATTTTGAAGTAAAGTATCGATTCCGGATTATCGACCATAATACAAAATTCATGTAGTTATTTTAACATTGATTCAAAGCTGTTTGAAACTAAATTTCATAATAATTAGTATCTAATTAAAAATGTTGTTGGATCAATAAAACTTTGTTGATGCTTGAAATAAAGCACTTCCGGTTTTTTGTTTGTTGAATAAAGATTTGATAAAGATTTTTTCCGAAAAAAAAAATCAGTTTAGAGCTTGTAGTAATTTGTCGCTTCTAATTTGCTAAGTTTAATGAAAATCAAGTATGCTATCTATATATTAGTAATAAGTTTTTTTTTCCGCTGATTGATCGAATAGAAATAGAAAGATATGTATTGTCACATAGATGTGAACAATTGAAAAATTGTTCTCAGATTATCCCTGCAAAGTGGATTTTTTTTGTCTTGCATGATTTGTGCCCGTTGACTATTTCTAAATAATTTTAACTCCCTCCTTTCTGTTATCATAGCTGTACATTAAACTAATACATAGATATACAGAAACTATATTCCGACATGGCTCAAATATTTTTAATGCAACTTTAGGAAAGAATAACTCCCCTTAAATCCCAATCAATGTCGCCGCCTCGAAAGGGATAAATATGTTTTACGTCAAGGAGAGAAAGAAGAAAAAAAAAGTTATGACTGATAAAATATTTCATCTCCTTAATAATTCGAATAGGATACATCAATCGTTCATGATACAATGATCATATTAAATACGATTTCCCAACAAAAAAAATTGATACATCGTTATCACTTAATATATTTTGCGGATGTAAACTGTAGCGCAAAAACAATTCAAACTATTTTCATTAAAATGCAACGATTTAATTATCTTTCAAATTACTAACCTCGATGTTCTAAGAATTTAATTTGAAAAAATATTTATTTGCGGACGAATTTCCATTGAAACCGCGGTATCTCCCTCAAATCTACATTTAGATTACTCGGCCAGTGTCCGTAATAAAGGGAAAATAGGCATATCAATGGGTAAACATAGTCCTGTAGGTGTGTGCAATTTAAATACTGTCTACGTATTTTTAGGTTAATACATCTTTGTTTCTGACTTTCCGCGTATATATATATATATTGTGCGCTATAGGGGCTGCGTGATAAATAAGATAGTATTTATAATTTAGGGTACAACGACTAAAAATATTTTAATGAAACATCGGTAGATCTTCTACCTAAAGTATGTATATATGCACGCCCCACCATTTTTTTTTTTGCTTATTGCATGTCTCGAAAGTAATGGTGGGAAGAGTATTTTATTTCCCACTACTCGAAAAGGTCACTCGTGGTGAACATAGTTATTTGAAATACTATTAAGCTCTCTAGAAAATTGGAAAATAAATACATAACTGTGCCCTAGGAATTGAGTAAATTATTAATAAAACAGGTCGTAATTGCTGTATTGTTTAGTATTTTATTTATAATAATACACTAGACTAAAACACAGTATTTGAGATGTTTCATATTTTATGAACCGCGCCTTTTTTCCTCGTCCGACAACAATTCCCGATGGATTGATTTATTATTAAATTATTTATTGTTAAATTCCAGACAATGAATATGTAATATAGTGAAAATTGAAGGGAGTTCAGAGGAAAAGCACTCGTTTTGAATCTATGTTGGTTATTAGTTCTGTTATACTCAGTCAATCGTCTCATAATTAAAGTACTTTTTTTCGAAATTGGGGTGCAAAGTAAACCTGTTTTTTCAAAATTGTATAAAACGTAAGGCTGATAATACTAAAAATATTAACATTGTTGGTTTCATAGAGCTTTTAACACTTTTAAGTCCATAAATTGTGGATTAATAAAAGGCAAGAATTAAAGGTGTTGATAGTTATATATATATTTTTCGTTCATTATATATCACGATTCTGTACAGATACCTTTAAATTTGTCCAATTGTTTTTAAATTGAGACTGGTCTATTTGGTACAGCATGTAGTTTTTGTGATTGTTGCAAATTATATAAGAAATAAATGTTTAAAAAAAAAGTTATATTTACAGTCGACTATATAGTTTCTATGGTTGAGGAGATTATCAAAGTAGTAGGAAAAGTGCAAGAAAGGTACTATTTCCAAGGATTACAAGGGATAGAAGGTCCAGAAAAAAATCAGTAATTTCAACATTTTGAGAATTAGCTTTGTCTGAGGAGTCACGACAAAACTAATAAAATGGGTTCAGAGATGGACAAAGTCCGTTAAAATCGAAAATTTTCGCTATCATACATTTTTTTACTTCTTACAATAAAGTAAAATGTCGTGTTGGATTTTAAAATTTTATTTTAAGTCCTTTAACTTAAACAGGATCAAGCAAGAAATGGGAAAACTAAAATTGAATAAAATCAATAGGGTAAACTATAAAGTTAAAGCCAACGTTTGGATTTTAATTATTTATTTGGAAAAAAAAATCGTATAACTTTTATCACTTATATTGCATCTTTCTTAAGATATGTAGATATATTATTAGATTCTAGTCTATTTCGATTTTTATAATTGAGATGATCAAAAGCGGATAACTCCAAATTTTCAAAAATCGAATTTTTCACATATATCATTAGTTTAGTCAGTGATTAGTTAGTGATAAACAAAAAAGCAACATTGTCTGCCACGACACTTGGTACCCTTATTTCTGATGACTTTAGTCCGGACTACATTTTTTTTTTACGCAGTAGTTCAAATTACTTTTATTATACGATTTATGACGAAAATTAAACAGAAGAGCTCTTCTGGAGAGTCCTGAGAAATATCTTTGGACCTGTCAAAGAAGTGCATAGGTGGAGAATCAGAAGCAATGCCGAATTAATGAAATTGTATGGTGAGCCTGATATCCTCTTTGCTATTAAGAAAGGCAGTCTATGATGGTTAGGGCACGTGGAAAGAATGGAGCCCTACAGCCTGACTAAAATGCTGTTAAATGGTGCACCGGAAGGAAAAACAAAAAGGGGCAGACCCTGGCGTCTGTGGATGGATGATTTGGAGGAAGATTTGAGAAGGATTGGTATAAGAGATCGGAGGACCCTCGCTGGAGACCGCGAGGAATGGAGTTGAATAGTGGCAGAGGCCCAGGTCCTGCAAGGACTGTAGCGCCTAATAGTGAGTGAGCGAGTGATGACGAAAATTGCTCGACTTATTAGCGAAAAATGTGAAAAAAGTCAAATTTTTAGATTTCGGATTTATCTTATGTTGATCCGTAAAGCCTAAATTGTTAAATATATTTCAAGTAATTAAAGAAACTGTTTCTATCTGCCTTATAAAAATTTCCTTCATAGAATAATAAATGCTTAAAGGCAATGTATGCATACAAATTTATTAAATTTTTTATTGATAAACGTATTAAAAATAGACATATACCGAAAGTTATCATAAATGAAATAGTATTACGGTAATTGAAAAACGTATATGTTAAGAAAGCCTAACTTATAAGGATTATTATGTTGTATTTATAATGATAGATCGAGGATAGAGTTAGCTATGTTATATACTGATATATTAGAATGTCAGATATGTCTTCTACATAATTGGCTAACAGATATTGATATTTTTATAAATATTATTATTAAACCTAACAAAAATATTTAGAGGAATTAAGGAACATTTATTTTTCCCGGCTATTATTATTTTGCAATTAAGCTCTTACAACACATACAAATAAATCATTATAAGCTACAATTTAATTCCCAAAACAGATATTAATTAATTATATACTCTGTAATGAAATGTCCAAAAACAGTTATATTTCACTTCTTTTTTTTGTCAAACGCTGTCCAACATGGGTCGTTTAAAACTTTTGGACGCAGCTACATACTATTTCCAACATTTCCCCATGAAGACTTTAAAAAACATTTCTTGACAAGTTTATAACTTTTTTTCGCCCATTTCATTTGAAATTATTGTTTTTTATATTTTTTTAATTATCAGTAGTAATATCCATAGGACATTGTATTTCTGGGATTTTTGTCTTTGATTACCGCATTTATACTTTGAACATTCGCATTGCCAAAACGTGACATTTTGAAATTTATTTGGAATGAAGTTGTCAAACTCAACACGTGTTGTAATAGTTATTAATAATTGCATTGAATGCAATTATCAGTGTAATGTTGAATGTAAAAGTTATGAAAGTTGAATTTGTAATTCGAGTACTAGAGGGTAGTTTATCTACTTGCGTTTATTTCATACCATTGAGTATCATTAATTATTTTTACTTGATGTACTATTATAATAAAGCTAAAATTACAATAAATAAATTTGAAAAAAATTATGAATAAAATGCTGACAATAATTGACTCAAAATTAGTCGCATGAAGGCGAGCCAGTAAAAATCTTCATTGAATTTCCTCTTTGACAAAACATCCTGAGTTTGGAAATCTGCAAAATACATAGCACTTTAAAAGTCCTTCGCTGCTAGAATTATAAATGAATCTTCGCAAGACGAGAGGGTACGTGGAGACGTGAGCATGGGAAGTAGATTTTTGAGGAGCCAAACCTCTCCTAAGTTATTTTCAGGAGAACAACTTGAGCCATTCTAGCTCACTTTTCCTCTTTTTACGGCCTCTAAAAACGAGGACAAAAGAAAGTATTCATAAATAAAAATCCTTCTTGCTCTCCAACCTCCCCTTCGTTTTTTTTTTTCATTTCTTATTGTATTAAAAAACCTTATTTTTTCAACAACAGTATTTTTTTAAAAACATATTAAGGGAGAAAATGCGTAATACATATATTACATACTGTGAGAGCCGGACAGATTATTAATATATGAAATAAAATAATAAGCTTCTTATTTATTACATTATTAACAAAATAATGTAACCTCAAGAGGGAGCTATCCTCCTATAAAGCCAATTGTGGTCAGAAGGAATAATTATCCTAATATAACTGGGATGAAATAGGAAAAATACCCAAAACAAAACCAATCAGTCGACGTTCCGCCACTTCAGGCATTATCTGGACACACATCAAAAGAAAATCACATCAAAGAAGACAAAGTTGTGCTACACTTACATCAACAGTTCAAACAGACTCATCAAATAGAGGCAGCAACAAGACCTTGGAGACTTAAGGCTTTTTTTTATTATATATTGCATCCTATTTACAATTGACGTCTATTTTTGAGTTTTTGCTCATATTCATATCATAATATAACTTTAATTATTTTTTATTACTCACTCCGTTTAACGGCTTCATTATAAAAATAAAAATGAATTTGCAAAATAAGCAAAAGGCGGTGGCAAGACCCCTTGGTGAGGGAGGTTAAAAAAAAAAACGAAAGAAGGGGTTCCAAGACTTCACCGTTGGGTGAGGACTATATATTTATAAATACTATATTTATGGCATAATTAAGTTATTAAGTTGACTGATTTGTAATTTGGTAAATACAAATCCTACCTCTGGAAAAGGATCCAATTTAAAATAAAGTTAGGAAGTTTAAAGAAATAATAATTTGAGTAATCTTAAATGATTACTCTGGCATACCATAATCAAAAGATTATTTAAAATATATTTAACTTAATGATAATAAAGTTATAACACTATCTAGGGATGGAAACAAATGACTTATCTCTTCAGATTTCATATAAATTTTCTCAAGGCTTTCCGATATCGATAACTATAGATATGACTAGTATGGTCATTCCATTTTGAAATAGCGTGTCACTTTAAAATGAACAAGTATTGTAATGTAGGGCGCTTTAGGCGAATTTACTGTGCATCTGATCAGATGGAAATAATTAATATCGATCCACTAGAATGTCCTTCAACAGAATATATAAGTTGACTCGGTGTATCAGCAATCAACTCGCCCGATCAGGTAAATGTTTAAATGTAATTATGTAAATTTAATTTATTAAATACTAGGCCCCGAAAAATTAGGGAGATTTCACCAATTTCATATTTTCATATTCTTAAAATTAAAAAGAAAATATTTAAAAAAAAAAATTTAATTTATTGATATTTACAACTATAATATGATTATAACTAGTAAATCTGCTGATATGTACATTATGACATGAAAAACACATGTGGAGTAACTACCCATCGGCAGCACTCCGATGAAAATATTTAAAAACTGGAAAATTTAACCTTTCACAGATTAATAAATAATAAATAATCAGTAATAAATAAATAAATATTATATGAAAACAACATTTTATTGTTTATTCCATATGAAATTTAAATATATTAAATTCCTAAATAATTACTCACGACCTCTGTCGTTCATATTGTTGTCAAATATGTGCATACCTGAAAAATATTAAAAAATGAAATTAATAAATATTGAGGTTAAGTTATTAATAAATAGTTAAGACTATAATATAATTATTAAGATAAATATTTATTATCTATCTATCATAATTTATTATAGTTACTGTTGCAATATTTTATATATGATTCATAGACAAGAAATAGTCTGATTATAATACTTTTTCTTAAATATTGTTTCGGACTCAAAATGTTATGAATTTTTTTGCACTATTTCTTCTCGAAATCATATAATTTTTTATTTTAAAAAGTAAAATAAGAGTACATGTATGTATTATTTACTTAGTATGTATTGTAAAGGCTATAAATTAATTCAATAAAGTGGGATGACAGAAAAAAGAAATCAGCTTTTCCAATCCTTAATTTTGAGTGTATTTGATCATTGGTAGAAGGATGAGTTAATAGATCGATAATGAATACAAATATGAATTCCCTTCACAGTTGCAGAAAATATATGGAAATATTCACAAAAAGGAAAATTCAGATTTGTTTTCTAACACAAAACTTCGCCTGTTTTATATAAGAACAATCTTAATTTGATGCCATAAAATCGGACTTTACAGACACACCACATGCTTATGAACCCATTATGAAAAATGACCTAATGACTATGTAAAAACATTATAGAAATTTCTTATGGCATAGGTGTATATAATATATACATATATCATGTATGTAGTGATCGTAAACACATCGTTTTGAGTTACAATAATAAATTTAGAAATTTAGATGCTATGTATAACAAATAGGATGTCAAGACGTTTCAAAAATAATTCGCACATTGTAATAATAAGGGGAAATAAAGTATAGCACTTAGTAATGAGTAGATAACTTAGATCAATACCGATGTCCATATTAGTAATGGTCTTTAACCGGCAACTGAACAAGACGAACGTATCTTTCGATATTTACCATCGACGAATTGACTGTTTGGGCATGTAGAACTAGTTTGCTGCTAACTTTACGTATATTTATATGGTGTTAATTGTATAATTAACGCAGTTCATCCACCTGGCCTTGTTCATAAATGCTAAACGATGGAGTATTACATTACCAAGGTTATACAACCAAAAAAGCCAAGACTACGTAACCTAGATAAACAGGCTTTTCAATTATTACCGAATTGAGCCGATGTTCTTTAAATAAATTCAATTAATAACAATAGTATAGTTGTTAAATAATTGCAACTAATTTAACAACTATACTGGAATTGAACGCATTGAAAACTCAGGCCATTGTTTTAGGTTCCAATTCCCTCCTTACATCCATCCACACCCTCCCAACATTACTCCTAAACGATAATCCTATCATGATTACCTCCTCGGTGAAAAACCTAGGCATCACCATCGACCAAAACCTTTCCTGGAAATCCCACATCGCCCAAATATCCCGACGGACAATTAGTTCCCTGAAGTTGTTCCATCGTTCTCGTCATCTCCTTACACAATCTTCCCGTAAGCTTCTCGTATCTTCTCTCATCTTCCCCCACTTTGACTATTGTAGCGTGGTATATGGAGGCCTCTCTAAAATGCTTGAAGACAGATTAAAGAGAATAATGAACTGCTCTCTAAGATTTGTGCTTGGTACTCCGAAGCGATCGCGCGTCTCCCACCTCTATGATGGGTTAAAGTGGCTCTTCCCTCCCTTCCGAAGACAATATTTCCTCTGTTCATTCTTATACCAATCCATTCACTCTCAACACCCTTCATATATCTACAGTCTCCTCCAATTCAAATAATCAGTTCAACACCATAAAACAAGATCCCGCCTTTCTGATCTCTATATACGTTCACACAGAACTAAAGCATTCGAACGTTCCTTTCTCGCCCGCTCCACCACAATGTGGAACTCAATCCCTCCTAATATCAGTCATACTCTATCATTATTCAAATCCTTGCTGTATCAACATCTATT
The DNA here is from genome assembly GCA_964056705.1 of Troilus luridus. Lineage (NCBI taxonomy): Eukaryota > Metazoa > Arthropoda > Insecta > Hemiptera > Pentatomidae > Troilus > Troilus luridus. The sequence goes on along the minus strand of OZ057412.1, from coordinate 91,795,005 downwards.
AGCTTCCCAAACTAGGTAGGTTAGTTATTTGCTTAGAATACAATGTATATAATAACTCATTGTGTTATCTAGTTCTTTTAATTCTGCTCTTTGAAAAGCTGTACATCATGTAAACAAATTATTGAATGCTAGCTCATGCATTCAATTTCAAAAGCTATGGATTTATCTATTCTCTGTAATTGCTTAATATCCTGTCAAGATCTGTACTATTTATTTACTTACTATTATTTTTGTTTATATATTTCTTTTTAAATTGTTTACTGTCATGTTTTCACGTTTTATGATTTGTAACATTTAGCCTTCTGGCCAGATAAATATTATGTTTTTTATTCCTGTTCATATATGTTATTCTAAAGGGACTTTGTCCCAGAATAAAGTTACTTTTCTATTCTATTCTATTCTATTCTATACTGTTATTATTCTGATTTAATAAATAAATCTTAACTGAAAAATAATTCTTAACAATCGTAGCAACACGGGAAGGTTTATGTTGTAGAATTTTCGGTAACCACTACCCAGTTTTCAAATGAAATAACTAGTCACATTTAATCTTCCGTGCCATTAATTACCGAATACCTGTCATTTTAACAACCTAATTACTCGGTACTCAACGAGACCTGTAACCCAGCGCAACAGTGGCAACTGGTAGACTATGACATCCTTAATGTCACGGATAAGTGTAAAGCTGTCGATATATGTAATTGATTGTGCTAGCCAGGAGCTGTCCAAACCGAATATACTCCAGTTTATAGATACCTAATTTTTATGTTTTATTTTTAAAATAAAATATATATACAATAAATTACATGGATAATTATTTTTTTATAAATAAATTATTTTTCATTCTTGAATCATCTCTATTGCTGTGCGATACGGTTTCAAGTGGATATTTGCAGTCATCTATTTTAACTACTCACTACTCCATATATTGCCTTGAGTTTTTCATTTTTTTTTTAAGTAAAAACTTCTTTAGCCGCTTTTAGCGAATTTTTATACTTTATGTATTATATAACTGTATTACATAAGTTTCAAATAATAAATTAATTCTATAATATTATTAAAATTACACAAATACGGAAGAAAATTTTAGAATAACTCATCTTTTCTAAAGAATTATCATATTTGCATTATCAACTCATTCCTCATTTTTTCAATATCTAATATGACTAATTATCATGGAGTAATATGACTCGATTCTCTGTAATACCAACTAATTATAAATTGTTCGAAAAATCCAAAAAAAAAAAAATCATTGGCAATTCTCTGTCCAGCAGAGATAAAATTGCAATAAAAAAAAATTGCCATAGCTCAACTTACCCGAAGTTTTTTCTCCTTATAAATTATTAATCGTTCAACATTCTTTTCGATTAACCTAATTTTTAAGAAGAAAACAGCGAAGTGTTCAACAATATGTGCATAAATAAATAAAAAGTTATTGTAAACAGTTTATAAGTATTTAAAAATAAGCACTATGGAATATACACTAATATTAATGAGTTTTGCCAATTGCCTAAAATGAGTTTTTAATATATACTGCGCAAAAATGAATAGGGATATTGCTAATCTTGTAGTAATTATATATTTAATAACTACATTCATATTTAATATAGTATAATTTCTTATAAATATTAATGGTTTTTATAATAAAAATAATATTAAAATGCTAGGCAAAGTAAAATTAATGGTATCCCTTTTCGTTTTTGCAATATTAAATTTGTTTCAAATTTTTAGCATCACAAGGAAATAATTATAAGTATAGGTGCATAATTTTGAATTTTAGCACAGAATTAAAACTAATCATAGTTTAGTGAGGTTAAAAAAAATCTTTATTTTCAATTAAAAAAATAACAAAAAAAACTATCTTCAATAAAATAAGATCAGTAAATATAGAAACCTTCTTAGAACAGAACGAAGAAGGAATATTGCTTCGAGATAGTTATTATCTATATTTAAACTCTAAAGTATAGGTGGGGAACCACGAGCATTAGAGGCCACATTAAAGCAGTGATTCAGGATCCCGCAAATACTTGTTTACGTTTTATTGTTGGTATTTAAATTAATGTAAACACACTTTTATTTTGTAATGTACATTGTAGGTGGTTTTTCGGCTAGCTATACAATTTCCTACAATTTATTTTAGAGTTCTTGTAGGCCCCGACGATAAATGAGACAACTTAAAAAACTATAAGAGTTGTATACAGGTTCCAAAAATATTTCTTTTATATAATTAAATATACCTTTTATCACCCGAATGTTTCTAGCTCCCATGTATCTAGCCACCGACGGAATTCTTAAAAATCGTTTCATATTTACGAGTTCAACCCTGCAATTATACATAATTATTACAGGACACAATGTCTTGTAGGCTGGAAAATCCATAGTTCCCTGCCTCATTGGTAAATACCTACGCAAGGGTCGTGTATGTTTTTAATAAAGGAAGTTAATCCATTCCAATCGACGGGTTTTCCCCTCATGTTTGTCAATTACCGAGATATATTTATTGATTTTTCACTATCAGCTCTACCAACGATAAGCAGTTAATCTATGAAGATCAGAAAAAAGTCATTGGATATTAGCTGTGATGACAGCGAGTATTTATTGCATTTTATTGGGGGTTTTTTATGGCAAGTTTATTTTCAATTGTATATTTCCAATTAATACTAATAAGCTAGAAATCTACTAGAGCTAAGAAATAATAAAAAAATCACATAAACCCGAAACTATTATTTCTACACCCCCGCTGAATTAGTGCTTAAGTTTAATTTTCATCCCAAGTCAGTTTCTTGTACTTGACAACGCGGAATCGTATAAGTCAGATTTCCATCTGTTCAGAAATTCGGACAACCTCCAAACGTCTTACCCTTAAGAGTAAGTATCATAAATCTGAGAAGGACGTTCAATTATATAACATATAATTTATATAAAAGTTATGACAATATTATATATTTATAAACGTTTATAACAATTAAAAAAGTACCAAGTTATTATAAAAGAGGGACATTTTATTATTCAGGACCATGCGTTGTGATAGAAAGGAATTATAAAGAGAATTACTAACTTATACCTATAACTTATTTCGTAAAGATAATTAAAAATAGGGCACTTTGAAAAAAACAATCAGATTTTTCATTAATTTGTATTTGTTACCATTGTTATAACATGTTAAATTGGGCTTAGTACAGTTTAATAACTTGCATAATTTTTAAGTAAATAGCTCTGCATAATTTATAGATTTTATTCACCACTGTTTTGATAGCATTCATTACCTAGCAAATATACATATAAGTTGTATTTTTTTTTTTTTAAGATTCGCTAATCTACGCACTTGTGTTTACAAGCACTGCAGAATAATTAAATTAACGGCTTGTTGATTTAACGTGTAGCTTCTCTAGAAAATAATAAATAACTCACACTCTATTCACAGTTAACCATATTATACATAATGTAATGTGATCCCATAAATTACAGAATTTATAATGACTATTACTATTTATTTTTATGGCTATTCATAATTTTTATAATTTATTCGCATGATAATTTTTACAAATAATATTAGCTTTGATATGAACTCCTTTGATTATCCGCTTATCACACATAATAATTATACATTTATAAACAATAACATCGTAGATTAAAAATGAAATAAGTAATATGGTCTGTTGTGCAATATGACACAACACTGCATTACTGAGGGATCGATATTCTACATCTGCGCTTACTTTCTCTACAGAACTCTCAATCACGGGCTAGCTTTTTTTTTTTTAAATATTCATTAGACCCTTATATTAAATATTAATTTAGGGGCATGGAAATGTTTAAATATAATTCTGAATTATATATAGTTGTTTCGGGTGTTGGGTTTGACAAGAAGGCACGTTTTTAACTGGATCAAAATTTTCTATAATCGCCAAATATAATTCGATGCCTTTCGACGTGGGTATCGTACATTTGTTTTACGGAACTTATTATTTTACTGCAATAGTATACAAAAAAATACAAATATTAAGTTGAAGAATATGAAAATAATTTATTTTTCAAAAATATGAGGCAATAGTAGGGCAAGGGTAATATGATAATAGGAATGATGATTAGCATTTAAATAAATGGTAATAAGCAATAACCAATATATATTTTTTTCTCATCATCCATATTTATTTACATAATTTACAATGTATAACTACAGCCAATACATAAAACTCAAGTACTAGAACCTTCCTTTATCATTAGGTAGGTATAAATGATATATAGGGTGTTTTTTTAAGCTAGATAGAACTTTAAATTGTAAAAAGTAACACAAAAAATTATATTGTAATCAAAAATTTTTTTTTATTTGTTTCAGTATACTCTGACATTTCGTATACTTCTTTCGCCGATTGGGCTCTAGAGCAGTTGGCAACTGACCCGTTGTTTTATCGCAAAATTGTGTTCAGCGATGAGGCGCATTTTTGGTTGATTTCGAGAAATGGACCTGTCAATTGGCCTCCAAGGTCGTGCTGTGGGGCTACGTGAAGTCACTGGTTTATGCTGATAAACCAGCAACAATTGACGCCTTGGAAGCCAGCATTGTTCGTGTTATTCGTGACATACGGCCAGCAGTGCTCGAAAAAGTGGCCCAAAATTGGACGTCCAGAATGCGCTTCGTCAAGAACAGCCGCGGTGCCCATATGCCCGAAATCATTTTCAAATGTTAATGTCACGTATTGATCTTTCGAATAAAAAAAAAATTTTGATTACAATTTAATTTTTTGTGTTACTTTTTACAATTTAAAGTTCTATCTAGCTTAAAAAAACACCCTATATTTAGAAAAATTGCATTGTGATATTCATGGGTTGTTGGTTTTTTCTTATCTATCTTAATACAAATAACTAATATTTCTTCAGTATTTATATTTTTTTAATGGATGATAAGTATCATTGCAGTGTGATCAATAAAAAAAGGCTTTGAATTCGAAGTAGGAAAAAATATTTTATACTATATTAAAAAATAGTACGGTGCTGAATTATATGGTTCAACGGACTTTATTTATAAATTAGAAAAAAAAATTAACGGTACAGTTAACTAAGAAGGAGTTAGTGATAAAGAGCAACGAAGATTCAACAATACGTGAAACAAACTATTTAAACAAGACGGACATTATATTGTAATGTTTCAATTCGTTACCCCTCCCCACCCAAAAATAAAAAAAATCGACTAACATGATTCAGCGAATGATATTTCAACCAAAAATGATATTTAACCTGCCGTAAAAAAAAGAAAATTTACTTACGAAATTGAGAATTAGATTTGTCTTTGAATGTTACAGTACGTTGCCTACAAAATATTGGTATATTGATATTATGTCACAGATCAATGACTGGATTATTTCATTTCTAACAAATATTTAATTCCGAATTAACTTTTTTTTTCTTAAAAAATTATATACACGTTATTTTACAAAAAAAAAATCTAAAAACCGACAGAACCAGGTACATTGAACTTAAAAAACACTTAAATTCCAAAAATCACCAAAGGTTATAAATTCGACAGATATACTATTCGAAGCCAAATTCAATCCTCCATCAAGGTATTTTCGATCCATTTTCTAAATTAATTATTTCTTTACACGTAGCAAAAAAGTGTTGAAAACCTCAGTTTTTTTTCATACTTTTGGAGAGAAAATTGGTCAAGATTTTATATGCCGGTGTTCATAACAACTACTTTAATTTATTCGATGTTCAATTTGTTATGGAAACTCAAAAGGTTATCATTATCATTATTATTTTTAATTTTTTTGGACATTCCTTATAACAAATCTTAAACAGGTACCTCTGGTTCACAAAATACAGTTATGAACTATATAAAACATTATTTTTAGTTGCTAGTCTCTTAATTATGTCATACCTAAGCTTTAATTACTGTTAAGCTTCAATTACACGCTCATCAGCACTCAACTAGACTCTGACGCAATTGGTACTGATTGCCTATCTATTTTCATCTCTACAGAGAAGTAGAAACTAAAACCTTCTAAAATAATCGATCATAACCAACTATAAATTCTAGGATGGTTATTTTTCTTCTACAAAAGAATAAAATGAATAATGAAGTGTCATTATTTATTTACAGTAATACAAAATAAAAACCTAATATGAATGTTTATTATTTTACCCCTGTTTTTACTTACCAAAAGTATCCGTACGTTACAGATTGAATTTAATTGATTGGACAAAATAATAATAAAAGGTTTTGTCGACCGGTTTTTTTCTACTTCTAGATGTTTAAATTTTGCCTCCGACCTTCCAATCCCATTTTAATGCAAATCTCTTAAAATTTTAATGTAATCCTCTATGACTCGGACGTCGGTCCAGCGCTTATAAACTTTTTGGGAATTCGTTCTTTGATAAGCCAAATTACTTCAAATTGTTCAATTTGGTGATGCTATTGCTTCAATTAAGCTACGTCCACACTACTAGACAGTTGCTTAGAGCTGGTCTCAGGGACGTGGTCTAAATTGTTCTCGCAAGACGGTTGCAGAGCCGCTGCTGAGACTAAGTCCTCCAAGCTCTGGATCCAACAATGCTACCTGCATCTTTCTCGACCTCGTCTGCCCATCTTAATCGTGGCCGTCCGCGTTTCCTTTTTCCGTCAACATACCCAAATAGCAGTCTCTTATGAGTAGCGTTGTCCTCCATTCTGGCCACATGTCCAGCCCATCTATTCTTATAAACTGCACAACGTCTAGCTCCTGATACATCCGATATATCTCTGCATTCTGCCTGAGTCTAAATTGATCGCCAACTCTAACTGCTCCATATATCCTTCTTAATATTTTACTTTCGAAGCGCAGTAAACTATTGGCATCTGCCCTGGACAGAGGCCAGGTTTCCGATCCGTTAGTTAAAACAGGCCTTATGCACGTCTTGTAAAGTATCACCTTGGCTCTTCTTGATATCAGATGGCTTCTTAAAATGTTTGCCATCCCACAATAACATTTATTAGTGGTCGAAATTCTTCTTTGAACTTCTGCTCCAGTTGAGTTATCCGCTTTTACCAAAGAGCCAAGGTAGACAAAACTGTTGACACTTTCAAACGTGTAGGTGCCAAACGTGATAGAGGGTGTTGGTTGCCTTGAAGTGCTAGCAAGCATATATTTGGTCTTTGCCTGATTCACTTTAAGACCCATTCGCCGTCCAGCTTTTTCCAAAGCAAGAAACGCTTGGTGTAAATCCCCTATCTTCTTCCGACTATATCTATGTCATCCGCGTAGGCCATTATTTGGATGGACTTAGTCAGAATCGTACCAGTGACTTGTAATCCTGAGTCTCTTATGACCTTTTCAAGTGTGAAATTGAATAACAGGCACGAGAGTCCATCCCCTTGTCTCAGACCCCTAGTTGTCCTGAATACTTCAGACAAGTCATTCTGGATCTTGACCTGGCTTCTCGAATCCCTTATCAGCAATTCCACAAGGTTTATCAATTCTCTGGGGACATTCATTTCTTCCATACCTTGATACAGTTTCCCCCTGAAGAAACTGTCATAGGCATTGCTGAAATCCACAAAAAGGTAGTGAGTCGTTATATTGTACTCTCTGGTCCTTTCCATAAGAGTTCTCAGGGCAAATATTTGATCAATACAAGATCTACCATTTGTAAAGCCGCATTGGTACATTCCTATCTAGTGTGGACATAGCTTCATATTAATAAGGTGCATGCTCCGCAATGTATAAACTTCTAACTTTGGCAGTGAACTCCTTGTTTTCCTACAAATATTTCAGTTAAGCACATTATTTCACTAAGAAAGTTTAATAACTAGTGTCCTTTCATTATACACAAACTCAACTGCGCTCAACTCCTGGTTACTAGCCTTTCCTTAAAAATCGTTGATTCTGTTTTGGATGCTGCCAGCTACGCTAAACTCTACCTAACTTAATGCAGCAACATTTAATGAACATATACATCTGTAAGTCATTATGGCAATGGGTTCTTTTTTCTTATCTTAACAACTAAAGTTTTATTTCAAATCAGAGGCAGTTCCTCTTTTATCTAGGATATTATTACTATAAATTGAAAGACTTTTATGAGCTGTTTGAACTGATCTTTGAAAGATTCCAACCGAAATATATCTACTTCTTCTGCTTTATACTTTCCTTTTTTTTTGTTGAAGTAACAGGCTAATACATCGAGAATTCGTATACATTGACTTAATAAAAGTCTGAGGCACAATGTTTCCAATATTAAAGAAAACGCCATTTAACCACGATGTAAGTTTGTATTCGCTTCTTTTGTAATTATAATCTTGAAAACAAAATAATTTTATTAATGACCGTATATTGAAACAATTACTGACCGTATATTGTAACTATTCCTGACTGTATATATGCTGCGCATAAATGAATAGGAGTATTGCTAATTTTGTGGTATATACTTTACCTAGCTTTTATATAATTACAGAAATGTTTACACTTTACAATATTTAATGAAGTATAATTTCTAATAAATATTAATTACAATAAAAAATATTAATTATAGTTTTTATAATAAAATATTGAATACCATAATATTGAAATGCCAGGGAAAGCAAAGTAAATACAACAAAATCAGTGCTATCCCTATTCATTTTTGTGCAGTTTAGATTAAGAGAACCGACCAACACTCATTATTTAGTTTATATCATCTTCTATACTTCGAAATGTTTGCTGAACGTTCATCCCTTAATGAAGTTATTACACAAACATAAACATTTCCATAATTATACTCTTTTTAAAACTAAAACTCACGATTATTTTATTCTCGAGAGACTAAAGATGAAATAAATGCAAAATTGAAACTTGAGTCTTAACTCGAAGCGACAACTTGTGGAACTGATATCAAAACTAAGACATGAATATACAGCTATTTTATTTAGAATTCTCCTTATAATTCTCTATTTAAATTAATAAAATGAAATTCTCCGTTAGAGTGGAAGTGATAAGACTAGTCAACTAGTAAGAAGAGAGAGGAAGAGAAGAAGTGGGATAAAGAAAGAGGGAAGTAAATTTGACAAGAGGACAGCGGGAGACAATCAATACCGCCCTTACAGCTCTTAGGGCTCCGTGGGTCCTTCTGGTCTCCACGCTCCCATTCCGTCCCTTCGGTATCCTATATTATCATTTTCTCATCTAATTATTGCTTCTGGTGGCTGGCGAATTAGTTGAAAAATTAATTAGTAAAAAGAAATATATGAAATTAGAGATGATTGGAATGTCTATTACACTTAACAAGGTAAAGGTGAACAAAAAAACCCTGTACCACTACAACCCAAGAAACGTCTAGGGCTCTAGGGGTATGTGGTAGGGATTGTACCGTTGGACAATGGCTTTGTATTGAGGTGATTTGTCCTAAATAACGCTCAACCACCAGACTTCTCACGCTGTTTTGGGTAACCACTCTTATGAGTCTGGGTGAGCCCTCTGTGGTCATTCCCGGCTGCTAGCAGATATAATAAAATCTACCACATCTTTGAACACGAGACCTTCGGTACTGCTACTCATCACTCTACCACTGAGTAACTCCTTCCCTCTAGTAAGGTAAGGGTAGCATTGAATGATTTAATTTAGTATTATTTCAATTCAATTTTAGTGACTGCAAATTCTTCAAAAATATAGTTCATCAAGAAAGAAAGCAAGGAGAAATGTTATATCTACAGCCCTGGTGAATGTTCGATTAAGTCGAATTTTCGAGCCTGTGCGGTATTAATTAACCCTAACTATACGACCAGGCATTGTAGCATAAAGTGGCGTAAATCAAACAACAAATATTTAAATCTTTTATTTATTGGATTACAAAGGTTGTAATCTAGGGGTATTGATAACTTAAATAATAATTATCACATGGCAACAGTGTTAAATCTCCTAAAATGAAATTAGAACCTAAAATGAAAGAATATACGAAACAAAGAAGTTTAATCAAAAGTAGTGAGATGGGATCAAAAGTTAAGTAAAAAATAGAAAAGGAGACTTGTGCCTAAGACAAAGTCACCTGGGTATCGGAAGACGGCACAGGTGTCGCTGGGAAAATCTTTCCAACTAATTCCTACTCTTGTAAATCACCGTCCTACACTTCGTTCAGCAAAAGTCAGAGTTTTAAGATAAATGCCATAGTTCTGACAATTAAAAGTATTTTTTTATCTAAATTCTCTCTTTTAATAGTATAAGTGACTTTAAATACAGATAAGAAGATATCATTACCCCCATGTTAAATACACATTTTTGTATTTGCCGAGAAGAGCCAATTTCTCATATCTTTGGGCTATTAAAATTGATTTATATATAAACACCTTTAATAAAATTGTTATTGACATTGATAAGTAATTAGAATTATTCATCATAGTGTTTATTTATGACAATTTACCTAAAATAATACCTATTTTTTGACCTTTACCTCTAGGGCACAGATATTTTCGTAGCAGAAACTCGCCATAACAAACTATATTGTAATTTTACATATTGCAATGTTTTCAGAAATTTAATATAATTATATGCTAAAAATAGTTAAAGATTTGATAATCGCTGGTGCAACAATTTGAGATATTTTGAGAAAAGGGAAAAGAAAAATATATTAATAATAGATTTTTAAATGTATAATTATTACCCTAGGTTTATAACTTACTGAGTTCCATAAAAAAACTTCCATCATTACTTTTCAATAAATTTGAAATGATTTTATTTAAATTACATAGAAAATTTAGTTTCATTATAAACATTTTACTTCTACTAAATATTATAAAAAAATTGTAGTTAATAGCAATAACTTAATTTAAGGCGGTTTTTTAGTTACTGTTCCGTAACATTCTACATGGTAATTATATTTACTTGGTAAAATAAATTTATCTCTAGATTTATACATAAATAAATCTATTAATATATATTTTTTATTTTTTTCATAATTTATATGTTTCCATTTTGGATTATTTGCATTATACAAAGTTATGCCTTCAATTACTTACAATTACTATGAGCGCATTAAATGCATCCAGTAATACATTTTTTTTAACCAAATTAAAAAGGTTTCAGAATTATGTTTTTTTAAAATAGTTATCGCGAAGATGACAAAATTGTGACATAACTTTTTTATGACAAAAATATTGAGTCATAAATAAACTCGGTAAAGGGCTGATAAAAAGAATTAAACTTACTGGCCCTATCAAAGAATGCTACTGACAATAAAGTTAAAGTAAAGGTCGGAACTTAAACGTGAGCAATAAGCTCACCTGGTATTTGACTCTTTCTTTATTTTACAGCAACCAGTCAATGTATACTTAAATAAACGTAAAACGGGAATAAACTTGAAATACTTAATCAATCCAATTTCATGACACAAGAGATGATAAGATAGCAGATGAGGGACTAGCTGTCAATTCTTTGAATTTCGTAAGCACTATTTTATGAATATTTTGGATTACTTGTGAAGGTTTTGATTACGAAAAATCTCTTTCAGCGCCAATTACGGTTTTATTTAATTTACATGTTTTATTATATAAAAAAAAAACCTGTACCACTACAACTCGTGAACGGGTCTGGGGTTCAGTACATGATAGAGACCGTACTGTTTCACGGACAACGGTTCTGCAAGGAGATGACTTGTCCTAGATCACGCTCAACCCCCAGATCCCCCCTTAATTTGGGTACCCTTTTTTATGATACTTTATAGAGGCTGGGTGAGCCCCAGGAGGGTCCTAGACCCCAAATGATCTATCTCCGGCTGAAAACAGACTAAATAAAAGTCTTGGCCTGCAGCGGGATTTGAACCAGGATTTCCGGCATGGCAACTCAGTGCTTTTTAATATATACTGTTCATATAATTAGAAGGTTCGAGCCGTGAATAAAGAATCTAAGATTAGTCTTATACGTGCATGAACATAAAACTGTTCTCCCTGGCGGACGTACGACTGTTTTCACTCCAAAAGAGCTTAGTAGACCTCTCAAAATGGAAACATCAGAGAGATGGCTAGTCATGTGGTAAGAAAGCCAGCCTAACAAATTAAAAAGTGAAAAAAAAATCTATAGAGCGTGGTCTACATCCATCCGCAGCAGTCGCAGTGAAGAAGTTGCTATATAGCATAAGACTGGGCCACACTGGGCTCATGCACTCACACGTTAAAAACTGCCACCAAGTTCATGCCAATACTGGAAACGTTATTCTTACAGTTAATCATATTTTTGAAATTGTATCCATTATGTTACAACGCTGACTAAAATATGGCTGACGCAATATTTATTTAAGACACTTAATTACAACGAAGCAAGTAAATCTCATTAGTATTTACTTTTTTTAAACTACTTCGCTTCCTGTCTTATAACTTATAAGTAATTTCTACTCTGATCAGTTGATATATTTTTTTACCTTATCTTTAATAAATAGTGTGTTCACTACATTCTATTGAACGTCTATTGTTACGTTGAAGTTGGCATTATAAAATGTAAATAAAACTGATCTCTTGCCCGATGGATTCTGACACTAGGAACGGAATGTTTAAAAATCAATAGTTACAAAACTATTTTAATTTTGCAACTATTAAACTGAAAACAACTAAACCATCATAGTATGAAAAATGGAACTAAGGTATCAGTCAAAGTAATCAGTTCAATAATCTATTGTTTTTATTACAGTTTTTACTTTAAAATATTATAAATAATAATGAATCTTATTAATTCATAGATTAAATTGAGAAACTATGTATGATTAAAACAGGAGTAAGGAAAGGGCATGGGTTATCGCAAATATTATTCAATGTAGTTTTGGTTAAATTAAGGAAGGAAATGGGGATTAAACTAAACCAAAAAAATCACTGAAAACCAATTGAGTTAAGTAGAACTAAAGGGAAATATAATATTCTTAATTTAGTGTATGATAGTGATTTTGCGATTCCAACCTACAATGGAGAAACAGTAATTAAACAAATTGAAACGTTTAAAGAATTTACAGAAAAGGCTGGCTTACAAATTTCCTTTGATAAAACAGAATTCCTTCGTTCCAAGTTGGATATTCCGAAACTCAAAACGAACTCTGGTGAAACTTGCAGAGTCAAACACTTCAAATACTTTAGTGAAATTATTGAACCAAGAGTACTTGAAAAAACAAATAGCACAACGGTACAGATTACAGAGAATCAAGAAAGCATTCGTATTTCTTCAAAAACTATTTAATAAAAATTCCTGTCAAAAACACTAACATACTTATTAAACCAATAGTCACATATGCAAGTGAAACATTTTCATTGAATCGAAAACTAGATCTACGTGTAATTGAAAAAGGAGGGATATTAGAAAATTTTTGGAGTCATGACACGCATACAAGGTCGGTACAAACCTTCGAAACAACATAACATATAAAACATCGAAATTGATATTAGAAAGAGGCGAATGAAGTTCTAAGGTTACCAAAAACATACTAACGAAATCTTTATTGGAATATGTAACTTCTCTTAAACCATAAATAATAACCAGCAAGGGTAATTGTAGTTAAGAAAGATATGGATAAAGAAAAAATTGCTATTGAAAACACATGTCTAGAAAGGGATGCATACAGAAATAAGATTAATAAGTTGAAATTTACTCCAGGAAACGCAAAATAAAACTCCGACCAAAGTGGACCGGGGAAAGAAAGGAGACCATTGGGAACAGGATGAAGAAATGATGGGAAACAAGAACAACTCCAATAAAGATTGAAATCAAATTCGAACCATTTTTATATCATTATCCATATTATCATTTCTCAATATTATTGATATGATATTAATTTATGTTATTTGAAAATTTACATTACTTAAATAATAATAATTAGTTTAAAAAAAATTATATTAATGTAAATTGAAAACTTTTTTGTTTGTTATTTATTGTTCTTATGAGATTTTTCTTCTTTTTTTTCCATTTATCTTTTAATCATTCTAGAAGAGAAGCAATTTGTTCGTTCCCCTTTCAAGGAACTCTTCTTCATTGAGGGAGTTGATTCCTGTGGTCTTATCACCTTGGACCTTAGGGCTTGAAAGGCGATAGAGATCGTGACTAAGTCCTTCCGCCCCTAAGGCACCGCATTTTTTGCATATAGGGTCAATGTATTCTCGTCAATGCTGCTATCTGGAGTTATGTAGGGGGTGAGGACGTTTTCTCTTTTTTGAGCGTAACCTATCCCCCTACGTTCCGCCCACAAGGTTCTTTCTCTTCCAAAGAGTTCTTGATCTGGAGTATCAGGATGAAACATAGATATGTAAAAACCCACGATATTTCGATCATTATCAGGCTCTCACCATTTATTATTAATTGCAATATTCATATTCAAATATGATATTGCAATTAATTTGTGCATATTTAAAAAAAAACCTGTACCTCCACAACTCGTGAAGGGCCTTGGACTCAGTACATGGTAGAGACAGGTTGGTAGTTTCCAGGACAAAGGTTGTGCAGGGAGGTGATTTGTCTGACATCACGCCCAACCACCAGGTTATTCCTTCAATTAAGGGTACCCACTGACTGGTGGACCACCTAAGAGGCTGGGTTAACCATAGGAGGGTCCAACCGCGGTTGTTAACAGACTAAATAATTTATCACCCACAATCGAAATAAATTTACGATTTTTAAAAGAATTTGATTACCGTTTTGTACTAGTTTATATATATCGTCGATACAAATGACAATTATCCAACGGGAAAAAACTCATTTGATAATATAAACAATATTATAAGCACAGTAACAAAATCAAATTTCTTGCATGGCAAAGTATTAAACATGTCATGCTAGTGTGTTGGCTGTGGGTCTCTAGATCTAACAGGGCCAATCACCGGCTGTGAACAGATTAAATAATTTATCTGCCACAGTCGGATCTGGATTCGGGACCTCCGGCCCAGCAACTCAGCGCTCTATCAGTGTGAATATTGCCTTTTAGTAAAATGTTATTGCATTAAATATTTCGTTTTAAATTTTGTTAAGTCTTCAAATAGAGACTGACAATACAGCAGTTCTGTAACATAGTTTATGCTATTGATGTATCTTTTAAATTTTCTATGGTTTAAAGTCATCTAAGTATGTTTCCTAAACAGTGGAAGGCGACATTAAAGATTAATTTTTAATAATACGTTCAGGAGTTTAGTCGTTAAGTGTCGTTTAAGAAAAAAAAATTGCTTTAAGACATTATGCCAGTGGCACATTCTCCGATTTTGACAAAATTATAATCTTTTTAAAAATTTGATTGTGCCAACAACAAAAGGCCAGAATCCTTATAGTTACTCCACGCGTGCCACTTCCTCCGCCTTTAGAAGAATCTTGTTGCCTTATTATTCGCTATTTTTTGTGCCTCTACCCAACCTAAAGAACCGTTTCTACTTTACACGTGAGTGCCACTTTCTTAGGTTTCCACCAAACAGGTATACTTTTATACTTGTTTTATACCTTTTTTTATAGTCAACTTGTAGTATTTTTTTGTCAGCATAAGAAATGAGATGTCTATAATTTTTTATGGTGCTGCTGGAGTATTTCGTTCTCGAATTTCAAATAATAAAAAACACATTCATATGCATTTGCCCGAGGGTGTAGTCAACGAAGGTTCCACTATTAAATAGAAGTAATGTTATTATTAGCAAATGTTTCTGCTTACGCTGGGTAAAAAAAAAGCCAGTCTAGAACAACATTATGTAGGCATATAACCTTAGACTTCTGCTCTAATTTTCAGTCCAGCTCTCTCAATTTATTTTACTAGTTTCTTGGTTTAATGGCTTCTATTCAAAAGTTTTTCGCTAAGCATTATTTAATTTACGTAGACGAGGTAGACCCAAATCTATACAAAAAATGTTCAGGAGGTACTAAACTGGATATTTAAAATGACACAAATTTCATTGAAATCAGAGAAAGTGACATACCAAGGAGAAGTGTTTAATTGGGTTGTTTCTCATGAAATATCGGTTTTTATTATTTCTAAAATTCAAAGTGGAATAAGAGGCCTTCTTTTGTTGGTTACCTGTTGGCTACAATGATCTGTTATTAATCCTCTCTTATTTGATAATGTTTACTATCATTTATATTGATATATTATATTAGATTGAACTGTAATCATTCTGACTGACGGGTTGGAAGCCGATACCCGAGTTATTCTTGGTGTCCATAGCTGGAAAGCAGCAGCATTCTTTAGAGATGACTGGCGTTAAAAACTACAGGAGGCCTTGATTCTGCAAGAGTTGTAGAGATATACGTGATGAAGATGCCTACAATTGAACGAACCTTGATTAGTATGCCATCAAATATGATCATAGAAAGACGCGATTTTCGTGTATTTTCAAACTTGAACACTCGGCAGTCCAACCAGCAATAAACCTTACCACCTTCGAGGTGGTTGTCCTAACCAGTTGTTTTGAGAAACTGCGCCGCTTCTTCGCCGTTGTATTTCTTTAAGAATTTATTCTTCAGTTCCATGTAATTTTATAGACCAGAAACAAATGAAATAAAATTAACTTCAAACATCTCTGTTCGAAAAAGATTATTCCACAGTAATGAAAAACTCAAGAGCTAATTCAAGGTCATATCCAAAATTTATACAAAATTAAGGTTTAAATTATACATTCAAGCCATCGATTTCCTCTCGTTTCCAATCCTCACAATACAAAGTCCTTCGTGAAATCCTTAATGCTTCTTACTGGTTAGGAATAAAGTCATCCATAATGACCTCAATGTCCCATTTGTTGCTGATTTGGCCCAATCCTGAAACTAGTCTTTTCATGAAAAACTTTGATATCACTCAAACCCACTAGTTTCCAACCTATTTGCTTCTTCAATTCCTGATAATTTGAATAATATCACCGGGCAGTTTCTCTACTTGTCTTTGTCCATGCCATTATGTATCATTCCTGTCATTTAATTTTTGTATTATTAAAATACAGTTGTAAATTTCAATGAATAAATAAATTTTTTAAAATATATTTGAATATTTCGTCAACAAAGAGGCAATTCACAATAATCTTGAAAAAGGTAGGAATCCATGAAAATGTGGTCTGTTTAGATTAGAGGAGTAAAGAAATTTACGACAGACTTAGGCTGGGCTCTTCAATTAGGGTCAGAAAGTTGGCTGTTTGAAGCAAAGGGCTTTAAAGTCATTATCGGCGAATGTATCGGCCTCCAGCCCTTTGGGATTAAGTTCGCAGTCTTCTCGGGTCTCTCAATGCGAGGCTATCTCACCGCGCCCTCCTTCACTACTAATAATAAACTTATCATGTTTACTATTAATTGGGTTTTGATACGCGGATATTTTATCAATGACATCTTTGGACGGAAGTATATTTTCTTCTTTATGGCAAAAACAAAATATAACAAATAATTGCTTAAATAGTACAAACTAACAAGTAGAAAATAATTTCATTAAGTTAAAAATAACAGTAGAGTGATGAACAAAACATTCATTTTCTTGTTAAACGCGAGGGTTCCTTGATGTAAATTGCAAATATTTTAGTATTTAAAGGAAAGCACCGTAAAGGGTCATTATGAAATTATTTTACAAAATCACTTGATGCTGTTTCACGACAAAAGGAATTTTTTTGTTTATCACTATTCTTATCCTAAACCTATTGGAAATCATTTTTTACATTTTAATTATGTTTTCTATTAAAAAGCGTTTTTTTAATTTTCTAAACTATTACTTATTTCGTACTTTTTAGTTCGGTTAGTTATAAACACAGGTTGTATTGTTTCTTTAAGACTAATACTTATTTTTTAATTTTTAGTTCGGTTCACTACAAAAACGGGGTTTTTTGTTTGTTACAAAATACACAAAACTGCCCAGTAGATCCTGCCAGTAATCATATGCTTGTCTCAAAGATTATGCCATGTATATTTAGTAAACGCCTTAGTACTTCGAACAAATAGCACGTGGCCGTTTCTTCTGAAAAATCGTTGAACATGAAGATCCTGGTCAGGATAATGATACAAACTAACACCAGTGTCTCAGAGATTAAAGTTTGAACGTATGGCCCTATAAACTACTTTACAAGCAGTTACCATCAGGATTTTAGGACACCCATTTCTTTTAGCAGATGATCATAACGCTCATAATTGCACTTGGGGGTCGGAACCAAAGTTAAAGGTTAGTTCTTTAGATGGAATTGGATTTTTCAACGGAATTTACACCTGTAAATCTTTTCTCTTTTACTTAATACTGAATGTCAAAAATATCACAGCTATGGTATGAATATTTGATTTGTTAACAGTTATACTCATCTACCGATGCCAAAACGAAAACTAATATTAGATTAAAAAAATGTATTTATATTTTAAGGTTTATAACGCAAAAAGAAAAAAAAAGTATGGGGGGTGGCTGTGTCATGGGCATGGCTGTGTATTGTACGTATATACGTTTATGTAACGAATAATAATTTTTATATAATATATTATTATTAATGTGTTCAGGAAAAGATCAAGATTACAACAAATAATTACTATGTTACAATATAGCTTTATTAATTATAGGTATGTTTGACTCGGTCAAATGGTGTTTTATTGTTACCATTCGATCACTCTTGGAAGCCCTTTCAAACCGTATACGATCTCTGTATTTGGATTTGGCTTTTCGACGCGTATAGGCCGACATCTTTTGATAATAGTTTTTTTTTCTAACATCTTATTATGTCCACTGTCACTATTTTACAATAATACTTTATATACAATCGATAGATTTTGACTACAGCTGACAATTGAAACCTAAACGAACGCCGTAACTTCTTCGATTCAAAAGTTATACTGAAAGGAAATCTCGATATTCAGCAAAATGCCCTCAAAATTGTGGCGCTTACCGTGCCAGATGTTTCAGTCCTCACTTATCGTAATTAATTATTTGATCCTTTAGCTATCTAGTGATATAATTGAATTAGGGACGGGAATGATACATAGCTATAACATAGCTGCAACACTAAACTGTAACCCCCGATTTTGTTATTATTCTTTTTTTGAATTGTCACGTCAAAAATATGGCCGCCTTCTCTTACTCCTTTCAAGTGTTTTTTAGAGAGTGACCCTTGGAGCAGACTCCTAGAGGGGAAGAGGCTGAGACGCGGGTGATATGACCTGGAACGGATCCTTATCGCTGGGTAACTGGACACAATTTCCGAATCAGTGGGAAGGAAGACCTGCCCCGGCTAACTGGGCTGCCTGGGGGTCGATATTTCTATCTTTTGTGTTCATTGAAATGTGGTCAATGCTCGGCGGTCGATAGCGACTCGAGGGTGAGTTCATTGTTTAATGATCAACCCCCGCCCTTCTCTACTTTCTTTATATAATTCAACAAGTATTGGGAGGGGCCGGCTTTCTTATATCTGGAAATTATTTTTTAAAAAATACTGATACTAAGGATCAAAAAATATGTTGGGTATAATAGGTTGTTATGTTAACCACTACACCAAAGGTGGCCCAAGAACATCTCTTTAAAATATTAAAGCCAATGTCTAATCTAACGTTTCTCTCTCTCTCTCTCTCTTTATATATATATATATATTCATCCATATCTGTCAATAAAACAAATTGATAATCAGCAGATTTTCGGTCTGGAAAGTTACAATAAAATGGGATGAGAGGCGTGAAGAAGAACAGTAGCCAGCGCTACCTCTCGCGCGGCTTGGTTTGATATTCTGATGATAGCAAACCCCTCATTCACGTTCTTTTTAGTTTCCTCCTTGTCCCCCCAGGCATGAGAATCGACGCCATTTGGTCTATCAGTGGGGTTGTGGGTCCGTGTAATTTTTCTTGAAAGCGTTTGTAGTATGTTGGTATGGGTTCGTCAACCGTTGGTATTTTTAAGCCAGTATGCAGAGTTTTGTTATTGACATGGCATGGTGCTTTTGTGATAAGTCTGAGTATTCCTTAATATAACATAAAATTAAAATCGTATTATTTTAACAAATTTTAATTCATTAACTACAGGTTTGAATGCACTTCACCATGGTAACAGTGGATCATTGCTTGAAAGGGGTGACATTAGCCCCTTTCATTCAGAAAACAATTTGGATGAATATTGCCTTGGGATCTTGCTTTAAACCATCCAAATAAAAAATACATCCCTGGCAAAATATATAGTTATTGAATTATAATGAAATTAAATTAAAGAAAAGCATTTTTATCTTAATTCCTTCTCTTTTTTAAGCAAAGCGGCGTAGTTCAGAGGTTCCGGGTTCAAATTCGGTTATGGTAGATGATTTATTAAATCTGTTAATAGCCGCCAATATACCCTGTGGGATCAGGAGACCCTACTACCACTCACTCAGCCTCTATAGCCTTAATTGGGGGAAAATTTGGTGGTTGTGCGTGATCCAAAACAAA
Source organism: Troilus luridus (assembly GCA_964056705.1). Taxonomy (NCBI): domain Eukaryota; kingdom Metazoa; phylum Arthropoda; class Insecta; order Hemiptera; family Pentatomidae; genus Troilus; species Troilus luridus. Next base: position 91,774,702 of record OZ057412.1, on the reverse strand, counting down.
TCATCTCCCCTACAACCGTTGTCCAAGAAACAGTACAGTCTCTACACGGTACTGAGCCCGAAACTCTTCATGAGTTTAGTTTGGAGAGTTTTTTAAATGTCTGGGTTGTGCTATCAATTCACACTCAAAAATGATTAACTTTACTTGTTTTCTATAATTATATACAAATACGAAAATGGCTAAACTGCAACCTCGAACGGTACATTTTTTAACCAAGTATTATTTACTCCCTTTAAATAATCATAACCCCTCCTGCCAGGCAGCGGACTCACGATTTGAATTTCGTATTTTCCATATTTAAAAAAAATCTGGAAATACATTTTCACTTCCACTAACATTTGTAAGGGACGCATAATCAAGAAAACTGCTATGATTGAAGATGTATAGGAATCTAATGTATAAACATGTCACAAAAATCCTCTTGTTTTTTTTCTTTTTTGTACTCTCTGTTACCCGGACTTTTTCTCGAGAAGATTGAAAAGACAATGGCTTAGAGGCCTGCTCAAAAACCACTAATCAGTTTAAACAATTCATATTCCTTCAATCGAGGAGAAAAAAAAAAGTTGAGATCAAAGTTGCTAGATGCGAAAATGTGCAGGTGGAAATGCAACAGAAGTTCTTTTGTTACCCAAAGGCTTTATAAGGATAACTTTATTATGATCGTAAACTGTATTCCTTGGTCTGGTGTGACATTTTTGCCTTTCCTCGTAACTCATTTTTGCCTTCCTCCTAAAACCATTTTGTTGGTGGTGAACAAAGGGGGTCGAGCTAGTTTTAGACTAGAGGTCAAACCCCTCCCTTGTGTAAGTCGACCAAGGTGACACGACCTTGTCACATCTTAGATCGTGGTGGTGTGGTTATATTATAGTTGATATTATAGATTAAGGTAGATTTTCCGAATAATTGAAACATTTCGAATACGGATATTGATAACCATAAATATTTCATTCACTGTTGCAACTAAAAAAAAACTTAAATAAAAGAAAAAGATAATCTGATAAAATATTTACAGAATAAGGTAGAAATGAAACAGGAACAAGCCTTTTTTTTTTTAAGGAAAAAAGACGGAAAAAAAAGCACACACAATTTTTTTTAGAGTACCAAGCTATTGTCCAAATATAATACAGATATTGCTATAAAACTTTAATTTAACAGGACATTGGTTGAATCAATATTTAGAAGAAAAAACGATTTAATTAACAAAAACGGACTTGAAGTTAAATTTCCTTTTACTATCAAAGTATTTGTAAAAAAGAGAATATTTAATAAAACTCTAGGTTCTAATGAATGTGAAATTTCAGGAATTTTTGTTATTTATTGCTGATATATTAATTAAGGGTAAGTTGAAGATTAAATAAAGAGTGAAATAATAAAAATCAATTTTAGAATATTATTTTTATAAACATTATTTTTATAAATATTTCATGTGTAAACTTTACATTGAGAACCATAATTATGTTCAGGCACTGTTGCAATTAAAAAAACTTACAAACTGATAAAATCTTAACTGATTTGGGTAGAAAGGAAATAGAAAACAAATGTTTTTGAAGGAGAAAATAACGGAAAAATATAAATACCAAACAAATATAACAACTAAAAAGTTGACATTGAATAAATTTTATAGTACCAACCTATCGTCCAAATATTATACACATATCATTATAAAATATTAATTTAACTAGGCATTACTTGAATCAAATAAAGAAGCACATCAACACCACATTCTCCATTGACAAAACAATAGCTCACATCCTACCGAAACCCAAAGAAAAGTTAGGACTACGTACCCCAGGTATCTATAGAATACCCTGTTCCTGTGGGAAGGTCTACATATGACAAACCGGAAGGACTATCGAAAGCTGGATAAAGGAGCATATATCTAGTGTCAAAAACTTCAAAACAGAAAAATCTTACCGTACCGACCTTACCGAATTTATCAGTACGCCTCAAACTAATGATATACAAGGGGGTCCTTCCCCCCAGCCAAGGCAGACCGGGCCTTCTCTAAGGAGCGCCAATGCTCAATAACATATCTTCGACTACCACGAAGAGACTCCAACAGTTTCAAAACACCATATTAAGGCGTATAGTACGACATACTACATTACAACGCTCAAAGACAGACATAATTCATGACACTCTCGGAGTACCGACGGTGACAGATTTTATAACTCGGAGGCATATCAAATTCTTTGATAGCCTCCAGCACTGCACTAACCCGCTATTCAGCACTTTGAGACCAGCAAGCCGGCCACAGCGCTGGCAACAGTATGTTAGTTCCCTCAGCCTCGACTGAGGTGCATTATCATTACTCTTAGGTTTAGTTTAGTTTTAAGTTTTTAGTCTTAAGATTTAGTTTTTATTACTCTCAAACAACAAGTGAGCCCCATCACTGGATGTCTGATCCTAGTTAACCCCATAACCTCAATCCTTTAACATCCTCTTAAATTGCACCCGATGCAGTAAACGAGATGTATATATGTAAATATAAATTTATTAATACACGTTAGTTTGTAAGTTTCTTTCATACGATTCTTTATTTACCAGTGGCTTGGAAAAAAAAAAAAAAAAACCCGCTCTTCATTTTCTGACTAGCCCTGAAGAAGCTTGGCAAACAATACCAACATCACACGGTCCATCCCGGAAAATGAACTATTCACAAAACTATTTAATTGACAAATACGTTAAATTTCCTTTTAGTATTAAAATATTATTCAAATAGAGAATATTTAATAAAACTATAGATTCTAAAAATATTTATTAATGATATGTTAATTGAGTTTATGTTGAAAATTAAATAAAAAGGAAATAATAAAAATCAATTTTAGAATATTATCTTTATAATAACTTTTTATATATATATATATATATATATATATATATATATATATATATATATATATATATATATATATATATATATACACACATATATATATATATATATATATATATATATATATATAATCAAGTGGATTCATGGAGTAAACAAAATTTGAAATTACGAATATTAACCTGAAGTTTATATATATATATTAATAGCAGGAGCTCTGCCATAATTATACTGACATACACTAGTATTGTTATTAAATAATCGGGGAAATTATAATATTTTTTCTCTGGATAGTTATTTATTTGAATGGTAGAATTTTAAAAGATTGGTTCTAAATTCATTACCCATTTATATATAATATAATGTAAATTTGAAATTAAGAGTATTTAAATAAAAACGAATAACTCGAAGCAAAATTTATACTTGTAATATTGTATACTTAAAAAAATGTCTTATTATTTTGTTTACAAATAAAATTATATGATTATTATGAGTGTGATTATGATTATGATGAAAAACTCTGTACATTTTACTCTCGTATCTTATCTAGATCTGTATACAATAAAACCTTGATAAGAAATAAACAATATAAAGAGTATATTTTCGAATCTCAATAGTCTCTCTAATTATAAATTTCAAAAAATAAAGGTATCTTCTAAATTGGAAACCTTGTGTTCAAATAATAATAATTGTTTTTGATGCGTTTCTAAAATTAAATGTTAAACTGTATTATTATTAAGTTGGCGCTACAACCCAAGTTGTGACTTGGCCTGGTCCTGTATTAAACTCTATGAATACGCTTACTATTTACTTAACACTTAAGTATTAATAGTAACAAAACTTTATTGTGTCAACGTGACCCGGTTTGAAGGGAGAAATATCAGAGTTCCGTTTAAGAGCCGAATGCAGGAGCTTACTATGGCGAAGGATTATTTAGTCTCTAAATGAGTTCTACCCAAGTCGGAATCGGTTTAGATTGCTTTCTCGTACCTTAAACCCCCCACTACACCCTATTTAATCAAAATCCTAGGGCCACTTTTCAAGATCACATTTATAATAAACAAGTTTGGGATAGACCTAGAAAATGAGATTTTCTTTAAATCGAATGCAAGAACGGAACCAATATTACTAATATTATAAAGTATTAGTATATTGCTAATAGTATATATTATTAATAATCTGTTAATATCCACGGACGGGCTCTGTAGAACCTGCAGACCCTCTTGGTGTTCACCAAATTTCTATAAAGTGAGTACCCTAAATGGTGGAAAAACCTGGTCGATGAACGAAATAACGGACAAATAACCTTCCTCTTCAACAGTACAGGCTATACCTAAATATATACTGAACCCAAGCTCCTTTTAGCGGTGTAGGTTTTTTTTTTAGGTATATATTATGAACATAGGTTTCCTGCAAAATAAACAAATTGTATCTACTCTCCCCTTCTAATCATGTACCAATGGTGACTAAAACGACAATTTATTTTTTTTCCATCAATTTAAAAAATAAAATAAATATAACGTAATATCAGTTTAATTTATAAAAATTAACTTGAGCTTACTAAAAAGCTCAAGCTTGAAGTTTTTATTTTTCAGTGAGTTACTACAGTTGCTAGACTCACTTATATATTATGTAAACGTTCGTTGAGGTAAGGTCAACTGTCGAACTCGAAGCTGTGGAAGCAACTGTTGAAATCGTTATTCATGTTTTACTTACAATATTAATAATACTCACCAGTAACTCCGACTAGTTTTCTAATAACTTGTGAGACATAGGTACTCAAATATTTTGTTTAATATTAACAAAGTTTAATTAAAGTAAAATCCGTTTTTCCGCTGTAGGAGTCGGTTCTAATCGCAACAGAGAGAGTTGAAGAAGTAATAACTGGTGATGATTATTTAATGATGGAGCAAAATGGTTGAATACAGAATTAAATAGTGAGAATTTATATTCCAATCTTTTTAATTGAAATGTAACAACGCTTCTGTTACGCTGCTTAACAATCCACTACACCACTCTTTAACATATCGTCGTTGTAAGTGACATATCTGGTAATTTGTATATTTTGGGGTCATGCTACACATTAACCTGCAATTTTCTTTTACCTATGTAAAAACCAAAATTATATCCAATTAAATATGAGAGATCACTAAATAACTTTTCGAGATACAACTAATTAATTAAGATATTAGCTACCCTACCTCTAGCACTATAATTGAAATTTGATGTTCAATGATGATACGAATCTGTGGCTTTGTATCGACCATACGGTTATAGCCATAAATTGTGATAAAAATGGAATTATTGCACCTCATAAAGACCTATATAGACAATTCACCAATGGACAATAAAAGTTACAACAAACAACCCTCGCAATAATGTTTATCTTATCCTTTGTTCCGATTTCTATAACTACAATCTACAACAGAACAAAAAAAAAAAGAAAAAAAAAAGAAACTTCCAGAGATTTTTTTTTACTTCCTTACTATATTCTTTTTATGTCACCTTATAAAGAAAATATTAATATCAAGAAATTTCTCCGATTTCAACGTGCGTGCATGCAAGTAAAATTAAATTTTGTTTTATATTTTTTTTATAATTGTCAATTATAGTCAAATTATGAAGTCTCTATTATAATATTTTTGATTTTGATACTCTAGCTTAGAACTTGATAAACTTTTTTTTGAATGCTAAAACTACCATGGGCCTCAAAATTAGAGTTACATCAAACCACCCTTGAGACAAAACAGTCAATAGAAGTGATTTTATACTTATTTACCCACAACTTTAGAATGCATAAAATTGGTACATAAAATATTGCTCATAATTGCGATTATAATATCAAAATTAATATTTCTTATTTATCAGTTTATTGTTGGCCATTTAAAATTATGAGTTTAGCGGCAGGATGCCAATGAACTGAAAGAACTTGAAGCAAAAATATTTATTAAATTAAAGCAGGGTTGTTATTAAATATTCAACTGTCAATTGGAATAAATATCTTATGATAATAATTTAATCATTTTTAATTTTCTCAAGGTAACTTTAAATTTTTTAAACAATAACTTTTACTGAAACAGCCTAATAAAAGTTGGTAAAAAGGATCTAAAGGCGAAGCAAAAAGGTCGCTGAATCCTTTAAAATTCTTTAGGCAACTTTCAGCATTTCAAACCTTTTAAAAATAGATTTGTAATGTTTTTGACATGCACTAAAAATTGACGTTGAAATGAATTAAAAAAATAGAATTTAATAAAAAAATTTAAATACATACAGCTGACAACCCAACCCATCCTGTATTGTACATATGCATGATATATGTGTATTATGAGCCAACACGAATCCAATTATTGCATCCCATACTCATCAATGCCACATCACTGAACTTGAAGAATTTAAAAGAATTCCCACAAATGCTGTCATTCACCTTAACCCTTTGTCGTAAATAAATGACTTCCAGTCCTCCAGTATCGTTGAATACAATCCCTCTGATTCCTGTTGTACATATCCAATACTTGGGCATACGTTTAACTTGTAATCCTCATTCCAGACTAAAAAGAGAAGAAACTGTTTGCCGTTTCTTCAACACTTACAAGACAGGCTCTTAGCTCCCAATTAATTACAAAAGATTCATATACATGACTATTATAAGACCTATTTTTGGACTTACGGAATGGAGCTTTGAGACTGCACTAAGCCATCGAATTCATCCAAAATCGTATCCAAAATCATTCGCGAAATACTCGATTCTCCATTTGTTGCTATTTTGGCCCAACCCAGGTATCAATTCTTTTATGACAAACTTTCCACTCACTCAAAACCACTAGTTTAAAAATTATCAACCTCTTCAATTCCCAATTATTCCTCCGAGGCGTCTGAAGAGAATATGGCCTCGTAACCATTTAAGTTTGATTTGTTATTAGTGAACTAACACTAGGTAGCTAGTAGTATTAGCCTTTATCTCATCATCGCCATTATATGTCATTCATTATATCTACTTGATTTATTATCATAATACAGTTGCTAATACCAATAAATAATTTTTTAAACTGCTGCAAATCAACAATTTTTCAATTAGGACTTGAAGCAAATACCATTTTTTGCTTGAGTATTGATCGAAAAAATTTTCATTTCGAGAAATGGCGCCGAGGAGGAGGCGGATCCTGTTTGCCATATTGTAACCCACAGATCCACAAGAGGCGGCAAATATTGACAACTCCAGATTGTACACACTCTGCTCTGAGAACTGCATTCACTTCGGATTAAACTTCCGTCTCGGGCCGACAACTCAGAAATATAGCGCTACCGTTTTCACCCGCCTAAAGCATTAATGTTCAATATCTAGTTGTATTCGCTGATAATTCTGCTCTTCCATTCGTTATATTTTAATTACAAAAATTTGCAATTTAGAGACCTTTTATATCGAATTTTATCATTCTGATTGAATTTTGAATAGTTTCATCCTGGATACAAACGCCATATGTTCGTCCGCCTTTCGAATGATTTGAAAACAGTTTGATAGGAAGTTGAAATTTGAATTAGAGCTCGGTGTAAGATCTACATGAGTATTTCCTTTTTTGGCCATTGAATCATCAAGTGGAATTGAACTTTATTTGAAGATCACAATATATTTTTTATAAAAAATCATCTCTTCTTCGACCTGTAAACGGTCCAACGGATGTAACTCTTCAACGCTAGGCTTTATGAGATATATGAGAACACATAGTTCTAGATTGCCTACTTAATCAACTTTACTTCACCCTTTTCGGTTAAAAATTAACTTGAAATTAGGACAAATGGAGGGAGCTTGTTGATTATGTTTATTGCCACTATATTATTCTATAATTTATGTTTAAAGGTTGTGATGTTATCTATTATATCAATAATGACAAGATCATCATTAAAAAGTTTGGCGCCTCAAGGCATATTTTATGTGGAATTATTACGCAGGTTGTCGCTTGGAGATGAGTTACAACAAGTTTTAATTTTGTAGTGTTTTCTTTTTAGTATTTTTCAAACATACTAGTTTTGGTATGGAACAGAGAATGTAATTATGGTAAATGTGTATACTTCGGTAATAATTTCATCTTGAAATGAACATTTCAACAAGCATACATCATCTATACTTCGAAATGTTAGTTGAAACGTTTATTTCTTGTTGAAATGATTACCGGAATATACTCATTACCCATTATTATATTCTCTTTTTCATACTAAACCTCACGATAACTTGTATATTTGGAAAATATTTAAAATGAAATGAATAAACAGTTAAAACTTGTAACTCAACTCGAAGTGACAACCTGAGGGACAGATAACATTTGTTTAGTAAATAGTTACAATATATTGACATTAATGGATTAGTGTTAAAAGGCAGTTAAGAAAGTGCCTAATATACACACAATTTTATTAATTTGATACCTGCACTAAAAATAAAATCCGACTACTTGAATTGTTATACTCAAATCGAAATAATTCACTGACATTTATTATTACACCCTATAGTGTAATAATAAATGCAATTTTGTAATGCCTATAGTCAAATGCAATTTTATTTTGTTGACCAAAAAAAAATTAAAATAAACTGTACCACACTACTCAAGATGGGTACTGAGTTCTGGACGGCATGGATAATTTCCAATTTGTTGTGTAAGGAGTAGAATATGCCGTGATCATGCTTAACCACCAGATTTTTCCTAATTAAGGGTATTTAACTAAAAAAAATAATTATATTGAACTAGAAAACTCGGTTTACATCTTACGCAGTAGTCAATTGACAATGGACTCTTCAAGGACTTCCGAGAATGCTATAAATGTGACTCCAGCCATAATAGAACTTCAAGACGTGCCACTGCTGCGGTGCAACGTCCTATATCATTGTTAAGGCGATTGACTATTGCCAGCTCTCTATTAACAAAGTTACCAAGGGTGTCATCCTAATCCGCCATTTTTATTTATTCTAAAACTTAACTATCACAGAGTTGACACAATATCTTTGCAATATTCACCGCAAGAATTATATTTACTAATTAATTTAAATTGTATTTAGTGTAATTGTTTTTGTATTGTTATAATAATAATATTAATAATAAAGTACTTATTTATTCTGGGACAAGTCCCTTTAGAATATTGACACAATAAATAAAACATGAGCTATAACATCTTAGAGCAGTGAAGACAAGTCCCAAACTGGGGAGGCGTGAAGACAAGTCAGGGTGGTAGAGAGACCGGTTGAAAATAAAAAATATTCTCATAATTTTATGAGATAAAATTATTTATATTCCCCTTGTACACATCGCAAATTGCGAGAACACGGGGATGTGGGATCAGTGAAGGGAATGGATATGTCTGACCGAGGTACGAACCAGGATAGCTCAGGTGGTAGAGCACCACGACGGAAGCGTTGGAGACCCGGGTTTGAATCCCGGTCCTGGACATATCTTTTCTCTTCAAAATAAAAATATTTAAAAAATATTCTCATTTAGTTTAAGATATTTTTCTCATAACAGTACTTCTTTATCTAAATTTGGAAGTTGTTATGTCGTATATTGTGACAGTAAAACTAAATATTCAGTTTTTATCGTAGTAGATTTTTTTTTCATATGCCCATAAAACTTTTGTGCAAGGGGGGCAATTGTCGCAGAGGAAAATACAGTCACAACTTAATTAATTTATTAAATAGAATTAAACTTTAAATTAGCTGCCAATAGCAAATTAAAAGAAAACAATAAAAAGAAGATAATAGCGAATCATGTACATTACTCATAAGACACACTCATAGATAAAAATATTAAACATATAGTAAACGTATGCCGAAAAAAATAACAGAAACGTTTAAAATTAAAATTTCCACACTCAAAGTAAAATTGAAAAGTTGACTAAATAATTAACCATTAATTTAATTTTACAATTTTACAACATAGTTAATAATACAATTTTAATAAATATCGGCTCGCGTGCAATCTTCATTGGTTTAATTAAAGAGGAATGTTAAATATTCAATTAATGATAGAGATCATCCAATATCATTACGTGACGAGAAAACCGCAATCGCCCAGAAAAAACTCAAACAGTACAACATTTTAAATGCCACATTTTAGTATTTTAAAGTTTTACTTTAAAGTACTGAAATATGTAAAACTTATCTGTAGTGTATTATGATGTATCATGAGTAACATGTTATAAGTAATAAAATATGTCAAATTAAATCAGTAAAAACGTATGAAAATAGTTGAGATACATTATAAATCAAGGATTTACAAGTGTGTAGTATCATAGTTGTACTGTTTAGATTATATTATTTTTGCTCGTGACTATTTCTTAAATTTTCATTTCTATATAATTTCTCTAAATTTTATTCCATATACTATTTGTAATGCATTATAACAGGTAGTAGTAAATAGGTGCGTTTAACGAACTGACAGTTTTTTTATATCCTAGAAATAAAAGTTAAGTCAAATGATAAGTGCGATATTTTAAATACATTATTTATACTATCATATTTTTATTTATTTATAAAGTTATTTAATAGAATACTGTTAAAAGTTATTTAACAGAATACTGTTCAACGTCCTCTATTATACAGTTGCTGATATGTATGGATGTTATTTGATTTACTGTCTACAACATGTGTGCTTGAATGAAGCGTAGCTTGTCCGATTGGTTTATTCTGTAATTAAATTAGATCAAAATTAAATTTGTAATAATTGAATTGAGCAAAACCGATCAGCTACACCCGATCCATTAATCCATGTAAAAGTAATTGGTTAAGACCAGGAAGTAATTATAAGAATTAAAATAGAATTAGAAGGCGGGTCGATAATGTCAATGACTGACAAGCAGAGGATAAAACGAATGTTTGAGCAAGTTAAGGAAGAAAGGGACGCTTTAATTGGTTCAACCAAACAAGAAAGAAACTTCGACAGGCAACTTTAGTAGAATCCAGTCTTCAAATTCTAGTTTCCGTTTTCTTTCTCATCAAAGAAGTATCCCTTACAAGGGTAAAAACAAGTTCTACAGCGCTCAATGGTAACTCATTCCTTAACCTATTGTTAACTACAAATTAATTTTTTTATTCCATTTTATTTCATGATAACTTTCTTATTGGGGTAGTCACTGTTTTTTAAAAATATACATTAGAGAAAGTTATAAAAAAAATCAGAAACAATAAGTATTTAATTAAATTAAGTATTTAATAATTTGAATAAGACAAGAAACTGTTCGCCGTTTCAGGCTACTGCAGCATTTAAAATTAAGTATAAAAGAATCATAAACATGACAATCACAAAGCCTCTGTACTTACGGAGTAGAGATTTTGGGCTTCACTAAGCCATCGAATTCCTCTATCTATGTGTTCAATCGTTCCAATCCAAAATCCTTCGTAAAATCCTCAATGCCCCTAACTTTGTTATGAACAATCCATAATGACCTTAATGTCCTATTCGTTACTGATTTGGCCCGAATCCGATATCAATCTTTTCATGACAAACTTTATATCCACTCAGTTTAAACCTCTTCAATACCTGATAATCCTTCTAAGTTGAATTTGTTACAGCAGTACTACCATTGGGTAGTTTCTCTACTTGTCTTTATCTCGTACCATTATTTATCTTTCATTATATTTGCTTGATGTATTCTATTGTGCAGTCGTAAATTTTAATAAATAACTTTAAAAAAATATTTTACGTATTTTTACATGTAATTTTAACACTTTAAAAATATGTCTAAAAATACTTAAACTAAAAATATTAAAAGAATACTTTCGCTTAAAGTATTTTATTTAATTAACAATAATTCTAATAATTGTTTATTTCTTATTTTTGCAATGATGTTCACTGTGACAAGTTTTCATATCGAAGAATCCTCGAGAGACGAGACTAATAGGTAATATTTTGATACATATATATTTAAAATATATATTTATGTATTTTAAATGTGTGTTTGTGTGTATCAATCACATGTTTATAATTTATGTGTTAATGTTTATGTTAAAAATTGGAGTACTTTCGTTAACCTAAATATTATTATTATAATTTTTTTAATTTATTTATTGGAATTACAACTGTATAATAATACATCCAGTAAATAGAATGAACCAAGGGCGGATTTAGGGGGGGGTACGGGGGCACGTGCTCCTTCCCCCCCTCTGACAGTTTTTTTGTGTACTGTGGAGAATCCATTATAGTATAATAATTATATGCAAATCACATGATCTTAGTTGTTAAAATAGCAGAAAGTAACATGAGTGAAACTACTGTTTTGACGTTTTAATAAACGTCTTTCTATAGATACTACAAGTTTATTTTTAAGCTATTGTTGCTTTTTTTCCCGTCTACCCGTTGAGCACCCCCTGAAAAAAATCCTGGATCCACCCTTGGAATGAACGATATATAATGGCATGAGGTAAAGGCAAGTAGAGAAACAAACCAATGGTAGTACTCGGATAACAAATTCAACTTAGCTAAATACCCATTTATAATCCATGTTTTTGAACTTGTTTTCTCCATAATAACCATGAATAATTTTTTCTTTCAATAACAATGATTGATTCTCTGCATCCTTTGTTTCCGCTCTTACAATATTATTAAGACAGAAACTAAATTTACAATTTATTAAAGAATTTTACTATCCGCTTTGTACTAGTTTATGCATATAGTTAATAAAAATGCCAATTATCAAACGTGAAAAAAACTCATTTGATAATATAAACAATATTATAAACAAAGTAACTATATATACATATATATATATATATATATATATATATATATATATATATATATATATATATATTAATTAGTCAATAACAGGTTAGTTAGTTACATTATCTATAATTTATATTTATTTTTCGTGTATGTACAAGGCAAACCATCCCAATTTGCATCTTCGTTTGTTTGCATTGTATCATTTTAATACATATACTAATTGTCATTAGTAATAAGTGGTTAGAAAACGATGTTAGTTTTGCTATTATACTTTACTCAATAATGAAAATGTGCAGTTTTGATATTATAGTAAGCTCCAATTATAAAGGTGACAAAGACAAAAGACTAGTGCGTGAATTTAATCATTTAAATTTACCAGGCCAGATTGGTTTTCTCTGAAGCCTCGGATATAAACGAAAGATTTTTGTTTTATTTTACAAAGAGCCGACTTTTTTTTTTTTTTTTAAATAAATAATAAACAATGAATGCCTTTGAAAGCTGCCGTTCAAATACAAAAACTAGACTTTCTTTGAAAACGTGGATTAGAATAAAAAGAATGTTGAATGCTGTTACCGGGTGCAATTACCTGTCGCTTACTTTGAGCTCCACGAGAGCTCTTTTCATTTAATTTTCCTTATTAAATTACAGCATTAGAACGAGGTTTTTCTAGAACTTTTTAATAAAGTAAGTAAATATACATATTAAATATTTTTCATTTATATTAAGCTTTGCCTACTGCCTAGAATCCAGGTAAAGAAAGACAAATACACATGTTGAGGAAATGTCATAACTTTACATATTTTACTGCCATTCCAAATGATGAAGATATTCAGAAGCGTTAAGGCTGGACAGTCAGTTCAACAATATTCTTCTATGAAATTAGGAATGAATCAAGGATTTATTGGATTCTGGAAAATAAAACACAAAGAAACAAGAACATGCCAGGTTATTAGAGCCGTTCGAGATCAAAAGAGGATAACTCCCAATTATATCTTTCACATTTTACGGTAGTTTAGTCCAAGCAATTGTGTCTAACGTGAGACTTGGTCGCCTTATTTTTCAAGATGTTGCTGTTTTGATCCGTTGTACAATTTTTAATGCCTTGACTAACTTTACCGGTAGTGGAGGTCCGTAATACTTCTGAGTCATGATTTACAATTTGTCATAAACAAACCAATGTGAAATGACTGAAACAAAAAAATTATCCCTCTTAACCAAACCAACTCTACTGGTAAGATCTAAACAATGCTACTAGATAACCGGTCATATGTAGTCGGTTATATAGCCACTCTCAGATCATATTTTAACCTTGCAGGGTATCTTCGTTTATTTGTGTACCTGGTAATGTGGTAGGTCATGGACAAACCTCAGCTCGTTTTATCGATTATTTTCAGCAGTTGTTAGCTGGAATATTATAAACATTTTGTTTAGTTAAACTACTTTTACTTCTTTTCCAACCCTATTTACAAATTACAAAGGGAGTTTGTTTGTGAATAGAATGTATTTAAATTTTGATCTAACACTTTTCGTTAATTGAGTTTTATGACGTGAATAAGTCTTTAAAATTGCTTCAATAGTGGGAGGCAATTCAAAAAACCGAATGATAATAAAATCGGGGGCTACAGTTGTGTTGCAGCTACATATCTCATCTCCATCCAAAATTCAATTAGGCCACTTGATAGCTAAAGGATAAAATAATTATTTACGATAAGTGAGGACTGTGAAACATTTCGCGTGGTGGAGGTGGAAGCGCCATTTTAAAGCAATTTTGCAGCGTATCTAGATTGTCTGCAGTATAGCTTTTGACTCGTAGAAGCTACTACGTTCGTTTGAGTTTCAATCGTCAGCTGTAGTCAAAATCTATCTAAAATATATAACACATTTAAACATTAGTGTGGACATAATAAGGCGTTAGAATAAAAAAAACCATTATCAAAAGTATATAATGCCCTATATGCGTCGAAAAGCCAAATCCATAAACAGAGATCGTATACTGTTGGAAAGGGCTACTCAAGAGTGATCGAATGGTAACCGAGTCAAACATACCTATAATTAATAAAGTTATATTCTAACACAGTAATTATTTGTTTACTTGATCTTTTCCTGAATACATAAATAATAATATTTTATATAAAAAATATTACCCGTTACGTAAACGTATTCACGTACAACACACGGCCGTGACAGTGATAAAGCCACACCCCATTATTTGTTATTTTATTTGATTCTGTTTTTGTTATTTCAAGTTTTTAAGAAACATATGGCCACAAAATGCCAAGGGGACGCAGTTTTTTCTCGTTCATAAGCGCTGGGTTTGGAGATCTAGCAAGCGACGGGTTGTTTCGCGTAGAGATTATTGGCTACTATACCCTGTTTAGCAGGTTGGTCGCTATTAGGTTTCTCAGAAATAATCGTTGTGGAGCTAGTCGCAGACATTTTGTTAAAATCAATTTCGACCTCCATGACCGCTATCATCTCCGTCGTATCACAAATCCCTTAATCCAACATTAACTAGGAAAAAATACTATTTTCTCTTTTTTACAAACATGCTAAAAGCTTTTTTATTATAGCAATAAAATAATTAGAGTTCGTAATATAATCTTTTTAAATGTCAAATGTTGGCCTAAACACTGTACCAGTTTCTAGAAATTATCAAACCAACCATCTAACCATTTTTTTATTATTTTCGCTTATTAAAATTTTAAAATTTATTTAGTTCACGTTTTTGTAGTTTATAATATTGACAACAGCTCATACGCACGTATGACGCACAAACACACGTAAAAAATGAGTAGAAAACAATAAATATAAAAATATAATTTATATAAAATTATGTTAGGTTTGCTTATTCTATATTATTATTCTATTTCAGCCTAGTATTATTATTAGTCCTGAAGAAGACCTGCAATGTGGATCGAAACCTCGGCATTCTAATAAACAGTTCTCCCTACATAAGAGAATTTTTTTTAACCTCCATCTGGACCACTTTCTTCCTCATATTCTATAGTAATATATTATTTTCTTTTAATTAGATACATTTGTGAATTATCGTTTAAAAAAATTAATTACAAAGTTATAAGTGATAAAACTAAAAAAAACGCAATAGGTTTAGAAATAATGAACTGAAGAGCTTGGATTCGCGCGTAGGTGTTGAGTGTCCATGTGCAACTTTCTGAGTGCTCCGAACCTCCGTACCGGACTGGTAACGTATTGTACGATGAGAAATCAACCCTCATCGATTGACCGGGATAGTCATAGTTGACTAAATGCCAACTGTTTGTTTAAACACAGAATAGTAAAGTCAGAAGTCATCAAAAAAGAATTTCTATTTTTAGTTTTCGGAGACTTAAGGGCTTTTCGTTGGATTTTTTTCCACGGTCTTAACGTAAAGTCAGAAGTATAAACCCCATCAGATTTTTAAAGGTTAAAAAAATGCACATAAATCAGGAAACGTCGATCGGTTCAAACTAAATTTGGGTCGTAGGTAAAAGCTCTTAATCTACCCTATCGTCATTTTTACCCTTTTAAGAACTAACTTTATCAGCAAAAAAGATTTTTTTTAGACAGACTTTCTGAGATAATGCGATAACTGTTTATAATTCTGGGGAAAAGATACTCCCCACGTTTTTAAAGAGACGAAAGATATCGACATCGGATGCACGAAATAGTAGATACAAAGTTTCAAATAGAAACGCAACTTTTCCCCATAGAACCTGAAAATATCTTTTTGTGAAATTTTCAAAACTGAAATTTTCTACAGTGCTGAATCAAAATTTACTATATTTTTTTCTGTGAAACTAATTAAGCTTAGGTAATTTAATGATTAAAACCTATTTTTAAATTTTATTTGACCAAACATTAATGATTTGGTGATGTATATTAAAAAAAATATATCCAAATAAAAAATTCTATTGGAAAAAGGAAAAAAATTGCATTTTCTTTGCAGCCTCCCATCCATTTTCCTCTCGACGTCTTATATCTATGGTACTTAAAATATATTGGTGTAGTAACGAAAAAACATTCTAGAGCCGGGAATTATTAGTTTTTTTTGAATATATATATATATATATATATATATATATATATATATATATATATATAGAGCTACTCATTTATATATAAAAGAAGTAAAAATATGGATAGATGATTTTAGCACTACTTCTACAACTCTCTGGTTTATCAACAGTATTTTACTGTTATTAAATCTGTATACAACTGTTAATGTCACCTATTATTCAGCAAAACATTAGGTGTATTAGGACACACCATACAACGGTGTAAAAAGTCCCCCTTGATCGTTATCATAGGCGTGTGAAGGTACCTTTGTACCTTCACAACGCCTATGATTGTTAAATAGTACAACAACTTTAAATGTCTTATTATAAGTAAATAAATACGTGTTCTTAACGTAATTCAACAAAACAAGATATTTCTGTTGCTTATTTTCTAAACTCCCTAATTTAGAGCTATCTGTTGTATTTCTTCATATGGTACTAATGAATCTCTTGATACAAAAATAACATATGACAGAACTTGACTTATCTATAAATGGCTTTTCAATGTAATGCAATGTGTAGGGTTTCCCCAATTATTGGTAGTGTGATAATGTCAAAGACCCCCGATTTCTTTTTAATCAAAAATGTCCATAAAGCAAACGAGAAAGCAATTTAAAAATATTGACGGTTTATAAGTAGAAAAAAAGAAGAAAAAAAGGCAATTGTATTATGAAGTTGGCGGAGAGGGGAGATGGAGCAGACCCAGGATATGATAAGATTGAAGCAGAATAGCAATGAGATAAGGTCGCCATGGTAACCGAGTCCAATGAAAAGAATCTCCTCCCAAGCCTTCTTCCTTGTTAAAATTTTTTTCACTTTCCTGAAATTAGAATCACTTTTTTTCAAGTAAAACACCTCTATAAAGTATAAAGTATGTCAGAATAAGTTTAAAAAAAATAGATACATGGCAGAAATAAAGTGTGTCACCCATGTATTGCGCCTTTAAACGTCTTACCAACGAATTCACACATGTTAATATTCCGTCTAATGAATGACTACAGAGAACTATTTAAGAGGTATGGTGAAATTGTGTGTTAGTTTATTTAACGTCACTTTATGCTGCTATGGCTAATCGCCTGATGCTGCAGTCGGAGCTCTAAATTTTGTCTATCAAGGTTTAATTAGGATAGGGATTTTTAACGAGTATCTGTCATTGGATTTTTAACGAGTATCTGTCAGGCTCGGGACCCCAGTTTAACGTCCCTTCTGAGGGACGGCATAACCAAGGATTTTTTACTCCCCCCCCCCCAAAAATGGTGAAATTATATTAAATATTGTTCTTAGGGTTCTATAGCTTTTGTCGATAAATATAAATCTACTGTTATTGTTTCGAGATTTTATTATTACCACTTTCATTCCTTAACAGTCTGAAATAAAGTCTCGAAATGCTCCCAAAATATAGTGTTGTATTTCTCATTATATACCTATTAAAGTACTTAATGAGTTGCCGTTTATTTAATGAGTATAGTAATAGATACTGATATAAATATATAATTAGTGAAATATGTTTTAATTATTTTATTTTTTTTGTAACCCCTTCGACTGGTTGATAGAAATAAAATTCATTTCATTTAAACTCTCTCCAACAAGGATTTACGTATACTTAGACGTGGTGAATTAAGATTAATTACTAACTATAATTAATAAATTACTAACTATAATTACTGATGAGACTTATATGATTATTGTTACATTCCTATAATATATTTATATTAATGGGTAACATTAACCACCAGTGAAACAATACTCCACGCCTACAAGAGTAATTATAAGAAGATAGATGGAGATACTCTCAGTATCAGTCCATAATTCAGGGCATTAATCCCTTTGGACTTCTTCACATACCTCGACTGGGTCTAAGGGTGCCCAGTCCCCGAAAGCGTAGTTTAGCAGAGTTCGGGACAGCTTGTTTGTACTGTTTCTAGCACAACGGTTGTTCACGGAGGTGATTTGTCCGAGATCACACCTAACCGCCCAGCTTTTAACCCAACTAAGGGTATCCACTTCAAAGAGACCGGTTGAGCTCATAAGATGCCACAGGGTCCAAACACTGTTAACGGATTAAATAAATTTATCTGCCACAGTCGGATTCGTAGTATATATTCGTATATATATATTGTATGTAAATATTTTATGAATAAACTTAGATTTTGAAAAAAAATAAGTCGGATTTGAATTCAAAACCTTGGGCATACCAACTCAGCCCTCTAACCACTCAGCTATTTCTCTGTAATGTATCTAATTTCTAATAAAATATTATTTTTTAACTATTTATATTTCACGTTAACTTTATTTGTTATAAAAATAAATAATAAAACCAAAAATTATATAGCCAAAGATAAAAAATCCAATGTTCTGGTTGCCTCCACCCAGTATCGGCTGGAAGTTTTCAATATCAATAATAGTTAATACATTTTTGTGTAGGAAGTGACAAAAAATTCTAGGATCGGGAATTATTTATATATATATATATATATATATATATATATATATATATATAATAAGAACAGACGCGTGGTGTGATGAAGATGGAGAGACCCACACTTTCAGACATATACAGTATGACTGTTCACGATACGAACAAAGAATTAAATTGATAAAAAACATAATATTAAACGAGGGACTTGGCCTGAGACAGAACATATAATGTTTTCTAAATTTAAAACTGACTTACTATCATTCACAAAAGACATTGATTTTGATTAATTCAAAGACATAAGAAGGGCAATTCACTAGTTACATAGTTAATCATTTGTTTTTAGTTATATAAATTATATTATTAACAACCCTCATTGCTGAGCTTAAAATACTCATTTTGTTTCAGTTTTGTTTATTTTTATATTTGTTAAATTTTATTTTATTTATTTTTAATTTTATAATTTATGATTACTAAACTAATTTTAATTTTATTCTTACATGTAAATTGTCAATTTAGTCAAACTGTATTTTTTTTTATTTCTTACATTTTCTAAAATGTATTCTGCAATTATAATATTAAACTAATTTGTAATCATTAAAATCACAAGTAATGACATGTAATATGCTTATTTAAACATGGAGCATGTCCCAATATTAATAAACGGTCCCTCCATGGGGTTACCATGAGGGGAAAACGAGGAAAAAAAAAAATATATATATGTATATATATATTTTTTCAACTTTATTGGCATCAACTGCAGAAAATAAGTAAAAAATAATTTTTTTATTGGAAATCTTACGGTAGCCGTACAGTAAAAATCTTGACTAAAATATTTCATATAAATGTTTGACGGTTTATAAACCATTTAAGATGATTTGCTGAAGATTTTTTTACTGCCATATGATAATTAACAAAACAGTAGAATGCGCAAGAAATCGGATAAATTTAATATCATATATTACATCCAGCACAAATATTGAAGAAGAAAAATACTAAAAATAAGATGGGGAGCTGTGAGAATCATTCATCTCCAAAATCCGTTTCTTTTGTATACCATGAATTTTTAATTATTTCCTTTTAAAAAAGAATAATAATAAATTTGTGTTTCGTTTGAGATAAAAGATTTAAAAGGAAGAGGGCGCAAACCATTCCTTTTTTTTTTAATTTATGTCGCTACATGCATTCATTTGTATGCCATGTCCCCGGGCATTCCCCACCATCAAATTATTCTCATCTCCTTTGTCACGATTTTTTTTATTTTTATCAAAAGCAACACGTTCTCGGAGATAACCTTGTCCTATCTCTCCGGATCTTAAAATACATTGAAGTTAAACATAGATTTAGTAAAGTGGTTTAGAAATATACATGATGTAATAGGTACTTCAAAAAACAAGTATTGGGTCACATAATTAAATAATTACCATGGATTAAATGGAACGCAAACAGTAGGTTAAATCGATGACCATTATATAATTTAACTGTATATTTATAATTTGTTTAATTTAACTGATTGGGCAATAACAAAAAAGGAACAGGCGAAACTGGAAACCATGGAAATTAAACTTTAAAGGAGAATGGTGGGAATCCAAAGAAGTGAGAAAATTAAGAACCGAGATGTCCTAACTCGTGTAAAAGTTAAAAGTCTCAGCAAGGAGGCCCGAAAACTGAAATGGTGGGATGGACACCTAGCTAGAGTCAAGGACGAGAAATGGTCGAAAAGCAGCACCGAGTGGACTCCGATCGGCCAAACGAGAAGCGGGGGAAGACACTACATGAGGTGGAGGAATGAAATTACCCGAAGAGTGGGAACCAACTGGATGAAAGTGCTCAGGGACAGAGACTGTTGGTTCAAAATTGTAAAGAATCTATAAAAAGGAAAAAGTTATGTTTTTTTTGTAGTTTATAATGAATGTTGTTTATTTTATTTTATATTGAAAGTGGTAAAAATATAGTTTTATTATTTATTTTAAAAGAATGTTTTTATTTTATTTTTGTAGTTTATATTGAAATAAACATATGATGTCAATAAAGATTTATTATTATTATTATTATTATTTAACTGATTAAAAAGTATAAGTCGAAATTCACTTACTGATTACGAATAATATTATTTTTTATTTATTTCTTCATATTAAAAGCTATCCAAATAATCCGTAACTTATATCTTCACCAGGTATACGACATGCTATTGGGTCGTTTCATCTGAAATGTTTAAATTCAAATCTGAAATGATTATTTTTAAATTCAAAATGGAGTTAATGAGTTAATGAGATTGTAATGAGCTGTTGTTAATCCTCTCTTTTTTGATGTTATGTATTCCTTAGTTAACATCACCACAGAGTTCTGAGAAGGGTGTTGGAACAAAAGGACGATTCGCCATTGGAAGAAATTTTTAGTCATAAATAAATAATTAGGTCATTTTACCTTCCTACACTGAGGCGAAACCATCTCATCCTCATCTTATTGCAGGGATGTTGATATAAGCAACAAAAAATCGGTAAATCATAACGGACCTAAATTTACTCTTACCTTATCTTATCACTGTACCATACTTCAGTTCTGGGATCGAAAATATGATAAAACGTTGGGAAAATAAACAAAATGTTTTGATTTCATACATTTGTTTTACTAATTAAATAGCCTTTGCTTTGAAAATGGACATTTCATATGAAACGACCCAATACTTTATTATATAAAAGAAGAGTTTACCAAAATTGAATCAATCTGTAACTCATTTTGTCTAAATAATTAGATATTTTTAATTTATTCTATTCATTATATGGCGGTTCCTTCTTGGCTTATAATTACAATATTGAAAAATAATATAAAATATATTTTATTTCTTTGAAGTAACTAATACCCCAAACTAGGTAGCACTTATATAAACATAAAAAATGTTTTATGCTTATTAATTATTTAATTAATAATCGTAACTCCCGAATTTTTGTCTTCGCAACGTTAAAGTTAACACATCGGCAGGTAATATTTTTAAATTAAATTTAAGTAATAGTTAAAGAATGTTTTTGTCTTTTGGAGTGTTTATTTAACATTTTTCAACAATGATAAATAATGAAACATTCAAATTAAAAACTCAAGATGCTGTCAAGTAGTTTATTCAAACAACGAGTTACCAATAACTTATTATTTAATAGTACATAACTATAATAATATTAAAATGAAACAACTTGAGGTAATGTGGAGTAAGTGGACACTGGATTTGGCTGAATTCCACTTTATAGGACTGTAAAATCTTCATTTTTGAAGCTATAACAAAAATCCTTCATTTTTATCGAATTCCATTCATATCGCAACACCGTCTTTATAAATATAAATAATTAATAAGTATAACATCATTTTTGATTTAAGATAATCCTGCGTAGTTTGGGGGCGTTAGTTACTTTAAATAAATAAAACAAATTTTGTTTTATGCTTACATGATGTTTTGTTATTACATCATAAATTTAGAAATGTAACAATAAAAACCGGATAAATTTTTCATTACATAGTCTTTAGAAAAAATAAGTTTAAGATTGGTTCAGTAGTCCTTGGTTAGTACTTCAATAACGTTAAGTGTCCATGGTTTTGTTTTTTTAAATAGTTTATATGTCACAGATATTTCTAGGCAATCTCGTATGTTTTAACTCCTACATATTTTAAGATTCAGAGAGGTAGGACATGCTTATCTCTGGTAATGTGTAGGTTCTGATGTTTTAAAGACGACTGCCTAAAAAATATAACAGGTGTATTACAATAACAATTTAAATCTAAGACGAATAGGTCCTTAACTTCTCTAACAATACCCACATAATACTCCTAAATAATAATGCCCCTAAATAAGCTCTGTATTGATATAAATTTACAATCTAATATATTAAATTATTCTATTATTGACTTTATGAAAACTAAATGTGGTCTTGGAAACTAAATACAAAAGTTAATGTTTTCGTCGATATTCATCACTGGGTTTGACAGGAATTTTTGTGATGATAACGGAAAAAATTCTATCACCCCTAGATAAGTACAAATTTCACCTGAAAATTTCTTATTTGATTCATCAAAAAGGAATTTGAAAGCCGTACTTCTTCACAATGGTAACCGATATGCTTATGTGTTGGACACACAGTCCTTTGGAAAGAATGCTACGTAAATTTTGCGTTTGTTCTAAATAAGCTCGGCTGCTCTGACCATGAATGGACCATTTGTGGGGATTTGAAACTTATTTCCATGTTACTAGGTCAACAAAGTGGTTGCACAAAGTTTCCATGTTTCCTCTATGAATGGGATAGCCATGGAAAACACTATGTCAAGCAGACGTGGCCAATCAGAAAGGATCTAATTCCTGGAGTTAAAAATGTTGAAAGACAAAGTTTAGCGGGTCCTAAAAAGATCTTACTTCTACCACTTCATATCAAATTGGGGCTAATGAAACAGTTTGTGAAAGTATTACCCAAAAAAGGAGAGTGCTTCAAGTATCTTTGTGATCAGTTTCCTGGTAAATCCGATGCTAAGCTGAAAGAGGGAGTCTTTGTTGGGCCTGACATCAGACAACTTTTAAAAGATGAAAGCTTTGTCACTAAAATGGAAATGGAAGAAAAAAATGCCTGGAATTCATTTAAACTTGTTGTTAACAGGATTTCTTGGAAACAAAAAAGACCCAAACTTTGGTTGCTGAATTGTTACAAAACTATAAAATGTTGGGCTGCAACATGAGTGTCAAAGTTCATTTCCTTCACTCACATCTGAACTACTTTCCAGAAAATCTTGGCGCTGTAAGTGAGGAACAAGGAGAATGTTTCCATCAATATATAAAAGAAATGGAGCGCAGATACCAATTTCGATGGACTGTCAACATGATGGCATACTACTGTTGGATGTACAAAAAGGAAAAATCACAAGAACACAGCCGAAAATGTATCAAAAGAAGCTTTGATGGAAAAAGAAAACGTTTTTACAAAGACTTATAATAACTTTACGACAGATGTGCATTACTTATATGTTCATTTTAGCTAGTTATCGGTGTTTTATTTCTGCTTTTGCATGTTAAAATATTAAAAACAAATTCAAAATTTTCCGTATTTTGTACTTTTTCCAAAAACTTCCACTTTATTTTGTAGGCAAGCCTTACGTGATAGAAAAAAACCAATGTCATTTTTGAAATCAGCGCAAAAAAACTACATAGAGATAAGTTAACTAAATCATAACAATTTTTAAAAAGGGTTTTTTTTGCAGACCTGTGTTATCAGTTCTGAACCATTTTAATATTTATTTGTATATCTGTCATCTCATATTTCTGGTGATATCGCATTTATATTCTGAGTGGGAATCAAGAAATAAGAGAGTATAAAAATTGTAACATTTCTCGGGTAGTAGAATTGAGTAGGTGCGAATTTGGAGTCAAAAGTTTAATTTTAATAACACTATTTGTTTCTTCCGCGTTTGTTTTGATCCTAATTCAATGATAATATTATGAAATTTCGGTATAGATTAATTTCGAAATATAACATTTTAAATCTATTTGCGTAATAAATTTATAAATCGAAAGATTTTGAGTGCACGCACCAATCACGGTAGAGCGAATTCAAAAAGTCTTTTGTGTTGATTAAACGTTTACCCAGGAAGATCTCAAGGCTCTAAAAGGCACATATGAATTTCTATAAATAAAAAAAATTGGTAAGAGAAGTCATCGAAGTGTTTACGTAACGATGCCCTTGCAACCGTAGTTATGTAAATAAGTTGACAATAAAAATATATTCTTCAATTGATTTTCTTATTTTTTATCTATATTCAAATAATTATCTATAATCAAATTAAATTAAAAAATAAGACTAATTATTATTTTTATTTTTCGTATAGACCATTCGGATCACTTTATTTTCCTTTCTTCTGGGCCGACAACAGACCACCTGGAGAACACGACCGTCGATTTAACGCACTTCAGAGAGATGAAGTCGCCATCGTAATTGTGGACAATGAAAACACAAGGAGTGAGATAATTGTACAAAGAAGGGCAGAAGAACTACAATCCATTGCAGAGACACACCGTTCATATGATGCCCTCCACGGATATCATTTCAATATGAAACAAATCCAACTTGAAACAGGTGTAGAAACAAATAAAAAGTCACTCCCAAGGAGTTCTATGCTTACCGCTTAATGATCAGAGACAATGAAACATACAATCATATTCTCAACACTCACCGTTTATTCCAACAATTCCTGGTAGATATGATGCAAAAATAGAAGCGGAATCAGAAGAAACTGCGCACAGAAGAATACATACATACACCTTCGAGACGCGATCATAAATGAGGAAAAGATTGGTGACATTGGTACAATGGTAATCTTACCCTCATCTTACATAGCAAGTCCAATGCATGCGTACGAATCCGCTCAATATGCCATGACCTACGTAAGTAAATATGGACGACCTGACATCTTCATAACATTCACATCGTGGCCAGAAATCAAAGAACAAATAAGATACGGACAAGGCCCCATGGATCACTACAATATAATAGCCCGAGTTTTTCGACAAAAACAATTGATATTTATTCGAGTCATGAGAAAATACCACATCTTTGGAACCGTTGGATGCTGGATGTACACAATTGAATGCCAAAAACGAGAACTGCCTCACTCACACTATCTCATATGGCAACACGACAGAATTCAAC
Source organism: Troilus luridus (assembly GCA_964056705.1). Classification (NCBI taxonomy): domain Eukaryota; kingdom Metazoa; phylum Arthropoda; class Insecta; order Hemiptera; family Pentatomidae; genus Troilus; species Troilus luridus. Next base: position 91,749,020 of record OZ057412.1, on the reverse strand, counting down.
CCACGGATATTGACAAAATTATCTAAGCTGAATTTCCCAATCCACAAGAAGAACTGTAAAAAACACGATTCACGGACCATGCGGCCCATTAAACCCCAATTCGCCATGTATGAGTGATGGGAACTGTACAAAAAAAATACCCTAAACCATACTTGGACGATACATAAACCGGAGATGATGGTTATCCTAAATACAGAAGACGATCACCCAAAAAAGGTGGCTTCACAGCAAAAATACGAATACGAGGCAAAGACAAACTGGAAATAGACAATCAATGGGTATTACCATATAACCCACTACTTTCCAAAATGTTCCAAGCACACATAAACGTAGAATACTGCAATTCAGTGAAATCCATTAAATATTCCTGTAAGTATGAGAACAAAGGGAGTGGCATGGCTGTATTTCAAATAGCCAAAGATAGCAAGCAACAAAACAGAAACGATGAGATCCTAATGTACCAAATGGGAAGATACATCAACAGTAAAGAAGCAGCGTGGCGGATATTCGGTTATCCTATACACGAACACGAACCAACTATGCAACATCTAGCAGTACATTTAGAGAATGGACAGAGATTTTACATTACACCGCCAGAAAAATTGCAAGCGAACCACTCAAGAACACAACATTAAGAGCTTTTTTCCAACTGTGCCAAAAAGATCCATTCGCAAAAACATTACTGAATGTCGACGTCCCCATCTATTATACGTGGAATGAAACAAAATCAAAAATTTTTCAATGACAAAACAAGGAATTCCAGAAGAGAATAATCTAGGAATCATGAAGACTAACGCACTAGGCCGAGTATACACCGTAAATCCGAACAACGCCGTATGTTTTTATCTCCGGATGTTGCTACACGAAATACGGGGACTAAAAAATTTCAGAGATCTCAAGAATGTTGACGGTTACCTATGGCAGACGTATAGGGAAGGATGCCAACGCTTAGGACTACTGAAAAATGACAACCACTACATGTATTAACACTACAAGAATATTAAGGTACACGACAAGAAGCCTCACTCACAGCCTCAGCTGAGCAAATCAGAGACTTCTAATAATAATAATAATAATAATTCTAACAACATGTAACCTATCGAATCCAAAACAGCTATGGGACTCCTTCAAAGTGAGTATGAGTGATGACATACTGTACCAAATCCGAAAAGCTAATCCAGAACTGGCCATCGAATTCTACGACGACATCTTCAATCAAACATTCATTCGTCTGGAAGATAAATGTTTAGCGATAAAAAACCAGACCTCAGTACAACTTGGGATGCCAGCACCAAGACAAGATGCTTTCAGTGTGGTAAACTTCGAAATTACAAAGGAAAACAGCTACAACCCCAACGAACTACTTCAATACATTGCTCACAACAAACCACTTCTCAATGGCAATCAATAAAAGTAGCACATTGCACTACTTTTACAAATAGGCGAAGGCACATATGCTATTGCCCAGACGAACGGCCTCATTGAACTCAACAGTGATTTCTGCAACATAGCCATTACTGAAAAAGAACTCATCGACCAAATTTATCCAAATATTGTTCATAACTATACCTATTTCAGAAGTCAATTTTAGCAACTAAAAATAATATTGTCGACGATATCAACTTTAATATTCAAAAGAAAATTCCCGGGGAAGAGAGAATATACAAATCGATCGACACGATGGTAAACGCTGAAGAAAGTGTCAACTTCCCTATTTTTAAATTTTTGGCAAGTACCAGGAATGACATTACATTGCCTTCGACTGAAAATTGGATCTCCAATCAAACTATTCAGAAATCTCAACTCACCAAAACTATGTAATGGAAGAAGGATGATCGTCAAACAGCTATCGAATAACATCATCGAAGCCGAACTTATGACTGGGAAGTACAAAGGACACACAGTATATATCCCCAGAATACCACTGATCTCTACTGAATTGCCATTCCAATTTAAAAGACTGCAATTTCCAATCAAATTAGCCTATAGTTTTACAATTAACAAAGCGCAAGGACAAACTTTAAAATACTGCGGCATCAACCTCAAATACTCCTGCTATTCTCACGGTCAACTATACGTAGCTTGCTCTCGAGTAGGAAATTCGAAAAATGTATACATACATATACCGGATAACAAAATGAAAAATGTTGTTTATAAACAAGTATTGTAAATAGAAGTATCTTAGATAGAATTTATTTTCAATAAAAAATTTGTATCTCATATATTTTATATTTTATTCTTTTATTCCAACTACCACACAATCTCCTGTCAACTCCCTGAGCGAAGCCGGGTATCCCAGCTAGTATCTTATATTCCTAACTTATACTAAAATGTATTCTAATGGAATTCTATAAACTATTTGTAATTATTAATATCACATGGAACGACATGTAGTAAGCTTATTTAAGCATGGAACATGAGGGGAAAAAGAGAGAAAAAAAAATATACATTAAATACAATATTGTATATGTATTTATATTAATAATATACTGAAGATTATATTATCCCTAGTAAAAGCCATAGATTCGGATCGATCTCTTATCTCTCGATCTCGATATCTCTGATCTTGTTCTTCGACATTACTGAGCATTCATATATATTTATGTAAAAAATTAAGGGTGTTTGGTATTGGCTGTAATGATTCTAAACCCAACGATTGTGCAATGTGAGAACAATTCGCCGCTAGGTTTTCAGCTATAAAGGTACTATTTTATAGAGAATACGTGAGCAACAGAAGGGTCTTCAGTGAACACTGGATCAATCCACAGTCGACAACGTAATAAATAGATTTATCTACCATAGCCGATCTCGAATTCGGGACCTTAAGGTTGGTACATAGCGCCTTACCCATTTAGCTACTCCGCTTCTAAAAGATGCCGAAATTACATTTCCATGAAGGTCACCCATCCAAGAAATAGCTGCTCATGGCACTGATTTAGCTTCATTGAAGTATTCAACATGATGACAATAACACAAAAGACATTTATTTTTAAACATGATCTTTGTGTTTTACATTCTTTAAACGTAAACACTTTTCCTGGTTTCACTAAGCCAGTTTCATAAGGAAAAGAGACACAAAGCTCTTACCGGAAATCGATTCACATTTTTTTTATTTTAATTAAACCTGACTATAAAAAATTTGAAATTTAAAGACTAATGCTATTGAATTTTATTCATTGGCATCTATTTTACGTCATTTATATATTGTTTACATTGGAATGAATATTTAAATTTCACTATTAATTGCGTATTGTCACAAAGTTGGCACTTTTATTGATGTAGACCTAAAAGTAGTCGTTCGGTGTCGCTTATTCCTATTTGCGAAGGGACCCATAATACTCTAACTATATTTATTATTTTATTTTAAGGCCTTGTTTATTTGTTGAATTCAGGTTGTAACACTTATATTTTTATATTTACTATTATCAATGATTAAAATATATAAATTAAACGGTTAATAACAGATAGGAGTTTTTTATTATGACTGAATTCGCTACGTTATAATTTTTATATATATTCTTTATACAACCGCTTAACCCGTGAATAAGTGGTTAAGTCGAATTGTGTCCAGATAGAGTAAATTGTATTAATCGGAACGCAATTTCTTAATTCCCTTAGTTTTGACTTGAAATAGAGTTGTAATATAAGCAATAACTCCTTTTCAAGCCAATCCCTGACCTAGCCGATACTACGAAAATAACACACTTCCCTAAGTATATATAAGCTTTTAATTTTCCCATGCTATTTTCATATGTAAATAAATAAATTCGGATAAGTCTGAGTATATGGTTAATAGCAGAAAAGGGCGAAATATCGGTGATATTGTTGTAGGAGGGAATAAGTTCGGACATGTGGAGAAGTTTAAGTACTTAGGGTCTAGGGTCTTTTCGTAACTAGGAAAAACGAAATGCAAGAGGAAATAAAGGAGCGACTAAATGCGGGAAATGCTTGTTATTATTCGGTCTCGAAATTACTAAGCTCGCGTATTTTGTCCCAAAATTAGAATTGATAAAAAAAATCATCCTTCCATCTCTTCTCTACGGACGTGAAACTTGGCTGCTAACGCTGAAGGATGAACAACGTCTTCAGGTATTCGAAAATAAGGTGTTACGTAGAATATTCGGTCTAAAAAAGGATGAGACCACTGGGGAATATAGGAGATTACATAACGCGGAATTGCGAAGCATGCATCCGGTAAATATTATTCAGGTGATGGTGTTGCGAAGACTAAGATGGGCATGTAGGGTTGCTGGGCTTAGCAACGAAAGAATTCCTAAGATGTTAATAGGCGCTGTACCAACATGGAAGCGCCTGAGGGGTAAACCGAGGCGTAGGTGGGAGTATTGCGTTAAGAGTAACCTGGCGGGTTCGGGTTTGGTGGGTGCTCCATGGCCGGAGATGTGTAAGCATTGATTGGCGGCCTTGGCATCGAGCCTTCGGGTTCGTTAACCCTTTTATTTATTTATTTTTATAGGTAAAATAGACTTCAGTTTGTTTAATCTCCATTCATTTATGATTACTTGGGTCACTGAATAACATCCCGCACAAATCTCCGATATAGATGAGTCTGTGAAAGATATTTCATAATAAAAAAATTGGTGGAATATGAACACTATATCCTCCGGTGTGGAGCTTATTGGAATTACCCTCAGTTAATTCCTTTTTTTCTGGAAAAAGTACGCACTGGAGATATCTGTTTTTGTTCGATTGCTAAAATTTTCCTTCTATTTGGGTCTGCCAATTGGTGTAATAAAACGATCAATATCGTAATGCTTCGCTTGGTAACGCAGATGCCTGGGCTCGCTTCGACTACTCCAATTGAAAGCCTCAATGTTCTCAATCGAATCTAGCTTTTTTAAGATGCTTTTTGTAGCAGGTGAATAAATAATACGGCCATAGCCTAGTTATGACCTTAACAGAATCCTACATGCTCTTAACATTATTTCCCCGCCTGATCACCAGCCTTTCCGCAAATGGATTTTTAAAATGTTTAGACTTTTACTGTAGTTTTGTTTTAGTGTATTTATGTTACTTTTCAATTTTAATTAATGGTTAAATAATAATCTATAATTTGAGATTGGATTTAATAAAGTACACTGGTGTTTATAGAACAGTGCAGCGAAGCAAAAATAAATGCAGGTGAAACTATTAACTAGGTGAGTAATGAAGTCTGGTGTATTGTTTATAGAGATAAGTATAAGAAACGACAAACTATTTCTTGTTGCCCAGAAAACAGATAATTATTTTATTGTAGAAAGATTACATTAGTTTAAACATGGTAATCGACAAGAGTATCGGCCCATATCTCTGTGGGTCTTGTCTATTTTTAATTGGGATTACAGCAGACTTTTTCCACCGCACTAGGAAACCTTTGTGAATCCACATTTTAATATTAAAAACTAGAAGGTACTTTAGTTTACGAAGGGAGGATTTTCTGGAGAAATATAGCCTACATATTTATATAAATAAAATGAGGTACTTTGTATTATATTTCTATAAATTAAAAAAAAAATTTGACACACTCTTCTAACCCCCTTTTTTATAGTGGAGCATTTAAAAAAGAGTTTCTTGGCTATTGGAAAACTGGGGGTTGTCTGCCATGAATAGTTAGGAGTTCTGAAATTATAGGTTCATGACTGGAAGGAAAAATAATTAATTAATAAAATATTTATCAGCGATAATCGATTCATTGATTCATAGCAGGTATTTTGTTTCGTATATTACTCTGATTTTTCTTATTTTTTACAAGGATTCCTTAATCGTTCTACTACAGTAAGAAATATTATGAAATCCTATTAACTATTAACATTCATTTTTTCATTTCATATCAATCAGGGTTTTCATTGTTTTCCATTCGAAAACTGTTAAATATTTGTCTGCATTATTTGATTGCTGCATTAACTATTCGTGACTGCAGTTTTTACATTTATTTAATTTTTTTTTTCTTCAATCAGACAACTAACAATTAATCGAAATATTTTTCAGTGTTAGTTCGGTACATTTATAAATAAAAAAAGAAATAATTCAACCGAGGTTATAGAGTTCACGATCCGATTTTATTGGCTTTTAACTAAATATTTTACACTCCATTTATAAAGATAATGGTTTGTTATAGATTATATTGCAATAATGAAAAATGAAATACATAGTTTCTAATATTTGACTTCCGTTATTAAACCATTCCCAAGGTTTATTCATTATCTCATTCCGCGTATAATACTGAATCATCTGAACAAACAGAAGTGTGACGAAAAAACTGGAGATGAGTAATCCGTTTTTGGGACAGTCAGAAGACGAGTATTTAACAATATATTGACAATAACACTCACATTCGTTATAACAGTGGTGCTTAATAGGTAACAATTTTGTTTGTTATGCTTTGCGATAATGCTAACTTTACATCGATGCATGTAATCTCAATAATTCGTTTATGGTTGATAAAATACACATTTTTTGTTTGTGTGTGCTTGTGTAAGTATATGTTAATGAAATACACAGTTACATGGAACGAAGGCCAGAAATTATGGCCAAAAGGAAGTTGTTTAGAGCTGTTTACTGCCATATGTGTGGTTAAATGTTACGTAGTCTCTTGCTCACTAGTAAACATTATTAGTATTTATTCAGCTAACAATTTTTTTCACTTTTTGCTTAAAATTATCAAGTCTTTAAGAAAGAAGAAGAATTTACAGAAAATAGATATATTTACCAATCATATTTATTTTCTGTAAATCTTAATCTAATGAAAGCGTTGTATTCACTCATTATACTTACTAGATGTATTTTGTATACAGTTGTAAATTTCAATAAATAAATTTTAAAAAAAAAATTAAAGCTTAATACTATAAACCGAACAAATAACGTAAGCCCTAAAAGCTTATAATTTATCATAAATTAAATACTCTAAGAGTATCTAGGATTTTAAAATAATTAAAAATGTGTTTTTGCGAAATAAAATTGACGTTGATCTGTATGTATGCATATTTTATTTAATAAATGAGGATATATTATGAATAAAATATAATTTAAAACTAATGTTGAGATTTTATTAGAAAAAAATCCTATGTTGCTAGCTAAATAATATAAACCACCAAATAAGTAAGCCATGAAAACATGGAATTTAACTTCACCAATTTAATATAGTATAGAAACTAGGATTTTAAAATAATAAAAAGTATATTTTTGCAAGACAGAATTTTTCTCAGTTTATAAAATTATGTGTGTGTATACATATATATATATATATATATATATATATATATATATATATATATATATATATATATATATATATATATATATATATATATATATATAAATATACAAAGACAATTATTTTGAAAGTTGAACGTCTTCAATAGAATTGTTGAGATTTTATTATTTTAAAAATTACTCTTGCTTCTGTTTAAACTAATTTATTGAGTGCTTTTGCCCACGGCTTCGCTCCCGTGGAATTTGGTCTGCCAAATAAGAGTTTCGCGATAGATCATTTTAAATAAATAATTTAATTATTTTAAACTATACGTTACTCGTACATCCGAAATTTCAGATGTCTAACTTCAAAACTGAAGTTGATAAAAATAGCCTATGTCTTTCCCCAGGCTTGAGATTATCCATATCAAATTTCATCACAAACGGATCAGCAAAGCCGTGAAACGTACATTGACACTGATTAACAAACGGGCCGGACAGAAGTATACTGTTGTTCGTGTCAGTAAAGGATTAGTATGTAATGTCATTGAATTTATTGAAAAGGATTACTTAGTATAACGGTTTCACTTGTCGTACGGCAGCAGCGAGAAGTGAACTATGTTACTTGATTTGTTTTGTTGAGCAAAAATATGTAGAGTTTGCGAGTAAGAAATACGTGAGCAAGGATACAAACTTTGCCCCCCTTAGGGGTAGAATTTCGGATGCCTACGTCATACCAAAAACACACCCTCCAAGTTTCCGGTCTCTACGACCAGCGGTTTAGCTGTTGACCCGTCAGTCTGTCATTCAGGACCAAGCATTTTATATGTAGAGATTATGATCCAATAACACAATGAATCCATAATAAATTGTAGCCTATGTGTTATTTTGATGTATAACCTATATGACTATAAAGTTTCATCCAAATCCGTTCAGTAGTTTTTGCGTGAAAGAGTAACACACATACATCCATCCTCACAAACTTTCGCATTTATATCCTGAAAATAAACTATGTTACTTGATTTGTTTCGTTCGGCGAAAATATTCGTAGATTTTGTGATTAAGAAACACGTGAGCATGTTACACAGGTGGGATCCCTGTAGCGATGCTGACAATATTTAACAATTTAATTAAATAACCGCGATTACCTACTAACCGTATGTTGGAGGTAATATCGAGGATGTGTTATAACCTAGTACTTTTTAATAATTTATCGTTATATTATGACCAAATTACACAAAATCATTATAAATTGTAGCCTATGTGTTATTCTCATGTATAACCTATATTATTGTAAAATTTCGTCCAAATCCGTTCAGTAGTTTTCGCGTGAAACGGTAACAAACTTTCGCATTTATAATATTAGTAGGATTGAAGAACTAGTTTAAACCGGATAGTTGGAGGTGCAGCAGGAGCCAATGCTGTTTAAAGGAAAACTACCAGTAAATAAATAATGCATGAATAAAAAAAATATATATATATTGACTATGAATGGGCAAGTAAGTAATCCGGTTATGGGGATTAAAAACAACAGGAATAACTAAATTACTCGTGGATTTCTAATTTTTAACACAAGTGTAGGTCATGACTGAACGAGATATGAAGCGTAGAGTGTGTTTGTATGAGGAAAGAATGTACTCGACAAAAGTTTATATTAAGAACAAGATAAGGCAAAACATAGTCACTTGCCATTGAACGTTTATATGTGTGTATATAATAATACAGCCGACAGTAAAGAAAAACATATATAGATATTTTTATTTTAAAAGAAAAGTTATGTCCAGGACCGGGACTCGAACCCGGTTTTCTTTTCAAATAAAAATATTTAAAAATTAGATCTTTACAAATAAAAATATTTAAAAATTAACTTTTCTTTTGAAATAAAAATATTTAAAAATTAATAAAATCAATAACTAATAAAATAAAATAAATTATAAAAACATATATATTTTTAAGATAGACTCATTGTCTAAAATTTCGAAATTGAGATTCGATTCACAAAACTTTTTTCAGTTAATAATGTACAAGTCAGGTGTGGATAAATAAATAAATTAAACAAATCTTTCTCATGTACCATCTTAGTATGTATATGTCTTGGAATATGCGTGAAATTTTTCTATAATGTGCTGATATGATCAAGATTACTAAGTAAAAAAAAATACTGTAGCGTAGCTTATTGGTTTAGTCATTCTTCATCATTGGCCTAATTAATGACAGTAAGTTGTGGTTAGATTATTACAGCAAGGTCAGCCTTTATATTATAAACATTATTATATTATATTATACTATAGCCATTACATACAAAACCATATACAAGTTTTAACTCTTCATTCGTTTCCTTTTTAATATTCTCGATAAAATAATCGTTAGTTTTAGTATAAAAAATAGAGTGTTATTATGGGAGATGTGTATGTTTCTGTCATTATTGGATCAAGTTATGAACGTTTCAACCAACATTCGAAGATCACGATATAACCTAAACATTTTGTGCATGTCGCTCAGACTAGTTACTATATACACTGAGTATTAAAATTATTTTTATTCTCGTAGGAAATCAAAAAGTAGACGAATGGAAATTTAAAGCTTGTGACTTGTATCGAAGTGATGATCGGAACTGATACCTTTACTTATTTTTAATAACATAAGGTACTGTGTTACTGTACTACGATAAAGTGACCATACCATGGCGGATGGGGCTGGAGGGAGACGGACCTCTTGAGGAGTTGGTAGCGGCGCCTCCGCTCCTCGGCCGTGGGCTGGGCTTTCTTCATCGCGGCAACATGAGGACTGCCGGGGCTAAAGCACCCGTGCCCGCGATAACAAGACCATCGAGAGATAAGGTGAGTCACAGTTGACGAAGAGAGTGGGGAGCAGTACGTAGCACACGTAAAAGGGAAGTCTGTTTGCACTTTATCTGAGGAATGCTATTGTAATTGCTAGCGAATGTAACCGAAAATGGAACGAAGAAATATATGCCAATAAAATCCACTGCTATAAACTGTCCTGTAAATAATGGATCACTATAATTTCTTGATGACGAGCCTATAGTTAGCAGTTATATAACAACTTATAGTCATTCATTATATCAATGATGGCTACATCGACAAAATAAAAAAAATAACTGTGCCACTACAACCCATGAAGGGTCTGAAGTTAAGTACATGTTGGAGACTGTACTGTTTCTTGGACAACGGTTGTGCAAGGAGGTGATTTGTCCTAGATCACGCTATACCACGAGATACTCACTTTTAATTTGGGTACCTACTTTATAGAGATTGGATGAGCCCCAGGAGGGTCGTAGATCCCTTTTAATCTATCTCCGGACGATAACAGTTGAAATAGAAGTATGCCAGCGAACGGGATTTGAACCCAGGAGCTACGGCACTGCAGCTGGGTGGTAGAGCACTGAGTAGCCACTCCGTTCACTGATGTAAACATAATTAGCTAAGATATTACTTTTTTTTTACTTCAGATTCTCAATCACGTCAGAAATCTAGAAAACAAGAAAGCACCTATGTTGCATGATACATAAGATGATACAGAAAAGATGGTTCATGAGAAAAATGGCAACCAGAGAAGGTTTTTTATTATTTATTTTTATTCACTAATTCATCAACACCTATCCAGTACAATATTTACTATCATTGAATTGTCTGTCTAAATAGGTTAAACATAAATGAGTGAGATGGGACCCTTGAAGAAGAAAATATCTTCCGTTGCATTTTTTATTATATAATTTATTTTATATAATATTAGATTATAATTGATTATATATATTTTAACCATATGTATATATATATATATATATATATATATATTCCTAGTGAAGCTCATTGTTTGATAATGTGCACTAGGATGAGTGTTACCTTCATCAGATAATCCAGAGAATAGAGGGACCACGACTATAGGCAGACTAAACTGTCGAGAAGAAAAGAACTGAGAAGAAAAGTTTTCTATTTCCCTCAACCAGGGTATCTTTATAGCGTTGTGTCAACGGTTGTTTAGGAGAGTGCTCAAGGCCGGGTCACGCCAGGTAATCAGCCTTGCGCTACAAGCTTGCTCATGCGAAAACTTTGAATGCCGAGACAGTTTCACACAACTGTTAGATAGTCAAAATATTCTTTTAGATTCAATAGTGTATATATGTAATAGTATATTGGTGAATATACGTCTTATTAGCGAATGAGGGTATTTGTCTTTTTTGCCATAACGTTGAATTTAGGTGAAAGAAGTTTATACTAGCACATATTCCATAGTAGCAAAAAGTGACGTTAAATGAACAAACAACTAGCACATACATTAATATATGTATATACATTTATAAATATGTATATTATTTTTGCATACATATAGATAATAATGAATAACGCTTAATTTATAAGATTGGCGATAATAAGCGTTGATTGATTAGATTAGGACTTGAAATATGTATTAAGTGATTTATTATTATATATGTATATAATTAGTAATTATTAACAATTCTATGCCCTAGTTAGTTAGCGGATATTCAATAACAACAACACTTAAAGCTTTTAGTAGGAGATAGAGAAACCGAGAAAATACAAAAAATAAAAGAACCACTGTGGTATTAATAGTCAATGAAAATTAATTTTCCATCTATAAAACAAAAAATAGAAAAACTACTTTCTTCTTCGTACCACGTTTATTAGTTCCAGCCATTTTCCATGAAATTAAAACATCCCCATTTTTCACAAGACAATTTTTATCTGAGTTTGATTAACCGGATCGATATAATAAAGAATATTTCTTGAGAAAATAGTATTTTTAATGATACTGAAAACAAGGGATGATATAAGAATAATTCAATATTTCTAAAATTGTTTTAGGTGCAGGAAAGGAATAGGTAGAACCCGAAAATCCTTTATGAACGATTACACTAAGTTAGATGAATACGCATTTCATCCTTCTAATCTCTTAGTCCAAGCTATCCAATCCTTTTGGATTAGTAGAAGGTTTTTTTTATGGTGATCATATATTGCGTTTTATATATATATATATATATATATATATACATATATGTAAAATCCAAGTACTGGATATTTAGTTAGCATATAATAATATGATAATACCAGAAAATTATCCGTTTCCGACGATAAACGATGTCATAGATAAGGTGCCTAACTGCAAATTCTTTAGTGTTGTTGATATAAACTCTGCTTTTTGGAGTATTCCTTTAAAAAAAGAAGATAAAGAGAAGACATCGTTTATAACTAAATTTGGTAAACTTATGTTCAAAGTTCTCCCTTTTGGACTTAAAAATGCACCAGCTATCTTTCAACGGATATTATCAAATTTTATAAGGAAAAGAAAATTAGACGAATTTTGTGTTAACTATATAGATGACATATTGATATTTTCTAAGTCATGGGAAGAACATGTTTACCATATTGAGAGACTTTTACAGGTGATTGAAGAGGAAGGTTTCAAACTAAAATTAGAAAAGTGTAATTTCGCGTCAAATTCGGTAAAATATCTTGGTCACATAATTCGAGAAAACAGAATATCCCCCGCTCAAGAGAATTTGATAGCTATAAAAAACCTGAAAAGACCGACAAACAAATCGGAAGTACGAAGTATTTTAGGTTCTATTAATTTTTACTTGAAATATATTGAAAATAGTGCCGAGAAATTTGAACCTTTGCATAAATTATTGAGAAAGAATATCGAATTCAAGTGGACTGATGAATGCGAGAAAAGTTTTAACTTAATAAAAGCCTATTTGTGTTCTTCTCCGATTTTAGCAATTTATGATATAGATAAAGATGTCTATATAGATACGGACGCTAGTTACACGGGTATTGGAGCAACTTTAAAACAACCTCAAACTGACGGAAAATTACATCCAGTTGCATATTTTTCAAGAAAACTTTCTGAAAAAGAGAAGAAAATGGAGATTATTTATCTTGAATGTAAAGCTATTAAAGATGCTATAAAGTATTGGCAATATTATTTAATTGGTCGGGAATTCACCGTATGTAGTGATCATAAACCATTGGAAAATTTGAGAACCAAATCCAGAACAGATGAGATTTTAGGTGATTTGGTACATTATTTATCTCAATTTAATTTTAAAATTATCTACAAAAGAGGAAAAGAAAATGTTCTAGCTGATCTTCTGTCTAGACAACCGGTTTTAGAATATTTCGAAAATGAAGATGCTATCAGGGTAGTAAATTTAATAGAATTTAAAGAGATAATTAATGATCAAAATAAAAACCTCCAAGAATTAAACTCTGCTCAAAATATAGAAAAAAATGGTAGCATAATATTTAAGAAATTAAGAGGCAGAACTAGAATCTTTATTTCTACTGATTTTGGCTTAGAAATTATACGCCGCGTACATGATTATTACGGCCACATTGGTGCCATGCAAATGAAAGAGAAAATAAGACCAATATACTATTTTAAGAATTTAGACTCATAAATAACCCAATTTTGTAAAAATTGTACCATTTGCTTAGAAAATAAAGTGCGTACTAGTAGACCCATTGGCTTAATGTCAAAGCTAGGTCCCGCACAGGAACCCTATGAAATCTTGTCTATCGATTCCGTTGGTGGTTTTCGGGGAAATCGATCGTGTAAGAAATTTATGCATATACTGGTAGATCATTTTAGGGTATGCCTGGATTTCTACGACGATAGGTCAATGTGCTGGAGATTTCATCAAGCTTATTGATCCCATTGCTCAGAATAATAAAATCAAAATTATTCTAGCTGACCAATATACAGCCCTCAGTTCTAAAATCCTTAAAAATTATCTAGAGAAGATGAAGATCCATTTAATATTCACCTCAATAGATTGTCCACAGTCTAATGGACTAAACGAGAGGCTTAACCAAACGCTGGTAAATAGAATAAGGTGTAAAATTAATAGCGGTGATAAGCGTGCATGGCCAAGAATAGCTCAAGATTGTGTGTTAGAATATAATAGAACTATTCATTCTTCAACTAAATTCGAACCGACATACTTACTGTTTGGAAAAAAATCATTAATTTCTCCGTTTCATACACTAAACGAAAATGATCTTGAGAGGGATAGAAAAGAAGCATTTCTAAATTCTTTGAAAAATTTTGAAATAAATAAAAGAAGAGTAGACAAAACAAGAAGAGTTCACGAACTCAAAGTTGGTGATAAAGTGTACATAGAGAATGGGAACAAATTAAATAGAAAGAAAATGGATAAAGTAAGAATTGGACCATTTAGGATTCTCAGCAGGATTTCAAGTTCAATGTATGAAGTTGAATGTGGAAAAAAGAAAAAAAAATCAAATTACTTTCACAGCAGCAAATTGTCACTTTTCCCTTCTGGAAAAATGATTTCAAGGGGGGGGGATGTAAAATCCAAGTACTGGATATTTAGTTAGCATTGGTTGAGGTTATGGAACCTTCACATTTATAATAGATCACCTGGTGCTAATAAGAAGAATCAGAATAAGAGTAACTTTATTAGTTGGATTTCAACCTGTAATTTAATTAATCTTTTCAGGTTTGTATTGTTTAGTTGTGTTATATAAATAGTGTATTAATATGTCTTGTTTATCTTTTAAAACGTTAATATGTAATCTTTTCAGATTAATAAAATCAGTTATTATCCTGAAAATATTATTTATACTTACTAGCTTTGCTGTGGCTGTTATAATAGTATTAAAAAATATTACGTTAAAATTTGAATTTTATAGAAATAATGAATGAATGAAAAAAATGAATTAAATAGATTTTTGATTTTACATATTATTCATCTTATATCTATGTATGGTACATAATAAATAAATAACATACGAAATTCTTAACTGATACCATAAAAACATTAGTTTAATGAGGTATACAATGGATTATTCACAATTATGGCTAATAATGTTATTTTAAATTACAACTATTTATTTCAATTTAAAAAGCACTGATCGATGCACAATATTTTTGTTAATCTGTCCTTTGCTAATACAAATAGATTAAATGTTTTACGAACACGTGAGCATGCAGTATATAATTGCCCATGGGAGAAACATGATTTTTTTAAGTACAAGCCGCAAATAGACATTGCCTGGCCTTGAGACTTGTTGATGGTCATAGCAAAAGCCAAGCGTATTGCAAATTGAAGTCTTTTGAACGGTATTATGGGCTCTGATCATTGAAAAACGTGGCTAAAGGACGATTCCTCCTTTAAAGATTCCAGTCAACATGGCTGCTTCAATAACATTTTCGGTGATCTTTTTGATGACCAAACGTGTAGCATTCCATAATTTAGGCGGATTCAAATTACGCAGAAGAATAATAGGTGTATCGATCTTCAACCGAAGATTGTGCGGAGGCAATCCTGGTATATCAAGAGAATTTAAAAATTCAGTTGGATAATTTACGGCTTGGTTTTCATCAACAATAGTATTGATTGATTTAAAGGGCATTAGATCACCTGGTAACAACTGTTATATTTTTGAAAGTTAATTTCGTCAATATCAGTATTTTTCGCTGCCAAAATAGCACGATAACAGAGCCAATTGTAGTCCAAGTAATTATTTAGTTTTTTTTCGGGAAGACGCTCCTAATTAATTCATCTTTTGTCTGAACCACAGTGCTGAAATTTTCTGGCAATTTGATGGATTGCGTATTTGGATGCAGTTCCGTTTCCAATATCCAACAATAGTTTTAAAAATATTTTTGCTGATGGATTATTTTGTAATTGTACTCGCATGTTTATGGTCGATCGAAGTGTTTCAACATTTCGCCATAAAACCGATTGTTTTAAACATGCGTTAATCTCATCGGCAAAAGTAGAGCGATGACTGGTTGTCTGTAAAATCACCAGATAGTAATAGATCACCATCACCGAATAGCTTGTCGTTGTTGTTCCAATCTTTTATAGTTCTATTTTAATTAATAATTATTAATTACAATGTAAATATATATATATATATATTATTGCGGTCATTAATCGAAATAAAATATAGCCTATATTTTAAGTTGGGCAATGTTACATATAAGTGCGAAATTTCATTAAAATCGCTCCAGTAGTTTCGGAGATTAGCCCGGACAAACATCGCGACATGATATTTTTATATAATCTATTAAGATATATTAAATACCTTATTTCAGAATCAAAAAAGTAAGTTGGAAACGAAACCTCTACAGCCTTAACGATTCTGCCCTTATAAAATTTAGACTTATTACAAAATAAGCTGGAAGTTTTATTTCTCAGAGTACTAAGGACAATCGAAATAGATTTCGAAAAAAACTACTTAGTAGGAAAACCAAGATGAAGTAACAGCTTTTTAAGTTTATATGATTTTTTTTATACTTTCAGATCTTCTTAAAAATAGAAGATCTATTAGGTAATAATAAATAAATATAGCCTGAAATTCCAACACGAGTTCAAACACGAAATTTATTCTCATAATACAATATATTGAGTAGTTGAAGCAAAGAATTTAAAATTGAAATGAACATTGGACACCCATTTTTATAAGTTGACTCGTATTAAGTACAGACTTTATCGCTCAAGTACATGGTTGGCATTATTAATATTTCTAATACATATTCCATTACTTATATTTAATTAATAAGAGGCCATTAATGAATTTCAATCTTTTTAATGATTGCTAATAAATATTAGAGGTGCATTATGGATACTTGTTCAAACCGTGTTTGAAGCTAATATCTAATTTATACGTAAAATTATGCATCAATTAATGAGTACAGTCCCTAAGCGTAATGTAAGCGTTTTACTTACAAGCTATATAATTGTTTGAATGAACACTTAATACGAGTCAACTTATAAAAATGGGTGTCCAATGTTCATTTCAATTTTAAATTCTTTGCTTCAAATACTCAATATATCGTATTACGAGAATAAATTTCGTGTTTGAACTCGTGTTGGAATTTCAGGCTATATTTATTTATTATAAAACTCTAACGGACCGGATTTGTTGTACGCCTGGTCACTTGGGTGACCTCGGATACAACGCATAATTCGAATAAATAAATTGAACTTTGAAGGACGAAGAATACCATTTCAACAGGGATGGACTCAAATCTCGGGTAATTACTGCTGTTGTTACGATTTGGTCGGATTTTAAGGTAAATCTAAAGTCTTTTAGTTGTTAAAAATTTGTATGGGATTCAAGTTGAACTTTGGGAAGAAGTCTCACCTTATTTCTTCCACATTTAGGTAATTTAAATTTTGTATTTTATCAATAGTTATTTAAAGTACGACTAATTACGAGATGCAGTTCTGCAGGTTAAGTTTTTAAAATTTGTTTTTAACTAATAATAAACAATTTTCTCAAAATTATTTGAAATATTTTTCAATATATTTTCTTCGCCGTCATTGCAACAGATTTAAAAAATAAAATCTTCGTATAAAATGCTTTAAAAACATTCAATGACAGATTGAATTAATTATTTTAACCAAAAGAGTAACTTATACTTATTTGATAATTTTTTTTCAAATAGCATTCACTAGATAAATTTGTATTACATTCATTATTATTTATTTGACAATACTATATAATTATTCCCTCTGTTTTTTGATGCTTATACGCATATCTAATAATTAGCATGTAAAATTTTTATTTGTCTCTGTAATTTTGTCTATTTAACCCTCCAGAAGAACTGCAATGTACGTCATAAGTTGGCTTTCCAATAAACTGTTCTCCTTATTTAAGATAATGTTTTCACCTCTACCTGAGCCATTTTCTTCCTGATATAAACAAAGTCGACAAATATTATTCAAAAGATTAAAAATTTAGGTCCTGACAACAAAACAAACAGATTTCGAAGATGAGATCAATTAAAAAGACAGCGATCTCACTTTCGAAGAAATATAATTTCCTGACTTCAAAGAATATATGCACAAAATTAGATGAAAATTCCATTTATTCCCGACCAAACGCAATTTTGATTAGAAGAAATAATGAAAATCACTACATACAACACATATCGCGTTTCTTTTCTTCAAGGAATATTTGAGCCAAAATTGAAAAAAAAATAAATGAACAAAGCATTTCGTTGTAATCGTATAACAAACAAAATGCCAAGCAGTCGACTCGTCAAGTTGAAATAGGATCTCGCTTTTAATGGGACAATTAAAATCGTATATTGGTAACAAGCAGTTCTTTCAACTGTAAACATCACAATGAATATAAACACCACGGGTTCTCTAAATGCTGTTCAGTCGAGTTGAAACGTTTTAACTCATCCAATGTTGAAATGCGAAATGTTTTTGGGAATGAGTCTGCTCAAATAGATTTTATCCTGACCAATAAGGCTACCCTGACTGTAAAAATATAATGTACCAAATTTGAAGAAAAAGGAATAACAACTTTATTCGCAATGGTGTAACAACTAATCACTAATCGTAATCGTAAAAATTAAAAGGATAATTGAAACAGGACATCGCTTACGCTAGGTAAAATATTTAATTGACTTCCAAACATTATGTCAAATTAATATTGATATTTGTTGAAGGCATATTTATTAGAACAATCGATCATCACTTTGAATAAAATTATCTGTAAGTACTGAGTATAAGAAAGCTTGATTTAAATGAGAACATCGTTCTGTTAACAATTAATAACTGAATGGCTTATAAATACTATTTTATACCAAAACAAACGTATTTTTAATCTTGTTTTAGATCTTTAGCATAGTCTTATAATAATAATTCAGAATGAACAACTTATGAAATAATAATAATAGCGTAAATAATGAAACTAATAAAATTTGTGGAATTATTTTTCTGTTAGTAAATAATTATATTATAAAAAATGTTCGCCTAATAGTATGTCCTAATTGAATTTCCTTAAACTAATTGTTCTAATTTTGTTGAACAATTTATTATGGAAACAATGAACTCTATTCAATGACGCTAGAGTTAATTTAATTTTAATTCTATTATTGGAGCGAGTAATCCTTTTAATGATTACTCATTGTGTAAGGCTATCTGTCTAATCCAAAGCTTTGTGATCGGTTGTGGGAGATAAAATATTTATCCTGTTAACGGCCCTAGTTTGGCTCCATGGTAAATGAAGACCATCGTGGGCTCACTCATCCTCTTTAAAGTGATTGACTTGATTGGAAGAAAAATTGGCGATCGACTATGATCTCGGTCAAATCAGCTTTGAGCATAACAGTTGACTTATAATTAGTACGGACAGTCTAAGACCATATAAGGACATTATATGGTGCACAGTAAACCTTAATGAATTGAAGAGCTACATGTTTATGATTAAATCTAATATATACAAAATTAAATTATTTTATTTTTGAACACATCTGAGATCAACCCGTCACACAATATTGATCTGTAGCACGGAGAGCTTTTATTAGGACTAAGTTATAATGAGCTATATAATTTGCTCCAATGATTCAATCACAAAATAATGCCAAATTTATTTTATAGTAAGTAGTTTGATCGGATTTATTTTTTAATTGCATACCGTGAGATATTTTTTAAATTTTACTTTCTCTACTAAGCATTCTTTATACAGCTAAGTTCGTTAATTGTAGGTTACTAATTATTACAGTATTCGTTCCCTAATACTACATTATGTATTAAAAAGGAATTGGCCTATTCAGAATATTGTAATAATATTATTAAAACATCAAAATTTCTGACATCAAAACATGAATGTTATTTAACTATTGTTAAATAAAATTTAACAGACATAAATAACAGTTGTTATTTAAACTAACTTCTAAGATAATTTATTACATATTATTTTTTTCTTATTTATTAAAAAATATATTTGTAAACTACAGCTCCTATATAATTTATTCCTAATAGTTGTAATCGCATAATAAACAAAATGCTAAGTAGTTGAATAATGGGGTATGGATCAGAAAGCAATTCAGAAACTACTAATTCTGATAAAATCTTTTAGGGGAATTACATAGTCACCTTGATATGCAGTGGCGGATCGCGTGTAGGTATCGTGGAACTGCAGCAATTCCTTTCCCGTTCAAACTTAATTAGTACAGTTCTTTAATACAACAATACTAATACAATTCTTTAATGATTCATTTATTTTATACTTGTACTTGTATAACCGTTAATCGTTGATGAGAACTTTACCTAACTTTACTGGCGAGACATATAGCTGTTGGGCGCATGTACAAGTGGTAAGTTTCCACAATATCGATACTAGTGTATTTTTGCTGTGTAGTTATTTTTAGTACTTGTGATTTAGCAGATCGTCATGAACCGTTACCCCCCCCCCCCATTGTTTATAACCTGAACACTCATAATTCGTACCTTCTTATTTATATTAATGGAAATTAACATATACAGAAAGTAGTAATAAAATGCTCATTCCAGACACCTCTAGCCACATTCATTTTCTCAATGAACTCTTTTAAGAAATTTTTTTCCTACAATTTCAATGAAAATATCTAAATTTCACCTTCTTATCAAAATCAACTTCATCTTCTTTTCAAAATCCCTTTGATGACCTTATTCATATCATATACTTTGATCTCTGGAATTATCCCGAATATCTGGAAGTATTTCACAGCTACTTCTTCCGAAGACGACACCCGAAATTTCATTCTGTTTATTTTAAATATACAAACCAAATTAATGAGGCTAAACAATAAATTAAATTTTTTGAACCTAAGCAAAATTATTAAGACAAAAAAGTTAAATTAATACTGAAAACACATTAATAATGCAGATATTAATTAATTCAAATGAGACGAGTGATAAGGAGAGGTTACCAGAAGTAAAGAGGTTCCATGGCGATCTGCTAAATCTCAAGTACCTCATTTTTTCTGTTAGCCAAATATTCGTGCATTTGTCTTCTTTATGATTAAGTGTATAATTAGTCTGATTTCCTATTTACACCTATTATTTTTGGTTACTATAATATATATATTATATATACTATATATTTTGAATTTATCAGATAACTTTAACCAGGCCGGGTATTTTTATCTTTTTGCGCATATTAAGGCAAGAAGGATGAAGAATGATAAAGAAAACCCAAAATAAAAAGATTCTAAATAAATTAATCAGGCTTTTAAAATATAGCAATACAACTATAGTGAGAAAACAAATTGTTCTTTTTAAATTGTATCATCTTTTAAGTTTTTAATTATACATGTTTGTTTCTGATTTAAAATAATAGATTTTATTTTTGTTTATCAGAATCACTTCAACCAAGGCGAGGTATATTTTCGTGCATATTAAGGCAAAAGGGATGAAGAATGAAAACAAAATTTTAAACAAATTAATCAAGCTTGTTAACTGTAACAACTTACGCTTGTAAGAACTAAATAACAAATATGTTGTTTTTAAATCTTCCCTGCACAACAGTAGTCCAAAAAACAGTACAGTCTCTACTAAGTACTGAACCCCAGACCCATCATGGGTAATAGTGGTACAGATTTTATATTTTATTTTATTAAGTTTCAAATTATAGTTGTTTGTTTGCGATTTAAAATTTTATAAAACTACTATTTTATTAAAGAAGAAAAAAAATGTATACAACGGTATAAGCCGTTATATGATTTTAATCATCCCAAGATGATTTATATCTAAATACAAAACAAATCATTGTTGCAATCTACTAGTATCGCTTTTACTTGTTATCGTCTACTATCTGCTGTTGCACAACATGAAGTAAGACGGCTGTTTCAAACAAGGGAGTACAATCCTAATTTGAAACGAGAATCATTTCAAGATAAGAATCATTCTAGCTTAATCAGGAATTGTGATCTGAGTTTAGATTACGAGATCAGATTATACACTCTAAGTGAACTAGATCATGAAACGAATATGATATGAGTGATCCATTTGCTTAGTGAATCTATTTATGGAATGATTACATTATTAAAATCTTACTAAACTTCGTTACAAAACAATAACAACGGTTTTCGCAATAAATCCTGTATTGTAACTAATTCTCAAGAAATAGAATATTAACGTTATAGTAAAGTTAATGTTATAGTATTTCTTTAATGTTATTATTTTCAAATGTTTACATATGAATTATTTGTATAACATTACATAAGTAATTACGAATGATAATATATTAAAAACAATTATTTGGTTGGCATCTGTTCCGCAGGTTGTCACTTCGAGTTGAGTTACAAGTTTTAATTGTTTATTGACCTCCACCCGGACCATTTTCTTCCACATATATAATCAAGGTCAACTATTATCATTCAAGGTTTATTCGTTTCATTTTTAATATTTTCCAAAAATACAAGTAATCTTGAGTTTTAGTATGGAATAAAGAATGTAATTATGGGAAATGTGTATACTTCCGTAATCATTTTATCTAGAAATGAACGCTTCAACAAACATATATCATCTATATTTCGAAATATTTATTGAAGCTTTTATTAATTGATGACATAATTATAGACATCTACACATTACTCATAATTTACATTCTCTAAGCCCACGATAACTTGTATTTTTGGAAAACGTTAGAAGGGAAACGAAGAAAAAGTGAAAACTGGTTGTGACTCAACTCGAATCGATAATATGCGGAATAATTACCAAATGTATCATTAAAAAAAGGCACTATTCAGATCAATACTGAATTAAATAAATTATACTTGCTTATTATATTTTTCCCATTCCTATGTAAGTTTTGTTTTCTTTCCATACTTTATAGAAGGCAAAGTAGAATTTTTCCCTCTCATTAATGATCTTTTTCTCCGCTTTGTTTTTGTTTCTGTATGATTATGAACTTATCCCCGGGTCTGATTTAATTCCTTTCTTCGCATGTCTTCCTGCTGAAAGAAGACAGGCATCTCTCTGGTTTCATTTTTGTTATGCACAGTTTCTTTTTAATTATACCAGCTCAATGCACAAAACAAGGGGTAGATGGCAAATCTGCAGATTCTACACACGATCCTCGGTTGTTGACAGAATAAATAATTTATCTGCCATGGTTTTGAACCCGAGGAATACATTGAGTAATTACTTTACAGGATTATTTTAATTATGAAAAAAACAAAACAAAAAAATTAAAGCAATAACACGTTCAAGAGTTGATTGATATAGATTGAGATATATTAGTGACAATACAGCGATAGTCGATGTGTTATAGATTTTATGTGATTCAGAATGTTTGAGGCACCAATTTTTTATTTAGTGGGTATTTAAGAAAATCATGTGTGATTAACATCGGATATATTATTTTGGCTCATCTAACAGATATTTTTATATTGACTTTGAATGAAATCAAAATATTTAAATTAATTGCTAGTCTCCATAATAAATCATTTCCATAAGAAAACCCATTATTAGTTATTCAAAAAACCCATGGCTCATTAGTCCACTATAAGGACTAATAGGCCCTATTAATACGATATAGGAGGAAATTTATTCCTTATTCTTCTAGATGAAAGAATATCGGAGTTCGAAACATTGTTGACTGTCCGAAATGAAAAAAAAGCAGGAAAATAATATTGAAAACTATACTAAAAATTAAATTAAAAAAAATATAAAAACATATTAGATCAATTTTTTGTTAAAGTATCCAACAGTTGTATTAGATCTTTCTTTATAATTTTCCTAAGCAAATAAAATTATCCTAAACATATCTGGAAATCTGATCTGAATCTTTAAAGATTAGAACATAACATTTTAATAATGGAGATATGATGGAGAATAAAAGAAGCGGTTTTTATGTATGCGAGTCAATGTTCCGGTCTTAGGTTCTTCAAGGCTAAAGCAACAATTTTAGAAAATAGAATAGAAGAATAAATATCGTGGTTTTATGAGAACATATAAACGAAACAAAAAGGAAAAATAATGTAGTAATTATAAACATTTAATAAAATATTTTAAAAGATAAAAAGTATGAATTAGTTTTTATGTAACCGTGATGACAATAAGTGAGGAAACGTTCGTGATATTATTTTTATTGCTAGGTAAATATATTTTACACTTAATTTTAACTCCATAAAAACTTTGTATGATTTTAATATTTACTTTTCAATAAGAAAATATCTTAAAATATTTATGTTATTAAATTCAAAAAATAAAAATGCATAATACCGAATTACATAAGTCAATCATTCCATAATAGACTTTGTGGTTTGATAACCATTACTAAGATTAGTCTTCGCTGGATGCTGATAGTGTGCTATCATGACCTTGGAATCTGAAGCAGTCCCCCCCCCCCCAACTGATGAGCTAAATTCATGAAGTTGGAGTAAACAACGCTGAGGTATTTGTATGGAATAATGCATCTTTTGTTAATAATTAAGTAATAATCAACAATTCAGAGCTTACTCTGGATTAAAGTACCAGGGGTTCTGTCATATATTTAATAACTGACATTAACTTTTAAACAGTTAAACTAAATTTTCTTTGTTAATCATTGGTCTTTATGAATCGTTTTCTGATAAGAAACATATACAATATATTACGCTGCAATAACTATGAAATAAATGAGGTAATCAGAAATAAATTTATGATTGTTCGGTTTATAATCGAAAGGGAGCCTACCTTAAGAAGAAATCCTTAATATCACTTGATAAACCAGAAACACAATGATTCACAATATCAAACTTCACATCAGTTGAATGACTAAAAAGGCATTTTAATTTGCATCACGCAGGTCAACAAGCGAGCATTACGTCACTTCTTCTTCCATCCAAAGCAACATTACTATTAATATGTTTCCTTACTCTTTCCGATCTCCGTCTTCCACTCGCACACACACACCCAACCACACTAACGCACTCAGGACTACACCAAGAACTCGACTGCGAAACAAGTACGACAACGGAGGAGGCTCGCCAGGAGCGACATCTGTTGGTAATCCTTCGAGGTCTATCCACCTGGTTGGAACTCCACTAGGTCACTGGCCTCGAAGTCCCACTTTCTAACTCCAGTCAATTATGCTCTTTAGTTCAAAGACCTAAATTATGTCCAAACCTGGTTTTAGGTCTAGGGCGTTTGTTTACTTATAAACATGATTCCTTTTATAATTTCAATTCCCAGCAAAGGATACTGACCGCCATAAACAGAACTAAATGTTTATACTTTCGTTACAATTATTGTATTACCGTTCTATTTTTATCGTATAATCGATTTAATATAAATCTGTATAACGATTAAAAACTCGAGTTTAGATATCTCTAGATATAACAGGAGAAATATCTTAATTTATAAATTTACAATCGTAGTTATAAGATTATTTTTGATTATACAATAGAATAATCTAACAGTTCTATTCTGTATTTAAATAAAAATTGCCGTTTCAATTTTTATTGTAAAATATATTCAATATAAATCTGTATTACAACATTAATAAATTTATAATATCTAAAAATAAATTCTACAGAAAACAAAGAATCATATATCGTTCTTTTAAGTTGATTTTGATACAAATTTTGAAATCCAAGGTTTCATTTCTGTATCTAAGACATTAATAAGGGTTTCAACTTAATATGGCTCAAAAGTTCGAAAGTTCTTGACACGCTCCGTTTCTAAGATAACTAATACGATCAACTATTTAAACAATTTCTTTAAAACTGTAAAAGAAATGTCATTTTCTTTGAAAAATAATTGCAGTTCAACCCATCATGTGCCACTCAAATTCAACAAGAAATAATGTTAGATTTTAATTAATTAAGTCCCAATAACTGTTATAAGAATATTTCTGATTATACAATACAATAACCCCACAATTCTCTTCTGTATTTAAACAAAGTTCTAGCTTAAATTCCAATTATATTAATTAATTATATCGAAATGTGGTTTTAGGTCTAGGACGTTCATTTACTTATAAACATAATTCCATTTTTAAATTCAATCCCCATCAAAGTATGTAAATAGGGCTCGGATTCATATGTTAAGTTAAGTTAGATATCGTTATGAACAACAGTTTGAAATACGTTTTAAAGATTTCTGATTCATCTGAGCCCATTTTTATTTCATATAATTTTACATATTTCACTATAAACACATATTTCACATATTATAAATTTTTCTTACATAATTCACAACAATCACGAATTTGCAGCTGGATATTGAGTAAATATGGTTCCAAAACAAGTAAGCTAGACAGTCGTTGTTTTCAAGTATTCGGCGACATGCTAGTAACTGTTGACCTCTCAAAACAGAATGGCCTGATCTACCTGGATCACAGTAGAAATGATACCCACAATAAAATGTTCGGAATTATTTACTTGCCTAATTCCTCACAATCACTCAGTCCCTGTTCCTCTTAGTCCTTCCTATTCTACCTCAACCTCAATCAGTCGCTCTCGCTCGGTATTACCGCAACCGATGAGAAAATCCCAGCGTAAAAAATGCCAAAGGTACTTTCAAAAACAAGGGACCTAGTTACGAAATACCTCACTTTCCCTATGAGACTATTTGGCTTCCTGCTGTGATTCTGCCGTATAACATTGTTCGTGTTGTGATATAGCAGTGTCATATTTGTACACAACAAATCGGAACAGCTAAACATAAGAGGAACAAAGAGAGAAGTTTAAAGCTGCAACAGACTATCATAGCAGCTTCTCCTGCTAGTTCATCACGTGAGTCAGCTTTTAATACAGATTTATGTCGCGCATTAATCAGAGCTGACATTCCCTTTCACAAAATCAATAATCCTAATTTTAAGCGGTAGACTGACAAAAAGTCCCAGCTGAAAACGCGTTGAGGAAAAATTAAATTGAAAGGTATTTATATGGAAACTCATGGTACAAATCGAAATAATGTCAAAAATGGTCCTGTTTGAGTTTCGATCAACGAAACCACTTTTTATTATATATAAATCCGGGCCCTTGATGTAACTAACCTCCACAAATGGAACTGAATGTGTATACTCCCGTCAGAATTATAATATTACCGTTTCAATTTTTATTGTAAAATATATTTAATATAAATCTGTATTACAAAATTATAAATTTATAAGATCTAAAAAAAAGTTCAGAAAACAAAGGCCATAATAATTATATTATAACCTTCTTCCAAGTTGATTTACATAAAAATGTTAATATCCAAGGTATCATTTCAACTTCTGAGACATTTAAAAGGGTTTCAGCAGGATAGGAGTCAAACATTCGAAAGATCTTGCTCCGCTCATTTTCTAACATAATTAATACGATTAAAACCTCAAGTTTTTTATTTCTTTAAAATATCTAATTTTCTTCATAAACATATTATGTTTCAACACGTTATGTGCGACTGAAAATCTAACAAGAAACAATATTAGATTTTAGTTTTTAATGCTAACAGTAATAGCTGAAAGAATATTTCGGATTATACACTACAGTAATCCCACAGTTCTACTCTGTATTTAAATAAAATCTTTAGCTTTTAGATTCATATTTGAAAAGTATTTTTGTACAATTTATGAATATAAACGAGTAATAATTCAGTAGGAGCCTAGTTACTCTATTGCGTATGTTTTGCTGCTTTCGTTTCTGTTACTATGAATTTCAAAGTTAAAGATCGATCTACGTTTGGTAAAAATCAGAAGAACAAAAAATCCAAGTGGTTGGATGCCTATGATGAATTTTTTTTAATTTAAAAAATAAATGGTCAATGTTAACACATAAGATTTTTGTCATATGAACATGCACTATAGTATCCGTTAAAAAAAAAAAAAAACGGACACCATTGCTCTGAGGGACTCCAACTTATATATATATATATATATATATATATATATAGATTTTTTTTTCAATCACATAGGATACTTTGTTATTATTATTAGTCGCAAAGCTCCTAAAGTGGACGACGCTAAGTAAAGATGGTTCACGTTTGGGGCTTCTTGTTCTTCTTGCTTGCCCACCAAGTTTTCATTCTTTGCGAGAACTCAGCTTTTGTTTCTTCGCTCCATTTTGTTCCAGTTCTCTGCGCTTTTGTCTCTGCCTTTACCTCCCATTTTTCAACATTAAGTTGTAAATTCTTTCTTGTGTTCATGTCTTCATCAGTAATTTTGGCTAATTCCAAGCCTTTCTAAATATTATGGATCCATTTCTCTCCATTAACAAGGGATGCTACGTATTTTACTATTCTTTTTTGTAAGTCTGTGGATCAGGAATCTTCGTTATGTGGCCATAGAATTTAAGACGTCTTTCCCTCATGTCTATCTCTATGGTAGAATGAGGACACTTTATTATCCTGAAGAATAAAAATGCCTAATATCAGCTGTTTTAATTTAGAATTTAAAGTTTTGAAATCTTAACTAAAATTATCGAAATGGCAGGCTATTTCGGCTCAAAATATAAAAATGAATAAATTACGAAATCAATAATTAACAAGATGTTTACTTTATCTGCATTGACTTCATTCGAAGCCTTAGATCTATTCGACAATATAATTAATTACATTATTAAAACGAGAGTGAATGGTAGATCTTCTATCAAGTGTTATATTTATTATATAACCTTAATTAGAGTAGTTTTGTAGTGTCTAAAAAATTTTCAGGACCGTATCCATTAATACATTTTCCCCCTCTACTGCTAGTATCCAGATAAATATATATTTCATAAAATGTTCTAATTTATTTTTTAATTTTAAATCAATTCAAACTCAATTATATTAAACACCGACCTTCATATTAAGAAAGCGCTAGAGGTGTACTCTGCATTCACTTTTCATTAATAGTTTTATTTTTACCTGACTGATACAATTTGTTTTTTTGAACGATGATGATGGATAGTGGGTTACTGTATAATTTTATGTTCAGTGATTTATGTTTAATGGAAATATAAAGAAAGAATAGCATACTATTCTATTGAATGATTCGGGATAAATAAATAATATAGTTGATCTATATTATGACTTTTTAAAATGGTTTTTTGCATATTTATAATGGCTACAAAGGTTGTTTTTCTTTATTTCAGCAATAATGTGTAGTGTATGCATGTTCTATGATTTAAGGAATATAATGTATTCCTTATAAATTGTTATGCACCCAAACATGCACCCCCTATCCGCCTAATGGTGCACCAATCCCATTGTTCCAGTTGTGTAATTGTTTAAATTACTCGAACTTCTATTGTATAATTATCATACTGTTCATTTTATTTTCCTTTCTTTATATATAACGATTTTTGTGATGATATATGGAGGTTTAATAAAACTAATTAAGGAAGAAGTTAATTCATTCACACCCATTGAATGGGGGAAAAATGAGTTTCACTCAGAACATATTTTAATAAAATTAATGCCGAGTCTTGAATTAGCATTTATAAGCAAGCATTTATTCGTTATTACAACGAAATGATATTAGGCTGATAAAGGGCGAGGTAAAGTTAGGTTTTAAAGTAAAATATTATAAGGAAAAATAGGCAGGCACTTAAATGGCGTGCGGCGTCCCCTTCGTGCCAAGGCACAGATTTGCCAACTGATATAAGTCCCAAGTAATGTGACTCCCCAACGCAAGTCGGCAGGATATCTCTTCAAACTTGACGTAAAAGAAAGTTTTCATTTAACCACTTTGGATTGAAATAAGGTCAAATTAGCTAACGAATATATTTTAATATCAACCAACCAAATCAAATAATGCTTTCTGGAAAGAAGGAGAGATTTTATTCAGGAGTATAGTGGCGCCATTAATATTATAGTAATCAATACCTACTATAATTTTACGAGCGGATTCTAGATGAACATTTTATTCAGAATCGAAATTCAACTTCTTTTTTTAAATTGTAACAGAAAGTATGTGAAACAAGGGAACGAAAAAGGGTGAGGATAATAAATGATATTTCATATCTGATTTTGGTATCTGTTCCGCAGGTTGACACTTCGAGTTGAGCTACAACAAGTTTTAACTGTTTACCCGTTTTATTTTTAATGTCTTCCAAAAATACAAGTGCTCGCAAGCTTTAGTATGCAAAAGAGAAGTAGTATGGGCAGTGAGTAGATTTCGGTATGGGAATGGAATGATTACCAAAGTATACACAAATGAGGTTAAGTTAAAACACAGATGAGTGACTCAACTCAAACCGACAAGCGACAGGGTATATATTTCACTAACCTGATTTTGCAAGAGCTTTAATGATGAAATTATGAAAACAAAAACAAAAATATTTAGTAGGATAATTGTTTCTTCTTCTTCAATCGGTGCAACAACCCATTACTGGGTCCTGGCCTCCTCAAGCAGCTTCCGCCAGCTCAACCGGTCACGTGCAGCTGCTCACTTCAACTCCTTACTCAGAGGAGGTTCCTTGCATCTTCTTCAACATCACCCAACCATCGCAGCCTAGTGCGGCCTCTCAGCCGTGTTCTGTGTAGGCGCTCATAAAGCAGTTTATTTGGGATCTCATCAGTACCCATCCTTGCCACATGGCCTGCCCAGCGCAGCCTACCAATCCTCACAATTTTTCCGATATATCAGGCTCACCATTACTGGGCCATAGATGCGTCTGAGTATCTTTCTCTCAAATGTTTGGAGATCCCTTTCATGAGACTTCGTAAGTACCCAAGTTTCTGATGCGTAGATTAGCACTGGTCGAATTAGCGTCTTATATAATCTTGTTTTTGTAGATCTTGATAACGAGCTACTTCCTAAGTACCGACGCAGTCCAAAATAGCACCTATTGGCCGATGCTATTCGCCTCTTTATTTCTGCCGAGACGTCATTGATGAAATTGACCTGAGATCCGAGGTATACAAAATCATCAACCTGTTCGAAAGAGTAATTGCCAATTTGGAGAATACTTTCGTTAGTACCTCTTTGTTTAGCAGCAGTCATATATTTGGTTTTGTTAGTACTGACAACAAGTCCCAGCTTGCTAGCAGCATCATCAAGGGCAAAAAAGGCCTCTTCCACAACAGCTCTTGATCACCCAATAATGTCGATATCATCAGCATATCAGGATAATTGTTTACATTAGTGAAGTTAAAAGAACAATTTAAAAGTAATAACTATAGTTCATCATTACAAGAAACCATAAGAAAAAATCGGTGTAAATTAGTCAAAGCTAAAATTTGTATTGTCTTGATTAAGCTTGGCTTATTTTGAAGTTTGTTGGTTCGCTATGGATTATCGCCGTCAAAACTACAAGGGTCATTAACGTTATTTATTTAATTTTTTTTTCTCGATTATATTTTTTTAAATATAAAAACAAATCCGATTACTTGTCTGTATATGATGTAATTTTTTAAATTTTATTTAGATTTGTCTGTTTTTCTGAGTGTGGTTATATTTTTCACCGAATTTTCTTATATAATAATTTACCCTAATGCATTTTATAGTTATGTCCAGGATAATTATAGGTTTCTGAATTTACAAATTTGTTTCTATAAATCAATTGAAATCATTAGAAATGTTGAAAAGTTAGGGTTTAATCCAGAACCTGTTCATATGTTTAATATGAGAGGATTAAAACAATAGTATTGTTACAATATTGACATTGTGGTGACTTTTGTTTTGCAATGAGGTACGAGTGTGCCTCGTGTGACGTCTCCTATAAGGAGTAAGTGTAACGTGCTCCCTGCGACATTTCCGACAAAATAGACTTCAGGGTTTACTTTTAATATTATATTTATATTTAATATTAACTTACTTGAACGGCTTTTATTACAATCTATCTGTATGCACTTTTAAAGAGATCATTTCCATGATAATTGTATAAATCTGACGTAATATAGGACCGCATCTTCTACGAATTTATCAGACAATTCGTTTCCTATGATCTTTATAATGGGGGCAAATATATGTACCAAGAAGTCGTTAAATAGGAATGGATATTTAAAATTCAAGTATGTCCGGATACATAAAATACATGTACTTCAATCAGCTAAACGAGTCTTATTTGTAATTATAACTATTGTAAATTTGTATAGGCTTTAGTCATTCAGAAGTGAAGTACAATTGCTTTATGTTGTTAATCTCTCATCTTAACACTTTATTAAATATGATAGCAGACGCAAGTACGAGTGGCTTTGAAGTATTAAGGCGATTCTTTTTTCTGCTCCTTTATAAGTTAAAATAATAATCGCTCATAGCTATTAAATTTAAATTTTGGCTTTAATTTTAACAATACAGAGATTTTTACTAGTGAATTTTTAAAAATTACTGCAACATTAATGCTTTCTCGGAATTTTTTTCTACTCATCGTCCCCTTTTTTTCTTCCCACTAAGCAGCTTTTCCATGGTATTATGATTATTAAAAAAAGAAATATGTTTTTCGGCGCACTCTAGTAATACACTACGCCCTTCAAACCATTTTGCGGTTTTATGTTCATAGGGCCCCCTTCATAGGCATCATTCCTTCCCATATTCATCATTAATGACTCGCTAATCCGTCTTATACAGATACGGTATCCATGATATAATATTAACAGCCAGATATGAAATCCACTTGCCTTGTGGGGCTAATAACTAAAGATTTAATATAAGCACCACTCCACGTTTTAACGAATATACCAACTAGCTATGCTTATTTAGGTGTAGGTAATAGTTGCTTTAACCATTAATATTTTCTAATATACCATCTTAAGGTCTGAAATCCTACATTGTATTTCAGGACCACTGATTAATAATGCCAATAGAATATTTCCGAAATATATTAAAATGATTTTTTGAGATCTCAAAAATATTTAAGTACATTGCGGTAGTGTTCCAACATTGATTAAAATAAGTAATAAGTAACACTAAAAAAGTTATAGCTAATTTCAGCCCTGATGATGAGTCATAATTTTATACTAAAACTTCGTCTTTCGGATCCAAAAATATTAAGCTGTCTGCATCTTGATAATTTCCTCCATCATATACCTACCAGTTGAGAAAATAGTTGAAAAAGATAACAAATTAGTATTATACAATATAATATAATTGTTTTTTTAGGTACCATTTAAGTATTTGTAAGATTTTTAGGTTAATTTTTTGAAGACCAAACTATTTTTACAAAATTAGTTAACCTACATTTTCTAAAATAAAACTTAATGGTTTAATACACTGTGATTTCCTGACTTTCCTGGCATTTATATAATTTTAAAACACATTTCAAATTGATTCTACTTTCATTATTTCGTTTGGTGGCGCTGATTATTCCCCATTAGTTTAAAATTAAAACAATTATCAGTATTAAAATTAATTAATAAATCTGAATAAAAATTAACATATACTGAGGCCCGTTCGTTAAAATTAGGTTTTAATCTAAAATTTAATCAAGAGTCGCCTATTCAAATACTAACTAAGATTTATGGTTATAAACCTAGTATTGTAGACGAATCGGGCCAGAATGAGGACGTATAATTAATATTAAAAAATGGATGTTATTTTAATAGTTACCCTTGATTGTTTCTCTGTTTATGTTTATTCAATAAAATTTTTACAATTTAGGATCCATAAATTAATCCGTCCTCAGTAGGAGGAGTTATTCCAATATCTTTTTCTCGATGCAAACATATTAGTTCTTAGTTGCCTCTTTTCTCTTTTCCCAGCAGAAATATATGTTGCCACTGCAAAATACCTACGGGTATGATCCAGATTTTTTATACTGTATATAACTAATCAAACTAATCTTTATTATACAAAATGTTTTCGTGTGTAATAAATTTATACGAGCCGAGCGAAATGGGTTAACCACAAGGCCGTATTGGCTTTAATAGGCCTCGTTGTTTTTAGGAAAATGTCGCCACTCTTTCTCTTCCTGTCCTTCTAATTCCCTCGCTTTCATGATGTTAAACGTTTTAGGGAATAACATGTGTATTTAAATCTAAATTAAATATATAGTAATGTGCATACCAAAATATTTACCGAATACCAAAATAATTAAACAATTAAAAGCATTTGAATCGATTTAAAAAATAAAGATACTTCATTCCCAGTATATTCCCTGTATTTTCGTTCTATTTATCCCTGCATATTGTACTTTGGTTTGCTCATTTTTTTCGTTTTTTTGTTTCGTTTTACAATTTTTGAATATAAATATATTCCAAATCTGTTTTAGGAAGCTTTTTGACACTTGTTTGTAGAGTGTTATTATTGCAAAAAAAAAAATGGTTGTCTTAATGATTGTATTACTGCGATGTCG
The DNA here is from genome assembly GCA_964056705.1 of Troilus luridus. Classification (NCBI taxonomy): domain Eukaryota; kingdom Metazoa; phylum Arthropoda; class Insecta; order Hemiptera; family Pentatomidae; genus Troilus; species Troilus luridus. Next base: position 91,714,850 of record OZ057412.1, on the reverse strand, counting down.
AAAGGAAAGGAATATTAACACAATATTATTCCAATTTTTTTTCTCTCTTTTTCCTTTCAAAGTAACCCTTTGAAAGACCGTTTATTTGTTGGCTCATTCCATAATTGAGTATGCTATGTGCCTTATAAATTTGTTATTACAATAAGAATTAACAACAAATTGGTAATTCTAACATATATATACAAAAGACATGATTACTTACATGCTGTTACAAATTAATAAAATTAAAATTACAATAATTATATAATTACATTTACTATTAATTAAAATTAAAATTAAATTAAAACTATAACTAAAATTAGAATTGCAATAATGATATAATGACTATCTATGTTTTAGATTGTATGTAAGATTATTCTTGAATAGATATCAATTTTTCGAAGCCAATTCTGTAAATAAATTTCGTGAATTCGGGTCGAAATGTATTATATATATGTATATGTATTCCCCTCTTAATATTGCGGAGATAATTGATTTCAATCTTTGTCCCTCATACATTTGGCAGTCATATATTATGTGTTTAAATGTCTGTTCTTCTTTGTTTATTGAGCAAGTATTGTCGTTGGTTATGTGAAATCTGTGTATGTATGATTTGGTAAGTCCATGTTCAGTTAAAACCTGAGTTAGCTTGTAGTGAGCGGATTTTATTACTTTGTAGTTACTGTTTGTCAGTTTTGGAATAAACCTATGCAAACTAGGAGATTTATTTGAAACAGCCACCGTTCATTCCACCTTATAATCGATTCCTCCCTAATTTTGAATTTTATGATCGAAATTGGTGTTTTGTGAAAAGATGGAGATAAATCACTTTGTGCTGCCTCTTTTGCTAATTTATCCGCTACCTCATTGCCCTCAGTACCAGATTGACCCATATTATTTTTACAGAGAAATTTAGAAGCCTAAGTCTGCATAAGTTCATTCTGATCATTCTGATCAATATCTTGTTATCTGTGTGTATAACTATGTCTGTATGTATGTTGGTTGGAAGGTCGAGAAGGAATTCTGTCGCTTTTACGACTGCGTACTTCTCAGCTTGGTTGTTGGAACACGTAGAGGCTAGTTTGTACTGGGCACTTCGCATCTTTCCATTCGTGTCCCAAAGTAGCCAACCACAGCCTACATTATTGCCTTCTTTACTTCCGTCTGTGTAAATGGTAGTGATTTCTGTATCCGTTCCCTTAGGTCTAGTCAAGTGCGTGTAAAGTTTGGCAAATTTTGATGGATGTAACCAATCTAAAGGTTCAAATTCCAGTTCAATCATGCTGTTTTCGATATCTCTAAAGTTTTCGTTACGCAGTTTAATCGATGAGAGTTGTACTATTTCTTTAACTTTTAGATCAATGGGTACAATTCCTGCTAGGACACAAGCTGTGTCATAAGAAAGTGTTGTTATCGGCAGGAACTTATAGAAGAAGAAAAGTAAATTAATAAATATATAATGTGGGATACAATAAAAATGGATAATGCATAATTTGACTGAAGAACAATCCGAATAACAGGGGTAGGTCCTGACATTGTGCCTGAAAATCTAAATGAATGGAAGGATTTTACATTTTCTGCATAATTTTCAGAAATCAGATGTTTTTTTAAATATTCCCCCAAATAGTAAAGTATACTTGTGAGATTTTAGCTTTTAAATCATCTTTTAAAGAAAAATGTTAGTTTTTCCTCTCTAATATTTTCCTACTTGGATATAATTTAGTCTTTACAAAGACATCAAAGCGTGATTTTCAAATAATTTTGTTTTACGAGGTCAAAATCCGGATCGAAGCCCAAATAGCCAGAAACATTGACAAAGTCTGTGTCAAAGGCTGTATAAGTGAGTGAACTGTCCAACGGTAGTTCCAGATATTTCGAGAGGGAGGCTCTCGAAAACAAGGAAGGCCGTGGAAGAAGTTCTACCTACTTTCAAAGCTTTTTCACCTTCCCAATCGTCTTGATATGGTCATCGACGATTGATTTGATGAATTCCAGTTTCCCTGCCATTATTTTCTGGGCAATCACTCTGGGACAAGTAAAAGTGCACAGTTGAATTGATTTATATTTTTTTATTATAATTTTTAACAATGTATTACGAAATAAAATGTAAAAATCACACTTTGTTGGACGTAAATAAACACAAGGTGGAGAATATATTGTGTACAAAGGATTGACCTTGACGTAAACCGAAACAAATAAAAGTTTACACTTAAACTTTGTTTAAAAAATAACAATGGGTAAATAATTTTACTTATCACATTTAATAGTCAATTGTATCCCCTTTCATTTCCAATGCTTTTATTCATATAAAGGCACAGATTTATGCTGATGTTTCTGAGTTACAACTCTCGCTGGCTTCTCGGGGTCATCCGTCAGATCTGCGTTGGAATTATGAGCTCCTTTTGGGTTAACATCTTCCAAATAGACATTCCAAAATAGTTCTCGATGGGGTTCAGGTTTGGGGAATAAGAAGATCATACCAACAGCTCGATCCCCTTTCATGGAATCCATCCAATTTTACTTTTGATTTGTGAAGATATGTTTTATCATGAAGAACAAAAATTTCTGTCTGGAAATATTGAAGACAATAGCTGCCTGCACCATTTCTAAAATTAATGATAAATAATTTTCCTTATTTAACCTTCCAGTAAGGCTTTCAATCAAGAAAACTCCGGAATCTAATATTACTCTACAAAGCATGACGCCTCCTGCTCGACTTTGACGTTTTATTCGGTTACTAATGGGTTTTTTCCTCCTTCCATGTAGATGTAACCATTATTCAACGGGCCTGGTCAAAGCCAAGGAGGAGGCATCACTGCAATGACATCATCCGGAGATTTCTAGAATGAAAGACCTACTGGAAGGGTAAATAGCCAAAACCAAAAACTAGCGGAGATTCGCAAACAAAAACAGGATTAAAGAACTTTAAAACGACAACTGTGTCACTGGACTATAGCATATTTAGTAGCTCCAAGGATGAAATAGTGGTGTCAAAAGAGGATGATGAGAAGACTAAACTCTACTAATACATGATTAACTCTGCTGTTACTTACCATATAGTGGCGGTGGTGGTGGTAGTGACCGGATGGTGAGCGGGGATGTGATGTGGTGTGCGCCTGTTGCTGGAGCAGCACAGTGACAGCGGCTCCTGTCTTCGGCTGGTCAGGGGCTCCTCCGCCCGCTGCATAGGTGGCGTCTTCACGTACCTGTCGGAGTATGCTCTCTCTTAATATTGTAGCAATATATAGCATTCAACATTAAAACAATAGCAAAACATTAGGAAGCAAATACAATTCAAGATATTAGCAAACAGATAAAATTCAAAACAATACTTCAAGGAATACTAAGGAAAATTGTTGTTTTCAAAAACATTCATAAAAGGAAACTCCCAGTTCACTAGGGCTACCCAATTTCGCTACTACAAGGATTAAAAAAATTGGTACATACATCTTTTCTCATTTTGTTTGTGGTCTAATTAATTTATCGTAAACCCTCGAGTGGTCGCGTGGATTTCAATAGTCATCCACACCCTTTTATCTGCTCCTGTGTATATGTTTCGTAAGTGACGAGGGTGTGGCGCTGGGAGTCTTCGCAGGAGGAGTTGGGGGGAAGCCTAGACCAAACATATACTAGGTATTTACCATCGGAGAAGAGAGGTGCTGTTTATTTTTTTTCTGACAGTTGTCCTTCGAGCGACTATTCATGTAAGTGTTTTAGTATTTTTCTTTTTTTCTTAACTATATTATAATTTACACATTTAATGTCTAATTTTAATATTCTATATGTAATGTATTATTATTTACAAAAAATCTACTTTTTGAGAGCTATTTTTTTATTTGTCATCCACGCGACCAGCTATGTAACTGTTTTTTTTTTCATGCACATATCCCCCCCCCCCAATGTTATTGCAAATATTAGGTATTTAAATTTGAAATAAACTATCAATCAATTCAAGTTTAACACAATTAGCAATTCATGTTGTCGCGTGCTGCTTTTATATAGGAGTATTTACCCCTTCTTTCCAGCCTACCTTCTTCTTGGTAATTTTGTTTTGTTTTTTAGAAGAAAATATAATTTCCATCATGGTCGATCGAAGACCTGATCCAAATATCTGGAAAAAGTAGCTGCAGGATTGTGATTCCGAAGAAGACCCTCTTGATACCGACAGCGACCTAAGTGACTGTGACGATGATTTGTTACCAGACAACCACAATTCTGACACAGAACAGGAGGCGAGCAGCTCAGATGAAAGTGATCAGGATAGTGATGGTGATCAATTCATAGGAATAGATGGAATCACGAGATGGAATAAAAAAGTGCCTCGAAAAAATGTAAAAACCCTGTCTCGTAATTGTATAAGCGACTTGCCAGGACCTCAAGGTGCAGGCAAATTTGCGTTTTTACGAAAAAATGGAAATTGATCCATTTTAACTTTTCGTATATGAGAAAATCTTAGCGGACTGTACAAATCTCTATATTGAGAAAATTAAAAATAATTTCACCAGAGAACAAGATGCTCGCTCAACCGATGAAATCAAAATTAAAGCCTTCATTGGATTTTATTTCTGATCGGGTCTCGGCGTTGTAGCAGGACGAGTATTCGAAAGGTTTGTGATAACTCAAAGGGCTGTGGAATAGAAGTCTGCTACTAGGCAATCAGCGAGCATAGATTTCGTTTTCTCATGCGATGTCACCGCTATGACGATTACAGTACGAGAATTAACAGAAGGAAACTGGACTTTCTTTAGCAATGATTTGTAGTGTGCTTATAAAAATTATATTAAGTAAATACTTAATAATTATATATTAAACACACATATGTAATCATGGTTATACCTTTTTATATTATAAGTCAGAATTACAATAAATAATACCAAAAATTAAAGACAAAATTAATCATAAATATGGGGAAAATGAATGGATGGCCGTTTTTTTATTTAATTGTCTGAGAAAGTTTATTAAGTAATAACATCTAACAGAACATAACAACAGCATCTTCATAGTTTTGGTAATACAATAATAAACATGATAATATTGTTGTTAACAAAGAATTAAGAAAAAAAATCAACTTTTTTTTTCCTTATTTTTTTTAAACAAGAATATTATTATGTTTATTATTTTATTATCGAAACTATGAAGATACTGTTGTAAAGTTCAGATTAGATGTTTTTACTTTTATTAAATAAACTTTCTCAGAAACAAAAAACTGACTATTTGTTTTTTTAATTATCTCCCTCATTTTTGTCTTAACAAGAATTGTGATGATTTTATCCTGGCGAGTTCTGAGGCCCTAAATTCGCCCATTCTCCAGTTCGGTAAATTTTCAAAACATTTTCAAGGGTGACAATTGAAATGGAAACGGTAACAATTGAAACAAAAAGGGTTAAAATTGAGTTGTAAAGTGTAACATTTGCTTTGGAAAGGGTTTAAAAACATTTGGAAACGGTTCCATCTGAATTGGAAAGGGTTGCTTGTGACTTGGAAAGGGTAACATTTGATTTGTAAAAGGTTACAGTTGACTTGGAAAAGGTTATTTGAACCTATCATGCATTCGAAACGGCTGTTTGTTGTTTTAAGACTTAAGCCATAATGAAATAAATAAAGACTAACAATGTTGGTTTCATGAACGTTTGTGAAACCAGTAAAGAATGATTTTTAATTTCTGAAAAAAACGGCTGAAAAATTTAAGCTGATAGAGAGGAATTAAACAAATAATATCATTTTTTATAATTATGAGTGTATCCAATAACGTTGAATAAATCAATTTGACCCATAGGCGGCTTTCAGTTACAGTTGACTTGGAAAAGGTTCAAATAGACTTGGAAATGCTACATAATTATTGTTCGGAGTGCCAGTATAGCTGAAAACGAGACTAATAGTTTATATTTACAAATTTGAAATTGAAATAGTTCAGACTATAATTGATTTAAATTTTTTTTTAAAAACATAGTTATTCCAAAGTTTTGAGTTTTCAAATCAATCGGCATTCCTCATGACTGACAATATAATTTTTTTTTTGTAATTGAAATGTTTACAACATTTTTTGCATTTCAGAGGCCCAAGCCTCTTGTATAAGTTCTAATTTATTATATAAATTTATTTTGTTATTCAATGAAATTTACAACTGTATTATACTAATACAACAAGTAATTAGGATGAATGGTACACATTGGTAAGGATTGTGACAAGTAGAGAAACTACCCAGTGGAAGTTCTCAAATTGTATATAAATAAATTATTAAATAGATTTGAAGTTACGCAGAATATTTAAATTTAATGATTTTTAAATTATTAACACTTTTTGATGAAATAGGAAATAGGAGCTAAACTAGCTGTGTTGTTTATTCATTTATATTCCTAAATAGATGAAATAGCCTTTGAAAAATCTAATTTGACTTAATTAAATCCTTTGTGAGGGGACTTTAAGGTAGACTAATAGGGAAGCTTTCATTTACCCTTTTTTTAAATCACAATTTACTCGTGCCTTTTCTCAGCTGCTTCAAAGTTACGACAAAGTCAAAGATGTCCAATTTCTTTAAAAGGTTCTATTTTTATTTCGGTTTATGAGAAGACATTTTATAAACTACTCAAAATGTATAATTTTTTTAATGTTTATCTAATTGAAATTTACAACTGTATTATAAAAAAACAACAAGTAAACATAACGGCATGACTTAAAGGCAAGTAGAGAAACTATCAACTGGTAGTATTCAAATAACAAATTCAACTTGGAAGGTCACGAGGCCATCTTCTTTTCAGAAGGCTCGGAGCATTATTGGGAATTGATGAAGGAGGTAGGGTTGAAACTAGCAAGTAGTGGGAATAAATTTTGTCATGATAAGACTGGTATCGGGTTATTCGTAGTAAAGCAAGGCGCATTGAGGATTTTAAGAAGGATTTTGGATTTAAAGGATTGGATTTGAGAGGAATTCGATGCCTTAGTGGAGCCGCAAAGTTCTTCTCTGTAAGTCCAAATAGGTCTTATAATAGTCATGTATACCTAGGAGTCTTTAGTAATTAATTGAGAGTTAAGAGCGATTATCTAGTAAGTGTTGCTGAAACCGCGAACAGTTTCTTGTATTATTCAAATAATTAAATATTAAAAATCTATCATTAGCTATCCAGTACATACTTTTTTGTTTAATGTATTTAATCAAATTTACAACTGTATGTTTGAATACATCAAGTAAATATAATGAAAGATAAATAATGTCCAGAGATAAAGGCAAGTAGAGAAACTACCGGATGGTAATACTCGAATAAGAAATTCAACTTAGAAGGTCACGATGCCATCTTCTTTTCGGACGCCTCGGAGGGTTATCAGAAGTTGAAGAAGTAGCTAGATTTGAAACTAGTTGGGGTAAAGTGTGGTTTGAGTGGGAATAAAGTGTGGCATGAAAAGATTGATATCGGGTTCGTGCCAAATCAGCAACAAATGGGACATTGAGGTCATTATGAATGACTTTGTTCGTAGCAAAATAAGGCTCATTGAGGATTTTACGAAGGATTTCGGATTGTAAGGATAGGATACGAGAGAAATTTGTTTGGCTTGAGTGTATAATTTAAACGCTAATTTCGTTTACATTTTGGGATTATTCTTGAATTAGCTCTTGTTTTTTTTTACTACTGTAGAATAATGTTAGAAGTTCATTTTATTTCATTTGTTTCTAGTCTACCAAATGATATGGAGCTGAAGAATAAATTAAAAAGATAATAAAATAAAACAATCTTGGAAACTGAATCAGATAAGTTATTTTATTTCTGGTATTTTTATTTTATATACTTGTTTTTAATCCTAATAATATACTTTTTATTCATTTCAATATTCAAGGATTATTTATTTTAACTTATCAATATTTATTTTATTTTTGTTCACAAAAACTGTTACATTTCATATTTATTTCAGATCCGTGTGGGAATAAATGTTATTTTTTTTATTGTTTCTTTTTCATAAAGCATATTTGGAAGGGTAAAAATGACACTCTTATTCGTCCATTTTTATTTAGATGTTTATTAATGATTAAATATGTTATTTTATTGGCTAGCGCAAAACAGTTTGACAAATAATTGCCAATTCAAGACCAATCCTTCAGAAACATCTACTTCATTTATACCGAAGCTTAATAAATGTTTAGGTCCTTCTCGAAAAAAAATTTAATATTCTGCAACACACTTAGAATGACATTCACACGTAAAGTGTGTTATAGATTAATAAAGATAAATAAACATTCACAATTAGTCCTTCCAAAAGTTAATTAAAAAAATATATATTTGTTTTAACAAAAAATTTTCTTGTTAAATTACGAAACCATGATAAGCATAATTTAATTGAAAATGTTAATATTAAAAAAATAGAGAATATTAATTTATTGCATAACTTCAAATAAATGAAAACGTTTCTTTATAACTCAAAAAAACCGTACACTCGATAATCCAAATATAATCGATAATCCATAATTTTTGGGCACTCGATAATCCAAAAATAGAGTTTAAAAATTCAAATTTGCTAAAGGACATAAAATTTATTGAGGTTATTTTTATGTTTATTGGAAATAGAGCTATGGATAATAGATATAAAAGATCTTCATCATAAGTTACATAAATGGCTTATCTATTTCTTCCATTTCAACAAAAATTGTTGAATATTTAAAATAAGCACTGAACTTATATTTATCGCAATCAAAAAGTTTACTTATGAATAAATTAAAACTTGTAGAGGAGATTTCGGGTACAAGTGGAAATTTTTTTTAAAAATTCAATTTTTAAAAGTAATGCCTTCGAGTCAAGAAGCGTAAAAGACAGGCTTGATTCAACTCGTGCTATCCTAAAGTTAGAATTGACCCTCACGCGGTCAATTTTATTGAATCAATATCGAATTCGGCCAGTGTATTCACTCTTTGAGAGATACGCTGTATTACCAATATTAACCGCTAAAAAATTATGTAACCACAATAATGTTTCATGACATACAGTGAAGAAACTAAACGAGCTGGGATATGAAGTCCTTCTACACCCATCTTATTCGCCAGACACTTCTCTTACAGATTCGCAACTGTACAGAAATTTGGACAACTTCCTTGAGGATACAATTTCTGAAAATGATTCTCAAATCTAAAACGCATTTTCAGACTTTATTTCATCACAAAACCATGAATTTTTCAGCTCCTGGATTGAAAATTGGATAATACAATGGGAAAAATGTATAGAAAATGAGATCAAATAATTTGAATAAAAATGCTTCGATTTCATAAAGTTGTTTTACTAAATAATCTTTCCTTTGAAAATGGACATTTCATACATAACGACGGAATAAAACAATAAAAACATAATTAAACATCAATAACAAACATAGAAATAATTTATGTTTGCATAAAGGGGGAATTTACTAACCGCGTAGGCATGGGCTGTTTCAAGTGGATTTCAGTTCTCAACAGCAAGCTTGCACGGTTGGCTTCGTCAGTCTTATGATTTACATGCTGCTGGGGACTGAAATCAAACCAATTTAGTGTCATCTTTTTGAAATAGTTAAAAAAAAGATATCCATAATTATATTCAAAATTTTAACAATTTAATCTTAATAATAAAATTGGCACTGATTTGTGATTCAATTTAATAAGTATTGAAATGAAATATATAAATGATAAACTGTTAAACATGTTCTATCTGGCCGAATGGTAAATATCAATGCCAATGAGCTGGAATTTTTTCCCCTTAATTTTGTAATGAGCCGCCTATGGGACAAATTAATTTATTCAACGTTAATGCATACACTCATAATTACAAAAAGTGATATTATTAGTTTAATTCCTCTCTATCAGTTTAAATTTTTCAGCCGTTTTTTTCATCATTCTTTACTGGTTTCAAAAAAGTTCAAGAAACCAACATTTTTAGTCTTTATTTATTTCAGTATGCCTTAAGTCTTAAAACAACAAAGAGCAGCACTGTCTCTCGTATGCATGATACGCAAATAATAACCTTATTTAAAGCATTTCCAAGTCTATTTGAACCTTTTCCAAGTCAACTGTAACCTTTTACTAATAAAATGTTACCCTTTCCAAGTCACAAACAACCCTTTCCAATTCAAATGTAACCCTTTCCAAATGTGTTGAAACTCTTTACAAAGCAAATGTAACGCGTTACAATTCAAGTGCCACCCTTTTTATTTCAATTGTAACCGTTTCCATTTCAATTGTCACCCTTGAAAATGTTTTGAAAATATACCGAACTGGAGAATGGGCGAATTTAGGGTCTCAGAACTCTCCAGGATAAAATCATCACAATCTTTTTCTTCACAATTCTTGTTAGGACAAAAATGAAGGAAATAATTCAAAAAACAAATAGTCGATTTTGTGTCTCTGAGAAAGTGTATTTAAAAAAAGTAAAAACATGTAATATGAACTTTACAACAGTATCATCATAGTTTTGGTAATAAAATAATAAACATCATAATATTCTTGTTTACAAAAAGTTAAGGAAAAGAATTAAAACAAAAAGTTGTTTTTTTTTCTTAATTTTTGTATTTTGGAAAGTTTCAACTCATTTGGAAAGGGTTACATTTGAATTGGAAAGGGTTGCTTGTGACTTGGAAAGGTAGCATTTGATTTGTAAAAGGTTACAGTTGGCTTGGAAAAGGTTCAAATAGACTTGGAAATGCTACATTTCATTTGAAGGCGCTATAAAGCAAATGCTTAATAATTAAGAATGAGTTGAAGGATGAAGGAAGTAGAGCATAGGTCACATTGTTGTGAGAAAATATTGTACATCAGACGGGCAGACAACCAAATTGATTAAATGATTCATAAATAACTTATTTCTCCTTTTTAGCAAGAGGTGAAACCATCACATACACATTGTAATGGAGGAATATTGGCACCATGGAGCAATAAATTATCAAAAAAACCACCTGCATCGGTTAATTAGAAGGGACATATACTCTTACAGAACAACGCGAGACCTCATGTTTCATGACAGACGGTGAAGAAATTAAACGAGGTGGGTTAGGAAGTCCCCCCCCCACGCCCACCTTTTTCGTCAGACTTATCTCCAACAAATTTCAACGTGCTCCGAAATTTGAACAGCTTTCTTGAGGGTAAAATTTTTTATAAAATTTAAGACGATTCTCAAGCCTAAATGCATTTTCAGACTTTGGGACACGCTGGGGAAAATGAGGATAAATCTTTTGAACAAAAATTTTTGTATACAAAATACTTCAGTGGTGTCTTCTGGTTTAGACCGTGTCGCTAACTTTTTCGCCAACGTTTCGCCAGACATAATGCTGACTTCTTCAGGGCAGAAAAGAGAATGCCTATAATTTTTTATTTCATAAATTGTTTTACTAAATAACTTTTTTTTAAAACGGCCATTTCATATGAAACGACCCAACACTTACACAAAAAAACATTGACATTTCCTATTATGTAATTAGGGGCATAAAATACATGCAGACGTGTAGAGAGAACATACGGGGACATTTTTCTTAAATTCTAGGTAAAAAAAGTAATTTAACATATGGCTGTAATATTTCAGTGTTGTTAGGTTTAACTAAAAAAAAGGATTTTTTTAAAAATATTTGAAGCTAACAATGAAAACATTGAGCCCCAACATTAACATTAGTAGTAACATTGCCCTACTAATGCATTTTCGTGAAATATTTTCTATCAGCATTAAACCAACAGAAAGGCCTGGCTGGAGAAGGGCGATGGGGAATCGTTGCTCTTCGATATAAGTACGCTCGATTACCGCCAACTGTCGGAACTTGATAGCAAGCCTGTCATCTCCACGGCTTCGGAAAACAATCCCTGCTCTGTCCTAAAAAAAGGAAAACCTAAAGATAGCATGCACCCCAAGATTTATAACAAAACAAAAAGGTTCACGGTAGCAGTAAAAAATCTCATTTTAAATACAATTTTGATGTTGAAAAATATTTTACTCTAAGTCACCAAGAACTTTCGAGTGGATTTACCTGAACACACCTACTTACCCTAACATATTAATTAGGGTAAAACATTACTACCACCCTAAAACATTACAAACCTTATATGTTTCATTTGAAAGATTTTTTATTTTAGAATTGGTGTTTATTATGGTATAGTTTTTTAAAAGTCATTATATTTTAAAAAACTATATTAATGATCAAGCATAATTTGTTAAACATTCTGTACTTTAACCGTCGGCTAAGACCATATTCCTAAAATAAATTTATAATTGCACTTACATATCCGATGAACAATTTAATGATCTTTAAATCTCGAAAAATAAATTTTTCACGAAAAGAACTTTTTTGCAGCTATAAAGAAAATTGAGTATTAATTGCTCGTCTGGTTTTTTTTTATTCCGGAAGCTTTATGACTGCAGATTTCCATTTATTAAATTGTCCTTCTTTGTCTCATGCCAACATGTGTTTTGATAAACATTAATTAGTTATATATATAACTTTTCTGTAACATTTTTTTAGCCTTCTCTTTCTGGATCATTTACTGAACTTACTTCTGAGACTTTTGCATTCTTCCAGGAACGTTAATTACGTTGTTCCTACTGTCGTTTTCTACCCATACACAACTCTTTATTATTGAGGTATAAACTTGGGTCATTTGCAGGAGAAAAGCATTCTAGGTGAGCATGTAAAGTCCAATTACCCATGCTTCAAAGTCGATGAAGTATTTGCACTGACTCCGAGACTCCCTGGGTCAATATCCTTCCCATAGCCACACAGTTTGCCCCGAAAGCCTCCATGCCCAGTGAGGCATTGCGAAACACAGTTTGTCTTGGAGAATCCATTTTGCTGACGGGTGGGGAAGTATAGGTAGCACCTTCCCAAACATCAGCACAATATAGCGCAAATATCAGCACGGCGGCCTCACTCAGCAATCTGCGTATAAATATTGCCCGGTAGATCACCGGCGGAACCTTCCTTTTGAATATTATATTTCGGTGAATTTTCAAATAGGAGAATTCAGCACTCCCCCCCCCCTCCCAAGCGAATAAGGCTATTCAAGTCTTGGAACACTCTATTTCCAAGATAGTCTAAGTGAGGGGTGACGCTAAAACCTAATTCCAAGACAGGTGGCTACCTCACTTAGAGGTATTCCCTTGCTTCCAACATAAAAATAGGGCGCCTTCAATCTGTTTTTCCTCTCAGCAAAATAATCTTAGTTCTAGCATCGGGTCATCTCCAGTTTCTTCTTATCGCATCACCGTCCTACCACATTAGCACACCGCTCAGCTTCTCTGTTTGCTTTTAGACGCCACTACAGTCGCAACATCATCTATGTATGGCATCGCAGAGAACCATTCCTCCTCAAATTCTCCCAAATCAAATTTCAGCTTCCATAGGGCCCGGACTAAGCACTTATCCTTGACAGGATCCCCTCTCTATAGAAGTTTATGTCTCATAGAAACTACTGTATATCTCTAGGCATTGATGACCAATCGGTTTTACGCCTCAAATTTGGAACAACCAACCAATTTAGTTCAGTTGGAACCAAAAATTTAGTCCAGTATTAGCGACATTTCTGACTAATTGAGTGATGAGAAACTTCTTTTCATATTTATTCCAATCTCTACATCTCACAAATATGATTGCGAGAATGCACAAGAACAATAAAGCTGTTAAGGGCTTTGTATATAAGTGGCCGCTGGAGCACTAGAGGCCTTCAAACACTCTCTAAGGCGGACGACATGTCAATTAATAGCTAACAAGATGTATCGTTCGGTTACCTCTGTCTCAACACGAACTTGAAGCAGAGCCTAAGAGGTTCCATTTCCTTATGGTGATCGTGGACGAATTGTACCACTAAGAAACAGAAGTTGATGGATATATAAAGTAATAACTATACACTAGATAACAATATTTGGATGTCACTCAGGTGTTTGAAAAAATATTGTTCCAGATCTTCTCATTAAACTCAAGAACAGTTTAACCAACCCACATCTTATCAGGCAATGGCAACTACAAAAAAATGTGGTTATAGTTATAACTGCATTGATTATAATGATGGATTGAATTGGTCTGGGGTTGCAGTCAAGAATAACCCAAAATAAGTGAAACTTATTTAATATATGACTAATAAGTGAACTTTATTATGTGTTACCTTTGACTTCACCCCCTGAACAATTCAATCCATCATTAGAATTATCCATTCAACCATTTTTCACTCAATACCATAATTATAATTAAGTAACTGTATGTTTTTCGCTTGTTGAAAAACTCATATTAGTACTTATCTGCATGTTTAATAAAATTTAGTTTAGTATTAGTGTTATAATAAATATACATTTCTGACTAATTGAGCGATGAAAAACTTCCTTTCATATTTCTTCCAATCTCTACATCTTACAAATATGATTGCGAGAATAAATGATAGTTGACTTTGATACAATATTGAATTAAGTCATAGCGAATTTGAAGAAAATTTAGAATAACGATTGAATTTTAAGTATCGCATAATTCTTACAAGTTTTTGAAGTAATAAGTTAAAATAAGAATTGACAAGAATGACGGTTATAAAAACCAAAAAACCAGGTATGTAGGCAGGAAGCAATAAAACCTAGGAGGAGGAGATGTACGATGTGGAAGGGGATGTTCCTCGAAGTCGTAAGGAAAGATAGAGGCTCTACCCAAAGACCTATAGTTGGATAGAAAGTTTTAATTTAATTATTTATCTTTACGAATCCAATCTATAACAGACTGAGCGGAGTGGCTCAGTGGTAGAGCGCTGAGTTGCCGTGCCGAAGGTCCTGGGCTCAAACCCCTTTCACTGGCAGACTTATTTAATCATATTTAATATGTTAGCACTCGGAGATGAATTCTATGGGATCTAGGACCTTCCTGGGGCTCACGCAGCCTGTATAAAGTGGGTACCAAAAATAATAGGGAAAATCTGACGGTTGAGCGTGATTTAGGACCAATTACCTCCCAGCAGAACCGTTGTCAAAAAATACTAGTCTCGACCATATACTGAACCACAGACCCTTCATGGGGTACAGTTTTTTTTTTAAATTATCGTTATGACTTATGGCATCTTAAAATTAAAAACAATAAGATAAATTGCCTCTTAAAGGAAGGAGAATAGTATTTAAAAAATAATAAATATTTATTGAGGAAAAAAAAGATAAATGTGTTGATCAACAAAGTTTGTTCATTTAACGTCACTTTATGCTGATATGGCTAATCGGACGATGCTACAGTGGGAGCCCTAAATTTTGCCTATCCAGGTTTAATTAGGTTAGGGATTTTTAACGAGTACCTGACATCGTACAGGCTCGAGACCCCCGTTTAACGTCCCTTCCGAAGGACGGCGTAACTAAGGATTTTTTACTCCCTTAAAAAAATCCTAGGGTCACCTGCCGGGCTACGAACCCGCGATCTTGGGCTTAGTAGTTTATTACGCTAACCACTAGACCACAGGTGACCTGATCAACAAAGTTATTAAATCATATTTATTTTATTAAAACATAGCAAAATTTACCTTCATATTCTGATAAAACGGAAACTGAGATTATGAACTGGAGGTAAATGTAGTACATGAATTCCGATATACGATGTCGATTATTATGCAAGAAGGGTATGAGGCACGTCATTGACTAAAGCATAAATTATGGGTGGCGGAGAGCCAAGATCTAGGACGGAGCGAAAACCTATTTGGCAGCAA
Organism: Troilus luridus; assembly: GCA_964056705.1. Taxonomy (NCBI): domain Eukaryota; kingdom Metazoa; phylum Arthropoda; class Insecta; order Hemiptera; family Pentatomidae; genus Troilus; species Troilus luridus. The sequence goes on along the minus strand of OZ057412.1, from coordinate 91,699,222 downwards.
TAGTCCCGCTTCCAGGCGGCCGTGGTTCCATGTATTGATTCCAGCCACATTAATTGATTCCCGCTTCCTCCATCCTTTTATTTCTATGGCAATTAATTAGGCCAATAAACCACATAGAACAAATTAGCCTATTGCGTAATTTCACGCATTTTAACTAAGAAAGGATATAGCTGCAGTAATTGTGAATAAATTCAATGCGCCAAGTAGAGATTAATGAAAGAGTCTTTATTTCTCTATATTTAATTCTTAACTAAAATAACCATATACCCTTTTCTCGTAGCTTGTTTATTTAACGTCACTTTATCCTGTTATGGCCGATCGGAAGATTCTACTGCGGGAGCTCTAAATTTTGGCTATTCAGGTTTAATTAGGATAGTTTTTTTTTTACTAGTACCTGACATGGTACAGGCTCGGGACCCCCGTTCTACGTCCCTTTCGAAGGACGGCATGACCAAGTATTCTTTACTCCCTTTAAAAAATCCTAGGGCCAACTGCCGGGCTACGAACCTGTAGCCCTGTAGTAGGTTGTTATGCTGACCACTAGACCACAGATCGTCCATAACCTTTTCTCGTTAGTGTCAGAAAGTTTAACGCACTACCAGAAGTTTCATCAGTTTTGTTTTTTCTGTTCTGATTACATGTGAAAGATTGAAACCAGAAACTACAGAAAACTCTTATTTCATGGAAAAAATGAAACATTAATATTATTGTTATTTACTCAAAACAATGGATGCAGTGGCGTAACTGGATTTTTTACATCGCAACCTATTATGCCCAAGATCGCAGCTCGATAGGTGGCCTAAATTTTATGGTTTTTAGAGGATTGCGCAAGACTACAGTCCTACCAACTTAATTATCAATTTTGAATGTAGAATGTAAATTTTGTTTGAGGAAGTGCCTTTTTTTGGGTCAACCTATTCTCCCTCCCAAGCTGGGATTTTTTTTTCAATTTTCTTGAGGGTTTGTGGTCCTCCAGATCCTTTTTTACTTTAATTAAATTACTATTAAAACGGAATAAAATTCGTTGAAGTATGTCTACTATTAGCCAAGATATTTCATATTTATTTAATAAAATATTAGTTAATATAGAGAGTTTGATTTTAAATGTAAATCGTATATGAGCTAGAACAACGGTTTCCAACCTTTATAGTTGTGTGGCCCGCATACAGGAAAAAAATTTGGGGAAACAGGGGGCACTTCAGAACTATTTATTTTTAGGGGTTTAGGGAGAGAGAAAAAAAAGAGCTTCTTAATTTACAGTTTAACTGTTGAAATGTCCTATATGGGAGCTTCTACGACACTCTTTGTGCCCAAATAGCTGAATTTGAAAAATTTTCCTCATTTCCTATTTTCATTCATTTAATTTTTCATTCAATTAATGTAAATGAAAACACAACTTTTGTGATGGAAATATACTGCTCACAACCTATTTATATAGAAAGGTGCCTCGATGGAAATATTTAATATAAGTTATGAATTTGCCTGTAATGATGCGATCGTTTATTCAGTTTTTCTGGATGATAACTTTTTTTGAACCTATCTCACATTAGGCCTATAATTTTTAAGATTAGGCCAGAGTAATTTACGAAAGAGTATCAATGTTCCTCTTGCAGACAATGAGGGTTTAATATATTTTAATAGGTTGTAATTAGTTGGGGGTGCAGTCAAGAAAACACAGCAAATAAGTGAAACTTATTGTATTTTATATGTGCCGACGTTAATGATATTTCGAATAAGAGAGAATTTGTTGAGTTGCCATGCTGTGGGTCCTATATGCATCATCAGAACTCTTTCTCGTTTGTTTGTTACATTTTCCACGCTGTTCCAAATGTTTTGAAATCGGAAATATCATATATACTAGTTCAAGTACATACTAGCACTAGTTCAATTTAAATATAGTGGGTTTTGAATAAAGGGTCCATGTATATGTAAAAGAGATATTGTGGGATTCCAAAATTGTGGGGTTTGTCCGATGACAGATAAGGTTATTTTGTACATTATAGTTTGCCATCAACTTAAACATATTTAAACGAAATAGCAGGAAGCCAGAGCGAAGCTGCTGTGGTTATGGTAAGACATATAGGATTAGGAGCTTAGAATTATAGCCTTATCGCATTGTACTATGTTCTTATTATTATTGAATTATTTATCTTTAGGGTAGTATATATAGAGCCCTCAAAATAACAACAGTCAGTCTAGTCTAAGTCGCAGTCTGTCACTATGTCCGATTAATTATTGTTATGTTGTGTTCTTCCAAATAAATCTTTTTAAAAAGTAAAGTTCTGTGTCAAAATACATAACTGGTGTATAAAATACATAAAACGTTTGTTTATGCATAGTTTAATAAATCGTTTACTAATAAATTAAAAGTCAAGGAAAATTTCATTTTGATTTTCAACTAAATGCAGTGTCCAGTAATTTATTGAAAACTTTTAAAGTATTGATTGTTCAACACCAGAGCAACCAAATCGCTGGTTTGGTCCAATTCCGGATAGAAAACCGGAAATTCATTTTGAAATCAATTTAAAAAAAATAATGTAAATTTTATAGTGTATTATTTTTGTTCAATAAAAATTGAATTAGAGAAGATTCTAAATAGTTATTATTAATACTACCGTATCTCTTCTACCTATTTTACAAAATATACGTACTTTGTATTATCTAAATATCCTTATTAAAATAAAGTTTCAAAACAGTTGCTTGTTGGGGAAACTTAATTACTTATTACTTTATTGACAAATGTAAACCCAATTCCAGACCAATCTCAAAATAAATATTGACTTTATTTACACAGAATTAAAGCTTACTAAGAGAAGAAGTTTTCATAGCGCAATGGAAGCCCAGAAGGTGGCTTAAAAAAACATCCAAAGGTTAAGCGTGATTTAAAAAAAATATAATAAAACGCTCCGCTAGTGGCTTTTCCACAATTTCTGAGTTGTTTTTTTTGGCTTGAATTCGAACACTTAACGTATTTAATTATAGGTTAAGGCAATAATATCGGTACAGCTTAGACTGTACTATATTATTGCAATTATTTTATAAATTTTATTTTTTCGTACTGCTTAATTATTTTATTAACTACTGCCACAATCCTCTACCAATTTTATGATGCATAATTTAATTAAACTATATTGTAGTTTATTTACTTTTTCACAGTTTTAGATTTTTCAAAAGCCAATTTTTTTTACATTTTTATCTAACTGGAAAAAAATACATAAAAATTCCTTGCGAAAAGTTTGAATAATTTTTTGACAACATTTTATTGTTAGAATGCCTGTTTTCTATTTTCTTAAATCATATTATTTCAACAATTCTTTTTAATTGTGGATTAACAAATAGTGACCTATACTTAAGTATTTATTTGTTTCCTGAACACTACTCAGAAAATAATTGAGCAAGGAATAAAAAACATGAAACCTTATAAAACCTTTGGTTTAAAAATATTTAAAAGAGCTCATTTAGATGTATTTCTGGCCAATTGAATACGGAATCTAAAGTACATTTTACAATAAAAAATTTGTGTGCACGAATTTTTAAGGTGATATTTTGATATTGAAATAAATTAACCAGAGCGCGATACTTTAAAAAAATGTAAAATTAAAGTTTTTTGGTTGCTTTTAAGTTAGAAACATAGGAGCTGTTCATGGAAAGGTATGTGGGACATTTATACATTCCCACGGAGTTGGTGAAATACCTAACAAATCTTTTTTTTAAATTTTATTATCTGAGTCAAATAATTTATAAATTTGTGTTGAAATACCAACATTTCTTAAGAAATTATTTATGAGCATATCTTCTTTTTCTATCTTAAAAATGAGTATATACATACAGGGGAAAGTGGGGCAAGTGCGTCTTTAGTTTATTATGAAATCTTCCGCAATCTCAGTTTTCTTATGCGATTCGGCTACGTCAGAGCATATGTGATAAACCGATCATAGGTGAAAATTTGAGTAAAGTTTGTTTTTATTTCGATTAACGTGATAATAGGTAAGTCTCTAATGATTTAGCAGTCAAATAATAATTTAATTGTAATAAAAATATTAAACAATTTCCCAAACTCGCATGGTGCTAGAGTTGCCGGCACTTATTTTGAGGTGATGATCTGTACACTGTTGCCAAGTGGCATTTGATGACAATTAATCAAATTGTTTAAATTTTTTTTAAATTTGTTACTATGGGGCAAGTGCGTCATTAATGAAAAGCGATAAAACGTAGTAATTAAGTCTGCATTGTCTGGTAATACAAAAAGACTTAAGACAAAAGACAATCAAAGGCAAAAAAAAGTGCAATAGTGACAGAAGTATCTACAGTGAAAAGCTTGGGGGAATAGGGGAGAATTACTTGTATTGTAATGAATTATTCGCGGATTCTCGTCAAGAGTGGATTATGTGTGCAGTGTGGACAGTGGATGCATGAAGATTGCAAGGACAATAAAAAAAAGGCAAAATTACATTGTTTGCGACATTTGCCATTAAATTTTTTTGACTGACTTATTTTAGCTGGTTGATTTTTTTTTTCACTAACAGGGTGCTGGCCTGATAGAAACCTCCAACCTGGAGGACCAGGGGTTTTCTGTAGGGGTCACCTTCCCTTGGACCGGCTGCCATCCCTGACTTACGGGCCCAGTCTGCCCGGGCATCCCCCCCTCTGCAAGGGAGGCTGCACTTATTTAGAGGCGGTGCATACTCGCCTCGTCACAGCGTCCTCATTGGGCTTCTGGGGTACTTGTGAGAGTGGCCGCGCCACCAACCACTCTTCCCCACCCTGATAGCGTTGCCGTTCGTGGTTCGGGGCTGCTTATTCAATATATTCACAGCTGACCTACCGAGCTGGCATGCCGTCCCGCTATCCACCACCCGCGAATCCGCTCGGTAGCTTGAACTTAGCCCTTATAGTGGCACTTGTTAAAATGTTTTATTTTACTTTTTTAATTAGTGACTACAGATTCTCAGATAGAAGCAGCTAATTACAATGGTTTAAAGAGCTACTGTATTGCATTTTTGTGAGAGAAGAAGTAAAGAAGTGCAAGCTGATAAAAATCTTTCAATCAAGCAGTGTTTATGCGCATGCCTTAATTTTATTATTATATACCTGACGTAGAAATTCAGGCGCAAATATTGACATATCAATCACTAGCACAAAATCCGATTCAAAATCAAATTTAAATTTGCGTGTTGTTTCAAGTACTTTAAATTACCTAAATTATCGTTATGGGGTCATTAGAGAGAACTATAAAAAAATGCATGTAAAACAATATTTACGATTACTGAAGTAATTATTCGAAATTAATTCAGAGTTGGCTAAAGGAATAGGGTGTATAAAAAAAAAAAGAGACCGTTTTTCAACTAAATATCGGCATTATTATTTCTTTGATATAAAATGCAATTAATACTTAAAGTATAGTCCATTGTTATCTACCGCCATTAGCCATCGGCCAGCCAAATTGTTCGATCACATGCTGATACTATTCCTTAAACCGCAATTCCAACTTCCGCAAAATTTTTCGATTGAATCGAAACAATTAGCAATCCGATGGTACGAGGTCTGAACTATATGTTGGATGAGGCAGGAGTTTGAACCCATGAAGTTCTTTAAACTTTTCTTTGGTTCGAAGGGAGGTGTATCCTTTTCGGTTGATCAAAGCAAGATAACGCTCTGAAAACTTCGCGTACAATGTTTCCAGTTGTTCGCAGTTGTGTTCGGAACTCATAGAACATCCATCAGGAACAATGTCGTGAAGTCGTGAGCCTTAAAAATTCCAAAAAACGAAAACTTTATGATACTATGTTGATCTCATTATCATACCCTAATAGTGAAAAAATGAGCTTTTAATGAATTATATTAAATAACACACTAGTCTAAATATAAAATTTATATTTGTACGATGGTAATACATAAGTGGCACTTACAAGTTGATGACGAATGGATATTAACACACCAATCAACCAAATACATATACAAGAAGGTATGTTAACACACCAATCAACCAAATACATATACAAGAAATTATTGAATAGGTACTTGGTTGATTGATGTGTTAATATCTATTCGTCATCAATGTGGCATGATTATGAGACCAACATAGTCCAGAAACGTCGCCAAAAGGAAGTTGAAAGAATTGACTGAATCTCAAGAACCGTAAGTTACATTCATTTGTAACAGTCGAGAAAAGTAAATATATATAAAATAGGAAAAAATATTCTTATATTTAAAAAATTCCATGTATCTATGGATTACTGTATTTAAGAATAGAGCAAATAATTAGCCTACAAGTCTTGTAATTCACCAGTTTATTACATTCGTTCGTTATTAAATTAGACTACTAATGACCTAACATATGTTAGAAATTCCTAAGTGTAATATAAATAAATTTATTTCTTGAGCAAGTGATTATGGAAATAAATTTACATAAACTGTGCATAACATATTCCGGCACAGAGGGGAAACTAACTTTTCGACAATGTAGGTCACAGTGGATGGGGCTCAATTTACCTAAAAAGGTTTTAGTAATGGCCTACTAGTTTCTAACGCAATTGAAGCCTGCCATATCTCCAAATTCTAGAACACTCTATCTACTAACAAGTTTTCATACAATAAGCTTGTGGAGTGGAAAAAAAATGGTGATTACATTTTTTGTGTCTTTTATTTGTCCTAATAATAATCATTCATATACTGGTTAGTTTAATAAAAATACTTCTTGCGCTATCCTTTCATTTTCTAATGATTCTTAAAACATTAAGCAGTTATATTGCTTATTATTATTATTAAGTAGGTTTTATCATAATAATTTAAAATGGAAGTTGTTGATCCTTCATAAAAACATATATATTTTTTAGAGAGGAATATATTTGACTGTAAGATCTGATGGAAATATTTGAGGGGTGCAGTCAAAATAAACACCAAATAAGTGAGGTCTTTCTCTCATATCCCTGAAGATGACCTTCAAAGTAGGTTGAAACGTAGGCACAATTAATAAATAATTCCTCACTTATTTGGTGTTGCCTGCACCCCCTAACTATTTCCATCCTCCATATATATTTTTTATTAAACTGATTTTTATTTTGAAGATAAAAGATTTGTCCTGGCCGGGATTCGAACCCGGGTCTTCCGGAACTATTCCGGTACGTTACCAACTAAGCTACCAGGCCAATGTAATATAAAATATAAAAAATATAAAATTGACGTAGGTCAATCAGATCCTAATTGAAAAGTAATGTTCAATGAACATTCTTCCATATATACATCGCAAAAATTTCGAGAACTAGTTATATGATATAGGAGGACCGATTCTATGATATAGGATCGGTGAAGAGAATAGATTTTTCTGGCCTGGTTACGAGCCTGGTAGCTTAGTTGGTAAAGTACCTACCGCGCTAGAGATGCGGAAGACCCGGGTTCAAATCCCGGCCTCGGCAAATCTTTTCTGTTCAAAATAAAAATATTTAAATAATCACCATCAAATAAAAATAAAAATTCTAAATTTTGATTTTATTTTATTTGGAGAAGGATAGGAAAAACCTGGTAGAGACTGTTTTTGGATAACTGTTGTCCAGGGATGTGATCTGTCCTATATCAACATCAACCGCCAGATTTTTCACCCTTATTTTGGGTATCCAGTTTATACAGACTGTGTGAGCAGCATATACTGTGTAATATGTGATTGTATATTACTTTCTTAGTAGTAATATTCATTATATTTTTTTAGCTCAAACATATAATATTAAGTAGGTGGATTGGACGTGTGTGATGAGCAACGTTCAAAAATACAAATAACATTACATTATACAATAATTTTGTCATACTCACAAGCAGTTATGTGCCTCAAAGAACGTTAAAAAAAAGTACATTTTCTTTGATTGCGATAAAACTGCTCCAATTTTAAACTTTTTACTTCTACGTGAAGTAAGTTGAGCACGTTTTAATGTGGTGCTCAAACTTCACGCTGGACCGTCTCTCTCTCACTCACTCTCTCTCTCTCTCTCGCTCTCTCTCTCTCTCTCTCTCTCTCTCTCTCTCTCTCTCTCTCTTTCTCTCACTCTCTCTCTCTCTCACACACACGCACTAAAAAAAATTAATTACAATTTCTGCATTCTCTGATTGTAATAAAATTAATGTTATTTTAATCTTTTAGTTTTAGAGTTTTATTCCCGTATAAAAAAAAAACCTGTACCACTACAACCCGTGAACAGGTCTGGGGTTCAGTACATGGTAGAGACTGTACTGTTTCATGGACAACGGTTTTCTGCAAGGAGGTGACTTGTCCTAGGTCACGCTCAACCACCAGATTCCCCCTCCCCCTTATTTGGGGTACCCTATTTTTATAATATTTTATAGAGGCTGGGTGAGCCCTAGGAGGGTCCTAGATCCTATACGCTCCATCCCAGCTTCAAACAGACTAAATAAAAGTCTTGCCCACAGCGGGATTTGAGTTCCGGCATGGCAACTCAGTGCACTACCACTGAGCCACTCCGCTCCATTTTCATCCCGTATACTAACTGGAAAAATCCTACATATCCAAAATAGGATTTCTACTTTCACTTCTTACTTCACTCTACTTTCACTCTTACTTCCTTTGCAATAGAATCAATTATATCGCATACATTTTTTTCTCATTTCGTATTAATATCATTATTCTTTTCTCAGCATGTGAGTTATGATATTTTTATTTTGAAACAAAAGAAATTGGTCCAGTATGACTTATGAGTGACACAATTTTGCATGCTGAATTAGATTTAGTATAATGGCTGACAACATTTTATGGGAAAAAATAGGAAAACAAGCTTTTTGTTTATGATGACAACACTTTTTCAAAATTAGAGAAATCGTGAAATAGTACTGCACATTTTTTAAACCTCCCGAAGGGCACAACAAATTTTATTGCCGGCACAAGAAGGCAATAATTCAAAGTCTGATACGACACCAATTCTTTCGAAATCGGCTTTTGGTGACACCCAGCTCATTGCAACACGAAATGATTTTATTGAAGTAGTTCATATAATTTGTTTTAAATAATTATTAATATGAAATTAATTATTTTTTTCACAATGTTTATATAAGGACAACGTTTAGTATTAGGTAATAATCAGCTAATATTATTTTTGAAATACTAGATACAACTGAGATTTTGAACATTCAATTTTGTCAACTTGGAATAAAGGAATTGATTGTAATTTTTTGTAATAGCTACAAAAATAAATTCCTCAATTATGAATATACAAATTGGTTGAAATTTAAAAAAAAGATATTTTAAATATTTTATGGGTTAGTGGCACATTAACCCATTCGAGACGACGATTTTTTTCGAACACGGTCCCCAGGACCGAAAAATTTGTTTTCTTTATATTGTTCATTTTTAATTTTTAAAAAACATGTTTACTATATGTTAGGGTAATTCACATAAATAAGATTATTGCACACCGGGAGTGCAGCTCGCTCCTCGGAAAATGTTTAATGCGAGGAGCGGATTGAACATCATTGCACACATGTAAGGTAAAATGAAAATACATCATTAAAAAATGTATTAACATTTATTTCAAAAATAGTTAGATAATATAAAATCGTTATTTTGTTTTAAATAATAAAGAACAATACAATGAAAAGACAATTTTTAAAGAGTAGTAAAAAGTTAAAAAAAAATTATTTAAGTAATGAAAAAAATAACATAAACGAGAAATTAATTGTAGAAAAATACAAAATAAACGAAACTTATTTATTATCTTAAGCCTGCGCTGCATTCGTATTCATAGCATGTAAGAAAGGCTTCAGATAATTTTTAGATTTTTTGGTGCACAGTAAAACCAATGCCAAATTTTGTTTTCCTGTACTTTACAGATTTCATTAGTTAAAGAAAAATCTTATTTCGAAGACTAGTTTGCTCAGAATAACTGATTACTGTTATTGCACAAGGCCGTCTTAAATTAAGGCCGTCTTAGCCTCGGAAATCAATTGCAAACACAGTGTGCAATCGGTCTCAAATGGGTTAAACAAAAATTTCCTTTGGTTACGAAATTTAACATTATACGAGAATATCTCCCGTAACATATATGAAAATAATGAAAACACGTAGATACTAATATTTTTTTTTACTAACTTGACAAGCCAAAAATGAATAGTGCATAAAATTAGCCGATTACAATAGTTTAAAAAGCTTCTGTTTTGATTTTTGTGAGAGAGTGCATGCTAATAAAAATCTTAGGGTCTTGTTTCCAATAACCCCTCCAGTGATTTTACCTAGTAACAGTAACCTAGTAATTATATTGAAATGATAGTTTGCAAAATTTCAAAAAGAAATAAATATAAATGCCATTAGTTCAATTAGTTACCTCTGGCGGCCAAAATTCTACTACGACCTTCAGTATCCTCTCAAAAATATCGTCATTTCTATACCTCTGCCGTCACATAAACTCACACAAATATGAGTCAATCATGGAGCGATGAGTGCCATTTTCTTTTTATTTCTTCTTTCGGCCTTGGCCCACATTGACTCAACCAGTAACTGGATCAACAAAATTTTTTAAATGATCCACAGTAAAATGTCTATAATCCATTCCAACCAGTTTTTCGATTCCATTTTAGGACTTCCACTGATCTAACATTAAAATGGAACCTGGTCTAATCGACGTTCTAATATACTCCGCCAGGGTGTGAGTTGTTCTATCAGGTACTGTGTATAAAAAACATTCTTTCTTCTCACGACATATCCCGCCAAAGACCCATTGCTGTGGAAAGGACCGTCCAACGTTATACTTGGGACGAGAGAAACACGACTCGTCAATCTCAACTGTCAATCCTTCCCCTCCATTAACTTTGGGGGTTTTCAATAAACTGAATGCGCACACCTCCCTCGGATAATTTTTCCAATCAGCAATCGTACGGGAGCTCATGGTATAATATAAGACTATATAGCAACCATTAATTAATATCATAAAATCGCTGGCGGGGTTATTGGAAACAAGACCCAAATCTTTCAATCAAGCAGTGTTTATACACATTTCTTATTGCTGTTATAAAACGTGGACAAGACACATCCTTTTACATATAATGCCGCAACCGGTTTATCAAATACATCAAACATTTAATAAGTCATTTGAATTTATATAAAAATGCGCATTTATTAAACTAAAAATAATTCCATAAAGAAACCGCTCACCGTTTCAGGCTACTTCTACTCTTGCTGGACCAACGCTCTAAGTTCCCAATTAATTACAAATGATTCATGTATATGACTATTATAAGACCTATTTGAACTCTGGGAGTAGAAATTTGGGACTCCACTTAACCATCGAATTCCTCTAGCATCCAAGCCCTTACAATCCAAAATATTCAATATGCTTTACATTGTTAAGAATAAAATCAACAATAATGATCTTAATACCCCATTAGAGGCGAAATCCCGAAATGAATCCTTTCATGATATACAGTAGTTCCACTCAAACGCTTCTAAATTGAATTTGTTATTCAAGAACTACCAGTTTATCTACTGACCATCTTCTCATGTCATCATTTCTATAAATTTAGATCAACAGTTCTAAATTTCAAAAAAAATAAATCTACATTAGTTAGAGTTGGAATAGTTCAGCTTTTATATGACAAAAAAATCAGGTTAGTATCAATAAACTCTGATGTCAACCGAGAGATCATTTCACATAAAATGCTTTTCTTACTGACAAATAAAATGTTTTTAGTTAGCACTATTTAATATTCTATATCTAAAATTATTCTTCAATTTCCGATATTCCTCCGAGGCGTCTGAAAAGAATCTATTGAAATCTGAAAATCGAAAGTTTTCTTTAAATTGACCATTTACTTGAAAGACCACGTTACCCTCAACACCAGTTTTTTCGGTGGATTGTTTAACAACGGTATTTGATGGGTGCATCCACTATCGATATATATGTATATATATTTCTGCCATAAGTGGCGTGTTAATATTCCTTTGATAATCTCCAGAAAGGTTTAAAACATAGAGCACGACCTCCGTGATCCGTCTGCTCCTGGGATCTCTTCTTTGCGAGCCCGTCGACTTTTCCATGAACTTAACATTATCCCGGACCCCATGGGAGTGCTAGTTTAGTCCCTGTTATTATTGTTTGTTAGGCAATATCTGGACTTTATTGTCATCACAAACTACAGGACTAGAAATGGCAAGGGTAGTCGCCTGGGTGTCAATTGAAGGACTACTTATGTTCAACTATAATTTTTTCCAATACCTATCAGATCTCCGTGATTTCTTCCTCGACCTTTCTGGCTAAATCACTTGTCGGGGCAACAAGGGAATATTTTCGGTAAACACCGACTCCTGTGTTTTTTCTTCTGCAGTGGCAGATCCGTAGTGTGCACGTGCCCACAATAATTTCTCGGAAAACATTCAGTGACCGTTTAATCCTTTAATTGTGATTGGAACTTGGAGGGTGTGTTATTTGTATGTCGTAGGCATCCGATAAGAAAGGATTTTCCGAAATTCTACCCCTAAGGGGGTGAAAAAGAGGGGGCAAAATTTGTATGCTTGCTCACGTGTTTCTCACTCGCAAATATACATATTTTCGCTAAACAAAACAAATCAAGTAACATGGTTCATTTCTTTCCTATTCACATTTTTCACATTTCCTCTCTTATAATGGACCTGGTGCAGTAAAAGAGATGCTTTCTTTCCTTACTATTTTATTTTCAACACAATAATAAAATCCAAGGAGCTAAGAAAAAAGTTCACTTCTCGCTGCTACCGTACGACAAGTGAAACCGTTATACTAAGTAATCCTTTTCAATGATTCGATAACATTACATACTAATCCTTTACTGACACGAACAACAGTAAACTTCTGTCCGTCCCGTTTGTTAATCAGTGTCAATGTATGTTTCACGGATGTGCTGATTCGTCTGTGATGGAATTTGATATGGATAATTTCAAGCCTGGGGAAGGACATAGGCTACTTTTTATCAACACTGGCGAAGTTTATATAAAATTGTAACCTGATTGACTAACACACCCAGCGGTCAACGCACAGCAGAAACCACTGAACTTCTTTAATTCGCAGGTAGGTTCTTTGTATAACTTAAATGAGCACTAAGAAAGGAATTTGGACAATTCCACCCCAAGTGTTTCCCCTTAATATAATAGGGGTTCAAAGATTGTATGGAATCCGTCAGTTTTGAAGTTAGACATCTGAAATTTTGGATGTACGAGTAACTTACAGTTTAAAAAAATTAAATTATTTATTTAAAATGATCTGTCACGAAACTTTATATGGCAGGCCAAATTACACACGCGTGGGAAAAATCTAGTATTATATATATTTTTAATAAAAGTAGATTTTGATTTAGCTCTTTTGAAGCATACCAACATTTATATAACTGAAGAAAGTACTGCTGTTTCCAGGTTTAAAGTTTTGAAATGGGTTTGAGTATAAAATTCAGCTAGTAAATCAATGTTGTTGTCTTGTTGTCAAAAATAATAACGACGGAGGTATTTCTCCTCAGATAGCAAAACAGTGTAGAAGAGAATTCAAACAAAAACAGTCCTCCTCACTTCCTGGGGGTAAACGGAGAAGAGTAATTGTATCAACACTTTGAGGAGTAATTAATAAGAAACGCCCCCCCCCCAAAAAAAAATGGTTAAAGTTATCACGGATTTTGAGATTCTTCCCTCCCTTGGTAACCTTACAGCAATGTTGTAAGTTATAACCATTGTGTTAGGCACATACATGATACATAGTCTTAATTAACATTTATTTGGCTATATCATAATAATGTTCAAAATATAATTTAAAAAATGTTTTCAAACAATTTTTATGGCACTTTTAAGTCACAGCTAAACTCCATTTCTAGTTTCACGGTTAGATGAAAGTTATACATTTGACTATTCATTTTTTTTTATTCGTTGAAATTTACCACTGTGTTATAACAATACAACAAGTAAATAGCAGGAATCATAGCTATTGGCATGAATAAAGACATTAAGAGAAACTACCCAGTGATAATACTCAAATAAAAAGTTGAACTTAGAAGGTCACAAGGCCATCTTCAAAATATTAATTTCTAAAAAAAATCATAAACGATAATCTATTATAACTAATTATTTGCAACTAAAATAAAATTGCAAATTGGAAAATAAACATTTTTCATTTTATTTCTAAAAATCAACAATTCAATTTTAATCTCTAATTTATTTTAATTTAGTCTCTATTCTTTGTTGAAATTTTAGTTGTAGTCACCGTAAACGACTTATAATTTAGAACGAAATAAGGGATTTTCTGGTTAATCGTTCCAATTTGTTTTAATGTTTTATGTACTATCCACTATTCATTAATATTAATAACGAATCCTTCCCCGTAACTTCGTTCTAAAATGTTATTTTATAGTTAAGCGAAAGGATTTATTATGAATAAATATAACATGATTCACATATATTTAAAGCTTGACTTAGTAGAAGGAAAATAAAGAAATTCTTTTTAAAATGAGTAATTAATAATAATTAAATTGAAGAAAACTGTCTTAACCCTCCTATTACCGGGTGGGGTCGCTAACGACCCCAAGACCATATTTTTGACTCTCCATAAGTCAAAAACAAAGTTACTCAGGAGGGCTTAGGGTATTTATCCTTAGACTATATGTAACACGAAGAGTAGGGCTCTAACGAATTTCATGCTTAAAATAAATCACCGTGGATTAAGTTTTTTAGAAAAAACGAGGATGGGGTCCCGGAACAACCCCTCCTGGTAGTTACTGTTAGCCTTATTTCAGATCGTCGAAGTCACAGACTGTCCCTTTTCAGGCCCCTTATATAATTTCCTAGATGAATATTTGCATTTACAGTGTCAGTTTGCCAGTAGGGGTTCCAATTAACGCCGTAAATATGTATTATTATAGTTGAGTAAATATTTTCTGGATGTCGTTCAAGCTTTAGTGTTTTTTCCTCGGAATTCTCTCTCTTTCTTTTTATTCTGCATCCTTTGTTCAGAAGCTATGAATTCTTTGATGTGTGCCATTTTTTTGATATTTCTCAGATAAATTAGGTATCTACTAAACGAAAGAGAGAAAGGGTGGGGCTAGATTTCCAGAACTCTACTTTTTACTATTAACACTACTATTTTTTTTACATAATTTATGTCATTAGCTTATTATCACAACATCCTCGAATATGATATTGAGAAAAAGGCTGGCATCATTGCCCATTAAAATGACACGAAATGAGGAATGGTAAGTGAGTATACCTGTCAACGGCAAACTAAATGGTAGCCTTTCGCACTTTTTATGAATCTGATGCATATTATTGCAGTAAATGCGTTCGTCTTTGGATTGATCTACATATGGAATGGAAAAAGGTTTATCAACAACGATTTTTTTTTACTTGAACTCAGAAAAAAATTCGCTGCACCCATGGTTCAGAAAAGGTTACGTGAAAAGAGGGCAAGGTATTACTTATGCTCAAGAAAAAATGACAATAAAGTAAACCTTGTTTGTATTGTTTGCAATAAATATATTTGTAAAGAGCACAGAGCCACAGAATATTCATGCAGTCATGGTCAGTAGGTAATTTAGGTTCTCTTGGAACATGATTGTTGTTCACTAAAATGAGTTATTTTCAAAATTGTATACATTTTGGTAGTTCAAAAATTATTGCTATTACTTTTCTACAGTCCCATTCCATCAGAATTATAAGCAATAACTCTTAGGTGACTGATATCATCGTAGCTGATAGTAGAAAAATATAGGGTCCTCCAGCGACCCCTCCTGGTATTACGTGTAACTTTTTTCACCCGGTATTAGGAGGGTTAATATATTGAATAAACATAGGAATAAGTTTTTCACAAGCTGGCATCAGCTTCGTCTTTATCTATGTACACGTATTTATGTATGTAGGTGACGGAATCTTTTAACTGGATTTTCTGTCACGTCACAATATCGAATTAAACTGAAACTTTGGACATTGCTTAAAGACCGATAACATTACAATCCTGACCAGAATCTTCAGGATCACCGATTTTTCATTTCATGGAGGACTTAATCTTTAAGACAAACACATGACTACTGGCAGGAACATTTGGGGTTTTGTATATGTTGCAAAAAGAAAATATTATATTGTGAAAAATTTAAATACACGCTTTAACGATTGGCCGACCTAAAAATATTAAGTTTTTAATATTTAATATTTTCAATTAATTAATAAAGGTTGGGATGCTTTTTAAGGTACTTTTATAATGACTCAACTTTTACTAAATATTTTATGAGTCAATAAAATATTTACATCAAGTAAAATTTCGATTTTTTTTGCTCGTCACTCTATTTTTTTTATCTGAATAGCATTGGATCTGACTGAAATCAAAGTTTCAAATGAATTCCTGTATCGTTCGTTCTTAATTGAGTAAAATTTTAATTATTTGGAATATTTTCCTATGGCGTAATAATGACACTAATTCGGATAGAGGATCACACCTACTGAATATTCATCAGTTGAATTAATTACACAGCGGAGTTAACGGCTATAAATAGATCGCAGCTTCCCATTGTTGAGTAAATTTCAGGCATAAAAGAAACTTTGTTGGACACGCTAGTTGAAGCCTAAACCTACTTAGTACACTCCCATCCAAAGTCAGGGGCATGTAAATAATATTTTCTAACAGGCAGCTGTCTGTGAAAATTCAGATCTTTTCCGCTCTGGAGAACACTGAAATTAGGAGAATAATGTGAGGATTACATTGTAAGCCTCCTCCGTCTCAGTTAGGGGAAATCGAATTTATTCAAGAATAAGTAAAGGATTTAAGTCAGTTTCGCTTGAGAATAATACCGAAAGAGGGGGAGGGAAACTTCTCCAAAGACCTAACTACTGAAAATTTGCTTTAATAACATTGTCCGAAGTGTTTTAAACATAATCAACTTCTGTATTAGTCACAAAAACCAAAATAATACAAAGGAACCAGATAAACAGTGGTTATAAATACTTTAGGTAGACCAAATCACTGGGCGTAAGAACAGCCACTCCAGGCACGTACCTCCTCTTTGGCACCATTTATCCACTCAACTCTGAACTAATTTTCTCTTTTTCTAACACATTAATTTTTAATAATGACTAAATCATTATTAATTTGTTTCTACTACTTTAAATTTATTGCAAACTTATTACTATGCACAGAAACTGGGTTACTACAGAATCATGTTACCTAAGCACTACATAGTATTCTTGTTTTCAGTTGCCTTCTCCTAAACTTATGTTTGAAATCTGTAAAACATGGAAAGCCTTCCTTTTCCTTTGATAATACCAATTATTAAACAAATTAGTCAGCAGTTATTGTTTAACATTACACTGTTCAATACAGTTTAGTAGTTAGATTGATGTTTAAAAAAATGGAATGAATAGAATTATCTGAAATCCTTTGAAATGATGAAAACAGATCTTATATCTAGTTAACTTTTTGGAGTTTACTGCTTAAGAAACGATTTTCATTTTTGAAAATTTTATGAGTAGTAAAATCGAATTTAGCTAAAAGTGGTACGTTCCGTTCCTTTTTCGATAATATTGTATTATTTGTTTTACATAAAAGATGGAAATTAAACGTGAAATTCCGGGACAAATCGGGAAGAGATACGTATGGTATCTATGGTAACAGTGTATACTATTGCTTTATTCTCGAAGTGTTGGAATGCGATAATTTTTATTTAATCTCAAATTAAGGTTAGCTTTATTCGAACTGAGACTGCTATTTGGGTATGTTGACGGAAAAAGGAAACGCGGACGGCCACGATTAAGAGGGGCAGAAGAGGTCGAGAAAGATGCAGGTAGCATTGTTGGATCCAGTGCTTGGAGGACCATGGCACAGGACAGAGAAGAGTGGAGGCGGCGCCTTGATGCGGCCAAGACCCGTACTGGGTTGTAGAGCCAGTGTTGATTGATTGATTATTCGAACTAGTTAAGAAGATAAATATATAACCTTATGCTTAGATGTTTTAAAATACGTGCAAAAATGGTACAAATAAGTACAAAACTATTGACGAAACGTTACTATGAACTTCCACTCATACTTGGCGGAGATTTCAATATTGATTTTAATAAAGATGAATGTTTACACATAATACAATTCTTGAAAAATGAATTTAATTTAGACTTTATTTCTGGCAGATTACTCGGGACGACTAGACATGGTACAACTATCGATGCAATGTTTTCACGATACATAACCCATGTAACTTCTGACGTACAGGTGTCGTATTTTAGTTACCACAAACCTATTCCCACAGTATTTAATAATGATGATAATACTATTCACGGAAATGATGTAAATAATATGAATAAATATTTATATATGATTTGATTATTTTTTTAGAGGCTTTCAATTACCCTCTTTTTACATAATCTCCACAATAATAGTTGGTTAGGAGTAAACTCCAGTCGTGCGTCGGTGCTGACACAAACAGTTGTTGTTTTTTTGTAATCACAGGCAGTTGTGTATGACTGTTACATTTTTTTACAAAAAATTTTGGGTTTTCAACTCAAATTAAACATATATATATATATTCTTATATATAATATAATATGTTTAATATATACTATATAATATAAGTATATAATAGGATGTAATTAGTTGGGGGTGCAGTCAAGAAAACACGCAAAAATAGGTGAAACTATTTTATTTTAAGTGCCGACGTTTCGACCTACTATGTAGGTCATCTTCAGGGCTAAGAGAAAACAGACAAAAAAACAGAATAGACTGTAAAAATACATAAAATAGAGATACAGAAATAATAACAAAATGTAGAGATATAAAAAATTGAGCGAGAAAAAAAGTGAAGGATATATAATGAAAGGATATATGAATAAAGATGATTACATATATCCTTTCATTATATAACCTTCACTTTTTTTCTCGCTCAATTTTTTATATCTCTACATTTTGTTATTTTTTCTGTATCTCTATTTTATGTATTTTTACAGTCTATTCTGTTTTTTGTCTGTTTTCTCTTAGCCCTGAAGATGACCTACATAGTAGGTCGAAACGTCGGCACTTAAAATAAAATAGTTTCACCTATTTTTGCGTGTTTTCTTGACTGCACCCCCAACTAATTACATCCTATTATAGTACCTACAGTCAACTAATTTCTTTCTTATAAGTATATAATATTTAATAATATATTATATACTTATATTATAGTATTAATATAAGTATATAATATATACTTATATATACACACATTAAATTTAATCTGCAAGTAGAAATACATTTTTTTTTTAAATAACCATTTGTCAGTATTGAGATAATATTTTATTAAAAGGAAAATTGTTCAATTCGAAAAATTTTCAATATGGAAATCACCCAACAAGATTTTTTACTGATCATTAAGGTAATAAAGCAGATAAATGTTCATATATATTAATTGGAGCTGGAAGAGTTCAGCTTTAATATGATAAATAATTCAGATAAATATCAATGAGCTCTGATGTCAACCCTGAGATCATTCACTAAAAAGGCTCTTCTTTCTTTGAAATCTCATTTATTTTTCTTGTCCCTAAAGTATAAATGAATAAATAAATATAAATGTATAAGATCAATTAAAAAATTAATATATGAATTCAATTAAAGCATCCAATAATACTAATAAAAATAATGTTTTAATTCAATTAAAGCCTTTAATAGCTCATAAATAAATAGAAGTGTATTTCATATTTCATAACGTATCGAACTAAGGACCAGAATATCATTAAGATAAGTTGTAGTGGAGCCACCCACCGCACATAGCCCTGCATAAATGTGAAAGCTAGATTGCCGACACTTATCTAAATGCATTTGCTTCTCCGATTCTTCCATACAGCGCCTAAGTGCAGTCAACTTCCAGCGTAGGTCAGATGGGTCTGACGGATCGAGATTCATTCCATAAAATTCCTCATATTCTCCCCACTTTCTGTACCAATAAACTTTCTTTTTTATCACTTCTTTCGCTAAGATGTGGGGCAAGCGAGAATCCTGCATTTCCATGACTTCATCAAAACATAGTCAAAATGGACTTAAAGAGTTTAAGTGAATATTGATGCGATACCTGATTGATTTGCCAAAATATATTTTAACACCAAATTATATTTGGTGGATATTTTGGGAGAAACAATAGTTTTCACAAAAATTATCTTCCGAATTTTTCCAAAATTTCATAAGGCTCGAAACCCTAAGCCTGCCCAGCATAACCAACTACCGCCCGAGAAACTGACTTATACACTTCTAGTTTTGTTGTATAAGGGACATTTTTGTTAACCATAAAATTTCGCCACGTGGAATTAAGGCCAAACTTCGCATGACTGACTCTTTCCGAAAAGTGGCGCCCCAGTGCTAATTTTGGAGGAACTATAACACCCAAATACTAACGATTCGTTGACCATTTCAACTCGGTTACCTCTTAAGTACCACCTCTCAAATTTGGACAGTCTGCCTCCAATATGAAAAACCATACATTTTTATTTTGGTAGCTTTATACACAAATTCCACAAATGGCAGTAATTCTGCTGGTCGTTTATCATACGCTGCAATTTTACTGGGGAGGGAGCCAGCGCTACTACGTCATCGGCGTAGAGTAAGAATCTAACGTTAACTCCTGCGATATCAAGTCGATGTAACTCCTTCGCCAATATAGTCATGTAAGTCATTAACGAAGAGCACTAACAGTAATGGACTAAGCAGCTAGCTTTGTCTTAATCCAACAGAGGTTTTAAAGAATTCAGTAAGCCCATCTTTATAGTTTACCGTAGCTCAAATCTCCGTATATAAGCTTCTCAGAATTCTCAGCAGTTTCTGGGACAGACCAACTTGAAAAATAGGGCCTCTCTATCTATGCAGTCAAATGCCGCTTTGAAGTCTATAAAGAGAGAACATATGATCGAAGTTATAGTGAAACAGGTTAGTTTTATGTGTCACTAAATTAACTTCAATTAGTGTTTAATACTTTATATTTCTTTAAAAAAAAGTGTTGTATTCTGATCGTACAGATTAGATTTAAGACTAAGGTGATAAGTGCGGGTTTAATCGCCAGCCATGGGCGAAGCGTCTAATTCTTCGCAGGCGGTAAGTGAAATGGAGTCGGACAACTTAAATTTAAGTTCAAATAATAACAATACTGGTTCCTGGGAGCTTGCTACTGGTCGAAAACGACCTTTACCAATTGAATTGGACCTTAGAAGACAGAAACGACAAACGCCAATACCAATACACAATAAATTTCAAGCCCTAACCTCAACACCGGACGAACCATCAGAAAATACCACAAAACCAATCCTAAACCAGAAACCGCCCCCAATTTATATTAATGGTGTAGAAAATTTCTCTGCATTAGTTACATTCCTCGAAGAAAAAGCCGGACCAAATACTTTTACAGTCAAATCTACACTGAAAGGTGTAACTGTTTATCCAGATACACCTGAAACGTATCGAAAAATAAATGGAAGCCTTAGAAGAGAGGGGGCGGATTTTCATACTTTTCAGCTCCCACAGGACAGATGCCCAAGGATAGTAATTAAGGGCCTTCATCACACTACACCGATTAGCATCATCAAGGAGGCACTGAAACAGAAAGGTTACGAAGCTTCAAATGTAACCAACGTGATATCAAGTTTCAAAACCCCTCTACCAATGTTCTTTGTGGTTATTACCAAAGAAACATTCACAGAGAATGTTTATGAAAAAAAAATCGATTTATTATACAAAAATAAATATCGAGGAACCGCGGAAAAAAAAAGACATCCCGCAATGTCTAAGGTGTCAGCAGTATGGTCACACCAGAGGTTACTGTAACCACCCACCAAGGTGTGTAAGGTGTGGCGGGCATCATGATAGCAGCTCATGTACAAAAACTTGAGAAACCCCTGCTACCTGTGCCAATTGTGGCGGCCAACACCCTGCCAACTATAAAGGTTGCCAAACATTGAAGAACCTCAGGGTTCAGCGTAGCTCAAGGAATTACCACCAGCGACCTACACCACCTCAACAAATTCAGTTACCACTGGACCCACAGGAATTCCCAGCTCTGCGACAACCTTCACATCACCATCGTCTAGGACAACCTCAGAACGACGTCAGATATCAGCAGATACCAAGGAGTCAACCTGCAACGAAGTCGACACCACAACAACATCATGTTCCAACAGGTATGATGAATAACACTACTCAGCCGGTACCTTCCAATGATAATGCTCCTCCTCAACTTTTTCAAATTTTAAATGGCCTAAATAACCTTATCCACCCTCTTTTTATTCTCCTCCAACAACTAACTCAAGTCACACAAGCCTGGAGCAACAGCCATGCCCCCTAATTTTTCAACAGCTGGCACCTTGTCAATTCTCCTATGGAACACTAACGGACTGATGCAACACTGGGCGTAACTTGATTTATATTTACATGAAAAAAGGACAGACATAGCACTTATCACTGAAACACATCTTACACCACGATCTAAAATATTTACTCCTGACTATACTATTTACAGGACTGATCACCCAGACAAAACGGCACACGGAGGCACCGCCATTATCATCAAATCGTCATTAAAACACAATCCTATTCACTTACCCATCACACCACACATACAGTCAATACTGGCATCACATTACATACAAAACATAAAAACATAACGTTTGCTGCTGTGTATTGCCCCCCTAGTTACAAGCTTACATCCTCGATGTTTTCTGAGTTTTTTAAACGTTTAGGTCGATCTTTTATCGCAGGTGGTGATTTCAACGCGAAACACCGATGCTGAGGTTCAAGATTGTGTACCCCAAGAGGTAGGAACTTGTGGTATGCTCTTCATGAACTTGCATTACTTCAACTCCTAATTCTCCCACTTACTGGCCTACTTCTAGACGTAAAACCCCGGACTTACTGGACTTTTATTTATTACAAAAGGACTTAGAACGGTATACAAGACTGTAAATACGAGTTCTGACCTCTGCTCTGATCATTCTCTTGTCCAGATGACCCTATGCGAAGAACCTTCTGAGGCACAAAAAAGGCCTGCGCTCACACAGGGTATAACTGATTGGCGATTACATAGATCTTACCTTAACTCTGACCTCACAATCCCGGTTTCAATAAAAAACGAGACAGAACTAGAGGAGGCTGTGGAGATGTTCACAAGAAGTATTCAAGATGCAGCGTGGTCAGCATCAAAACCTAGGTGCAGGAAATCAGATAACTTGCCAAGCTACCCACAGTATATTAGAGATGTGATCAGAGCCAAGAGAAGAGCTCGTAAACATTGGCAAACCAACAGACAACCTTCAGATAGACGGGCATTTAATAAACTAAATAATGAACTGAAACGCCAAATTAGCAAATTTAACAGGTCAAACTACGACAATTACATTAAATCCCTTTCGACAGACGATGGAAGTTTATGGAAGCATACCAAAAGACTCTTAAAACATCGTGAGATGTCAGCACCTCTTAGAAAAAAAGATGGCTCTTGGGTTGTGTCGGACGAGGAAAAATCCGAGCTCTTTGCCGAAATTCAGAGCACGAAAACTTGGTAAATAACACACTTGACATGCCATTACAACTAACACTGGCACCGCCCTCATTCACTCCCACAGAAGTAGCAGAAATAATTAGACACTTACCAAAAAGAAAAGCCCCGGGCTATGACTTATTAAATGCTGAGGTGCTCCAGCAAATGCCTAGGAAAGCTCTAGTGTTTTTAACGACAATCTACAACTCAATACTTAGAACTACAAAATTCCCTATACAGTGGAAATACTCTTTTGTAACCATGATTAAAAAACAAGATAAAGATATTAGCAGCCCTTCCTCGTACAGACCTATTAGTTTACTCTCCTTTTGTTCAAAAATTTTTGAAAATTACTTTATCCCCGATTATTAAAGTTACTGACAGACAAAAATATAATCTCTCACCATCAATTTGGTTTTCAGAAATCACACTCAACAACTCAACAATTACACAGAGTAACTGACTACATATCGACAGCACTAGAGCAGAAGTTATATGCAACTGGAGTGTTTCTGGATGTCGCCCAAGCATTCGACAAGGTCTGGCACCTGGGGCTTCTCTTTAAACTCAAGACTGTACTACCACACACTTAACACACTTCTAATTCTTCACTCATTCCTTGCAGACAGATTTTTCTCAGTCCGACAGGGCTCAGAGCTATCCTCAATAAGACCGATCTTAGCCGGCGTGCCTCAGGGATCAATACTGGCACCGCTGTTGTACATAACATATACACACGATATTCCACTTAGTACTGACATACTGACAGCAACCTACACTGACGACACTGCCATAATCACCAAACATCAAGACGCGACGCAAGCCTCACTAAACTTACAACATAACTTACAAAAGTTGAATGAGTGGTGCCAACTATGGAAAATTAGACTGAACCATGAAAAGTCACAACACATCACTTTTACTCTTAGACGCGAAACATGCCCTCCCATTTACCTTAACAACTCATCTATCCCGCAGACAGATAAAGTACAATACCTTGTACTAACGTTTGATAGGAGAATGACATGGGGTCCTCACGTTAAGATGAAACGCCAATCACTAAACCATAAGCTCAATTTAATGTACTCACTATTCAGGAAAACCTCCAAATTAGACATAAGACAGAAACTAAACACGTACACTTACCTACT
Organism: Troilus luridus; assembly: GCA_964056705.1. Lineage (NCBI taxonomy): Eukaryota > Metazoa > Arthropoda > Insecta > Hemiptera > Pentatomidae > Troilus > Troilus luridus. Next base: position 91,674,599 of record OZ057412.1, on the reverse strand, counting down.
AAAACAACGGGATCGCTAAACAGACTCACAGAAAACGACTGCAGACTTTTCAATCAAAAGTACTAAGACTTATCACCAAAGCACCATGGTACGTCAATAACAAAACTCTGCATACTGACTTAAAAATACTAACGGTTGACGAACACATACGAACATACTACAAACGCTTTCAAGAAAAACTACACGGACATCCAAACCCGTTAATAGAACGAATGGCCTCTACTCCCATGCCTGAGAACACTAAGAGGAGATTAAAAAGAACGTGGATGAGGGATTTGTTATCATAGGAAATTGAATCAAGCCAAGGAAGACGTACCGCTGGGTACTGTTCTTCTTCATCACGTCATTGTATCATGTTTTTTTTTGTTTTTTTTGTGTGTTTTTTAGTGTCAGACTAGATAGTAGCAGATGCTGATTGTCACTGTTTTGTATTTGACATGTGTAGATAAAAATATAAAGAGAAAAAAAAAAAAAGAAGTCTATAAACAATGCATACAGTTTTCGGCGTTCTTTTGTTAGTGTTAAATGGATTATGTTAAACTGAAAATATAGTCCACAGTTGAATAGCCAGGACGAAATCCTGCTTGGAACTCGTTTAAAATTTTATTTGTGTCCACCCAGCTCTACAAACGGGCCAATAAAATTCCAGTTAACAGTTTAGTGGTAAGACCAATGAAGGAAATTCCTCCGAAATTTTCCACCCTCTGGACATCCCTTTTTTGATTAACGGGTAGAGAATAAACTCTGTGGTACTCTTCCTGTATTAAAACAATCATTGAATACCTTAATAATGGTCCAGCACATTCCGGGGAGTTTTTGAAAAAATCATAAGGCACCGAATCAAGTCCGGGGGCCTTATTATTTTTCGCTTTTGCCAATGCGCTGTTCAGTTCCTCCAGACTTATTTCCTTGTCCAGCTCAGGTGCCTCCCAATTCGGAACGGCATATAACATTTGTGGAGCTTTTAGAGTAGGATTCAAGAATGATTTAAAATAAAGCATAAACTGCTCTCCTGTAATATTGGATTCACTATTAAAGTTTCTAGATTTGAATCGTTTTATTAATAACCAGAGATCTTTTGCATCTTTAGTGGCTATAAATTTTTCTTTTGGGATCTAATAATACTCGTTTTTTTTTTTGCTATTTGCTGTTTTTTGCTTTTTGCTTTTTGCTTTTAAATAATGCTGTTTAGTATAATCGTTAATCCATTTTCTAAATGCATTCAATAAACTAAACGACTTATCCCGGGTCTTCATTACATTCACTGTTGAACCACTGTTGCTTCCCCAACTTTCTAACATTATTCACCTGGTTAAAATGTAAGGCACATTCATTCTATAATACTGTTTAATAATGTTCTCAATTTTAAATCTGGATCTTTACCACCGTCTAAATTTATATTACCCAATTTATTCTCTATTCTTTATTTGAAATATAATTAATCCAGCCATGACCACCCCAATCTGCTTAACTGCGGGGCATTGCTATTTCTACTGTAACTTTCTTGACTGAATTCTAATATAATCTCGATAGTATAAATTTTGGATATAACACTGAAATCTTTGATGTATATCAATATGAAGCCCGAAAGGGAGCAGATATCTATGGCGGAGCTACCCTTCCCCGAAACTTACGTGAATTCTCCATCAGGATCACCGTTAGTACGACCGTTTAATATAACTAGCTCATAATCATCACACATTTCTAAGAAAGATAGACCTCGAGTATTTAAAATTTCATCTTTCGATTGTCAGCTGCATTCCACCAATCATTTTTCTTGAGCAATATATTCCGGAATTACCTGCCTCTCCGCCAATCTCAAATTCATGTCATCAAATCAGAAAGAAAATTTAATAATTTTGAATAATTATCATCCCAGGACAAAATAATTAAGGTATAATGATATAATATAAAATTTATCAACAGCAGTATGTAATTCTATTAGTTCCCACTCATCAATTTTTATATATCTACAGATCACACTACTAACAGCTAAGTTATTTTTAATACGTAACAAAACTCTATTACTTGCCCAACCTTCTGTCTTAGTTATTATAGCCCCAATCCATATTAACTTAAACCGTTAAAGCATTTTTCATATTTTAAAGTTTCAGATTTTAGAAAAAATGTTTCAAACAGAATCATATTGTTCCTATATCATATTGTTTTATGAATTGAAAAAACGAATCATATCTAAGTTTATTGGCCAAACCACCTACATTAAAAGGCAATATTCTTATTTCCTTAGTAATATCAAGTCTAGACTCACTTCTACTGACTCGACAGACGGTATTATTTCATTTGTTATTATCCAGATAAATATTTTTTCTTTTTTAACCATCTGTGTTATTATTTTTCTCTTTTTCTTCTCTTCGTTGTTGAGTAGGTCGTCTTCTTTCTTGTGTATTTGTTTCTGTTTCCACCAACAATTTTGTAACAATTTCAGTAAAGTCAGAGTTAGTTATTTGTTTTAACTTTTTTACGCCATCTTCTCCGCCATATAACAGCCCTTTACCTTCATCCCCAAAAAATCCTGTTTTTCAACTCAAATGGTATTTCCCCACACGGATACTAGTGTTTTTGAACTTACTTCCTTAGTGCGTATTCTTAAATATAAGAGTCTTCTCTGAACACGCTTCTAAGAGAAAGTGAGATTTCTTTCTATATGTATGCCTGTATTTTTTAATATCTAGATGCCCTTTATCTCAGCCACATTAGAGAATTCCGCACAAATAATTTTCTTATGTGTGTAACGGCTTCCCATTACACGCGCTCGATTAATAGAAATGTTTTCTGTTTAATGTTTTCTGTTATAATATTCTATTATAGAACCAAGGATGCTTTATATAATGTATGTTTTTTCAGATTTAATTGGCAGCTTAAACTTTAATATGCTTTTTACGAACCAACTAATTTATATTATACACCTTCATTATTATTAAAATGCGAATTGATTCTTAGGAATAGCCATTCGCGATAGAGATAGGAATGGCGATACTGCGAATCCTCAGGCCTTTTAAGTAAATTTAGAATATGTTTAGAACATACTTAAATATTAACTGGACGAGGTAGTCGAGTTCACCCGAAATTCAATAAAATATCCATTTGTAGAATATCCAATTTAACAAAAATATAAAATTAATCTCCGAATAGAGGATTGCTTGCTACTTCGATCAAGGCCATAAAGGAATAAGTTTCTTCTTTTTGTAGAACTTTATTCAAATAATGAATTATAAAATAAATAAAAAATTAAATGTTTCCAGCTTTCATTTTATCATTCAGATAAATACCAAAGATGGAAAATGGCACTGTTCGTTACTACCCTAGTTTTGACTTTACAAGCCATCCAAATTTTGTTTTATATTTTCTGTTATTGGTCGGTCCCTCTGAAAAAAATTAAAATTAATATAGACTCTTAAAGAAATATCTGTTTTATGCACTCACACTGATTTCATTTACGCTTTCAGTGCAAAATGCAATAAAAAACATGGTTTACCGCATTTTCCTTTGTTTCTATATTAGTCCGATCATTTTATTTTATTTTTCTAATTTATTAATTGATTATAATATTATAAGAAGTAAATATATATATTTTATGTAACGGAAAGGATAAAGACAAGTAGAGAAACTACCCAGTGGTAGTTCTCAAATAACAAATTCAACTTAAAAGGTCTACTTTTCAGACACTTCGGAGGATTATTGGGAATAGAAGAGGGGGCTAGGTTTGAAACTAGTGGGTTTGAGTGGGAATAAAGTTTGTAGTGTAAGGGCTGATATTTAGTTCGAACCAAATCAGAAACGAATAGGATATAAGTGTCATAATGGATGAATCTATTCGTAACAAAGTAAGGTTATTGATGATTCAACAAAGGATTTTGGATTGAAAGGATTGGATACGATAGGAATTCGAAGGCTTAGTGGAGAGTAAAGTCTAAAGATTTACTCTGTAAGTCCAAAGTATATTAATTTATATTAGTCATGTTTATAAGTCTTTTGTACTTAATTGGGAGCTTAGATCATTTATCTAGTAAGTGTTCAATTGCCTGAAATGGCGTACAGTTCCTTGTATTTTCAATCTTGAATTAGCCGATCATTTTATTTATTCAAAAGTTTAATTTTCATTCAAACGAGCATTTTGGTGTTCGTTAGATGTACAATTTTCGTTCGATAAACAAATAAAACCGAACCTGTTTCCTAAGGAATACTATGGAAAAACACAATTTTTAAAAGCGAATCTTTTATCTATCGTCCATCTACACATAATAACGTTGATTGTAGGAAATTGCGTAAATTTTATTGAGAACTATTGGTTTGTCTGGGCCAACTTGTAGGTTACCTGTTTATTAACCAACCTCGTGTAATAAAAGGCCCATGTAACACAGGTTATATATTTTATTGGATATATTTGTATACAGTTTATTCATGAATCTTTGCAACTAAATAAATAATAGGCTTATCGAACCCGAAGGCTCGATGCCGATACCACCAATCTATGTTTACAAACCTCCGTCCAGGGAGCACCACCCAAACCCAAACCCGCTAGATCATTCCTAACGCAATCCTCCCACCTACGTCTCGGTCTACCCCTCAGACGATCCCCAGTCGGTACAGCGCCTATTAACATCTTAGGAGTTCGTTTGTTACTAAGCGCAGCAACTTTACATGCACATCTTAATCTTCGCCACGCTATCACCTGAATAATATTCACCGGATGCATGCTTCGCAATTCGCCGTTATGTAATCTCCTCTATTCCCCAGTGGTCTCATCCTTTTTTGAACCGAATATTCTACGTAAAACCTTATTTTCGAATACCTGAAGACGTTGTCCATCCTTCAGCGTTAGTGGACAAGTTTCACATCGACAGAGAAGAGATGGAACGATAATTGTTTTATAAATTCTGATTTTTAGATTTCTGGACAAAAGACGCGAGCTTAGTGATTTCGAGACCGAATAGTAACAAGCAATTCCCGCATTTAGTACCGCCTTTATTTCCTATTGAATTTCGATTTTTCCAGTTACCATACACTAAGTACTTAAACATCTCCACATGTTCGAACTTATTTCCTCCTACGACAATATCACCAAAATTTCGCCCTTTCCTTCAAATGACCATATACTTAGTCTTATCCGAATTTATTTCCAGCCCTATTTCCTTATCAGCATTCATTAACGTTTGTGTATTTAGCTTAATAGTTTCTTCGTCCTCACCCAACAGTACCAAATAGTCCGCAAACCCAAGCACGGATATTTTACTATTCAAGTTCAAATTCAAACCTCTTTCAGTGAGTATCAACTTTTTAATAACGTACTCGAGTGTTAAATTAAATAGTACAGGTGATAGCGATTCACCTTGCTTTAAACCTGAACGAACCTGAAACATCTCCGATAGAATCTTTGAGAATTATAAAAAGACTTATTTATTACTTTTATTTCAACTATTATTACATTATCGTAAAGATAAACGCTGTAAGAATAACATTGATTTTTTTTTTATTCCATCCTATGGAAAGTCGTTTTGCTAAAAAAATTTAGTCACCGCTTTGTAATAACTAAACCTTGTGATGCTAAGAACTTACTCTACTTTAGTTGTTTGAGCAACCTCGAAATAGTTATTGGACCTTTCGATGAGAGCTCCGAAGTGGATAAGGAAAATAAATTTCTGATTCAATTATACCAGATCGCATGTCATTTTGAATGTAACCTTTTATTAAACTAATAACATAAATCAATTTTCATAAATAAAATAACTAATAATTTTGAGAATGAAAAACAATTAATTAAATTAAGAACAATTTAAAGGCCTTTATAATGAGAAATGAAGTTACTAATATTAACTAAATTATCAACAACTAATTAATAACAAAAAGAAAACAAATATTATTTAATCTTACGATAGTAAATTTAACTCTATTAAATTACAAATAAAATCTATTACAAAATAATTAATGTTTATGCGGTTTTCTGATTGCAATGATATAATAATGAAAACTCTTATCTGTCTGTCGAAGTAGTTTTCAGTAGATGGTAGATTCTCGGCAGGGCGAGCTGGATGTTGAGACGACAGAGGATTTTCGTCGGCAGGGCGACCGAAGATGGTGAAACAATAGAGGTTGAGATGATCGACTGGGTCAATTCGAATTAGTCGAATCTATGACGAAGTTTAAACTAATTACACCTGCAGGTGGGCAGCAAATTAGTATCTTCTTCAAATTCACACAAAACAATTTTGGGCTCCTATAGAGCATACGATGTGCACGTCAAGAGGCTCGTGGCAACACTGACTGGCTCGGTCTAGCCGGAGCGAACAAAAGCCGATCGACTCTCTTTTGTTTTTCTCTCTTCACTTTTATAACATATGTTTTCACACTTACTACAAATATTACACTTATATCTAAACCAAATAAAATTACCTTTTAAATTATTCTAAACAATTATGAAATTAAACGTTTAAATTATTATATTAAATAAAATGTGAAAAATAAGAAAAGATAATGTTCTTTCTTTTAAGAAAAAATGATTCATTTTTTTTATGATTAAACTTAATAATACTTTATAAGGTCACTACTTCATCTGGCCTTAACACACCGCCCACCAATTTTTGACTGTGCGCAAAAATTTAATAAGAGACCATACATCAATCAAGGGAAAGTAATGGTGCTAATTTCGTTACTGGACGAATAGATTCGCCCTTTGCTATTCTAATGCGTACCACGCGAATGATCCCATCACTACCTGGAAAGACCTCCACTACTCTTCCGGTTGGCCATTGCAATGGGGGTACATTAGGTTCCTTAAGTAGGACTAAGTCGTTTAATCGAATATTGTCCCCTTTATTGGTCCACTTAACTCTCTGCTGAAGACTGTTCAAATAATCACGCCTCCATCTCTTCCAAAGGTCTTGAGTACATTTTTGCAAAAGTTGCCACCGCGATAATCGGTTAGTTGGAGTACCACTACAATCAGGCTCTGGAACAGCTAATAAAGAAGTGCCTATAATAAAGTGTCCTGGGGTTAACACGTCCATATCGTCAGGAGAAGAAGACATTGGGTAAAGGGGTCTCGAATTCAGGACAGCTTCTATTTTTATGACAAGAGTATTCATCTCTTCGAAGGTGAGGACGTGGTCTTTGAGAACTCGAAACAAATGATGTTTGAAGGATTTTACCCCGGCTTCCCAAATACCTCCGAAATGAGGAGCCGATGGGGGGTTAAATTCCCATTCTACCCTCAAGGAATGAAGATGAGATCTAAGGCTGTTTTGATTTTCTTCGCGAGCCAGCCATTCATAAAGATCCTTCAGATATCTATTGGCACCGACAAAGTTCGTAGCATTGTCGGATAGAATTTTGGATGGTAATCCTCGTCGGGAAACAAATCTATTGAGGCAAGCAATGAATGCGTCGGACGTCAGTTGTGTCACAAGCTCCAGATGTACTGCTCTGGTGCTCAAGCAGACGAACAAGCAGACGTAAGATTTTTGTTGATTACTTTTGCGTTTGTTAAACTCCTTAGTGATAAACGGACCACAATAGTCTACACCTGTTACAACAAACGGTCTTCCTTGTTCAAATCTTGATGGTGGAAGATCGGCCATAGGAGGAGTAAAATTTTTTGAGCGAAATCTGTAACAGGTACTGCATTTGTGAACTCTGTGGCGAATTATCCTCCGAGCTGAAACTATCCAGTAATTTCGTTGCAGCAGGGAATGCAACAGTTGTGGACCGGGGTGAAGATGCATTCTATGGTAATGGTCAATTAGCAGTTTAGTCAAATGTGCCTTCTGAGGAAGTAAAATGGGGTGTCGTGCGTTGTAGGGCAAGGGACTGTTCCTTAAACGGCCGCCCACCCTGAGTATCCCTTTATGGTCCAAGAATGGGTCTAAGGAACGTAAATTACGCCAGACTATTTGGGAATCTGCTGGAAAATAATGCTGCTGAACGCATTTTATTAGTAGCTGAGTTCCTTTAACAATTTCCACTAAATTTAGAGTTCCCAGGTTTCTATCCCTTTTGTGACGTTTCAGATTGTTTGTAAACCGGACAATATAGGCAAATAACCTTGTTAATTTATCAAACGAAGAGACTCGCTCCATCACATCGATAAGATAGGAATCAGATGCTTTGGTCGTTCCGACGAATGCCTGGGGCTTCACTTCTGGTACGGGAACGGGCTCCTTGAAATGGATATTTGGCCATACCGAAAAGTCGTGTATCAACCATTCAGGTCCATTCCACCACAACTGGTTGTTTGTTAAACCGGCAGGTAATAGTCCGCGCGAAGCCAAATCAGCAGGGTTTTGTTTGGACGAGACATGATACCAGTCATTAATTGATGTAATCTCTAGAACGTGGGTTACTCGATTCGCCACAAATGTTTTCAATGTATGCGGTGATAGACGCAACCAACTAAGAACAATCGTTGAATCCGAGAAGAGATACGTTGAGTCAACGGAAAAATGTTCGACGCTGTTCGTAATTGATTTCAAGGTTTGTGCTAACAGGAGCGCAGCGCACAATTCCAGTCTTGGAATTGATAAGGTCTTTAGGGGGGCCAATCTCGTTTTAGAAATAAGTAAATGAGAATTTACACTACTATCTGCGAAATGGACTCTTAAGTAGACAGCAGCGGCATATCCCAGGTCTGATGCATCAGCAAATCCCACGAGCGCGACATGAATTGGGTCTTGTGGAAAAGCACATCGTGGTATTTGAATCGACTGTAACAAGTGAAGGGAATTGAAAAATTCTTCACATTCAGCGGCAATTGACGGTGGGACCGGAATATCCCAATCCAGTTTCAGGCTCCATAACCGCTGCAAATACGATTTGGCCTTAAAGATTACCGGCGCAAGGTAACCGAGAGGGTCGTACATCCGCGCCACGGCAGACATAATGCCCCTTTTGGTCAGAACTGGTTTGCTATCTTTAATATCATAGGATAGGCAGTCACTGTCCGGTTCCCACTGTATCCCCAATAATTTCACAGATTTATCTCCTGGTTCTGAAAATCGGACCATTTCTTGACGGGTGTCACTTATTGAGTGCAAAAGTTCGGGGGAATTGCTCATCCACTTCTTCAAGGTAAACCCTCCTTTCTTGAGCAATTCAATCATCTCGAATTGGAGTCCGAGAGCCTCTTCAACAGTATTCGCCCCGGTTAAAATGTCATCTACGTATATGTTTTCTGTTAATGCAACCGAGGCCCTAGGATACGTCGATCCTTCGTCTGCTATCAGTTGATGTAAAACGCGTATCGCTAGATACGGAGAGCACGATAATCCGAAAGGTAGCCTATTTAATTGATACTCCTCAATGGGTTTGGACGCATCGGCGCGATACAGAAAATGTAGGTACGGTAGGTCATTTGGATGCACTACTACCTGTAAAAACATTTGACATATGTCCGAGGCCAAAACGACTCGGTAACGTCGGAAATTAAGGAGCACGTGCCTAATATCCAATTGAAGCTTAGGCCCAATCAGAAGATGGTCATTTAGAGATCCAAGCTCTGTAGACGACGAAGCGTCAAATACCAATCGGAGTTTATCGTAGGAATCGTCTTTAATTACCGAATGATGAGGTAAAAAATATCGACCCTTACCAGCAGCAGAGGAAACGTAGCCTTCCTTTAAATAGTCCTCTATTATTTTTGAATAATTTCCTTTCAAAATAGGAATTTTATTAAGCCGGTGCTCTAGTTTAAGAAACCGATGTAACGCAGTGTGATAAGAACAAGTCAGATCTGGTGGAGGAGACTCTTTAAATGGTAATCGAACAATATAACGCCCACTCGATTCTCGAGAATGAGTTGAGCAAAAATGTTCCTCCGCCTTAATATCTTGAGGATCAGGTTTGATAGCGGAAGCAATCGTTTCAACTTCCCAAAACTTCTCCAATGTTTTGTTTAATGCTCTCTCTGACTGGTCACAAGATGAAAATAGTGAAACCGACTCATTTTGTGGAGTGGGATGAGATCGTATAGGTCCAATGATCACCCATCCGAAAATCGTCTGGAGGGCGCTAGGATATCCGTCCCGTCTCACACATTCACCCAACAGGATTTCTCCAAACAAATCGGCTCCTAATAAGAAATCTACTGGGCCCGGATTCCCAAAGGAGTTATCCGCCAAGGTATATTTTTTGAAATACTCATTTATAGAGGCCGGCACTGGACAAACTGGTACTCTATCTGTAATTTTGGAAATAATGACAGCATTAGTTCGAAGCCGAGGCTGTTTACCATTCCAGGGCACTATGACACACGAAGTTTCGTGGTTACCCCCTTGTATTGGATCATCCCCGAAGCCCCTCAAAGCTTGTGGATTGATTCTTTTCTTGAGTCCTAAACTTCGCACGCAAGCTGAAGAAATGAACGAACGCTGAGAACCACTGTCAATTAAGATCCTAATGGGGACCAACCGCCCATTGCTATCTTCTATCTTAGCCATTGCTGTCCCCAAAAGAACGGAGACATCTGTTTTGGATGACGAAGATAAGACCGAGCCTTTTAGAGATTCGTTATTGTCGGTTTTGATATCCGATTTTTCTTCTGATAACGCACTCGTTTTTACCTTACCGTTGGATATTGGATTAGGTAAGCGGTGTGACGATTGACTATCGGAAACACTGATTGATGATGGGAAATGTAATAGCGAATGATGTCGTTTATGGCAGTGGTAGCATGACCTAGGAGAGGTGCATTTACGTAGGTGATGGTCAGACGATAAACAATTGGAACAAATGCTAAGTTGTTTTACTTTCTTCAATCGTTGATTGGGCTCTAGGGAGCGAAAACGAGGGCATCGATATAAACGGTGTTTGTCCTCACAGAGCGGACATATATTCACTGGGCTGGAACTATCCGTCGACATTAAAACTCGCTTGGCAATATTTTGGGGCCTACTGACTGATGAACTTTGCGAGTTATGCCCGAAATTTGAGGTTATCGAATCTGCTTGAAGTTGAAAACATTGCCGATGAATAAATGACAAAAAATCGTCGAAAGTGGGCACCTCAGATTTGGATCCAAATTCAGTCTCAAATCGCTCGCGAGTTTTCGCATCGAGGAGCCTCAAGCAATAGGTAAACAATATGAATCCGGAAGGGTCCTGAAGATTCAATTTTCGGAAAGCAACTGCACTTTCCAAAACAACTTCGGAGAAATTTTCCAAGGAACGTAAATCGAATTTGGTACCAGGTTTGTAATTGAACATATTGACTAGGTAGTGTGTGGCTTGGATCCGCTTATTATCGTATTTCTTTTGTAAAGCATCCCACGCCTGTTCGTAACCTTCGGAGGTCAATTCTATTGTCGAGATGGTTTGAAGTGCCTGACCCTTTAAGGCTGACTTCAGATAATGAAACTTTTGAATATTGCTCAAATTCGCATTATTGTGAATTAATGATAAATACGTGTCCTTGAAGGACACCCAATTCGAAATAATACCACTAAAAGACGGTAGGTTAATGGTTGGCAATTTAATATGAGATTCGGCACTGTGCTGACTGTGGTCACCACTTCCGGATTGGTTGCCGGCAACTTCACCCTCCCCAGCAATCCCAAAAGACAACGCTTCGTAATAATGGTTTGTAGTTTCAGAGCGAAGTGTGTCGAAACGATCTATTGATCCATCTTCAAGAATTTTGGCAAGTGAGAGGGCCTCTTTAATTTTTTCTAAAAATGTACGAAAGGTGTAATCCAACCGTGATAATCGCGCTGATAATAAATTTCTATCTTGAGGTCGGGTAGTGATATTGGACCCAATAGTTCGCGTTTCTAATATGTCTCGAGATAAATAATTGAGTTCGCCTTCAATATCGAATAATTTAGTTTCATTTTTACTTTGGTCAGATTTAGGGGCCATTATTTAGTTTGATACAAAACGAACAAGGCCTATAAAGAGTAAAATTAGAATAAATAAAATGAAATGTAAAAGAAAATAGAAATTATAATATCAATTTAGAAACGGTTCCAGTAATGACGTGCGATCCGGCCGCCGGAGGACCAAATTTTATGTTTGAGCAACCTCGAAATAGTTATTGGACCTTTCGATGAGAGCTCCGAAGTGGATAAGGAAAATAAATTTCTGATTCAATTATACCAGATCGCATGTCATTTTGAATGTAACCTTTTATTAAACTAATAACATAAATCAATTTTCATAAATAAAATAACTAATAATTTTGAGAATGAAAAACAATTAATTAAATTAAGAACAATTTAAACGCCTTTATAATGAGAAATGAAGTTACTAATATTAACTAAATTATCAACAACTAATTAATAACAAAAAGAAAACAAATATTATTTAATCTTACGATAGTAAATTTAACTCTATTAAATTACAAATAAAATCTATTACAAAATAATTAATGTTTATGCGGTTTTCTGATTGCAATGATATAATAATGAAAACTCTTATCTGTCTGTCGAAGTAGTTTTCAGTAGATGGTAGATTCTCGGCAGGGCGAGCTGGATGTTGAGACGACAGAGGATTTTCGTCGGCAGGGCGACCGAAGATGGTGAAACAATAGAGGTTGAGATGATCGACTGGGTCAATTCGAATTAGTCGAATCTATGACGAAGTTTAAACTAATTACACCTGCAGGTGGGCAGCAAATTAGTATCTTCTTCAAATTCACACAAAACAATTTTGGGCTCCTATAGAGCATACGATGTGCACGTCAAGAGGCTCGTGGCAACACTGACTGGCTCGGTCTAGCCGGAGCGAACAAAAGCCGATCGACTCTCTTTTGTTTTTCTCTCTTCACTTTTATAACATATGTTTTCACACTTACTACAAATATTACACTTATATCTAAACCAAATAAAATTACCTTTTAAATTATTCTAAACAATTATGAAATTAAACGTTTAAATTATTATATTAAATAAAATGTGAAAAATAAGAAAAGATAATGTTCTTTCTTTTAAGAAAAAATGATTCATTTTTTTTATGATTAAACTTAATAATACTTTATAAGGTCACTACTTCATCTGGCCTTAACATTAGTAAAAATTAAGTTTTATCAAATAAATTGTAATTTTATGTTGAAAGAAGTTCTTGTAACACTCCCATTAGGGAAGAACGGAGTAGAGGAGCTCTCTAGGCCGGGCTACATAATGACGCCCATGGAAAAAAACTGATGGGGCCATCATTACCAGAGGAATTTTTCATAATTTTTTTTCCTTAGATCTGCAAAATTAATTAAAGATTTTTTCATTTGTTTTAATAGTTTCTATTCGATATTAATTCAATAAAATTTTAATTACCAACTAAATCAGAAAATTAGGTGAATTAGAAACTTCAACGAATTGATTTGAATGGTGTTTATACCTTCTTATAAATATTTAAGGATGAAAGAAAATAGCAAACCCTCAATATTATATTTGTAACCATTTTCTTTTTAATTTTTTTCAATTTTCCTGACAAAACATGATTCTGCAAGATCATTGAAAGCTAAAATAATAAACGGATATATATATGAAACTTAAAGAAATTTTTCACAAATTATTTATTGTGTTTATATTTTAGTTTTTAAATAAACAAATTTTCATTAATAATCTGGTATTTCGCAATTTTTGGCTCATATTTTTATGTAGAGATATTATTTTATACAAAAATATCAAATTGTTTTATTTGAAATGCTTAATATGTCTATTCTGATAATTCTTACAACGTGTCATATGTTTCCATGTTTTACACTAATAAAGGACTAGAACATAAGAACGGAACGTTTGCACTCAGTTAATAAGTTTCGAGACATGATGAGTCATTTTTTACATACATCCTAAGTCAACGAAATCTCCATCAAAAACTAACATTCCTCTTGTAAAGTATTGTAGGAATATTGGAATAAATAAAGCTCTATATCTCAATTTGGAATAGATGATGGAAAAAAACAATAGACTATGGGCTTCCTACAGTTGAAGCAATGTTGAAAATACCAAACCGGAATATACGATTTTCAAAACTTTATCACGGAGATAAAAGGTAAAACATTTCGTGAGAAGAAGAGAGATGTGCCCTTTGTACATAAAAGACAATCATATATCTCTTCTACCTCTCGTGGCTCAGAGAGCATCTACATCCCAGCGGCTCAAATGCACTAGGAATTGGTGCTTTAAAACCTTAGTTAATCTAATTAATGAGCGAATCATGGTTAGAACCATCGATGGTTAGAACCAAAAAAATTCTATGCTTACAACTTTCAAAGTTGATGACAAAGGGCTGTAAAGTTTTTTTCTTCAGAAATATCATAAAGAAAATATTGTTCATCCAAAGGGAGATGAATTTTCTAATAAACTTAATTTTTAAAAATCACGTTGATCAGTGGAGTCAATATTGAATCATTACCTTCTACATTCAAACGAGCCAGGGTTTGTTGGAAATTTACTATTAAAATGTATGAAAAAATATAATGTCTAAATGTGGCCTCTAAATAGGCCTTGAATGACAAATATTGTAATGGTTCCAAAAAGGATAATCATTTCTTAGAAGTTTAGGTTAATTTTGATTTAATGGTTAATAATATATGATGGAGTTCTTAGTTTTAATGAGTAGAAATGTGTCTGTTGAAGAGTAAAAACATAATATGCGAGAACATAATCATACGTATGTGTTACATTAAAGTAGAGTCTGTTATAATGCCTTACTACGCTCCTTCTATTTATTTTTCCTTAACTTGTTTTGGCAACAAAACGTATTGATCGATAGTAATGAGTGATACGAAGCGTAATAAATCTGTGATGGGATGGGTATTAGGAAAAGAGAGAAGGAAATATGATGAAGACGGATCAGATGAAGGGGCGATCGATGTCCTGGATGCGGCGCAGTTAGTCGCTCCACCGAATATCTTCAATGTTGCCCTTCTCCTCTAGTCCGAGCCTTCTCATCAGTTTTAGAGAAGGTCAGGCTAAGTATTATAGTTGTATATAGTTTATTTTTTATTTGTATACATATTTTTTGCCTCAACTAACTTGGGTTCCTACAAGCTAAGCGATAACTTAAAAATAAATAAGTAGGAACTTAAAATGGTCAGGAGATGAAGTCAATGATTACAAAATATAAAAATGACTCGATATATTGCCTACGTTTAGGCCTAAGATGTAGGCCACCTTAAAAAAACTATAGTTTGAAAAGAATTAAAATACTCGCTCTAATCGGAAACAAAACTAAAAAGTATAGAATCATTTTCAGTAAGTTTAAAATAAGGATAGAGAGTGAGAGAGAAAATCAATTTAACATAAAAAAGAGTTTTATGTTAACTGTCGTAAATATTTTATTAACTCGTGTTGGTAAATGTAGAGCCATTGTAAAAATTTCTCAAGAGCATCCCATGTTTTTTTTACGATATAACGAATTGTTTTGTTCATATTCTTTATATTCTTATTTAACTTTTTTAAATTATGTTATACATTTTAGTTTTGTTGGCTATTGAAGTGTGTATTTTAGTTTTTCAAACTATAATTTTTGATGTTGCATGATATGCGAAACTCTCCTGTTGATTGAGCATGCAGTCATATGCTTGCTTGTCTCAAAGATTAAGCCATCTACGCTTTAATAAGCGCCCCATAGTACTTGGCACAAGGCATAACTGAGTCTTCGGATATGTAAAATCACTAATCCTGAAGATTTCGGTAAGGATAACGAAACAAACTTATTAAATTTTGGTCCTTGAGAAGTGTGGAATGTTTCAATTCAATTCGTTTTATGTGTCCCAAAATCGAGTTCAATGATTCCGTTACATTCATAATTACAAGGCGAAGCTAATAAAAGCGTGTTAAAAAGAAGAATGTTGTAGGTCCTAATAACTAATAACAAAAAAGTCATTTCAACATTCATAACAAAAAAGTTTTGTATTTTAAGTATGTAATATGATTGCAATAAAATAACTAAGAATCGAAATAAAATTTGCTTAATATGTATTTGGATATGCACTTGTGATCACAGATGGTTATTTGGATTTATATCAAATCCTCATTCACTTCAAGAAAAGAATTTGCCATCACTTCTGCATAATTCTATCTACCCTTGATCTATCTACGTCCCCAGTAAATAAGTGGTTAAGAATTTTTTTCAACGTGAGGTAATTTTACTTAGAAAACCGTAATCGTGATAGTTACATGGTAAATAAGGAGCTAAGTCAATGGCTTGATACAGAGTTATTTCAAGCTCCATTCCAGCCAAAAACTATGAGAATGACACGATTTTGGTTTATTGAATGCAATCCGGGCCCTGGCCTCCAGAAGAAACTGCCCCCACCGGTCTCTGTCCCTGGCCAGCTTGACGCCCCCAACCGCACCGCGTCCCTTTCAGCCTGGTCTAACCATGCAATCAACTCACTTTGGACAAAGCTCGACTTAACCACTGTTTCACCGGTGTTGAAGATCTGTTCTTACCGATGTAACACCTCCCTCCACGATAGTAAACAAATTGCAAAACAGCCAATGGTTATATTATTAACATTCTCATGCAAAACAAGTTGCTGAATAATTCGTAAATTTCATTACACGACCGTGTGTTTACGATCCATGGTCAGTCGTTATGATAAAGACACTGCGTGGGAGTGAGTAGTCGCTGGGAATTGAAATAAGTAATTTCAAATTCTTAACTGATAAAATATAAATATTAGTTTAATGAATGAGGTATGTCATGGTTGATTAGTAATTATAGCTAGAAATATTATTTTCAATTATATTAATTTATTTCAATTTAATTGAGCTCTAATCAATGCACAATATTTTTTTTAATCTGCCCTTTGCTAATACAAATAGATTAAGTGGTTTACCAACACGTGAGCATGCAATATATAATTGTACATGGGAGAAACACTAATCTTCTAGGTCCAAACCTTGAAGTCTTTTGAACGGTATTATGGGATCTGATGGTATCATTGGAATACGTGCCAACAGGTTATCCTTTAATCATTCCAGTCAACATGGATGCTTCAATAACATTCCTGGTGATATTTTTGATAACCAATCGTGTAGCATTCCATAATTTTGGTGGATTCAAATTACGCAGAAGAATAATAGGTAAACCGATCTTCAACCAAAGAAAGATTGTGTGGTTCACAAAATTCAGTTGGTTAATTTACGGCTTGGTTTTCAACAACAATAGTATCGATTGATTTAAAGGACATTGGATCACATGCTAACAACTGTTATATTTAAAGTTAGTTTCGTCATCAGCATTTTTCCCTGCCAAAATAGCTTGATTACAGACTCAATTATGGTCAACGTAATTATTCAGTACATCCGGGAAGACACTACTAATTAATTCATTTTTTGTCTGAACCACAGTGCTGAAATTTTCTGGTAATTTGTGGATTGTGTATTTGGATACAGTTCTATTTCACCGAGTCCAATATCCAGCAGTAGTTTTGAAAATATTTGTGCTGATGGATAATTTTGTAATTGTACTCGCATGTTTATGGTCAATCGAAGTGTTTCGACATTTCGCCACAAAAACGATTGATGCAAACATGCGTTAATCTCATAGGCAAAAGTAGAGCGAGGAATGACTCACTATGTCTGTCGAACATCACGAGATAGTAATAGAACAACACCACCGAATAGCTTGTCGTTCAAATCTATCATAGTTCTATTTTAGTTAATTAATTAATATTTATTATTTACATAGCACCATGAAAATAAATTAATTAATATTAAATTTAAAAAAAGTAAATAAACGCTTCTATAACGAATGTACGTATACCATGTGTGAATATACTATAAAATAAATAAATGAACACGTGTAAAATATTATAGCACCATGGTTAGGAAAAAATATAATTTTGTAATAAAAATATCGCGTAAAAATCGAAATAAAATATAGCCTATATTTTAAGTTGGACCAAGTTATTTTCAGTGCGTAAAGGGTTGTTGTTGGCGGGAGCTCGTGACACATGTTGAACACTATTGATTTATATGAGATTACTTAATTAATTGAACGTGAGAACTATCTTGAGCAAACGTGTAGAATTTTGTAGCAATTTTAAATTCATTTAAAATTCATATATATATATATATATGGATGATATATATATATCACATTTGTGGTTTTCAAAAAGGCTTATGATTCAGGAGATGACAAGAAGACCAGAGCCATCATCCAGAAAACATTATCGGGTACAACTTCAAAAGTGAAATTCATGGGAGAAATCTCAAAACCCTATGAAATTACCTCAGGAGTCCGATAAGGGGATGGTAAATCGCCATTCTTGTTTAATATCATATTGGACAAAGTCATCAAAGAGTGGGAAAAGCATTTTAAAGGTATCCAAATTGAAAAGGAGAAAACCAAGAGAGTCACTGTGAAATGTTTGGCCTTTGAAGACGATTTAGCTATATTAACACACTACAAAGATGAGGCCAAACTAGCACTTGAAAAACTGCATGAAATCTCCCGTAAAACTGGACTTGAAATTTCCTATGAAAAAACACAGTAAATGGATACTAAATCAACAGAAAAATCACCATTACAAACGCGATTTGGGAAAATATCACAGGTCTTTCACTTCAGTTACTTAGGAGAAACCATCCAACCCACAGTTCTGAACACGATTTCCAACACAGAAAGAGTGCTCAAATTGCAGAAGGCATACATTACAACAGAGCTGTTTTACCTGAAGCCCTGTATGCAGCAGAAACTACTTGGTTGTGGTTCGGTTGTCATTTTGGTACCTTGTAGAAAAGATGCGTATTCTACACCTGGGCGAACTTTCATGCTGTTAGTACTGATCTGCTTAGATCTCTTTTCTTCCATCCTTTTACTCACTATTTATTAATTTTTTTTCCTCTGGAGGCGTTTTCTATGACGTGCGCTCCCTCGCAATTCGAGCATTTTGGTTGCCCTAGTCGCGGACTTTCAGAAATGTTTTGTGAGCCGCTGCATCTTACACAATTTACGGTGCAGTCGTTTTTTGTGCGTAAATTTATAGCATAAGGGCTGTAAGATATCCTATCTTGGGATGTATTTCACAACCGTGAATATACATCTATTGACGTATATTCACACAAACAAGGCGTATTTTGTCTTGTTTATCTTTTATAGTTATACCTTGTGGAACAGTAATTCCATTTTTTTTTTCCCTTCCGGTGCAGTCTTTTGCATACGCCTTCTGCCCGAAGCCTTAATAGGTTCAAATGCCTTCCTGTCATCAGATATGGGAATAGAAAGGTCAAGATTTTTTATCACAAATTTGTTTGAGAGTTTTGTCGAGTTTTTAGATGTCTTTCTAATGTGGGCCAATCGGTCTCTAATCGGAGGTAAATATCGATCTCAGCCCTCGTCTGTTTGATAAAATATTGATTAATATTAATTTTTTTTCATGAAATCACTCACCTCGTTTAACGTGACGTTTTCTCGTTCCATTATAACTGGAGGTATCTCCTTCGGTGGGGCCGCCGTAGGTTCCACTGCTAGTGGCAAATTAGCTAGAGCGGTAAGGTGTTCGATGTCACTACCGTTGGCGCTTCTTCTGCTTTCCTTGTCTTCCTCTTGCTCGATTGCTTCCCTGTCTTTACTTTTTTGAAGGGCGTCCTCATCTTTAGAGTCTTGTAGAGGTATTTAAGCCCAGCATGTTCACTGCCTATCCACTTCCTAATACACTAATCTCCTGTCCTAGTAGCACTACACACTACACAATTGAATAGTCACTGCACAGCCGCAGTCAATTTCCTACTCCTACCAGAGCAACGCTGCCCTGTCGTCTGTTGTGGTCGTATCCAAGTGATGTGAATGGACCCCAACAGCTTAAGGCGGAATTCAAATAACCGTAGTAATAGTGTTTGTTTGGATAGGTGTCTTTAAAAAGGCTCCCATGCAAAAAATTATCGCAAACAAAAATACTTCGAGAATAAAGCAATAGAATACTGTTACCATAGATACCACACGTATCTTCCCGATTAGTCCGGGAATTCAACTTTTAATTTCTATCTATTATGTAAAACAAATAATATAATATCATCGAGAAAGGAGCGTTACTTGCCACTTTTAGCTAAATTCAATTTTACTACTCATAACATTTTTATACCGCTGGCTAAATATGAAAATCGTTTCTTAAGAAGTAAACTCCAAAAAAAAAATTCTTCTTGTATATGGACCCACCCACAGCAAAGCTTGGGTGGGTCAATGATTTCATGGACCATGTCAATGGCGAATGGGGTTTAAATTTTAAACAGCCTAAATTGCATCAAGTACTGATTTATTATCATTGATTTATTCAAAGGATAAGACAAATACACATTTTTATTAGGTTGAAAAAATACATAGTAAAAAATTGGCCATGACAATGATGGCTGGAAATATCCACGGCAATGACGTAACGGCATTCACGAATTTCCCTATTAAAAAACATTTCATGTACCAAAGAACGAATGGCATCATTTCTAACAGGCAAACAAGGGGGGGACAAGAAAACGTTTGAAAGTTTTAAATTCACACAGAAAAGGGTTAAAACTGAAACTATGACAATGATGGTAATAAACATAAACTTACATTCACGATGAAAGAATACGTCGCCATGCACTGAGTTACTGAAGGGACGTAGTAAGGGAGGGTAACACTTCACTCGACAGTGTTGCCATTATTGAAATTCCCTCTTTGGATCACTGAATTCCCACTAAGTGGATGTACGATTCGAATATTAATTCCCCCACGCTAATGACGTCGCTTCCGTGTGACAATTTAAAAAAATGTTTTAGTAATATATTATTTGAACCAAAATGATTAAACAGATTGTTATTATCTTTCTTCTTCTTTAATTTTACAATAAAGGAAAAAAAATTGTCAATTAAATAGTATAAACCAAAACATCTAGTTAGAAAGAAATCGTCATTTATGACAACCCATGACAATGACGAATAAGGTAAAAATCAATCAGATTCGATCACAAAATCACAAAAATATGATATAATTTTTATTTCATTAGTCGCAGTTCATACCACAAAAAATTTTTATATCTAACAAAATAGGAAGGAATGCCGGGTTTGTCACTGAATAGTCAGTGACAAGAAGTTGCCCATAGTTTGAGAATCAGCCATATATGTATTGTATCGCTTTTTATGGGAACTG
Organism: Troilus luridus; assembly: GCA_964056705.1. Classification (NCBI taxonomy): domain Eukaryota; kingdom Metazoa; phylum Arthropoda; class Insecta; order Hemiptera; family Pentatomidae; genus Troilus; species Troilus luridus. The sequence goes on along the minus strand of OZ057412.1, from coordinate 91,653,519 downwards.
TTTATGCTCAAATTAGCACAATGATAAAATCTTTGTATTAACCGAACTTTAGCAGAAATATATGAAATATGCCGACCTCTGAATTCAGCAGCTCCGGCCACGTGCTCCCTTTGATGCCACCTGAATCCAAGCCCGTGCTTATTAATCAAACTAGGTATTAAATTAAACATTAATTAAATTTGTTTTAATTCGATTTCAGAGTGAGTAATCAAAGGTTTGATCAGGTATTTACTGATAGGCATACGTTCTCCAACACACCATGGCTAGAAGTTGGCTCAGTTTATATTGCAAATTAGTTGTTAGGCCTAATGAGAAGATACGGCCTCTTCTCCGAACTAATATACAAATTAGCAAGGCGCTATTATTGAACTGAAACATATTCGATTTTATATGTTCATCAGCTAAATGTTTCTTGGGTCTGTTTCGGAAAACTCATGCATATTATTTATTCGATAATTATGATTACTTATGTGAAATAACTTCATATGTCTGAGAAATTTAACATATAACCTAATTATAAATCCTAATATGAACTGGGACAACAATATATTCTGATTGCTGGAAGCCCTATAAAGGAATAAAGCAAATTGAAGGCATGAGGTATAAACATTGCGTTGTTAACAATAAAAAAATTTCATTGACTTAAACACAGGTGCTAATAACCAGAGGATGGAATCAATTTCAGGCTTCAGTCAAACGATGAAACAAAAAAGAATGTGGAACGAGTAAAAATATGTTGGATTCATATTTATGTTAATTTATATTATTTAATAGCATAAATAACAGATATCTAAAAAATAATATGCATGTGTTTTCCAAAACCGACCCTGTTTCTCCCCTAAACTCGAAGCATCTTTGCTAGTATTGGATCGGAAAGATGAGTTTGTCAATGTTAACATCTGCATTCATGTTTTATTACTGGTTCCTGACCTACCACGCGTTCGCTAGCTTCCCTGTTCGTATATTCGTCAATAAAATTCATTTCGATGAAGTTGTCAGTTCTATTTATCAGGTAAAGCTATTCTTGTTCCAAAGGTTTGTGACAGAAATTTAACAGTGAAAGAAATTTAGTAGATCCAAAGACTTTATTCTGGTTGTAATCCAGTATGTGGTGTTTAATGAAATCGGTAATTATTCCGCAGGTTGTCGCTTCAAGTTGAGTCACAACAAGTTTGAAGTTTTCATTCGTTTCCCTATTAATATTTTCCAAAAATACAAGTTATCATTATATAAGCTTTAGTATGTAACAGATAATTTAATTATAAGGAATGTGTATACTTCGGTAATCACTATATCTTAAAATGAACCATTCAATGAAATATCATCTATGCTTCGAAATGTTAGTTAAAACTTTTATTTCTTGACGAATGAACCGAAATTTTATCATTATATACCATAATTACATTATATTTTCCTTACTAAAGCTCACAATAACTCGTATTTTTGGAAAATATTAAAAATAATAAACAGTTATAAAGGAATAAACAGTTAAAGCTTGTAACTCAACTCGAATCGACAACCTGCGGAACAGTTACCAATTTTTTCTGGTAGCGTTCTTATGCCAACAACACGCTTATTGATCTACAAATATCACTGTTTTTTCTGTTGTTTACTTTTAAAATGTCAGTCACGAATAACTAAAATCTTAGATATAAGTCTTTATAAACTTGTTATAGTATAAGTGTATATACTATAACTGTACTATACACTAAGTAATTATATCTAATAATAAAAAAATCTTGGATAAATTAGTGATTAAACTGCTCATGAATTGGTCATTGTCAAACTTTTTTTGTTTTTGCGATCAAAATATTTTATAAAATAGAACCGTATAATATATAAATATAATATATTGAACTTTTATATTGATGTTCGATATGCTATTAATTATGCGTTTGCGGTTGTATTCGTATTCAAGATTTCATAGTAAAAATATTATACGGTAAAATTTTATAGCATATAACATTTATAAAAATTCATACATTTACGGGACTATTTTAGTAAAACAAGAAAATAATGACTTTATTACTAAATATTAAATCTTGTTAATATTAAATTAATATCTGAAATGTTGATCATTTCTTATAATCTAATTAAGCATAAAAGTTTTCACTGCCCGAAACCGATGTAAAAAGACGATTCACAAGTTCTTGAAAGTAACTCTTAAAAGCTTTAGAAATCTTTACACCGCTCTACTTAAAACTTCAACTTATATTCTGATGATTGAACAAGCCAACTGTATTTAATATAATAATGGCAACGAGTCCTTACCTCAAGTCAGTCTAAAAGCTACAAAGTTGCGAACAATTATAATAAAGTTAATTAAAGTCGGAGAAAAAGTTATCTATGGTTTGAAGTTTTGTTAAAATATAATAATAAAAATAAATCAAACTTAATTATTACATTTTAATAATACATATATTGACACTTCAAACAATAATTATGTTCATTTTTAAGGACTTTATTTATCATCAAAACGTTTGATGAGCTGCAACAAGCTCAATAAGAAATATCAATAATTTAATTAAAATAATAATTAGGATATAGTCATATGATTTATACCTTGTATTTGTATTTACATAGATTTTTTTTTAATTTTTAGTATTATTATCGTTAAGTTTAACAATATTTAGATCATTTATACTTTCAACTATTTCGTAGAACAAGACAGTCAACTATTACAAATATTATCTTTTAGGGGAAAAGAAAATTTCAACGAGATATTGATATTTTAAGTTATTACTATTATCAATTTGCAACTATTTTCTTAATAATTTATTTAATGAAATTTACAACTTTATGAAAATAGTACAACAATTAAATATAATGATTGGTACATATTAGCAGACTAGTTGGGAAACTACCCAGAGGCAGTACTCAAATAATACCTTCAACTTAGAAAGTCACGAGCCAATCTTCTCTTTAGGCGCCTCGGAGGATTATCAGGAATTGAAGAGGTTGCTAGGTTTGAAACTAGTGGGTTTGAGTGGAAATAAAAATTGTCATGAAAAGATTGATATCGGGTTCGGGCCACATCAGAAACAAAAGGGACATTTAGGTCATTATGGATTACTTTGATCGTTACGAAATAAGGACCATTGAGAATTTTACGGAGGATTTTAGATTGTAAAGGTTGAATACAAGAGGAATTCGATGGTTTAGTGGAGCCCCAAAGCTCTATTCCATTAGTCCAGATGGATCTAATGGTTGACATGCATACGAGTCTTTCACAACTATTAAACGACTTTTTAGATAAATATAATTATTCTCTCATGGGAGAGATGTCTGGCAGCGAATCAACTGTACTTTAGGACTTAATCGAATTCGGGAGTCTTGGAGAGTACTGAAAAAAAAATGAGAACTGCGAGAAAGGGAAATTTACTATCCCACTAAGAAAAGGAGTGGGAAAATCACTACAGGACCCCTCCTAAGTGAAGATATACCTCTGTTCGCGAACCAGGAAAATGATACCGAACATGAAGAAGCGGAGAAACCGGAAGTGGAGGAGAGTGATCTACAGCGGGCCCTATCAAAGACTGGCACGTCTCCGGGATCAGGTGAATTGCTATGGAGCTCCTGAAAGCTGGAAGCGAAAAACTGATAATCCTTTTGACGGATTTTATTGACCTTGTTCTCAGGGGAGATGATATCCCGGATGACCTGACGGCTGGGTTCATATCGTCTATATAAGAAGGGTGATAGGAAAGTGTGCCAAAACTACCGCGGAATTTGCGTACAAAGTTCTGTTGCCAGAATTATTGGTAGGCTGCTCCGGGACAAATTAGAGGAAGCGTACTCTACCCCTCAGGAACAAGCAGGTATTACGGGGGGACAGTCATGCACGGACAACATATTTGTTGTTCATCAACTCATTGAGAAGACTCAGGAAAGGAAGCAGGAACTACATATGACCTTTACAGACCTGGAATAAGCACATGACAACGTGCCTAGAGAGAGTTTGTGGTTGGCACTTAAAAAAACAGGCATTAGTGGGGCTCCGATAAAGGCTGTGAGGCACCTATACAGCGACGACATGTATCAGATAAGATGTGGCAACCACCTTTCGGACCCTTTTCATGGTACTAAGGGATTGAAGCAAGGTGTTACCATGTCACCCACTCTTTTCAAGATATATCTTCACCTGGCTGTGAAACCAAGGTACAGGCAGTGTGGGGATGTTGGGCCGTTCATTGATGGCGAACAATTACTGCCCTTGTTCTTCGCTGAAGACCAGGTCGTGTTTGTGAGGCGGAAGGTATATCTTTAAATGATGGTGTATGCCCTAAAGATGTGCTACGAAACGGTCGGCTTAAAAATTAACTTCGAAAAGACCGAGCACATGGCAATCGGAGATACTGATCTAGCCCGCTTCTGGTTGACAGGGAAGCCTGTAAAAAAGTAAATGTATTCAAGTACCTGGGTTCTTATTTAGATGCTACCGGGTCGTCCGAGCATGACATCAGAAGAAATGTTAAAGGAGCAAGCCCGAAAGGTTACCACAATGCTGCATCCGGTCCTCATATACATATGAGGAATACAGAGATTTCTAAAGAAATTAAACGCCGTATTTTCACAGCCATAGTGGAAACCATCCTGACAGACTCCTCGGAAACCTTGACTATGAACCCCCGTCTGTACTAAGGCGGTCTGTACGGAGGCGGTTGAGCAGGATTTCTGGAGGAGGTGTTTCCGTGTCACTATGCTGGATAAAGTAAAAAACCAAGAAATCCGACAGAGGATGGATGTGGTTGTATCTACAAATGGAAGGATCAGTGCACGCCGCCTAATATTGAACGGTCCTGTGAAGAGAATGGCCAAACCGAGTTCTTGATTGGGTTCCACAAGGGAGGAGAGGACGCGGACGGCCCAGAGCAGGTTGATGGAGGGAGTCCAGGAGGAGATGGCTGGTCGAGGACTCCAGGAAGATGATTGAATGGATCGGGAGACATGGAACAGTGCTCTGACCCTTGTCGGAACGGCTATAAAGTAAAGTAAGTAATTATTCTTATATAATTATCTAGCTCATGCACTGTCCACTAGGTGTCACTAGTCTGACGCGAACGCATAAGTTTATCCCCTACTAAACTTGCAAAATATGGCTAAAGAAGTCTTCTCTAGTATCTTTGGTATAAATTAGTATACGCTTGAGAATAAATAATAATTATTATCATCAAGTACAATATTAATCAAAATGGAACCCTAAATATTTACAAATATTAAACACATTCCAATTATTCCATCCACAACTCTGATCAATATAAACTTATCATAAATATAAACTAGTCTTTGTTTCATTTTGTTAGTATTTTTTTAGAAGCCATATAATTCTTTTATATTTCAAGTGGCGTTTGTAAATAAATAAATGAAATCTAAAATATTACTAACTTTAGGGAAATTCCTTGAAAAAGACTTTAAGCCCTAAATAAAGATCTAAATTACTTCTGTTCTGGTCATCTGGGAAAATTACATTTTAATTCTTTTTCAGATGAATAAAATGTCAACCAGTTGAGAATAGTTTTTATCTCTAGATTTATTTAAAATAATAATAGTGTATAGAATTCAGCAGCGTAACTAGGAAGAAAAAATAAGATTTTTCCGGTTTAGAAATATTCACAGCTTATTTTATTCTTACAGTTTGTATCAACTAACAATCCATAGTAAAATTAATTGTTTAACAGGTAATTAATGATTTTAATATTTTATTTAGGTAATGTTAGTTTTAACTCAATTTTTTTAAACTTTCAAATAATTCATTTTTCGTACTGAGTAGACAAAATGTACCGTAAATGCCGTAGAGAAATACATTTTGAAGCATTTAAATAATCGGAAATATAATTTATTCACGAAAATAAAATCGTTTATTTATCATTTATCAGTATTTTTAGGATTCTAATAGCTATGACAAAACGCTGAAGTTGCATATTGTATTAGAACAGCATATCCTATGTATTTAATTATATATTGATAAAATATAAAACGCATAATTTTTGAATAAGCACAAAAAATGTTTTTGTCATGTCACCTATTTGATAGGTGGTAACCTACTTAACAATTTTAAGTGGAATACTTCTAACAAGCTGCATCAAAATCGTTCGACTAGATTTGCCCCACAGTTTATGAAGTAATTTACAATAGTTTCATTATCTACTAAGGGAGAAAAAATAAAAATTGTCAGGAATGAAATTTAATAAATCGCGCGGTTGATCATTTGCAATGAGCAACATTTTAAAGTTGTGTTCTGAATAAAACCGATTATTTAGTTGGTTTATAATAGTCAAACTCCCATTTCTCCAGGAAATTTATTGAGTGTGTTTTATACCAAGTAAAATTGAAATACTTTTTAAGTATTTAAAAGTAAAAAATAAAGGATTACATTTTTTTTTAAATTGAGGAAAGAGGGACATTTGAGAATACAATTTTATCAGCTTTATTTAAAAAAATATATAATACGATAATCGTAATTATCTTTATTTATTATTCAATAAGCATGCCTTAATGCACTCCATTAATAAACCACATCATAGGTGGATAACAATGGATGTGGTATTTATTCCGCAGGTTGCCAGCTTGGTGGTAGGGTTAGTCAAAGTACCGTCAAGTGACGTCACGTCATGGTATTTCTATATTACCATCAATTGTAATTTATAAAATTGGAATGGATAGAAAACAATTAGCTCGAAAATATACATCAATAAAACGTGGTGACAGCTTCTTTGAGAATTAGTAATCTAGCCATTAATGGGTAACTCAATATGAGTAATTTCAACTGGCATTATTTCCTGTTATATAACACGCTTTTATAACCTTTATATGAAATGGAACAGGAGGGTCTTTTCTTCTTTAGGGCCTCCACTTACTTTTTAGTAACGTCTGTCAACTACGTTACTTTTCAGTAGCTGAATAAATCAGATGATAATTATCAAGTATATTTGTAGATAAGTTCGTTCTATTTTGTTTGTTTATTCATTTAACGCCACTTTATGCATGCTACTGTGGCTAATCGGACGATGCTATAGTGGGAATCCTAAAATTTCCCTATCCAAATTGTATTAGGGTAGTGACCTTTAAAGAATATCTGGACATGGAACCGGCTCGGGGCCCCCATTATACATCCCATCCGAGGGATGGCACTGACAAGCATTTTTACTCCATTTACTCCCTTTTCCAAAAAATCTCTTGCCGGGCTACGAACCCGCGATCTTGAGCATAGTGGATTGTTATGCTAACCACTACACCGCAGGTGGCCTCTCGTTCTTTTTTCTACATTAGTAATTGAAAATATGAATTTAATTTAGTGCATTTTTACAGGAAAGAGGTATGGTCATCATGACATGAAAGCTTTTTTGTTTGTTTTTTGTGAACCTTCTTTATTTAAATTATGTAATTTCTGTGGGTGAAATAGGTAATATTATATACATATTATTATTCCCCATATTATTCTATTATATTATTCCCCATATCATGTCGCCAGAGGTCTAAGATTTAGAACGCTCGGCTATCGTGGGGGGGGGGGAGGGTTCATGTAGGCGCCTTAAAGTACTACAAGGTAAAGAAAGGATCTAAGAATCCAATATATAAAATTATCGTGTCACAGTGTTTGTAATAAAATTCTTCCGAAACGACTTGACCGATTCTTATGAAATTTTGTGAGTATATTCAGTAGGTCTGAGAATAGGATGTAAACTATTTTTCATACCCCTAAGTGATATGTGTCGGCCAGTATTATTGATTATGCGTCGATCGTAGCAGTGACGCTTGATGATGCTACCTAAATTTTTGATATGTTGTAAGGGCATGTCACGATGTTTGTAACAAAACTCCTCCGAAACGACTTGACCGATTCCATATATAGAATAAAAAATATAGGCTATATTTTGTTTCGCTTAATGACCGCGATATTGTTATTACAAAGTTATATTTTTTCCTCACCATGATGCTACAATTTATTTTACACGTGTTATTTATTTACGTTTATTCACACATGTTATACGTTATGAAAGCGTTTATTTATTTTTTTAAAGATTTAATATTAATTCATTTATTGGCATGGTGATGTGTAATTAATAATTATTAATTAATTAAAATAGAACTTATATATTTGAAAAACAACGATAAGCTATTCGGTGGTGCTGTTCTATTACTATCTGGTGATTTCCGACAGACATAACCAGCCATTCCTTGCTCTACTTTTTCCGATGAGATTAACGCATGTTAAATTTTCGAAACTACTACTGGGTAGAGGAGTCGGTGAAATACAACTGCATCCAAACTCACAATCCATAAATTGCATGAAAATTTCAACACTGTTGTTCAGACAAAAATTTAATTAATTAGGAGTGTCTTCCCGGATGTAGAAATTAATTACATTGACCATTGGATCTATAATCGTATTATTTTGGCAGCGAAAAATGCTGATGACGAAACTAACTTTAAATATAACAGTTGTTAGCAGGTGATCCAATGTCCTTTAAATCAATCGATACTATTGTTGATGAAAACCAAGCCGTATATTATCCAACTGAATTTTGTGAACCACAATATCTTTCGTTGAAGATCGGTTCACCTATTATTCTTCTGCGTAATTTGAATCCACGTCAATTATGGAATGGTACGCGTTTGGTCATCAAAAATATCACCGGAAATGTTATTGAAGCAGCCATGTTGACTGGAATCTTAAAAGGAGAAATCTTCCTGTAGCCAGATATTCCAAGGATGCCATCAGAGTCCATAATTCCCCTCAAAAGACTTCAATTTGATATACGCTTGGCTTTTGCTATGACCATCGACAAGTCTGAAGGCCAGACATGTCCATTTGCGGTTTGGACCTAGAACATCCATGTTTCTCCCATGAACAATTATATCTTGCATGCTCACGTGTTAGTAAACCATCTAATCTATATGTATTAGGAAAGGACAGATACAAATAATATTGTGCATATTGTACATTAAGAATTTTGTATATTATTTATTTATTATATCTATTTAATCCATTTTTTTTCATTCATCCATTGTTTCTTTAAAATTCAAATTTTAACGTAATATTTTTTTAAATATTACAACAGCCACAGAAACGCGCGATACATATGCTGAAATAGGTGCTGAAATTTTGCCTTTCTTTACCTTGTAGTACTTGAAACCCTACACGATAGCCGAGCTTTCTAAATCTCAGAACTCTGTCGACATGATAAGGGGAATATTAACACTAAGCATTATGATTCCGTTACAAACGAACCTGTCGAGATTCAAAAAGTTCAAATTTTGAGGGTTATGTTTGATTCTTTACCAATTTAAAATGTTATTTGTTACATATTTTAGAATTTGTTTTTATATGGCGTTAAAATAAATATTGTATTAACCTGTTTTGATATGTTACAACACCAAGGCTCATAAATATTTCTAAAGCGGCACAAATAGAAATTAGTTGTTTTTTCAGTGGTGAGTTTTGAACATGAAAGAAACGGCTTGTCTGTCAGAAGACTATTAGTGTCCAAGCCCACTAATATGTTTGCCCTTTTTGTGTTGTTTTTTTACTTATTTAATGGGAACAAGTAGCGGGGAGACACCGCCGATACTGATAAGATCGTGACGTTACTTGAGGGAGCTTTTACCACCCCTACCACCAAGATGGCAACCTGTGGAATAAGTACTATGGATGATCTAGTCTACAATATAGATAACTACTTTTCTGGATGGTACGTACCTGCCACCGGAGGAGCCGAGGTACTCGACATGTGCCCGGTACTCTATCCTGGTGGGCCTAGGGGTGTACCTGTGGAGCGGCCGGAGGTAGCGAGGCGGGGGGAGGTAGATGTCCCTCCTCGAGTACGGGTCCAGGTACCGTCCGCTATTTGTTAGCGGGCCGGGGTACCGCGGCACGTACCGGTCCACGGGCGAGTACCGGTCCGTCGGGTAGCTCTCCCCCATACCCCCCTGTCCGCACCTGAAACATCACAACAATCATATTAGAAATAATGATATAATATGCAAAAGCAAAAGCTCAAAAGAGGTATAAAATTGAACATTCCATGCACAAAAGGAATAACCTAAAATATCTAAAACAATACGAAACACCTGCCGATAGTTTGCTAATTCAGGAATCATCAGTACAGTAGATTATTACAATTAAAGGGATATAATGAATTAAACCCCAAACTCATTTTCATGTAGATACCAACCCAGCATCATCTCTCCAATGAAATTGTAGCAAAATGGAGGTTACAGGACATCAGCTGGAAAAGATTGCATACAAATAGCAGATAATAATAATAAAAAATAAAATAGAAACAGCAACCATTCGAAAAGGTACAAAGGAAAATAAAAATTACAAGCCTATATCAAGAACCCACAAATTATATTCAGTCCTGATGATGCTTTAATAGATGGAAGAGATTAAATAAAAACGGCGGGTAATAATAATAAAGAAAATATCAACCATTCAAAGCGATCAAAGGAAAATGAAAAAAGATAAAGTACTGGTTTATATGAGCTGTTATTTTTGAAAGTACATTTAGATCTTTATTCTTTTTTTTTTTCATTTCCACCTTATTCCTTTTTTTTACACCCAACAAATTTGATCTAAGGATTTGTTTTTCTCTTTGCTTTGCTGCAGGAACATCAAGTTTTTGTAATGATCAGTTGTTGAGGAGGTCTCTTGGCCCGTGTCTTTTCCTATCAAGCCCGGCTAACAGGGAGGAGGGAAGAAGAACAAGTGGATTATGTGTTGATGAGTGAAATGTGGCAGATTTGTTGTGAATATATGATTTTATAGTGGAAATGTTCATGTCGTCGTGTATGTTTTTATTCGAAATAAACCAAGGACATTAACATTTTTTTTAGAATTTTGGACTGAGTTGTTTGTATCTTGGGTATACAGGCTTGTTTTTCTGAACACTTATGTTCTACTCCATATGTCCAAATAGGTCTTAGTATACTGTTATAGATTAGTCGTTTGTTCCGTGAGTTAAGTGAAGATCTGTTAGTGGTTTGTAGAGTCTTGTCAGTTCATGTCTTGTATTTATGAATTTTGTATTTATGTCCCATATAAGTGTTCTTGGATCTTTGTGGGAAGAATTTGTGGGCTTAAAACCTTGCGTTATTATTTTTTTTATTTAGATCCATTTAGAAAACCCTCATCCACGTTCTTTTTAGTCTCCTTCTAGTGTCCTCAGGCATGAGAGTCGCCGCCATTTGTTCTATTAATGGGTTTGGGTACCCAGATGTTCTTGAAATCGTTTGTAGTATGAACGTATGTGTTCTTTGGCATTTTTAAGTCAGTATGCAGAGTTTTGTTATTGGCATACCAAGATGCTTTTGTAACAAGTCTGATTACTTTTGATTCGGAAGTTTGTAGTCGTCTTCTGTCAGTCTGTTAAGCGATGTCATAAATTTGTAATGCCATTGTCGAAACTAGCTTCAGTAAGTTTAATTTTTATCTTGTTTCTAATTTGGAGTTTTTTTCTGAATTGAGAATACATCAAGTTCAATTTAAGATTTAATGAAGACCCCATGTGATTCTCCTATCAAATGGGTGAGTTATAAAGGTAAATGGGAAGGCACGTTTCCCGTCTAAGATTAAAAGTGATTCTCGCAGCATAGTTTATTATTTTGAAATAGTTATTTGAAGAGTATATACATTTTTTTGTTTAAAATTTTCCTAAACATCCCGACATCCTTGACATATTTATCACATCCCAGTTCTCCTTTTATTACATTCAAGTTTCGTTCCCAAGCCTCCCCTTACTAGATTGATTACAGGACGTGTAAACTGGGACAACTTCTGTCATGATTTGGAGAACAAACTGAACTTAAAAATTTCACTTAAGACAAAGCAAGACATTGATACAGCGATAGAAAAACTTACAACATCAATAAAAACACTTTAAACGATAATTCCTCAAATCATAAAATTAACAATTCTCAGAAGACTGACCTGCCACAGCATATTCGTACCTTATTAAGAGAAAAACGCAGAGCAAGAACGAAGTGGCATAGAATTCGGTACCCAGCAGATAAATCTATCTATACTTAATTGACTAACCAACTAAAAACAGAAATTAGAAAATTCAAAATTCATAAGTTAAAGGACCTAACTGAAAATCTAACGACTTCTGACAAATCATTATGGATGACCACCAAAAAGATCCATCACTTCAAAGACCTTAACCATCCACTCCTTACTGAATCCAATGACTTGACAAGATCTGATGAAGAGAAAGCACAGTTGTTCGGTCAATTCTTTTCTAAAACTTTTCAGCCTCATCCTGATATCATGAATCCATCTCACCATGAATATATATAAAGAGAGTTAAATATTCCCTTTCAAATGACCCTTCCTTCCAAAGCATTCCATCCTTCAGAAATATCGAATATTATTCACAGACTACCTTCTCCCAAAGCTCGACAACCTCATCACGATTCACATCCTAAAACATCTTCCTAGAAAAGCCATTCTATTCCTCACCTACATATTAAATGATATACTCCGCACTACATATTTTCCTAACCTCTGGAAATTATCCGTCGTGAAAATGATACCTAAACCTAAAAAGAAACCGGAATACCCTTCCTCTTACCGCTCTATCTCACTTTTACCATTTACGGGTAAAATCCTGGAAAAGCTCATCCTGAAACGATTGTACCCCATCCTGAAAGCAAATCACATTATCCCAGATCACCAGTTTGGATTCAGAACACCCCACTCCACTATCCAGCAATGTCTTTGTGTGGTAGATGTTGCTTCCTCAGCTTTGGAACGTGGATTGTATTGTTCAGCGGTCTTCCTTGATGTCGAACAGGCTTTCAACCGAGTCCGGCACCCCGGGTTGCTTTACAAACTCCGTAAATTCCTACCTCCTACATACTTTCTCATTATCCAATCCTATCTCTCCTACAGGTCATTCACAGTAAATCATAATAATGTCTACACATCCCTCTTTCATCAATCTGCCGGTGTTCCTCAAGGCAGTATCCTCGGCCCAATTCTCTACACAGTTTATACAGCTGACATCCCAATTCATCCTAATACTATTCTTACCACGTATGCGGTTGACACATGTCTATTATCTATCAACACTTATTCAGTTATAGCACCCCGTACTCTTCAATCCCATATCACTGACCTTGAAAATTTGTGTCAAAACTGGAGGATTGAAATAAATTCCTACAAATCTCATCCAATCACTTTTACCCTCCGTCGTAAACCAACGACTTCCTATCGTTTAATAACTCAACTTATATTCTTGTAGAACAAGTCCGGTACTTAGGACTACACCATTGCAAATGCCTAACTTGGAATCCTCATACTAGACTGTAACGACAAGAAACAGCTCGCCGTTTCAGGCTACTTCAACATTTACTAGACAAACGCTCTAAGCTCCCAAATAATTACAAGAGACTCATATGCATGACAATCATTAGACCCATCTGGACTTACGGAATAGAGCTTTGGTGCTCCACTAAGCCATCGAATTCCTCTCGTATTCAATCCTTACAATCCAAAACCCTTCGTAAAATCCTCAATGATCCTTACTTTGTTACAAACAAAGTAACCCGTAATGACCTTAACGTCCCGTTTATTGCTGATTTGGCGCGAACCGATATCAATCTTTTCATGACAAACTTCATTTACACTCAAACCCACTAGTTTCAAACCTCGCAACCTCTTCAATTCCGGATAATCGTCTGAAAAGAAGATGGCCTCGTGACCTTCTAAGCTGAACTTATTATTTGAGTACTACCACTGTGTAGTTTCTCTACTTGTCTTTTCATGTCAATGTATTCATTCATTATATTTACTTGATGTATTCTGTATACAGTTGTAAATTTCAATAAATATATTTTTTAAAAAAAATTTCCTATAATTATTTTAAAACACTTTTTGTATTTCCCTTCATCATCACGAATTGCCGACACAATGTCTACCTAATATAAACATTATCAAATATGCCGACGACACACATTATAGATAGCGGTCTCCTTGATAGAGGATCTACAGTCTCTTCTGGAAAAGATGGCTCCGAGCTAGCACAGAACACTCCATTAAGTCATAAAATGCCAAGAAGGCCAAGCGTATGGTCATATTAATGAAATCTCAAGACAATGTAAACTTCTTTAAACGATTGAGAGTGTAGAGAAATGTAAATACTTGGCACTTTTATAAATCAAGAAAATGGAGGCTCGGAATCAGAACACGAAAAAGGAAGAGCTACCTTTATGAAGATGAAGAGAGCAATTTGCAGAAGAGACCTCACGTTAGACTTGAAAATAAGATTACTAAGATGATATGTGTTCGCGGTCCCTTTTTTACGAGGTAGAATGTTGGACCCTGAAGAAAAACGATAAAATGATTGCATGCGATAGAGATGTGTTTGTATCGAAGGATTCACAAAAGTTGGTTGGACTGACTTACTAACTAAACCCTAAGAAAATGGTTCAGATGCTCTACGAAACAACTTTTTAGATCTGCTAAATCCAAAATTCGAATAGCCTTGATGATTTCCGACCTTCGGAATGACGATGACACTACAAGAAGGTAGAGAGAGAGAGGAAAAACTAAAAAATGTTTGGGTGAAAAGATATGATCGATGATGATCATTTGAAAGGATCATCGAATTGTGACCTTTGACCCTTTTCGGTGTCCTATTATAAAAAAAAAAAAAGAAGATCCTGTAACCTCATAGAAATACCACGAATATAGATATTTATATTGCAAAATCCCATGAATTGAGGAAGTAAACAAAAGTGATTTATTCATTTAACGTCACTCTATGCTGCTATGGCTAATCGGACGATGCTTCGGTGGGAGTCTAAATTTTGCCTATTCAAGTTTAATTCGGATAGGGATTTTTAACGAGTATCTGATATCGCACAGAATCGGGATCCCCATTTACTTCCCTTCCTAAGGACGGCATGACTAAGGATTTTTTACTCCCTTGCGATCCTCATATGAACCCGCAATCATGGGCTTAGTAGGATGTTATTTCAGGCAACATAATATTAGTTGTTATATATTATTATGCTAACCACTAAATCACAGGTATCCCCTAAATATAATAAAATTTGTTTTCTTTTTTTACTTAAACGAATGGCCTAAACATTTAATTTAATTAAAAGTAAAAACCCAGACTGGGTATAATGTCTCACAACCCAATCTGTCTTAATGTAAACCAAGTAAAATAATTTGGCTAGGTTCCTCCCTTCAAAAAGGCACTCCGGCACTTTTAGGATGAGTTGAAATACGCACAAGTGTGGTTTTGAGTTGGCAAAGTAGGGTTCTGTCGCAATCAAAGTTTCATCATCTCTTTACACCTAGAGTCTAGAAAAATTTCAAAAAGCGTTTTCTGAAAATAATTTACCGAAATTGATAGGTTTAAAACAACAACAATTGTAATCAAGACACCAAGGCCTAAAGCGAAACATTTTCTCCAGTTACATCAGGGATTGGTATATTAGCTCCAGCTTAAACGAATTGTTAAATAAAATGGCTTTGGACAGAATTTTCAGTACCTCGGAAAAATGAAGGATGGTTGCAAAATAATGACATCATTTTCAAGTATGGATAACGAGAAAATTTTGCGGTACAATATTCAAGAGAGAATTTTATTTGGGCTAAATTTAACTTTTATTGTCTTCTCAGATAATTCGATTTCATGGAGAAGTACTTACTGCGAGTTGAGATCGAAAGAGCTGATTCTGATCAGTGACCTTATTTTATATGAATGATTGATGGCGATAATTTTTTCCTCAAACTGGTTTCAACTGCTATTGGATACGTTAACTTTTTCGATTTATTCGGTATCCAGGTCCATTATTTGGTCATATTTGACACATTTTTTAAGAAGAAGGCAATTAATTCTAAAAGCGATTGGACGAGTTAACACAAACCGTTCTTGAACGGTCGATTTTAAAATAATTTTCAGAAACAGCGTCATCAAATATAAAATAATTCTGAAAAATTTAAATAAATCGATTCTTGAGAGATCGAAGTTGAACTGATTTTATTTTAAAGGACATTTAAATTAAACTTGAAATTTAATTAAATTTCATAAAACTAAACTTGAAATCAATGTATGCAATCATTTTTTATAAATATGTTCTTTTTTATCTTTTGTTAAGTTGAACAATTTTCATTCATCACGGATGTAGAATGGAAGATAACACGCGGCAAATAATTTAAATTAATTGTTATTTTCGGATTTGATTTTCCTTTTTTGAACTCTTCGAATAATGATTTATATGGAAGATATTGGTCCGGGTGGAGGTAAAAAAATGTCTCTTAAGTTGGGAGAAATGTTTATTAACGAGCCAATGTTTCGTTAATAAAGGTACTATTAACAACTCAGTAACTAAGTACTATTAATCACTAACTACTACCTTTATGTAGTAGTTAGTGATGTGTGTAGAGTTAGTGACGGAGTTACACTGGAGTTCTCCTTACTTAAGAGACATTTTTTGACCTCCTCCCGGACCATTTTCTTCCACATATATATATACAAGGTCAACTGTTATTACTCAAGAAAAATATATGATCTTATCTGTGATTTATTTTGCTTATTTGTAGATCAATTTGAAAAACAAATCTGTGTACCTAATTCCTCAATTAGTCTTATTGATAGGAAAGGGAGAGCTTCCACATATATACATACATATTTAAATATGTAGGTATGTATGTATCAATCCAAAAATACAAACGCATCACAAAACTACTGTTGATTAAATTCAATAATTGAAGATTCCGTTTAGTCTTTAAATATCACTCAAACCGTTAAAAAATATAAATTGTATTTGTTATAAAAATATCTCGAAGAATAAAAAAAATAATTCATAAGTCATTTTTATGATTTAGAATAAACTATAATTAAGAAACGAAAAGTGATCCCAGTTGTTATATCAATTAAAGCGCCCTTATTCTGAATAATCAATAAAACATTTCGATAATTAGGTTAATGACCCGATACCTCAGTTCGGTGTGTTTTATCTCTCCGGATCAAGGCTTAAGTAGTAACAATCACAAAATTAATATTTCCGTAAAATGATTTTTTAAAGACACCAGTCCATCAAAAGGACGGGTAAAATAATTAGATCAATTAAACCTTAAAAATACCGTGGTAAATATTCTACAGTCGTCGTCGTTATTTTTTTCTTGATAAAACATTAGTAACGGCATTTTCAGTTTAAAATTGTCTGTAAAATTCAACTATTCAGTAAATGGTAAATATAGACCAATCAGTCTAATAAACGTAATACCAAACATTTTAGAGAACAAAAAAAAATCAAAGTTAAGAATTATCCAAAAGAACATTTATACCAATACATTCATACATATTTATATCAATCCAGCAGGTCAGATTTTACGGACACAAGATTATGGTTCTCGATATTACAAAGGCTTTAGACAAGGCCTGAAATCTGGGTTTCATATCAAAATTGACAAACTATATTTTCCCACGATGGATTATCCATCTCTTTGATTCTTATCTCATCAATATCATTCCTTCTTCAATCAACAATACAAACTCATTGGCCCAAAACCTTCGAGCAGGTTTTCTTTAAAGTTCCTTTCTTTCCATTACTCTGTTTAATTAAGCTGAGCATTTAAATACAAAGTGAAAAATTAAATTAATAAAAACTAAGGCTAATAAATCTACTAAAGAAATACCAATTATAATATAATTGTAGTTATAATATATAACTATAATATCTATGAGCCTATTCTACAAATTGCTAAGGACTGGAAATAAACCTTAGTTTTTAACACTTTCATGAACAATATATTTGAAGTTTAGTTTTATAGGCGTTCCGACATGGGTTGCCTCAGATAGTCAGTACCATCCCTCTCGATCCATCCAATCCTCTTCCTGGAGACCTCGACCGACCTCCATCCACCTGCATCTGGGCCGTCCTCGTCCTCCCCTCCCTGGTGGAACCCAATCCAGGAATCGGTTCGGCCAACATTCAAACTTAAATACATTTACTTTTTTTACAGGCCTCTCTGTCCACCTGAAGCACATTAGTATCAGGATCTCCAACGGTCATATACTTATATACGGCCCAACATCCCCACATTGCTTGTACCACGGTTTCACTGGTTTGAGAAGGTATATCTTAAAGAGAGTGGGTGGCATGCTACACTTCAAATTGCTTCAATTGCTTCAAACAAAAAAAGAAGGAAGGACAACCATTTTTTTTTTAGTGTGTTTATTATGAATAGAATGCATTAAACAAAATGTCATAATTATTTTTGGTTACTCCTCATTGAGACTTAATTTATTATTACTGAAAATATTGTTTAACTTCCACATAAAGTCAACTGCATCAAAGGAAAACCTACAAACTCCACAATATCAACACTTTATGTCAGCCAACAGAAAACACGACATTTTAGGAGAGCTCTAAACACCATAGCTGGGACCAGATTAAACTAGATGAATTAGGAAACAACCTAACAAAAACAAAACCACTGACCAACCTCTCCATTCGTCAACCAACAAAAAACAAACTCACACTCTTATTTTTTTTAAACCTATTTATAATGAACTGTTGTTGATGTAATGCAATTTTAAGGTGGGTTTTAATGGGTGGAGTTTGCTTTTGTTTAGTTATTTTTTGTTTTGTTTAACTGCTGTATTGTTAAAATAAAAAGAGAGAAAGACTCCTTCAGTGAATGCTTCGCGTGGTTTGATAAAAGACCTGTAAAATAATAATAATACAATAAAATAATGGTTGATCTACCATTTTCGCTGCCATCGTATGGAGGGTTTTAAATAGCTGGTTAGTAGTAAATTGAAGCGAGTCAAAAAATGTTATGTGTTGTCCTTTCATGAATTCTGGTTCTATAGATTAAAGATCTAATTCATTCAATAGTTACTTCATTACTTCAACGCTTTATTTCTTTCATGTTTCCTGTGGTATTTTGAAAACAAGAAAAAATCTCGTAATATTGATTACGTTTTCTATAGTACATTTCAAAATAAATATCATCATCTCATTTAATACTCAATGTATTACTTTAATTAAAAAACAGTAGCAAATCATTGTTTAATTAAATTAAATTAAAAAGTGGTGTGGTTTTATGAAACCACGATGCAAGTGTAACCTTTTTTCGGTATGTAGGCATTTAACTCAATGTATAAAAAATAAATGTTTGGAAAATTATTCGATTTAGGGTATTAAAATTGCGTTCTTAATCTTAACATAATTATGGGAAAATGGGAATGATAAAGGGGAATCAATAGTAGACAAAATATTCAATTGTAAAATTTAATTTCAATTTGCGCATTAGACTACGGAATACATGATTAATATAATCATTTAGATGATTTCTGACATTTCCCTTATATGATTTCTGACATCTGCGGCATCTTTCCGCATTTAGTCGCTTTCGATACAAAAATTTTTCTGTAACAATAATTTCGGGTATAGGTTCGCCACTTTGAACTATAAACGTATTAAATCGAACACTCGACGCTGGTCCCCTAGTGGTACTCGGTATTACATCTGTCGGCAGTTTACTAATTTTTTCCGGCGACTCAGAGTGTAGTTCAGCTTGTGAAGATGGCTGAAGGCCTAAATAAATTTAAATATATTGAATGAACCGGAAAAAAATAAAAATACTTCATCAAATATTCATATGAAATAAGTAATGCAAAAAGGCAATGACGTGCGATAAATGAACGAAAAATTTAGTGGCGATAGAATAAAGGTTCACGTATTAACCGTTAACGGTCGTTTGTAATGTTTAGAGTTTTAATTTTATGGCGTAAAATTAATTCATTGTCGGATCTTTTCGCACTATTCTTGGTTTTTCCTTCGTTGACCGGTTTATTTAACTCACTAGCTGTATCGTTATCCATCACGATAAAGTAAATAAAAACATTTACATTAATACACAGATCAAAACACACAAATTCCGCGGAACACGCGAATAAGTGAGAATATCTATTCTGTCTATTCTGAGTCAGTGACAACACTGAGGATAGTAGTAGAAGTCTGTATGTGATTAACACATGAATTAACAAAAATAACGAAACCATATAAAAAAAACTGCTGGTACGGTATATTTTATACGGAGGATTTTACTTGGAGAAACCTGAAGATGTTGCACAAAACGAGAACGACCCAGATATCACCTACAAACCTGCCCAAACACAATAATTACATAGAACTCAATGTTCTCTTCCTACAAAGAACCGAGCAATAATGAAAAAACCAAGGGGGGGGGGAGACAAAACAACAAGAAAAGCCTGTGACCAACTGGTCGACATCATTGGCTCTTCTCTTAGTGACCGGACTTCTTCAGTCCCTGTCAAAGCTGGACCATCCTCCATTCTTCTTCCCCAATCTATAACGATAAGGTAGAAAATGGACGTGTGTACATAATAAATTAAATCACAACACACTTCACGATTTAAATAATGTTTTCTTTGTTTCATGTTACCTAGGGGATTGGAAAACAAGAAAAAATTGATAATATTGATTAATTTAAATAAATATTATAGCAGTGTTTCCGATATTTCAAAAAAAATATTATCATTTCATAATATTAACTGATTTTTTACTCAACGTATTTTTCAATTTAAATACAATAATATATCTTTTTTTAGTTATAGAAAATACAATATTAGCCCGTATAAAAATTAATTACATGAAAAAATAATCGATTTGAGTAATATAATTTTTTTAATGTTATTCTCGTCTATTAAACCTATCTCCGGGTTTAAACCTCTAAATAAAATGAATTACCTAAATTTAGTTTGAAAATTATGTAAATTACCCTTCCTCAAAATTTCTTGATAAACTTGCAGAAAATGTACTTATAAAATTGCCATAATGGTGTGAGAATGCATAGATAATGCAATAAAATTGAATGAAGTTGAGTTTTGAACAGATGCGAATATGGGTAGCAATACAGGCACTGTAGATAAGGTGTTACCAATGTTATATATCTTAAATTCAAAGAAAAAATTTCTTGATAACGGTGGAGTGATGGATTTGATATTGAAAATTGTTGAAAATGTTTACGAATATTCTCTAAAAATATTTTAATACATCATCTAATAATTTTGTGGTCCACATTATTAAAAGTATTACATAAAATTTGATTAACATGCCAATAAAAATATTTAGGATAACATTGAATAACATGAATTACGTGCGATGAATAATCAGTCATTATTATTTTCTAAAATGTATGATCTAGATTGTTTTTGTTTTCTTGCGGTTATATTATTTCATATTACTAAGTACATTATATATAACCATTCATATTAATATTGCCATATAAAGTATAGTAAAAAATAAGACCGTTGTAAATACTTCACCGCAGTAATGAATTTCAGCCATAAAAAGTACAAACACAATGCCCGTCAAGACAAGGGACCTTGGTACTCCATTTCTCGGTATAATTAAGAACGCAATATGCTAAGGATTCAGGACCGTTATTCATTCTGAAGTCGAGTGTGCATCCTTGAAGGAGTTGAACTTAAAATTGAGGGGTAAGTCTCTTGGTACACAATTTTTATTATTAACTCATTCAAAAGATACTAGAGTTGCTCCAGCCAAGCACACAGTCCATATTTTAATTTCATTTTCTTAGTTAAATCAACGTAGGAGCCTTGTAGCAAAGCCCCGATATAAATATAAAGTATTAGAATATTTTTAAACATATAGTTTTCGTTTATTGTGGCAAATTATTTCTTATCACCTCTGTGAAGTCGTCCTACCCGGAGGCAAACAATGAGTATTGTTTATAAAGTTCTTGTAGCCATCATCATTTTTAAATAATTATATATATATATATATATATATATATATATATATATATATATACACATATATATGTATGTATATATAAACTACAAAAATATACTCTGGACTTAGAGTAGGAGAAACAGGGCACCAACTTATTCATAAGGTTCATTTTTGGCACCTTGGAAGTTGTAACACCTTTCAGCTTGGGACACTTTGTTGAAAAATGTTCATTGTTAACTCTTAGAGTGGGTGTCACAACTTTCTACAAAATAGTCAATATAAAAGTGATGATTGAAAATATTCCTGAACTTTTCTCGGTAATCGACTACACTATTTAGAGTTTGTAGTGTAAAATCTGTTAAATAATTTTAACCGATTTCCAAGTACATATAAGTTTTTATTTTAATAAGTATTATTATTATCAGGAAACGAGAAATTGTCGTAATGGTCGTTGAAAAATTATGGTAAAACAGACATTCCAAATCTTGATGAAAATAGGTAAATATATTAGGTAGTTTCATATACAATGTTATTCAGTAAAATAACTTAATGACATTAAAACTTTTTTTTTTCAAAATATTTACCTTAATTTTTTATACATTTTTCCCAACTTGTTATGACATTTTCATTTATATCCACTGAATATAAATTTTCAATGTATATTCAGACTTTCCAGAAGTCTTTAGAACATTTTATCCTTAAGAAAGTTGTCCAAATTTCTAATTTGGGAAATAAGTCGTGTAAGGGGTGTAAGAAGCATGGGTACCGATTAACTAATGCAGGTTCTTTTATAAGTTTTTGTAGCACTATGTCAATATCCCTGTATGTAGTTATTTTTGTGGTTGGAAAAATTCACAAACCAAGGGTGAATGGTCCGTTCCATACAACACCCTTCCCCGAACGTGCTAGTAATGTTTCTTGGAGCTTGGGCTGCCCAGTGTGCAAGTTTCAACTAAAAAAAAAATTACAGGAAAATCTAATGTTTCCATGTTTCTTTTTGGATGGCATACCAAACAATGTTCGTTCGATTTTAGTGAAAATAAATATTATCAAGAGGATTAATAACAGCTAACTACAATTTGTAAACATAAACATATTAAACAACAAACGTTCACTAATTCCACTTTGAATTTTAGAAATAATAAAATCGGACATTACCCATGAAACGACCCAATAAAAATAATGTTATTTAATAACAGTATATTCGCAATGAAAGTAAATATGTAAGTGAATTTAATCATAAATTTTTGAATCAGTTAAAATATAATTCCTGCCCCCAACAGTAATGTCGCAGAAATTTAGTGTAACATGAATACCACAATAAATATGTGTGTATGTGTGATAAGTTTTATATAGAAGAAATTTAAAAAATTGGTGTAACATACCCCTATATGGTGTAACATATCTCAAAAAAAAAAAAAAAATGTATCATTTCTCACGATTCTCTTCAGAAGTACACTTCAAAAATATTTATTTATTGGGGTAGCAGAAAAAAAAGTTAAAATATCAAAATTATAGATTATACGTTTGGAAATGAAACTTATGCATTGTATGCGTATCATTTAATATTAAGAGATTAATATAATTGTGAGTTTGTATAAATCTGATAGCGAATTTCAACTTTTTTTCAATCAACACATATAAAATATTTCTACCATTAGCTATGTGTTTAATGAACATGAAGATCTCGGAAAACAAATTCCAATTTGAGTTTTAGAAATAATAAAAATGGAAATTTCATATGAAACGAACCGATAGTCATGCAACTATATGAATAATATATTTATATTAAAATCAAATTATTATTGTTAGAGAGGGCGCTGTATGGGTGGCTTGAAGACGCTTGGTAACAAAGCTACCGACCCAACATCACCTCCATTGTACTTAAACCACTACTCGTGACATCGTGATAACTACTAGGTAAAACATCTTATGATATCTTATACATCCGGAATTGTGGGAGAATAATATCTTAGTGATGATAAACACAGTTAAAGAGTAAAAAGAAAATAAGTAAAAGCATGAAAAGAAAATGAGGGTAAGGATAGGATCGATGCGGCCATCTTGCGGCCTCGCTGCTACGACCCTATCCACAGCGCCCTCATTATATACTCTTTCAGTTTCTTCTCTTCCTCCTTATAATTAAATACTCTTCTCAACCCAGACAGAACAGGTGATCTATTTCTCCTGTCACGCTTTATTATTGGGACTTTCCTGTATCTTGTTAAATAAACTATAATATATGCCTGACCTATATTTACTGGGTTAAATAGTTTATTACTGTTTTTTAATATTTTTCTTTTCTAAATTTCATTCTTCCTTCAGCGTAATGTAAAGCAAAACAATTCCAAATACTGTATTATAGAAACAAATTTAAACAGAATTATTACTATTTAAAGTGTTTTCCTTGTTTGTAATTTGTAAGATAAATTATTTAAATAAAAATCGATCATTTCCAATTAGTTATAATTACCCTAATTCAAGATCAAATTTAATTAGTTCAAATATCGACAAAAATTAGTTGTAACCATGAGCAAGACAAATAATTTAAACGAAACAATAAAAAAAATATTAAACAGTTGATGACCACCGAGTAGTTATTACTACCCCATCTCAAGATCGATTTTAATTACGTTAAAATGTCGATAAAATTAATTTTTAAACAATATAGTTAACCCATTTTTGTACTAACCCCTTACAATCAACTCTCTACAATCAACGAGACAAAGGATTATTTTCATTTATTTTTTTTTAGATATATCCATGACAAATTATTAAAATAAAAGCACTAAAACATTAGTGAACAATATTTGATCTCGGATTAACTAGCCCATCTCTAGATTGATTTTAATTACTTTCAAAGGTCGATAAAAACAGATGTACGATGATAGTTAACCAATTTATGGAATAACCTCTTACAATCAACTCTCGACTGTTAAAGCAGATTAACAGCAGTCAGAATATTAATCCACTAACTAAAAAAATGTTACTTCACGATATAATTCTATAAAACAAAATAATTCTTTGTTATCACGAGATTTGTGTCCTCAACTAAGTAATGCTTAAAACCCAAAACACTTCATGAAATCATAAATGATGCTTACTTTGCTATGATACCATGCGATTTGTTAACTGTGTTGGCGAAATAAAAACACTAATAGAAAATTGAAAATATTTGGATTCAAATTATAGACCATCGTGGATCATTGGTAATTTATGAATAAAATCGATTAGATTGATCAATGGTGCTGTAAAATTGTAGATTCAATGATACTTGGCCCGTAAGTATTTTTAACCTAGTAACCAATATAGGATACTGGATGGTTTATGTTAGCACATTATTATGATTGGAAAACTAGTTTTTAGATTAGATTAGAACTGTGTTTTCGATTATTCTTATATCTTGGTGATATTTTGAGCATGCTGGGTTGCCAATATTTCTAACTGGCAATTCCATTGCACACAAAAATACACTGATGAAGTTACAGGTTATCGGACCTATTTTATTCAGAAAATTGTCCCTTTCTCTTAGCAATTTATTAATTATTTTAATAGAATATTAATGAAATATCGTTAATTTTTTTATAACAGAACGTCTCTACCTAAAGAAGAATGGAGAAGATTAAGTTAAAACTTGCTCAAATTGATTAGGTAGGAAGGGTATTAGGGTTTGATAGATTTGTGATTAGTGGCTAAGAACTTATAATATTATAACATCTATATAATCACATCCTTAATTAAATAAAATAGATACATATGCACCACCCTGGACTTACAAACCACCCAAAGTATTTCTACAGCTTTCAAAGTTCCGTAAACAAGACACCCCGACCGCGCAATATCGAAAAATGTTCTGTGAACTGATACAATCTTTAACACACCACACTGCAATATATACATATGGCTCAAAGCCTGACAGCTCAACTGGATCTGCCTTTATTACGGCAATTCAATCCATAAAAAAAACCTACACCACCTCTGCAACGTCTATACCGCCGAACTAAATGCCATAGCATCCGCTCTACATTTCTCCATGACAAATATACAAACCGACTATATAGTAATAATTTCTGATTCCATTAACGCCCTCCAGGGATTGAACAATATGTACTCACACAACCCCTTAGTAACGCTAAACCACATAAGCAAAAAAATATTCTTCATCTGGCCCCGGGATATGTGGGTATTGTCGGGAATGAGATGGCTGACAAAGCTGCTCGAGCAGCTCTAACACTCCCAGGTAGAGGCACAGCTATTTTAACCGCCCAAGAACTTGCTCGGGCAAGTTTCATCAAAATCGTATGAACCGATTTCTAAAAAAAAAATAAGAATGTGTAAAATTGATAGGGCGGCAATTCCAGTTAGTCAATTTTATTTAAAGCATTAGTTAGTACATATCACGCAAAACTTAATTCAACCTTTGACTTGGGGAATTTTATGCGCCCAAAAATCAACGGACTTCACTCGACCAACCAACGGTACCAACATTTTCAATTTCGATATCACTTGAATAGCCTATTAGACTTTCATTCAATGAATTCAACTCAAGCACGCTATAAGGATTATTTTTTATTTTTAATAATTCCAATTACAAGAGACTCATATACATGACAATCATTAGATCCATCTGGACTTACGGAATAGAGCTTTGGGGCTCCACTAAGCCATCGAATTCCTCTCGTATTCAATCCTTACAATCCAAAATCCTTCGGAAAATTCTCAATGCTCCTTACTTTGTTACGAACAAAGTAATCCATAATGCCCTTAACGTCCCTTTTATTGCTGATTTGGCCCGAATCTGGTATCAATCTTTTCATGACAAACTTCATTTCCACTAAACCCACTAGTTTCAAACCTCGCAACCTCTTCGATTCCTGATAATCTTCCG
Organism: Troilus luridus; assembly: GCA_964056705.1. Lineage (NCBI taxonomy): Eukaryota > Metazoa > Arthropoda > Insecta > Hemiptera > Pentatomidae > Troilus > Troilus luridus. Next base: position 91,626,884 of record OZ057412.1, on the reverse strand, counting down.
AGGCGTCTGAAAAGAAGATGGCCTCGTGACCTTCTAAGCTGAACTTTTTATCTGAGTTCAAAACATCTGAGAGTGAGAAACATCTGATAGTTTCTCTACTTGTCTTTTCATGTCAATGTATTTACTCATTATATTTACTTGATGTATTTTGTATACAGTTCTAAATTTCAATAAATAAATTTAAAAAAAAATAAATAAAATAAATTCAAATATATAATAATACATATCCCTCACAATATAACTGCTTTACTAGATGCTGCTTTAGATTTTTTTAAAATTGATTAAGATGCGAATTCATTATCTGCACAGTTAAGAAGGATAGAATGGAGACCAAATTGAACATAAAAAAAATAAAAAGAATCTACACACGAACGAAATAATTGAACCATTAAAAGAGGACCATTAACCCCTGTGCGCCGCCCACCAGAGACCGTTCCTGACGTCTCGGATACGTCAAAGCCTACAATAGCACGTGGGACGAATAACGTCTCCCAGAAGTCCTTGTATATTATGGGGTAATTGACATATTGTGCAAAACTAGAGCTTCACAAAGATTATATATTTTAAGTAAATTGAGGTAATAAAGAAGTGTAAACAATACAGTACCCCTGATACAATTAAATTTAAGCTCACGATTGCTACTCAGTCAATTGTATTAAGAAGTATAATTGCAATAGGAGAACTGATTTAGATCTAAGTACGTCATCCGTGACTTGTCTGAGAATATTGAACCAGCACTTAAGACAACCCCCCAGCAACTGATCATTACGGTTCACCTTTAAGTTTCAAAATAGGGGCGCGGGGTGATTCAGTGGTAGAGCGCTTAGTTGACATGCCAAAGGTCCTGGGTTCAAATACTGCTGCTGGCAACACTTTTATTTAATCTGTTAGTCGCCGGAAATAGACCATTTGATCTAGGACCCTTTTGGGGTTCACCCAGCATGTCTGAAGTATGTACCCAAAATAAGGGGGAAATCTGGCGGTTGAGCGTGACATAGGACAAATAAGCTCCATGCACAACGGCTGTCCAAGAAACAAAACAATCCCTACCATTTACTGAATACCAGACCCTTCATGGGTTGTAGAGGTACAGTTTTTTTTTAAGTTTTAAAATGGAGGCCGATATAAGATATAACTGTTCTTACTCTGTACTTTTTCAGTTTTTTTTCACTAAAGCTGATTGCTAGTTTTGGTAAAGATTTATATAATTTTAATTATTTTCCTTACCACAGCAGTAGCAACTTGAGAAGTTCCAGTTTTCAACAACCTAGCATTGCTTTACTAATATTTAATTGCTGAAATAAGTAGATTTTTTTTGTAAAGATGAAAATTGTTTTTTCATTGTTTAAATATATGATATGATTACTTCAAAACACAACATGTCCGGAAACATTTCTAATGTTCCTTTGAATGATGACATAACCAATTTTAATCCAAGCTCTCAATCAAAACTACACACCAGGAATTTATTAATTTTAATATAAAAATACATGGTGGAATAGTATGTAGCCTTATTAAGCTAATAGAAATTAACAAACCATCATAGTTTACAGCGTGTTTTCTTATACTAATTGTTCCAACTGCTCAGATAATTCAATTAAATAATCAAAGTCCCAATAATTTCAATATTGTATTTTTTATTTTTTTCTCTAAATCCTTTCACATTCAGTCAAATTCAAGGTTTTACTACACAATTCGATACTTTTTTTTTATACACACCATTCCCTTTTTTTTTTTACTGTAATTTATCTACTGCACATTTCTGCTTTTTTAAGACATCTTTATGGTATTTATAGTATTCTTGTTGGTTATTTCCTGCCCAACAATAAGTCCATTCTTATTAACTTATCTGAGTACAATATTCCTTTTTCTAGATCGGGGCTTTGTAATACACTACCCGCACAACACTGCAGTCATAATTTTTTTACACGTCTTAAACATTTGTTTTTTTATTTGTTTGTGTTTAAATACATGATACCCTTAGATCATCATCGCCTATGGTTCGCTATACAAAATGTTGGCATATTTGTGGATGTTTAATACGTAACATACCGATATAAATACGCCAAAAGACATGTCTGAAAGTTTTTTATACAATAAAGATTAGGAAAAATAAATTATTTATATTATTATATAATTATACATAAATTTTTCAGGTACAAGAGGTTTCGTTAAATTTAGTATTTACAACACCATTAAGTTAGTAATTACAACACCATTATTACTCACTGTACTGTTATGAATCTTATTTACATTTTATATAATAATAATTATACATTTCATAAGTATAACAAAAATTAAAATAGTCTTGTGCAAAATATACATTTATTTGAGAATATTACACTAAGCTGGTGACTTCTAAAGTACATTAAGAAATTACGAGCCTCAACCTATATCCTTGGAAATTTCGTCGAAACCTCTTAATAATATATCATGGGCCTAAAAGTTGTTTGTATAATTTGTTACATAGAAGAGAGAATGGCTTATAAAAAGAAAAGGTCAATATTTACTTAGTACTAACCGATATCACTATAATAGCAATGACATAATAAAACACAACTCGTTTGGTAAACATATTGTTTTCTCATACAAATTAGATAGCATCATTCAACAACAGTAAAAACAATTTCAAAAAATAAATTGTCTGATTCCATTTGTCTGTCAAAACCCCAGGTATTAGTTTTTGAACACTTACCTCTACCACTGCAACCCGTGAACGAGTCTGGGGTTCAGTACATGGTAGAGACTGTACTGTTTCATAGATAACGCTTGTGCAGGGAAGTGATTTGTCCTAGATCACACTCAATCGCCAGTTTTCCCCCATTAATTTGGGTACCCACTTTATAGAGGCTGGGTGAGTCTCAAAACGGTCCTAGATCCCATATGATCTATCTCCACCTCAGTTAGCAGACTAAATAAAAGTCTTGCCAGCAGCGGGATTTGAACCAGGATTTTCGGAACCAGAAAATAAAAAAAAGGAGTTCAACGCAGTACTTAATAACATTATTAGGAAGGAAATAATATGAAGTTCTACCTTTACTATTGAAAAACCTGTTATTAATGTATCGTGAAAAAATTTACAGACTCGGTTACCCTATGAATATCGCTGTTTGAGATAAGAGAAATACAATGATTAGGCATTCGTAATATACTAATATCAGTATTTTTTTTTTTAATGGCATTGAATACTTCCCATACAGCCAGATATATTTATTTGGTTAATTGGTAAGTTTAAAAAGATGCCAACAGGACGCGGATTTCCCAGGCGGTCACCCATCCAAGTACTAACCACGCACGACGTTGATTAACTTGATCGGACGAGAACCGGTGTGTTCAACGTGGTATGGCCGTTGGCTATTAGAATTTCAGTTCTATCAATATCATCGTTTACAATTACATTTTTGTTTTCCTAAACTACAATCCATTTAATCTCAAATAACCTAGTGGAACTGTTATCTTAGCATTTGACAATTTAGGTGAAAACAATTTTAGAAACCCACTTTAACCAGGCTTGTTATGGACAAAGATATGTATTACGCTCAACATTAAATAATATTATAGTAATTAATATTAATAAGACAAAATATCGATAAAAGCCCGAAGCTAAACCTTCAATAATTTATTTAATCTCACATTTTTCTACGTCTCTTTAATTATGATATCCATCAGAAGGAACTAATGACTCACTGTTAATTCTTCAATTGCAAGTTTATTATTTTAAATCCGTTTATTTATTATCTTTTTTCCATAACTATTATAATTTTGTTTGCTTAATTTGTGATTTTTTCTTGTCCAGATCATACTTTTTGGCTTACGGTCATTTTTAAGTACTTGTGCAAATATCATTTAATTTGTATTATGTAGCCTCTTGTACAGATATACATAACACTGTTGTGGTGAACACTTGTTATTCTTAAATGACCTGGTCCAAGAATAAAATTATTTTTATTTTAATTATTTACATTAGCATACATTTATACATGTATCACGTTCCTCTTATTCCAAAACACGATCATATTTTCATAACAGGCTAAACCGATTTCTGATTCTAATTCTAAGTTACCATTATTCTTAAGTTAGCTCGTGTTCCACAAATTGTTGTTTGTCAATCCTTTGTTGAGAACAGGAAAAGCTCATAGAGAAGTGATATGGAGTTTTAACTTTCTATTTTTTCTCGTGGGAATTTTGTAATAGCTATTTTGAGCGTATAAGAGCTATTGAAACCCTATATCTTTTATGATAGGTAGAGGTTGGTAATAAAGAATAAATAATTTTAGTAATTTCTGGTCAGGTGATTAAAATTTTTCTTTTTGGAAAAAACAGAATTATTTTGTTTGAACAGCTTGTTTCTGTGAAAACAAGCAGCGATTTTATTGATGGCGAAGGCGATATGTCGCTGTCCAGATTTGATTTAACGTGCTGAGGCTGGACAATAACTGATATACTTTCTGAAGTCACAGAGTGGGTTTTTAGGAACATTATTAAAAAGTATTATATAATTAATTATTATTATTATTATTATATAATTAATATATAACTAAAATAATTATATAATAAATTATAATATTAATTAATTAGGTTGGTGCTGCAGAGAAGTAATAAATCGAATTGTTTGTTCAAAAGTGCAAACCAGTAAAGCTATTTTTTACTTAAATTATATTCAATGAAAAATTGACCCGCAAAATTATCAAATTCACTTCCTTTTAGTACGTGACCATTCGCAAGTTCGTTTGGGCCACAAAAAATCATGCACAAGATATAGAAGAAAAATTAGGAAGATTTTAGAAATATTTTCTATCCCATATCCATCACCTAAACATTGGGAAAAACACTTAGAAACGCTAAAAATCATTCACGATATATAGTAAGAAAAACAAAAGCAAATCGAAAACATTTACAACAGGTTTTCTGTTAACCAAGTCAAAAGATTTAATTACTTAAATAGGAAAAATAATTGGAAACTCGAAAAATATTGCAATAATTTATAAGTGATTCACCACTTGTGTTGAACCAATAAAATCCATTCATTCGCCTGTTCTCGAGAGAAAAAGCCAACGGATAATCGGAAAAAGTTCAATTGCCTTAGATATTTCTACAGCACCGGTGTATAAGTCGTTAAGTCGAAATTTCTCCAAAACGATTTGTTTGTAAACCAGGAAGCGGAATCGTGTTATTTTCGTAGAACAAAAGAGGCTTAGTCAGGAATTGGGTTGAAGCGGATTTGTTGCTTATATTATAACTCTATTTCAATCAAAAAACCACGAGAATGACAAGATCTCGCTTTCCTCAATTCTGTTAACTCGCCCTGGACAAAATTCGACTTCACCACTTCTTCACCGGGGCTACATATTTAATGTAGCATAATTTTAAATTAGTCATAGCTAACAAACTAAATAAAGCATTTATTAAATATTATCCTTTTGCATAAGTGAGAATGTAGATGGATCTAAATGAAATGCGTTAACCTGTGTTGAAGCGGAACGTACTCTATCGTTCCTAGTGTTGGTTGCAACGGACATCTAATCTCTAAGTTCTATTGGACCATCCCTACTTACAATCATCAACGGTGGCTTCTGTTCATTATGTATAATTATTACCTACATTGACTAGTTTCTTTAACTAATTTACCTATATTTTGTTATGAAGTAACCACGTTTCACCATGACAAGTACAAATTAAAGGCAGATGGAAGAGCATTGCTGCCATTAATTGAACCCACCCCATCACTTATTGCCTGTACAAGCCCATAATTTCCTGTAATCGTCAGTAACAATATAACTCCCCTCTTTCCGATTAAGCTTGCTGCGGCATATTCCGAGACTCATATAACTCAAAATACCTATATCCGAATCGCAATTCATTTCCTTATTTAAGACCTTAGGAAACCAGAAAAATAATTAAAGATTTATTTATTTATTTAAAGATATTAAAGAAAAAGTATAAATATTTTTTTCAGTCCTAAATTACCTTAGAACACTTATTAATTACTCATTTTCATCTGCTATTTGAGAGATTCAAGTCTACGTTAAGAATTTTTTAATAATGATCTAACTTTTGTTTATTTTTTCTTTTCATTATTTATTTTGAACTTAGCAAAAACAAATTTAGGTGAAACAGTAAAAACCTTCTAAAAACTAAAACTCCTAAACTATAGAACCTTAAACGTTTAGTTTGAATTTATCGCGTAACTTAAGCATTCACAGTTCAAGTTCTTGCTTTCTTTGAAAAAAAATCTATCGTTTATTAAGATAAATTAAGTTCGTAAATGTAATTTATTGGCTGGCTTTTGGTGTACTGAAGTGTCTCGGTACTGGGGTGAATTTAGTGTTTACAAAGTTTCAATAAAAACAAGTGAGTGTGATCCAATTCAAAGTTGAATTCTGGCTGGAATTCTGTCCGTATAAAAATTTAAATTAATAAATTGTGTTTGTGTTTAAAGGCATAAAACCATTAGGTTATCAACGCCTACGGCTTGTTACATAAAATTGTCGTAGATAAATAAAACACACACGCGCATGCAAGTATGCATTCAGACTGGATTGTGAAGCAAATTTAAATACGACTCATAGTTTCGTTGTCAACAAGTGCCTTCGATAACATTTGGGCTAGTCCTATATTATTTATCGTTGAAAAATAATACATTCATGCTTCAAAATACGGTTAACTGTAAGAATGGCGTTACAATATTGGCATGAAAGAGGTGGCAGTTTTCAATAACAAGTGAATGAGTGAACTTAGTCTCAAGCGGTCCAGGGTAATCCCAACGACTGCTGCGGTAGGATGTCGACCATGCCCTTCCTGGGTTTTTTCGTTAATAATTTTTAATTTACAACGAGAGTAAATTGTGTATAGTTCAGCCGATTTAATAACCAAATTTAAGAAGTTTAAATTTGTGGGTTGAGTCGCGAATTAGAAAGCTGTTGGGTTTTGGATTTTGGATCCATTGTTATAAATAATTTTTTTTTTAAATATTTATTTCTTATATAATTTGCTACAATTCACAAAAGTAATATGCTGTACCAAACAGACCAGTCTCGAACTTCAAAAACATTGGACGAATTTAAATGTATCTAAACTGAATCATATATACAATGAAAGAAAAAATATATACAAAAAAACTTTCAACAGAATAAATATAATATTATCCGGGATCCTTTGGAGAACGCGAGACACTTTTTTTTTTTAATTTTCTTAAGATGGAATTTTCTTAAGTATTGTTTTTAGGAAAATGGCAAAGTTATAATATTGTTCTAGGTGATTGTAGGGTCTAAGGTGGAGCCTAGATTTCAGATTACAAAAAATAAAAAAATCTTTCTGCCTGAGGAAAGGTTGAATATAGTTTTTGTCAAAATGCTGTGGCGAATTTAGACTGAAAATTGTATATACGTACAAATACATTTTTATGTATTTCACAATGGTCTGTCAGTGAAAATATTTGAAAATATAATTTATAGCCAATTATAGTCTTCTATAAAGCAAGGGAGGTATCTTTCACATTGATCATTTGCTAATCATGCGCTCTAAGATTTCGCTCAAACAACTTGTAGAAAAAAAAGCCGGTAACTGTTAGGTATCCGTTTATTTTATCCGTTTTTCGAAATCAGAATTATCTCAAAATCTCGCTGTGTATTTTAGTAAGTCCCAAACGGGCCATTTTTAAATTTTATTTAATGTTAATAGAAACCAATGGTAATAGTTAAAATAATTACAATAAGTGATTTTATCAGGGAAAATGACTAATCTGAAAATTATTTAATAAAGCTAGACTATTATTTATCCATATGGTTTAATAACAAGATTAACTAATCGAATTAACTATTGATTTTCCGAGATGGATGTGTTGGCTAAGGATAAGCAAATTAAAATGTGTAAAGAGAGAAAAAAAGGAAAGAAACGATTGGTAAACTTGGAACTCTGCGTTGTTATTAATATTCAATAATTAATTAAAAATAAACCAATAATAAAAAAAATGAAATTAATAGAATGAAAAATACTGTAATATAAAATTCAAGTAATCCAAGTCATTGTTTTAGTGGTTTTTACATTCCCAAATATAGCATGAGGGCGACCATGTGTCTGAGAGATACGAATTAAATGAATTTATATTTTTTTTATTAAAAATTAATAACCAAGTTTTAAGAACTTCTGTTTTGTTTTATCCAAAATAAAAATTTGAAGTAACACCGTTAACACTGCAAAGATCCTATAAAGTAAATCACTTAGGATGCTCTAGCTAGAGTAATCTGTGTGGAAGTGGTTGTGATCTTAGGGCCTGATATAGGGCCACTTAGTAGCTTCTAATTTATTAGTCAATTTATCCTAAACTTGAAACAAGGGAAGGAAAGGAAAGGGAAGGCTTAGTTTGTGTGTATGTATGTGTGTTTGTGTGAGTTCTCACATATATATATATATATATATATGATAGATAGATCAGTCACAAACATCAAAGTGTAAGTAGTAGAAAACCTGGTGGCCATCTTCTTTCCTTTATAGAGTTAATTCTGCCGGACAGGAATCTGACATATTTAAGTTACCCCACAGATCTCTTCTGGTGAGCAAGGTAGCACAAGGACCCGTTCGTGGATCTTCTCGCTAAAGCAGAATCCGGAGGCAGTCATTTTCCTAATACGAAATTTATTGCTTCGAGAAATTCCTCAAACATTTTTTTCCTAACAAAATCATCCCTAAATGACTACCTGGCGAAGACAAGTGGTGTTCGCAGGTCGCGTTTTGGTAGATGATAAAAAAAAACTGTTTTAAGTAAATAATTGCCTCTCACTCCCATGATTTTTTGGAGGAATTTATCGTTTTGGAAAAAGAATACTGAAATAAATGGAGATAAAAGATAGTGGAAAGATGGAGAATGTTGAAGTTAAAGGAATTATCTGAAGCGAGTGATTTTTGCTACAGATGGTTATGTACTCACAGGTGCAATTTTTTTCCAATTAAAAATATCTTCTGATAATCAAACGGTATCAATTTTTTTTTAAATACATCAAGGATTTTTCCTCATTTTGAAACTTTGAAGTGATGAAAATGACTTGTATCCGGACTAAATTTTATATATTTCATACCATGATTATGATAAGCAATAATATAGTAATATTTAATTGTAAAAATATAATAATAAGTATCACACAAATCTATAAATAAAATTACAATAAATTTAATAAAAGCGTTAAAAATATATTATCTACAAAAATCTGTTAATAAAAATTATTAATACAATAAAATAGAATCGGAAAGGATCATTCAGCTGAGAGACAGATATTTTAGAACGGTTGCAGTAAATAGAAAAAGTTTTGATGAAGGACGTCAGTAAAACTGAATCCAATTCTTGTAAGTACTTTTCCAAAGCATTTTGGGAAACTGCTTAACGCTTTGAAATCCCTCCAAATAGCTGAAACTCAGAAAACAGTACCGGGTTTTTTGGAATATCGAGAGAATAGCAACAATTCACAGTATTAATTTAACCACTTCGTGGAAAGTAGCCGTTTCTTCTTCAACGAAGGAGAATATAACCAAATTTTAAAAATAGATAAAAAATGCTTAATAAATGTGAAATAAACAAAATCAATCATGAATATGTGTTTATAAGATATTTCCAATAAACAGGCGTTCAACGAATTATCATATTTTTCAAGACTAGTAAGGAAATTTGAAAGCATTATTTACAATAAGAAATATTGAAGCAGTTGTTAAATTTATAGATATATAATGTAAACAGATAGTTGTAATTATTTTGTATCGAATAAATTGTAGTACTTTTGCTATGAAGAAACAAAAAAGTTAAATTGAAAAGAAGTTTTGACAGGTAAAGACGGGTTTTTAAGGCTACAGACATACCCACTTAAGAGTACTGTAAGCAATACAGTCGATATCACCCATATTTTTTAAAATATAATTTTACCAGGCATTCTTTTTTATTTGGTTAATTCAAATTCATTAGTGAAACATTATTCAGTTTAATACTTCTTCTTTGTTTTTAATGAAATGGTTCAGCAATTTTTTTCTTAATGAAATTCATGACCTAGGTAATGAAAAAAATTAGTTTAATAAATTGATGAGCACGAAAGTAAATAAAGTATTTAGCACCTTAATGTATAAAGGTACTCAATTTTAGATTGTTTTGTTATTTAAGAATACATGGACCTTTTGAGTTATATGCAAACAAAATTACTCTTCGTTCTACTTTGTTTTCTTTTTCTTTTTGAATGTTAAAGACCTTTATAGTAAAATTTGAAAGAACTATTTTCAAAAACAATCAAGCCTCTGTACCACAGTTTAATAAAAAAAGGTTTCGGCTACTGAAGTAAATCTTCGTGCCATCTTATGTAACGTTGAGCGTGTGCTTATTGTGAAAAAAAACTAGATGAAAGCAATCCAAAATCCTTCATATCAAATCAAAATCATCCATAATGTTTATATTGCTATGTTTCATCGATGCCAATTTTGCACGAAACCGCTATAACAAACTTTAATTCTATAAAAATCTTTTCGTGGTGATTCTCCAAGGCCTCTGAAAAGCAGATGGTCTCGATACTTTCTAATTTAAATCCGTTTGTATAAGTACTAAAAATTTATTTTCTCCATATGAGGCGTTTGGTTTCAAAACCGGTTACATCCATTTTCGGAACTGATCAAAGAAGATTCAATTTTAAAAAATAATCAATTCAACAAATTTTTTTTCGTTATTTTTCTAACAATTTATATACTGACAAACAATAATTATTGACAATTACCTTCTCTTTTTTTTAAATCTCATTTAAAATAGAAAATATGTTGGATATAACATACCTGACTATGATCACAAATATCAGTTGTTTTATGGTCGGTAAAAGATAAATAAAATAGACATTTTTTAAAAACAAATCACTTTACTAAATATAGTTAAACAATATATATACATAGTTTTGATTTTTCAGACATAAAAAATTTTCATTTGATGTAATGTGTGTAACCACTTTTGATAGGAAATGGAATCTTTTGGTATTGATTGTTGAAGTATCTAGACGCTTTTGAATCAAACACATCTAATAAATCATTTCTGCCATGTTTATAAAAAAAAAAGTTTTTGAAAAAATGGATGTTCACCAAACACCTCATATGTAGTTCAGTTTACTTGTTTTTACACTGTTCGTTTAGTTATTGTATTTTTAGTATACAGTTGTAAATATCAATAAATAAATTAAAAAATATACTTATTTATGTTCCCTATCTCTGTAGCCATTGTTCGGATACGAGTGAAGTTGATCTTGCTAAGAAGCAAAGAGACACTAATAGAAGTGTTTGAGCCAGTACTCTTAAATCAGAGGCTAAGAGATAGCGGTGCTTCCACGGACAAATAACCTCTGTCGATTGTTATCGAGGCTTTCCAGCTCTTATCGCGGGCAACGTTAGCTTCCAAAGAAGAACAAGATGGCCAACTCCGAGATAGGATCCCTAACTGCCTACTTGGATTGCCTCACTAAACCTTTCTTTGATTTTAAATCCTCGTCAATAAAGTTAAGAAGCGAAAAACCCTGGCGACCAGGTTCGAGGTTTTATTTAAAAATTAGTTTGTGGAGGGATAATGATGATTATTTTTATTTATAGCCCCTGCTATATTAGCTGTTGCCTCATTAAATTAGTTGTAGCTATATGTTTGTGTGTGTGATTGTTCTTAACATTTGTTACTATAATATATTTTCTTTTAAAAATCCCATCCCCTATATAATTGCTAGATAGCCATAATTATCAATTAATAGAAGTTAAGTTTTAATCTGAATAAAAACAAATGGTGGAAGTAGCACTATTAATTGTTTATCATAGTTATATTGTTTAACAACTTATTTAATAATCATTTAACTATCGTGAAAAATTACCACCAATATTGGAGTAGCACTTTCGAACATTATGGTTTATTTACTGTTTTATGGAAATTCAAAATGTGACAAACATAATTAAAATCGCTTAAAAACATAATTGTCAAATGCATATGTTCTTTTTCCGGGATGGACCGTGTGATGAAGGCGTTGTTTCCCAAGCTTTCGCTCATTTTACTGACAAGCCCTGAAGAAGCTCCTACGTGAACATATTTATCAGAGCCAATGTTCGTAACGAACTGGTCACATGAAGAAGAAGGTTGAAGTTAGCAACTGTGCAAGAATTAAATTTTGAAAATAAACTGAGGTTATATTAATATATATTAAATTATTGTTAAATAATAATTTATATCTAGAAAGCACTTGAGCCACTAGTTATAGATGATTCGGACCATTAGTGATCAACTTGGATGTACTTCAACTACTAGAGTAGTCGACGTGGGCTGATGCCTTGTTATTCTAATAAAATCGTCTTGAGATAGTGCTTAACTATCCCATTCGTTATAGGGCGACAGAGAGTTGGTTTTCTGCGTTGAACGTCCTTTGCTTCACAAAAGAGCTATTCTCTCTTTACACTGTATTCTCTACTCCCACTTGCCATCCTTGTCACTAGTAATGGAAAAAGATAAGTAAATCATACAAAGAATTATATAGTGAATTATATAAATCCAGCGTTGGTTCATTATATATCTGAGATCGACTTTACAATGCCAAATATATATTTTATATTAATATTCAGTTAAAAGCTCAGGATGATCGATGCTCTAAGTCTGTAAGTAAATTAGTTTGAAATATTTCATATTCACTAATCAAGATTTTACATAAAGTTAGATATTTATTTAATTTTCATATCGTTCATCGTTCAAACCACCCTTGGATAAGACATTGCATATTTTAAGTAGATATACGTCGGACACAGAACCAAAAATGACAGTAATGGCGAAATAGGCAGCCTGCCACTGCATCATAGGACCCATGGTTTGAAGCAACGTGAGGTTGGGTAACCTCCAGGTTGTCTTTGCTCTTGGAAGCCATAATTTAACATTTTAAAAAATCTGTACCACTACAATCTGTGGTAGATCAGAGCAGGAGCCTTTGAAAATGGTAAAAAGTGAAAAAAAAATAATATTAGGGTGAAACCCATTGGAAAAGGAAGAGAATATAATAAAAATGAAAGGAGAAATAATTTATGGGCGATCTGTGGTCGGGAAGTGGAAGGGAGGGAGGTCTTAAGTGTAAAAACGGTTTATCTCGATTTTTATTTGGTTTAATTTTATTTATTAATTATCGCACTTTAAATTAAATATTTTTAAATTTATTACTGAATGCAAATAGCGTTTTATCTTTTATAATAATAATTTATAAATAGTTATTGCAGATATTTCAGTATCTTGATATAAAAGTTAAACTAGTGATAAAAGGACGTGGTTTTGAATAATAGGAAATGTAAAATGATAATATCACAGTAGTACTTTTTATTAATTACCCAGTAACATATTTACTGCGCTAATAGAAAATTTGTATCTTACTTTTAAAAATTATGATTATTTTCTCATGTGATCGAAACCTTTTGACTTTATTGGTTAGACCAGTTTGAGCTATGAGCAAAGCCGTATAAAGTTATTAGCAGTTTTGCTGCTAACAATCACATGTTCGAAAATTGTATTCATGTATTATCTCATATTTCCATTAAAACATTTTCATTATCCATAAATATTTTGGAACTCACCAAAGAAAAAGTGTGTTATAAGTAATCAACAACCGTTTGTTTTATAGACCAGGGTCGATTAGTTTTGAAACCAAAAAAATAATAGTAGGATGAAACCCATTGGAAAAGGAAGAGAATTTAAGAAAAATGAAAGGAAAAATAATTTACGGTGACGTGAGGTCGGGAGGGGGGAGGTCTTAAGGGTAAAAAACCGTTTATCTCGATTTCCGGCAAAACTACAAGTCCTATGGAAAAAATTTAAGTGGCAAAGTTGTAGGTAATAAAAAGATCTACAACTTTTGTACTTACAATTTTTCACATAACCTCAAAATTTATGTGAAAAATTCAAATAACCAATTTTTTGGTTTTTTATTTTTATCTTTTACAAAAAAAAAATTATCTTTCACGAAATTTGGTGAAAAATACCTTTTTATGTCCCAAACATACTGTAATTTTTTTAATTTAATATATTTATTTTTTCACCTTATTTTGACTTAATAACGAAAAAGCACCCTAATTTTCAATCGAAAGTTCTCACGTAAAAATATCTGCTTTTTATACATTTTTTCTTCTATACTGGACTTATTTCCTTTAGAAATTTATATTGGGAAAGAGAAAAAAAACATTTTCCAGTCAATTATATTTTCTTGATCCTTATTTATCACTTGAGACGTTTCGACAATGTGTCATTTTCAATTTATCACATTTTGTTTTCTGCATCAGCAACTAAAATATCTGTGAAAAAAACAATAACATCTACACTAAATTATGTAATTCAAAAATTATAATAAATATAATAAAGTGTCCAAATTAACTAATTAATTAATAAATTTTAAAATGAATTTGACTTGGAGGTATCGATCCATAAGTTATTACAGGATATTTTGGACACTTTATTATATTTATTATAATTTTTGAATTACATAATTTAGTGTAGATGTTATTGTTTTTCCTAAAATATCTATTTTAGACTTGTAACTATGATAAAGTTAAGTAAATGATTAGTTGCTGATGCAGAAAACAAAATGTGATAAATTGAAAATGACACATTGTCGAAACGTCTCAAGTGATAAAGAAGGATCAAGAAAATATAATTGACTGGAAAATGTTTTTTTTCTCTTTCCCAATATAAATATCTGATTTTTTTAAAAAGTCGGTGAAATTTTTGTTCGTTGAAATCTCTACTTTCTGATGGTGTAAAAAAATATACATTACTGTGGTAAATGTTCTCAGAAAATGCCAAGAAACGAAAAGATCTCGAATCCGAAATTTTTTTTTAAACCATTATGTACAAGACCTTGATAGAAATTTCCAGAGATACTAATAAAACTGGCATTGTTGTGGGTCAAGAGATTGATCTTTTGGTCCTTCTAAATCAATTAAACTCCTATATCCATGACATTTATTTTCTCAAGCCAGGTTCTGGAAATGTAAAAGATCTATTTTTCACGTCTAATAGTTTCAAATATGAATCCTTCAAAAATATCGTTGCGGTTCAGCATTGTTTTTCTGGTTGCAAATTTGGCCAATATTTTTTATAAAAAGATCCAAACAAAGAAGATATCGAAAAAAATGGATTACAATTAATCAAATCTATTTTAAATGTAAAAATGATAATATAACACTGAATCAATTAAGATTTCGAAAATATCAATTGGCAAAAATTAAATCATCTTTGATATTGGCAAATCTCCCACCAACACAAGGTGCAACAGAGCATCATTGTAACAGGCCATATTATCAGCTTCAAATTTGAATGTGTAACGAACTGACAGCAACAGATTGGGGCTGGAAGCAACATCAACGTGGCCTTATGCCCAAATTTACAGAAAAAGAATTAATTCGGGAAATATTGTTCAAAACTATTTGGTGCAGCAGTGAAACTGGATGTGACAGTTTAAAATGTGGCTGCCGAAAACATGGATTAAAATGCACAAATTTATGCTCAAATTGTCATGGTTCTGAAAAATAAGTTATTGATTCAGATGAAATTAATTTTAAATAAATAGCTCAAAATTGTACAAAATGATAAATAAAAAAAAATTGGGATTCGGGTTTTTTCGTTTCTTAGCATTTCCTTAGAACATTTACCATCGTAATGTATATATTTTTTACACCATCAGAAAGTAAAGATTTCAACAAACAAAAAGCTCACCGACTTTTTTTAAAAAGCAGATATTTTGACGTGAGAATTTTCGATTGAAAATGATGGTGCTTTATCGGTAATAAGTCAAAATAAGGTGAAAAAATAAATATTTTAAATTAAAAAAATTACAGTATGTTTGGGACATAAAAAGGTATGTTTTCACCAAATTTCGTGAAAAAAATATTTTTTTTAAAAGATAAAAATAAAAAACCAAAAACTTGGTTATATGAATTTTTCAAATAAATTTTGAGGTTATGTGAAAAAAGTGTAAATAAAAAAGTTGTAGATCTTTTTATTACCTACAACTTTGCTATATAACTTTTTTCCATAGAACTTGTAGTTTTGCCGGAAATTGAGTTAAACCGTTTTTTACTCAATTTCCCGACCTCAGATTGCCCGTAAATTATTTTTCCTTTCATTTTTCTTATATTATCTTCTTTTTCCAATGGGTTTCATTCTAATATTATTTTTTTTGGTCTATGAAGGGTCTGAGGTTCTGTGTATGGTAGAGACTGTACTGTTTCTTGGACAACGTCTGTACCGGTGGATATGTCCTAGATCACCCTCAACCTTCAGATTATCCCCCTTATTTTGGGTACCTATTTTAAAGGCCCAGGAGGGTCTCAGATCCCTTAGGAACCATCTCCAGCTGCTAAAAGATTAAATAAAAGTCTACCTGCGAACGGAATTTGAACCCAGGACCTTTGGCATGGCAACTCAGTAGTCTAATACTGAGCCACTCCGCTCCCAATATAATTCAATATTGAATTATGAAATAATAATAATTAGATATTAGTAACGTAGTTTATACCTATTGAGATTTAGGAAACTATGTTAAGGTTTTAAAATTTTATAATTTTTAAACGGAGAACGAGATAGAAAGAGAGAGTCAGAGAGAGAGAGAGAGAGATGGGTTGTGAGGAGGGAGGGCTGGCTGGCTGGCTAGCGATTGGATCAATAACCTCCACCTAGCCTTTGATACATCCCTCTCCTTTCTAGGCTCTCTTTATCACTGCTCCATTACAGATAGTACTCATATCTCAACTTTAATATCATAGTTTTTATTCACATTCAACATCTCTTAAATATTTAGTTTTAATTAATATGCAGTAAAAAATAAAATATATCTAACAGTTAATTAATTACCTTGTAGAATGTCTTCAGAGATTTCAGAATATCATTGCCATTCTTTCACAATGTCCCTCTAAATACAAATTATATACATATATTTCTTTTTTTAGGTTATCTTTATTAAACATTTTTTAATTCTTTTAGACCCGAAACCCATCCTAAAAACAAACTTAAAGAATAGATACAACAAATGTTGAGATATAAGAAAGATACAAGTACACATTTGTTGAACATTGAGTATTTCGAAATGTTTAAAAACAGCCTCTATTCTCCGAGATATAGGAATTTTTAAGTTTCAAAAGAGATTCAAAAAGTTATTGCGAAAACAGGAGACTACAAAAGACTGTTTAGAAAAGATATGCCAACATCAGATAGATATGTTCAGTGACTCTTGAACCTTAACAGCATGTCAATAGCTTTCAGCTGTGCGTGGAATAGGCACATGAATAAGGAAAGATGTTTCCATCAGGCACTGGGAATGATATTGAACCTATTGGATGCTATAAGTATATGTATATTTATATGTATACGTATACGTATATGTATTGGATGCTACATGTAAGCCGCTATTACCCAAAAAAAGGGGTAATAACTCCCAAAAGGTTCTCCGAATTGTAATGTTATGAATCTGTTATCACGGTCACAAGAGGCGTTATATCCTACCTAAAAACCTAATAAATAATAAAATAGGTATTGCTATTCTTAAAGACATTAATATAAGCTGTCTTTTAGTACAACAATTAACGAGGATATGTTAAGCTGAAAAGGTATGTTTTTAAAAATAAAAACATGTACTGAAAAACCAGCTATTATCAAGGTCTCACAACTGATACCTGCCTTATCAGGATTATATCATATCCTTGTTGTAAATGCTGTTAAGCGTGATCTAAGTCTAATCACATCCCTTCATAACCGTTGTTTTAGAAACAATACAGTTTCTACCAGGTACTGAAGACTCTTCATGCATTCTTGTGGTACAGTTTTTTGTTTGTTATTTTTTGTAAATAATCATCTCCACATGAACTTTCAGTTTACAAATTTCATTTAATCTTTTTTGTCTTGACACTCGTAATGGAACAAATTACGACCCCTCTGTATTAGCAAAATTAGTTATGAAAATATTGGATAATCTGTAATTAGGTATGTCACGTTCTATAATCTGTACATCACGCTAAATAGATGATTATTGCATATTAAATATAAATAATCTGTGTAATTAGGTACGATTAACGCTATAACACCCCTAATGGGTGGTGAAGTCTGACGTAACGTCGTATTTTTTTTTCTGGCAATGATGTCGGGCAATCTTTGACATCAATTTTTGAATGGGTTATCATAGGTATTAGTACTTCAGTTTAGTGATTAAGTCGTTGAAACACAGTTTTATTATCCATTGTTGCTAAATATCTAGTTGATACAGTATTCTTTATTCCGTAGGCCAGTCTAAAGTTAGAATATTCTGGATTTCCTTCCAACAAGTAATTAATTGAAATACTGCTAATATTGGTTATAAACATTAGGACTGAAGCGGTGCACATGAGCCGCGCTATTATTTCCAATCCCTAGCTGGATTGGCGAGAAAAATGAACCAATCTTTCATTTGCTGTAGTACCTATCTGTGTGCAAAGAAGTTTACGGATCGAATATAGTACTTCAAAAATTAACATCTGCCCATTTCGAAATGTTGATATTTTTCTTTATTAGTACTACTAGCGGAATCGTCCTCGAAACTAGACCAGCTTACATTTCATATTTTCCATTTCCAAGGTGATCGTCTATTATTCGACTTGTATAAACACCAGCTGAAGTTAGGAAGTTTAGAACCCTTGAGACATAAGGGTTGATTCTCAGTCAATATGAAAGTAAGCAGAAGAGCTGAAAATTTAGAAAAGTTACTTAAGTTTGAACTATTACTACCATCATGAGGCTGGGACCGGTGAAACCTGGTATATTCGATAATAAATATCAGTAGAGATCCATTAATTGGTTAGAACAAATTTAGAATCCATTAGGAGCCTTTCAAAGGGTTGCATTTCTTTTATACGGATGCCATTAAACGTGTGGGAACTCGGTTTTAATCCCTCGCAAAAACATAATGAACTGCTACTTTTCTTATTCCCTCCAATGAGTATGGATGTGTGGTATTTTTAATTAAGGACATTACTCCCCCTGGATGACACAGCGCTTCATGTAAATTTATTGGATCGGGATACGACTTTAAAACATTATATTTGCTACAAGATGCCAACAGTTTTATTCTCCAGACTTTCATATTGTTAATATTTGAAGGTCGAGAAAAAGCTTTAAATAAAAATAATGGACGATTACGAATATAATAAGACTAGTAAGAGTACAGAATTAGCACTTATACCTTCCGCAAAGTAAATTAAATGAAGTAGTTCATGTTTTTTTTTTAAACAACAAACTAATTTCTTATTCACATTCAGTTCCCCGAAAAACTCAGATATATAGATAAATTTTGTCGAAATTAAAGGTAGCTTTTACGTTTTTTTTGTTTCAATTTTTTATTAATACATTTTTATAAACAAAGTTGGTTTTACATATGTGAATTTCATTGTTGGTGTAGGGTTTAATCGCTAATCATTTAATTTTTTAACTTTATTTTCAAAGTATTGTTTTCTCTTCCTCTACTTCGAGTGTTTTGGTAAGTTTGACTGTCGTGTCCTCCCACATTACTGGCAATCAGTCGCATGATCACAATAACCGCCGCATAGCTAAGCGCAGTTGTGATGTACTACATACCATCGTCAAAGGTTCTTGCATCAAAATATTCTTCGCCGACCAGCACCACGTTTTCCCTCCATTTTTCCTTGAATATGGAGCCAATAGATATGAAAATATTTTTTGGAGCATTTCATATTTAGTATTTGTCATTATTTGGGAAAAGTAAACCGTCTTTTTTTATGTCGGATATTATTATCTCTTTTTCCTTGTCCATGCGATATAAAACGTCTTCACTCGTCACACTGTCCATCCACGATATCCTCAACATTCTTCGTTATGCACATATTTTGAAGGTATTAATGCATTTATTGTTTCCGCGAGGGTCCATTCTCCCATCCCCTAGATTATACTGAAGTCTTAGCAACGCATTAAGTGTATTCTTATGAGGATTGTTAAAAAAACCCTTCCGTTTAACTCATTTTGCATGTTATTGAATGGTGTTCTTGCATGCTCTATTCAGCTTTTAATTTGTTGATTTAAGGCCCATCTTTCATCCTACTAGCCATCTAATGAACTCTCTCCACTAGTTTCCCTTTTATGCTGCTCTTTGTTTAGTTGATAGCTGTAGTTTTTATTTGGTTCTATTTAATTTGTTCGTTACGACGTATTGCAGGAAACAGTAAACAATGAACAAATTACTGCAAAGAAGAAAGCTACAAAACTAAAATCTACTACACAAGATAAAAATAAAGGAAGTAAGAAAGCTAAGCAAAAAACCGAATCAGACGAATCGGGACAGAAACAGGAAACAGTAAACAATGGACAAATTAGTGCAAAGAAGAAAGCTACAAAACTAAATTTTAGAATCAGAATCGAAAATACGTTAGTCAAAAGAACGGCCAATTCAAAAAGTGAGCTTGAAGAAAAAAAAATAGAGTAATCCCGTTGTTGGTTTGAATACCAGAAAAATCCCTGTTTGATTGCATTCTGCCTTTAGTTTTAAGAAACACATTTTGTATCTTGATTTCAGTGGTCCCAATGAAATGTTAAGTTGTGTAAAAAAACAGTTTCTTTGATATTTGTGTGAAAAAAAATGTTTAATTTCGCATTTATCTGGGTAATACAATTTGTCGTAAGCCACACATTTGGGCCTCTACTTTTTCTGACATATTAATAGGACGTTACCCACAGAACAAGAATACACGATAGGACGTATCACATAAATAGTCAAATACGACCGATACTCTTAAAATGTGTTTAAAATACTTTGACTGTTTATATTTTAGTTGTGATTGATCTAAAAAAGTATCAAATATATCTTGAATATTGTAACTGTCATGTTTTTTGTCTCTCCTTTAAAATTGACTGTTGAGGGGATACGACCTATTGCGCTATCTTCTACTTCTACTCTCTCTCCAACAGTCTCTATAAAAATATTTTCCACATGAGTAAGTACGTCAATATGTAATTATTAAGTAAGGATATTGTAGCTTAAGAAGATATTAAAATGTTGAATTAAAATATCGAAAGAGTAAAAATATCAATCTAGTTTGCGTGCGGGTATGAAACATTCAAAGGATTAAATTATTAAACAATAAGGCTGAAGTATAATTGGCCCGTTTTGTTTGTTTCCTAGATTATACTGCGATGCAAGTAAATATTAATAAAACAAAGAAAGGCTATTGATTAATCTATATCCGTTCCGAAATCAATTTACTATAGTGTTCCAGTTCACAGTTCGCTGGTTAAATATATAAAAGAAGTGCCGGTTTTAAAGGTCAGCACAGGTTGACCGTACTCTTCAGGGCCTTGTACCAGAAGAGGAGCCTTGTGCACTACACCCACGTGCATTAGACCCGATACCACAGCCTCTTGTCGCTGAGCCCGCCTATTGATTCGGCAAACTAGAGCGTTAGGTAAGCGCAAGTCTACAAACACTCATCACACCTTTAACAATGTTGTACCATATTACCACAGTACGTGCTTCCTCCACACGGATCATCAAAGAGTTTCTTTTAATTTCTAGTCACATGATGTATTTTCAATTTTATAAAATAAATATAATTATAATAAATAAACTATATTATTATAATAAATAATTATAACTATGCTAAATTTTGTAAAGAGTTCCTAATGATTGTATATTTCATTATAGGCTTTCCCTGACTATCACGTCTTATTTAATAGAGAAATGTAAACTTCCTTGAACACTTACATCCTCAACTTCAATTAATTAATTGTTTTCTGTTTAATTTTAAAACGTGAAGCACTTTTTGGAACAATGCAATGCATCAAGATCATGCATGCCTGTGGCATAACTTATTTAAAATAATTTTTAAATTTAAATACTCTCTTAAATTACCGCGGCCAATATTTTTAATCCATTCATCACGTATATTAACCCCTGAGGAAGCTTGCAGTATGATAAAAAGAATTTGACGAAACCATAAGAAATACGTGATGAATGGATTTGCTCAATTTATTTTAACGTTTCATCTTTAGTTTTCGAATCCTAAAGAGTCTCGTAAATAATAAGATGTATCATCCTGATTTCTTCTTTAGTAATCTTACCTGTTATTTCTTATATATCCTGTAATAATTAATAGCTGATAATTTAGCAATTTCTGATGCCGTTGAAGCAGTTTTTAATTATAAAATAAATTGAAAACAATGAATTGTCCAAATAAGGTTTTTATTAATTATTCGAATACAGTGGTAAATAAATCACTTTCGTACCAGATATACACTTGAAAGATAACTAAATGATCAAGTGATCAAAAAATTAAATCTTTAGGTATCTAATAATGGCCAAACATACAACGTATTTATGAAATTCAATATGCACACATAATGGTTAAGAAAATTATTTGAGAGCTCACCAGATATTTTAAATTATATATTATGACTTCACTGAAATTATATAGCATTTAAAATTTATAATCTCATAATATGATAATTTCCTGTTGTGGTGTTATAGCATATATATCGCTTATCAGCTTCAATAAGATTAGTATAGCAAAGATGCAAATCATATTTTCATTATCTATTAATGTTACATTCTTTTTAATTATTACGTCCTTAATATGAGCATTAATAAGGAATCTTCAAAATGAAAAAAACAAAACAATGTTACTCAATCAGTTACTACATTAGAAAAATCCCCTGGAAAATGGCAATTTGCAAAGGACTGGCATTTCGTGTAAAGATATAGACCAGAAGCTGTCATTTTGAATCGCGTGACGTAGCAACTCACGACAACCTACTAAAATAACCGTTCATCATTAATGAAAACTTTACCGTCAGCCTAAAGTGTTCCCATTAATTTTTCAAACAATTCGATATCTAAACCTAAAACTTTAAAACTATTGTAAATAAAATGTAAACTTCAGTTTTTATTTTTAAAATTGGAAGTTGGAAAATGCTATGTTAAGTCCCATTGTAGCCATTTTAGTCGTTTGAAATTGGATTAATTATGTGTAGGCGTGGACAGACCACACCACCTTCCCTTCCAATATAGAGTTGTTACTTCGATGTTTAACAACTTACTAACATTAAGATATTAAACACCTTAATTGGATCTATCGGAGTATCGCGCCATTACTCTTCAAGAGCTTCTCTTCCCGTATCTGACCGACCTGGAAAGATATTTCTTCTTTAACCGCGTTTAGAGAGTTTTGGTAGGTGAAAAACTTATGGGTTCGCTTCACCGATATGACATAATCGTGACGTATTGCGTGAGACTTGCAAATTTTAACCATCTCTACTACCTAACATTATTAGGTGTTTATATATTTTTATTATCTATCTTTGTCCAGCAGCACAAATGCAGACTGCACTGCATTTACCTTACCTAACAGTCAATCAGCCTATAAAATAGACCTCGTTGATGACATGTGAATCGAAAGGTCTACACACGACCTTCGTCATATAACATTTCTCACCCTTCAGAGGCTGGATGCGCCGCCGTCAGTTTAGACCGATGCTTCATGCGCAGCAATTGGTAAATTCATGCGCCATCCCTTAGCATTAAAGCCATAGGGTATCTTCTCGAAACAATTTACGCTCTCGCAAAATATTTACTGTACTAATGACAGAATTATTGTGCTTGTTTTATATCAGATGATTCCAGGTCGCTAATATATGACCCTTCTATAGAACAGCAGTCCTTTTAGTACCAACCACTAACACCAAGACAATCTAAGCCACTCACTAAAATTTCTCAACTCACATCGATGGGAGATATTAAAAGCCATAGGATGTCGTGAAATATACCTTATTACGTGAGAAACAATAATTGAAAAAAGACCGACATCGGCAAAGCTCAACAATGAAACTTAGAACCACAGAAACATTAGGTTTCTTTTTAAAATTTGATTGATTCGATCAATACTGTCATAGATAGTCTACAAGCTGAAGAGCACGCGGAACTCTGACGGTTATGTTTCTTCTATAAAGTATACATTATCTACAGAGTTTTGCAAATGAAGTATTTTTACATGAACTTTTTTTTAATTTGCAAATAAAAATTTTCCAATATTTTTTGTCTGTACTGTTGAGGAAATCTTCCTTGATGTTATTGGATTATTTATATTCGGGATGCACGATTTTGTTTTCGACAATTAAAAAAGTTCAAGTTTATAAAAAATAAATAATAATTGTTCTGATAAAAACAATTACAAAATTTTCATTTTAGCTTTTATATAATATATTTTGTAATTCATCATAAATAAATAACCAAATTTGAACATGCGTGCCATTTAATTGGTCACAATTTTTTAAAAGTAATTATACACGAAGAACAAAAATGTCCCAATTTCAAGGTTTTAATTTCCACAGATTCTCAAATTGAATAATTAGGAACCTACACAAGAGAATACCCGCATACAACTTATCAGATTTAACAATAGGGGACTGCATTTACTGGTATTAAATCATCAAGGTGAGTAATTTGCGGCTTCCATTATATTAAGAGATGTTATAAAGTGTTGTTTACTTTAAATCATGTTTAACATAAAATTTACTATAGCTTTTTAATTTTGTACAAGGATTTCCATAATGTCTTACAGCATATTTGGTAATTTAGATTATATTATTATCAATCAATTATGTTATTATTATCAATTTAAGATTATATATTATACTATCTGATTAATTAATTAGTGCTTATAATATATACGTTATACAATTTTACATGAATTTTTAGTTTTTTGATTATGATAATTTTAAACAAAATTAATTTAATACATATATGTATTATGTGTTTATCTCACCATTTTTAAATTAAATGTTTAACCGATATTTCCAGTAAAATTACAGGTATTATTACTACAAACTATTATCTTTCTTCTTTATCTTTATCTCGTAAATAGGTGATTTTTTTAATGATCTACAGTCATATTTCATTTTAATACTACTGTAAGACAATATGTAAGTATGTAACATTTGATCTAATTTGATGATTAAATATTATTGATTGTTAATAAACATTGTTGTTCTTAGTTTATTCATTAAAGTTATTTTATAGCTAATCGGACGATACTACAGCGGGAGTCCTAAATCCATATCCAGAGTTAATTAGGATAGGGACCCTCGAGTACCTAACATTGCACAGACCCGGAACCTCGGTTTTAAGGCCCCTACGAAGGACGACACAACTAAGGATTTTTTCCCCTTTAAAAGTCCCTCGGGCCACCTGTCGCGCTGCGGTACATAGAATTACTTTGTATGAAGATAGATAAGCATGAGATTAATTCTCCAAACCTCAAGAAAAAATGTATGAAGGAAATAATGGAAGCAACTAGAAGCACTATATTTCCAAAATATGACTAAAAATCATACTTTGTTTTTTAGGTCAAATTCATTAGCTTGGGTTATTATTATTATGGCCATATATGTTTTCACTCATTTGCTAATTCAAATCTGAGATGGGGGACAAGTCCAACCATCTCCAGTTATTAGTTTTTGTTTTTTTCCTC
The DNA here is from genome assembly GCA_964056705.1 of Troilus luridus. Classification (NCBI taxonomy): domain Eukaryota; kingdom Metazoa; phylum Arthropoda; class Insecta; order Hemiptera; family Pentatomidae; genus Troilus; species Troilus luridus. The sequence goes on along the minus strand of OZ057412.1, from coordinate 91,601,375 downwards.
TTCAAACGTTTAGAAATTTTCTTACGATCCTGGCTGTGTCTAATAGAACTGCCTGTTCAGCATTCCTTAAAACATCAAGCAGAAGTCCCAGACTCTCAGTGGTCTCCACAGTGGAGTAGGGACCAACCATTTGTGGAAATTATAGTAGGTGTTACCACCACGTTTTTCATACGATATGCTCTTATAGCTCAGCCGCGAAGTTTTATGATATTTTTATATCGTAGTATCATTTTATATCATTCTTAGTATAGTTTTATGGTACATAATACTTGCGAAGTTTCTCTCCAATAGTTGAATTGACATTATTGTCATTAGGGATTGCAATATCAATAATATTTGATTTCATCTATCTCAACTTTATAAAGAGGATGTCTGGTCTATTATGACGCACAGTATGGTCTCTTATAATAGATTATCCCATTAAAGCTCCAGGGAACCTTTCTGGAGAAATCTATTTGGATAGTACTTATAACATGGCGCCTTTTCTTCTATTAGATTGTATTTCACCACCAGTCTTGATTCAAAATTTTGACAACATTGTTATGCCTCTGGAAATACTCGGTTCCAGCCAACAATCCACTTCCACCAGTAATATGTTTTTATATTAAATGTAGTTCTAATTATTATTATTTAACGTAAAGAGTACAAATCTAATACTAGAAATAGTTTGCTCTGAATAGAATATTTTTAAAAAACATTTAGCCTAATGTTACCGAGTTGATCAACTGGTGGAGTTGTTCCCTACTTTAAATTTAATCTTTGTAAAAACAGACAGTGCTATTCAAATGAAATGGCGATTAGCGATGGTCTAAAATGCTCTAGTCCGCCAATCAACTAAGAGTTGTTAACTCGCCTTGTCGAGGCTCCGAAAGGCTTAACACATTTCATCAATCAATGTCGTCTTCTCTTTACATTATCTTTGCATTCGGTGTTGGTTTGAGAGATTTTCAGCTGGTGAGAGTTCATTTCTCTTTTCTACCCAGAGGTAAAACCTTCACCTCTATATCGTACAGCAGAGATATTGACACCATGCAACAAATAATTATAAACAGACAATATGTATTGGCTGATCGGAAGGGTCTTTTACTCTGAATGACAACGCCGGTCCTCATATTTCACGACAGACATACAGTGTCCCTTTGACATCGGATAAGAGAAGCTTTGGCTTTCTCAGGGGTATCTCCTTCCATTTGGGGTAAATGACCAGGGTACGCAGACGGACCGTTTATAAAGAAGTTTAAATCCATTCAATGTCCTCTAATAAAAAAAAAAAATAAATGAACCAACAAACTGTATCACTTGTTCTTTTCCACTTTGTACTTTATAATGAAATTTACAATTATTAATCGTTTATTTGGTAATACTGTTATCTGTTGAGCATCTCGATAAGAGAATTTTTATATTTTGCTTATATATTTTATATTTATATATTTTCCAACAGCATATTAGGATTTAGAACTGATAAGTCAAAATAAGAATCGTCAGAAAAGTCTGTTAGAAAAACTAGGTCACGTAGGAGGGGTAGATATACCTGCAGAAAAGGGAACAATGAAAGGGACATCCTTTGAAGAGAGATCGGCAGGGAAGTTGGCTTGGTACACGGAAGATGTCCAGACCCGGGAGACGCCCTACCCACAGGGCAGATGAAGAATTCTAGAAGTACCCCTTTCTAAATACAGATAAGGTTTAATTTAATTATGTATGTGTTATAAGGCAAGACTCAGACTAAATCATCAAACAAATTTCTTAATGTATGTATTAATCCAGATCAATATCTATAAATTATATTCGTTTTAATGATTGAACTGTGTATATAATTCTTTATAATTCATGTTATTTACTGATTAAGTAAATTGCTAAACACACAACCGACCTCTGGAAAAGAATCCAATTAATACAGTTAGGACACTAAATAAAATAAGCTGAGTAATTATCTTCAATAATTCAGATGACATCCCTTGAATAATAAATATATGACAGTAATAGCCTCTGAAAGAACAGAACATAACATTTTTAAAATTACAGTTATTTACAATGCAGACATTTTAAATAAATGTATTGTTCAAAAGACTCAATAAAGTATTTTAATTTTAGAGGAAGAAAATGGTCCGGGCGGAGGTCGGAAAAAATTCTCTTTAATAAGGAGAACTATTTATTTATTTATAACGTTTTGACCCACATTGCAGGCCTTCTTCAGGGCTTATAATGGGGTTAAGGGGTGACAGAGTTGACCTGCAATGTTGGTCGAAACATTGGATTTAAAATAAGTAGTTCTCTTTGTTAAAGAGATTTTTTCTGACCTCCGTCCGCATCATTTTCTTCCTCATATATATATAGTTTCAACTGATATTTTTCAAGATATTTTAGTTTAATAAAAATATAGGTATTTAAAATTATTACCATTATTTAAATAGTTAACGTATTAATAAATGAGGATAATATACAGTACAATAAACAATAATAAATGTTGTTACCTGAGGTCGGAGTGTATGAGGGTGGGGGGGTGGCGGTGACATCACCAAGGCTGCTCGCCCCATTCCCTCCGGCCCCCTCGGCCGCTCCACTCCATCTCGTCGTGCTCTGGGCAACAAGGAAAAATTATTAACCTTTAAATAATATAAATATAATAATAACAATAATGTATACATATTTAAACATTATTTAATATCTCTCACAACAACTTAAATTCAAAAAAGAGGTCAAAGAAAACATTGAGGAGGAATTTAAGAAACGGATTAGGATACTCCTAAAAGCTAACATATCGGCAGGAAATTTGGTGAAAGCTAAAAATACCTGGGTGGTTGCTTTAGTCACATATACCTTCGGAGTTATAAAATGCCGTGACATAGATTTGGAAAATATGGCATGCTTCTTAAGAATTGAAATGGTAAAATCATAGCAACGACATCCAAATTCTTCATTTATACGGCTTATAGGAGATAGGGGACTCATTGGTCTCTTGAAAACCTGTCGTGAACAAAAAGCAAGGCTTAGAACCAATTTTATGAGTAGTAGTTCACCGATGCTATCAACCATTGCTACCCTTGTCCGCGACTACAACAATAAATATGTTTCGGCCAATGCCAATGCTTGGAGAGCCTTACAGAATCATAGAACTGTAAACAACTCCATCGAAGGTTCTACAATTCTTTGAAAACGCCGGACATCAATTTAGATTCCTATGTCCATTAGTTGACCGCAACAAAAAATGTTCCCCAAGACTGAGGGATTCCTTCAGGCGATACAGGTCATATAGGAACAGGTCATGGTAGGACAGATGTTCCCTATGTAAAGCAACGTACGAATATATTCACCATGTCATCTCTGGATGCCAGGCATTAGCAGGTAAAGAATACCTGACGAGGCACACTAATGCTGCAAAGATCGCACATTAGGCACTGGTTCAAAAATACAAATTAATAGCCAGTCATCGGCCGTTTTGCAGATACCAGCCACAGGCAATATTAGAAAGAGAAGAAGACAAACTGTACTGAGATCAAGCTATGATGACTAATCATAATATCCCCCACAATAGGCCAGACATGATGGTCATAGATAAAAAATAACATAGAATTAATTTTAAATATTCCAAATTAATCATAAAATTAACCTTACTTTTCACCATGGACCGGGTTGTCGTATCTATAGGGCAGTAGCCGAGAAACGCATAGTGAAGAAATAATAATCATTTAAAAATTATTTAATATTGAATAGGCTTTTAAACGCAACCACATCGATAACAGAAGAAGGGTTCGATGAAAGTTGGCAATTGGGATTTGAGATTTAGAAAGGCAGGAGTTAGATGTAGATTGTGTTGGATAGAATATGAGAAGAATTGGTGTGGTAGGATGGATAAAAAGCGTTGGGGGACATGATATAAACACATATTAATAGGCTATAAAAGTGGATCTACACTAGTAAAACTATTAAATAATTTAATATTAACTTCTAGAGGTAGTTCTATGTGTAGAACGCCGAGTAACAGAGCTTTAAGGCCCAAGTTAAAAATTGGCTGTGCTGGCTAAATTAATTTTTCTGTTAAAAGCCTGAGATTGACCTTGTGGGATTTGCCACAAGTAAAGTAAATATAAAGCATGTAAATCTAAATACATGACAAATAACGCCAACTTTCTTGTAATATCTAAGCTGATTAGATGTGTTGGAGAACGGACAGAAAAATGCATTTTAATCAGTAGTAATTTTTTTTAATTATAAAAATTATTTATACATTTTTAAATTATTAAAAAATCCGGTATCACATATTTTTCAGTTTACCAACATTGATTATATAACGTACCCGTAACTTTCTTATAATTTATATCGAGGATTTGAATGCTATATGTGTATTATTATTTATTAGCCTCCATCTTAATTGAAAAGGCTAATTAATTTTGTTAAACTTATGCTGAAATTTAAAGAGAGAGCTTTTAGTTTACACTCAGGGAATTATATTCAAATTATAAAAAAAAAGAATAAATAAAGGCTAATTGATAAAAATACGAATTAAATATGTCAAAATAGTTAAAGCACAGAGAATTGGAGGGGAGTGTCTCAGTGTGTAGAGTGGTGAGTTGCAATTCTTTAATCTGTTAACAACCACGGATGGATCCTATGGAATCCACGAAGCCTCCAGGGGATCACCCAGCTTCTAAACACTTCTTTGATGGTAAAAAGTTGCGATTAAACGTGATCTCGGCCACATTGCCCTAACCGATTGGATTAGAAACAATGCAGTCAATATCGTTTACAAGTAATTATCAATCCAAAGAATCCAAGATCCTTCGAGAAAATGAAGATTTTTTAATTATTTTTAAATTTTACCCCTCTTTGACAAAAATATAAAATAATATTGGACGTTTTATGTACATTCCAAATTTTAATTAGCCAGAAATGTTATTACAGGAATACATTAACAATTTGTACTGAATATCTGTGTACGATTTTTCACATGATTAATATTAGTTCCTGGTTATAAATAATAATTATGTTTCTCCGATTCTTTAAAATAGGTATTATAATAACTATTGTAAATCTCAACAAAACCGCATTTACCAGCCGATATTTGTTTTATTATAATAGGACATCTTAACTACTGCGAGGAAACCAGGGCAGATCATTGAGCAAATATATAATTTATTAATGATTAAAATGTTGCAATGATATTTTCCCAAATATGCCTATTTGTAAATTATATATATATCTATCGACCCGCCCCGAGTTTGCACGGGTAGTAACGCATATTATGCCGATATGTTTTGTCTGTCTAATGTATTTTATTATTTAGATATTATAAACATAAAAACAAAACATCCCTTCATATACGACTTTATTTTCATGCGCCTTAATTTTTAGCGATAACCCATATACTCATTGAAATCATACGGTATAAAATATTTTAATAATGCGCATGAAGTGCTTAAGGTAACTAAGTATATAAATAGATTAGGATTAATACTTTACTCGTCTAAATAGCTTTCCAAATACCGCATTGTACATTTCTTTATTATAAATTTCTTCTAAAAAAATGATAAAGTTAGGTATTGTAAGCTATCCTTAAAAGATAGATATATGCTAATACTGACTTTTTTTAGATCTATAAAAGAGGAATATAGATTTTTGCATTGTTTCGTTATATGTCAAAGGGATTAGAAGAAGCCGCCCAGGCGGCACTTATTTTTTCCAAAAAACCTTGACAAATCATATACCAAAACATTTCTCGAGAATCGCTCTATAGGCGAAAACCGCATGAAAATCCGCGCAGTAGTTATTGAGTTTACCGCGAACAGACAGACGCGGTGGGGAACTTAGTTTTATAATATGTATAGATAGATAGAAGGGATTAGGCAGCGTCATCGATGAAATCTCCCTGGAGGCTATACTTTTTCCTTCACTTCCACCAAGTATCGTTATATTCCAACCAATTTACCCTAAACCTTGACAAATTGTATACCAAAACATTTCTCGTGAATCGCTCTATTGGTGAAAACCGCATGAAAATCCACGCAGTAATTATTGAGTTTACCGCGAGCAGATTGACAGACGCGGCGGAGGACTTTGTTTTATAATATGTATAGATACATAGATAAGAGATATTAGGCATCGATGAAACCTCCCTGGAGGCGATACTTTTTCCTTAACCTCCACTAATTACACCGGCCAACAAAAAAAAAACTTTAATTGTTGATCTTTATATATTTTTATGTGCTGAATCTAAATTTGGCCTTAGTTTTTTTTGCATCGCCCATAGTTTTCCAGCAATACGCTTATTATTATATAGTATGAACACCTATCTATAACCCTAGACGGTATATGGGGGAATTAATGAAACACTATGTAAAATCATCAGCATGGTTTGCATTTACAGTGGTTACTTAAAACATAAAATATAATTATAATTATAATATATCTAGGGGAGCGGAGTGGCTCAGTGGTAGAGCACTGAGTTGCCATGCCGGAAATCCTTGTTCAAATCCCGCTGCAGGCAGTACTTTTATTTAGTCTGTTTGCAGCCGGAGATGGATCATATAGGATCTAGGACCCTCCTGGGGCTCACCCATCCTCTATAAAGTATTATAAAAATAGGGTACCCAAAATAAGGGGGGAATCTGGTGGTTGAGCGTGGCCTAGGACAAGTCACTTCCTTGCAGAACCGTTGTCCATGAAACAGCACTGTCTCTACCATGTACTGAACGCCAGACCCGTTCACGGGTTGTAGTGGTACAGGTTTTTTAAAAAATAATATATCTAAAACTTTTTAGATAACCTTTTAATTATTGGTTTACTGGTACATTTTTACCATTCAATAACAATACTCAACAATAGCTAAATAAATCTTTTAAAAAGTAATAATAATAATATGTTTTTTTCCTCTTTAATCTGAATTCTGATTTTGAAAATAATTTTTTGTGTACAAAACTCATATTAATTATTTATTATTAATTCATATTAATAATTATTCATTACCACGCTCTGTCTTAAAAAAAAAAAAGACGGTTAAAAAATACTTCATCCAAAGTTCGTCTGATTTACTCAACTTAATAAACAAATTCATCCTTAAATTTGATTTTATAGCAGAAAACATAAAAAACAAATCATTCGGTGATATTTTCAGTGGGAGAGGGGTCTCACTAGTTTAGTTAGTTTTATTAATTATTTTTTTAGTTAACTTAAGCAATTCATATATATATATAATGGTTGAATAAAACGTAAATGGCCATTACACATAATTAGTTTTAATTCAATTGATATTTGATCTGTATTAAGTATCCAAAAGAATTGCTCCGTATCATAAGCAGTTACTATTTATTCTCGATTATTTTATTAAAGATTTTTTTCTTATGTTTTTATGAAAATAAATATAAATTGAAGATTAATAGTAAGGTTTATTCAAAAATATCTTCAATTAACATGACTAATAAAAAAGTAAAGGGCAAAATGGCTGTAAATGATTACAATTTTCAGAACTTTGTTCCATTAACAAGAGTTAAGTGTTTAATGACGCACAACATCTATGGTCATCAGCATAAGGTATTTGTTTTAAATATAAATGAATGTTATCGAATTGAAAGAACCAAATAGCTAGATAGGTATCTGAAACGGAAAAAGGTTATTTCAACTCCTTCAGTCTTAAGAAAAAAACTGCTTCTAGAGAATGAATCCGTGGAATCAATACAACTCCCCCATGCGAAGAGTAATAATGAGCAAACTTACTCTAACTCTCTCTCCACTGTACTTCCTCAACTTAATGGAAATTTGGCAATAAGTACTAAACTGAGAACTCTCCTTCACATAATTAAAGTCAAATTGGAAATATCAAATATTCCTTATGTATTATTATAAATAATAATTTTATTTTGTGTATAAGTATCTTGTTTAAAATAAAATGCATAAGTAAAAGAAATAATTTGAATCTGAATATTGACAAAATATTACAATTCATAAAATTGTTTAGGGAAATCTAACTTTAACTAAACTAAATTTACTTGCTATCATGTAAAATATTTTTGAAGGTAATTATTTTAAATCCGCAGGTTGTCGCTTCGGGATAAGTCACAGCCAGTTTTAACATTTCATCCGTTCCCCTTTTAATATTTTCCAAAAATACAAGTTATCATGAGCTTTAGTATGAAAAATAGAATGTAATTATAGGTAATAAGTAGATTTAGGTAATCATTCCATCAAGAAATAAAAGTTTCAACTAACATTTCGAAGTAGAGATGATATACTTCGGGTTCTCCATCAAACCTTAAAATCCTGAATCCTTGATTCCTCACTTCCATCTGATGTCCTTCATATTGAATTCCTTCTCACTGAAATATCCTGTAATGGACTCCCGCTCCTATACATAGTGGTATATCATCCTCCTCTAGTGCCTTTTGACTCTACCATTGAATCTATTCTTTACAATTACATTCCTTTCTATGACCATATCATTATTTCTGGCGATTTCAATACAAACGTCCTTGCCAAATCCAATGACACTCTATACCTGAAAAATCTCTTCCACTCACTAAACCTCTCCAATGTTACATTTTCTCCTACCCATCATACTCATGGATCAGACACATGGTTGGATCTATTCGTCATCGACTCTCCTCAGAAACTACTCTCCTATTCCCAATTGCCAGTCCCGTTTCTCTCCTCTCACGACCTAATCCAAATTTCTTATAATTTCCATACTCCAAAGTTACTATCTAAAACCTTTACCTTTCGCAACCTAGATGATATCAGTCGTTAAAGCAGCCTGCCTTCCCTTGAACCCATGAACTGGAGTTAAATCTATGGTTGATACACTCACCTCCTATCGTATTAGTATCCTGGACACCCATACTCCTCTTAAAACTTCAACCCTCCGTCGATTGCATGCTCCCTGGATGTGTCAAAACATAAAAGAACTGCAAAGGAAGCGCGACGCAGCCCGCAGACGTTATAGACGGACAAGACTGACGAAAGATTATCAAGTGTTCAAGACTCTCCGCAACTTAACACAATAGGTTCTGCGGTATTCCCGTCAAATTGCTAAAAATATACCTTCCTGAAATTCTGCCCGCTCTTCTCTACATTTACAATTTTTCCCTACAAAATATGGTTTTCCCTTCCTCCAGGAAAAAAGCAATAGTCCATCCTATTAACAAATCATCCAATCCCTCAAACCCAAATGACTTCCGTCCGTAGGTCCCCGTCCCAAATCAACCCCTATTCTCTTCCCTTCAGCTCAACACAGGAGTGGCTCAGGGTTCTAGTATTTCCCCCAATCCTTTTCACCTGTTACATTAATGACCTTCCCAAATCCATACACCATTGTTCCCACCATCTATACGCCGACGACTCCAACATTTATTTCTCCTTTCCTCCCTCTGAGATAATAGCTGCATTTGCTAATATGCAGGGTGGCCTGGATAGGATCAGTGCCAGGGCTGACCTGAATAAACTGTCGTTAAATGCTCCGAAAACTCAGGCCATTCTAATTGGTTCCAACACCCTCCTTAAATCCATCAACTCTCTTCCACAACTAATCTTAAACGATCACCCAATTACTTTTAGTTCCTCTGTTCCTTTAACTCAAGTCTAAGCGACAACCTGTGAAAAAACATATTAAGGAATTTTGGGGGGGAAAAAACATTTTATTTTATTTCTTCCGTCACATTCCATCGACAATCAGTATGGAGCTATGAGCAGTTTAGCCAACATAATGTAATTTATGTATATGTTGTGATATTGTGAATATTATTAACCCGATATTATTGTAAATAAAAAAAAATGATAAAAAGAATAGTAGATGTGTATTGTGAAATAGGAATAGAATATGGAGAAATGGGCATCAAAAACTTTCCAAAAATAGTGTTCAGAAACCAATTAAATTTATTTTTGTATTACCTTTTAATACTGTCCCTTTATAACTTAGCTATTAATTCTTGTTTGTCCATTTAACGTCACTTTATGCTGCTATGGCTAATCGGACGATGCTACAGTGGGAGCTCTAAATTTTGCCTATCCAGGTTTTATTAGGATAGGGATTTTTAACGAGTACCTGACATCGTACAGGCTCGGGACCCCCGTTTAACGTCCCTTCCGAAGGACGGCGTAACTAAGGATTTTTTACTCCCTTTAAAAAATCCTAGGGCCACCTGCTGGGCTACGAACCCGCGATCTTGGGTAAGCGAGGGGTTATTCCTCACTTATTCATAACATTCCCAAAGTGTTCTTATACCGTCACTTCTTTTTCAGTTTTAAAACATATGGAATTACAGAAAGTCTGATGTGGGTAACTATTAAAACAATATTGAGTTCTTCGTTAATACATAGACTTTTTTTAAGAATCATTTATGTTCGTGTCGCTTTTCAATGAGTTTTCACTAAATTATCAACTGTTAATGTTATAACTGTAAAATAGAATCCAAAATCATCAATTCTTAAGTCTCTCTCTCTTTTTAAATGATATTAAAAGTAATTAATTGATTGTTTCAGAAAAATGTGATGTATAACCAAAACGTGATGGTGGATAGCCAAAATCTTTAATTTCAATTTAATCAGAATCTCGTACCAAACTAAACTTTGTCCATGTCTGCGTTCTTGTTGTTACCGCCGCACTTCTGTTGTTTTGGTTTTTTATGTTTAATGCATTTATAATTTTTTTTAAATATCTAAATAAATTTTTTCTCAGTCTCTAACCCGAGGCCAAAATTGTGCTCTATTAATAATTGTGCTCTATCACTGAGTTAGAAAATCTCTATAATTATAATAACAATGATTTTTCTTCATAATTACTTATATATTTATATATATTTACTATGCTCAACAATTTTTTATATGAATGATCGATGTTGATATCATAAGTTATGATTCTTTTGAAGCAGTAATATGAAAATTTTTTATTTAATATTTTATTAATTAGTAGTATCCCTATCCCAAGAATGCTACAAGTAAATTAAAAGTATTACTTTTTCTTTGTGGATTATTATAAAAATCGTAGAAAACAAAGATATGACAATTTCCTACAGTACGTTGTGCCAATGCTTACTTGTTGTTGGTTTATCCATGTTTTTAAAATCATTTGTATGTCAATGAATTCTATTCTTTATATATTATTCACTTTTGCTTTTAAAAAACCCTGGGTAATTTAATTGCGTATTTATATGTTCTATTTTATTTTTACATTAATTTAGAAGGTTCCTTTTTTCATTTATGGACTTAATATATATTCTGTTAACAGGAAAAATTAAGATAAAGGCTAGCACCAAATTGACTTTTTGATTATGCTGGTTAAATATTATTTTAAATCATTTTACGGGGGAAAATTGTTCGCGTATTTTTTTTTTAATGTAGAAACTCAAATAATATATACTCCCCGTCAAAAGTATCACAACACTTGAAATATTTGAATTTTACAAAAATTTCTGTCTTTTCATAATAAAGAAAGGTTCTCACGTCTGTAATAAGCATTTTTAAACTTGTTTATGTCCAGTTTAAAAATACTTATTACAGACTTCGGAACCTTTCTTTATTATGAAAAAGACAGACGTTTGTAAAATTCAAATATTTTAAAGTGTTGCGATGCTTTTTACGGGGAGTATATAATACGTATATTGAAAAAAAAAAATGATTTCATTTTAAATCGTTAATTTTTGTAAAATATGAAGTATTATATTAACTGTTAATAAACAAAGTAAATTATAAATTTTGAAGAAAAAAAAGCCAAGCGTCACAAATCATATAATAAATTATTAAAATGTACCATTAATAAAATTATGTTTCGAGATTAACAATGATACTCTTTAATATATAAATATTTACCTAAAATGCTATTAATCCTGTTTTCTTATTGTTTTAAAATAAGAATGCTCTAATTATCTGATGAAATTTAATAGCTATGATATGAGTTCAGCATCAATATAATCTGTTACTAGTTCTTTTGGAAGGTACACTTTGTGAAAAGAATATCTTTCTCAAATCAATGACTTTAGTAGTTATTTATTTGACAAGTGAGGAAAGTGCCACTTTATTACACCCGAGTGAATTTTACCACACGTGCCGAAGGCGAGTGTGGTAATTAAACGAGGGTGTTATAAGAACTTTTCTCACGTGTTAAATATTACATTTTTCCTGCAACCATTGAAAAATTAAGAAATTAAAGGTGAAACTTTAGATTTGTTAAAACTACACTAGCGCTATCTCTTACAACTTTCTATTACTAACCATGCAAATTATAACTCTAGGACGGTTTAAACATTGAAACATTTATTTATTATAATTTAGATAACAATATTCTGATAATGCATACAAAAATAAAATAAACGTATATTATTATATCTTGATTTATATTTATATTTCTCTTCAGATCTGACTATAGATGTTATGCGTAAAAGTTGATTTATTGCCTATTCAGCCTGTTCCTTTATGAATGGAGGAGTAAATTCGATGAATTCATCACTATCTATTTCCGTTTTATATTTTCTTTGTGGTCTGATCACTGTTTTAATGCTAGATCTCCAAATTTCTGATGTGTGAAGGTTCTAATACATTTAAGGTTATAGTAAATCATTATCATCATCACATGGCGCTATGGTCCATGGAGGACCTTGGCCTCCTCAACAATTCTCTTTCAACTTGACAGATCTCTCGCTGCTCTTCTCCATGTTCTTACCCCTAGGCCTTCCTCTTCCTCTTTCTCCGTCTGGACGTCTCTCCAGAATCAGCTTTGGGAGCCTTTTTTTGTCCATTCTGTGAACGTGCCCCAACCATCTCAATCTTGCTTTTTTAATACAAGAAACTATGTCAGGTTCTTCATATAGGTGAAGACCAAGACCTTCTATGTTCTTGGTTCCTTTTAATGCGGAAACCATTACCTTCCTTGGTTGGGCCATACACTCTTCTAAGAATCTTTCTCTCCCATGCATTCAATAATCTCTCATGCTGTTTGGTTAGAGTCCATGCCTCACCATCATAGGCAACGACAGGACGAAGTATCGTCTTATATAGCCTCATTTTAAGACTGCGGGGCACAGCTCTATTTTGGAACACGTTTCTGAGGGACCAATAGCATCTGTTACCGTTTTCAATCCTCGCCTTTATTTCATATTCTAGTCTGTTGTCTTCTGTAATAATGGTGCCAAGATATTTAAATGTCTTAACATTTTCAAAACTGCACTCTCTTCCTTGGAGATATCCACTGGATGACAGTTTCCTGGATGAGAGCATGTTTTTTGTTTTATCCATATTTATAATGAGCCCTGCCTACCTAGCTGCCTCTTCACATTCCCATAATCCTTCCAAGAGCACGTTTTCATTTCTTGCTGTGATAACCACATCATCAGCATATGCGAGGTGTTGGGTCATGTTGTTATAAATACACGTATCTCTTCTTGCTTTTGTTGTCATTACTATTTTATGCAGCACCAAAGTAAACAACACTGGAGATATAGGGTCTCCTTGTTTAACTCCTTTTTTAATAGGGAAGTCTCTGGACATTTCTCCCTGGACCTTAACCACACCGCTACTATAGTGCAGTGTCATTCTTATAAATCTGATAAGTTTTTTAGGGCACCCAAGAAACATCAAGTTTTCGTAGAGCTCATTTCTTTCTATGCTATCATAGGCCTGTTTGTAGTCAATGAAGAGGTGGTGTAGTTCTATGTTCCATTCGATACATTTCTCAAGCATATTCCTGATGGTAAATATGTGGTCAACAGTAGATCTTCCAGGGCGGAACCCACATTGATAGTCGCCCAAAACTGCTTCTGCTGTTATCATTAATCTTCCCAATAGTAGTATTGATAACACTTTGTAGATTGAACAAAGCAGTGTTATCCCTCTATAACTTTGGCATTCTAATTTATCTCCATTCTTGTGTATCGGTACAATAATGGCCTTGTAGGTTATATTAAATATTTCTATAAAATCGGTTCAAAATAAATAAAATCTATCTTGAATTAAATATAAAATAGTTCTAAAATTATTGATTTTAACATTTTAGGATTATAAAATGAATAATATCATATTACCGCCATTTAACATTTAAAATGACAGAGTGATGATTGTCAAATTCGATCTTGGTGGCTGTTACTTTCCCCCACTAGTGAGGGAAAGTAGGACTTTCCACATCAGTTTTAGTTGAGTAATGGATAGCATTACTCAATGGTTGCAGAAAAAAGATATTTTTTTATGACTAAATAACCATTTATTTGAATTCGGTCCTATACTTCTACCGTATTCAGGTAAGAGAGTATTTTTATCAAACTAACGTTAACAAGTTTTTCTCACTGACCTTGTCTTTCGTAAACCAACGACTTCCTGTCCTCCTGTATCGTTTAATAACATTCCACTGATTCCAGTAGAACAGGACTTAGGACTACACCTTGACTCACGCTTAACTTGAAATTCTCATACTAGACTGAAACGACAAGAAACAGCTCGCCGTTTCAGGCTACTTCAACATTTACTAGACAAACACTATAAGCTCTCAATTAATTACAAAAGACTCATATTCATGAAAATCATTAGACCCTTCTGGACTCACGGAGTAGAGCTTTGAGGCTCCACTAAGCCATCGAATTCCTCTCGTATTCAATCCTTACAATCCAAAATCCTTCGTAAAATCCTCAATGCTCCTTACTTTGTTACGAACAAAGTAATCCATAAAGACATAAGTGTCCCGTTTGTTACTGATTTGGCCCGAATCCGATATCTATCTTTTCCATGACAAACTTCATTTCCACTCAGACCCACTAGTGTCAAACCTCGCAACCTCTTCAATTCCTGATATTCCTCCGAGGTTTCTGAAAAGAAGATGGTCTCGTGACCTTCTAAGTTAAACTTTTTATTTTAGTACTACCACTGGGTAGTTTCTCTACTTGCCTTTATCTCGGGACATGATTTATCTTTCATTACATTTGCTTGATGTATTCAGTATATGGTTTTAAAGTTCAATAAATACATACAAAAAAAAAAAAGACCTTGTCTTAATATGAAAGTTCTTTTTACTTATTTATTTAACTTAATGCTGCTATGGCTAACTGGACGATGCTACGGTGGGAGCTTTAAATTTTGGCTAACCAGGTTTAATTAGGATAGGGTTCTTTAACGAGTACCTGACATTTCACAGCCTCGGGACCCCCCGTTTTACGTCCGTTCCGAAGGACGCCATAACCAAGGCTTTTTTATTCCCATAAAAACCACAGATCGACCTATAATATGGAAGTTTTCTTTGAACAAAAGATTATGCTAATCGAATTCTTAGGAGTAAAAATGTTCAACAATTCCCAAATGTTGCGAAAACATTTAAACGGGTTTTAGGAAGGCTTTCATAAAGATATTAAATAAGCGACCGGCCTTGACGGAATTTCCAATTAAATTCCTGTTGTGAGTGTGTGAATTCGTTCACTACAATCTAATGGATAAATTATTCGGAATCCTATAATAATTGGATCAAATAACTTTTAAAAAAACACTTAAAGTACATTTGTTAGATACTATAATTTAATGGGGGGGGCAGAAAATAGTCCGGTTGAATATCAATAGGATTCTTTAAATAGAGATCAACTGGTTATGGGAAACCGACGTTTCCAAAATAAAGACACAAGAAATCTGATATTTCGCGATACAAATTTTGTTGTGCAATAAAATTAATTTCTAGGTAGCGGTTGTACTCAGTTCACTTGTTTTGGGAATAAAGAAAATCAGTTAAAACATTTGATTCGATAAAAATGTTTTAAACTACTAATAGGAATGAGCATAAATACTACTGGAATACTCTGGAATTTCAACAACTAGTAGACCAACGAACATTAGTGTTAGTGTACAAACATACAAAGTGTGCATATTTTTTCAATATTTTAAAATCTTTTTTATTTAAAAGTTTTCAATTGAATGCCCACTGATATTTAAAACTTTTAATTGCGCTTTATATTGGGTGAAATGAAAGGAGCGTTTTTAATGTTTCAACTTTTGATATGAGAAGAGTTGGAAGGAAGGTGGTTTATAAATTCTGATTTTTAGATTTCGGGGCAAAAGAGGTGAGCTTGGTCAATATCAAGTCCAAATAATAGCAAGCATTTCCCGCCTTTAATCGCGCCTTAATTTCATTTTTTCAAGTTACCATAGACCCTAGATATGAACGACTAGCTGCAAAATGGATTCTCCCGGACTTCTGGATTTCGCAATTCCTCACAGGTCATAGAGGCTTTCGGGCCAAACTTCATAACTACGGAGGGAGGTTGACCCTTTATGTCCTAGCTGCGGCGTTCCGGAGTCTGCTGAGCATATTTTCACAAGTTGCACCGCTTTTGAGACACAAAGATCCAAATTGCTGAGGGGAAACGGACTTTCAGTCCTCTCCGAGAATGAATTCTCCCAGCTTATGGCCCAAGACAATTACCCGTACTTCAAAGAGTCTGTGTACGAGTGGAAAGCGGAAGTAGAAATAACACTATTCAATTTTGGAAGAAGATCCGTTGGAAATAATCAGTTGGAGACATTGTGAAAAACATTGAAAATTAGAGTGAAAAGATTATAGACAATACAATTATTGTGTGATAATTAATATTTTGTAATAATTACATTGTCAAAACTCGTGTTGCCGTAAGGCAAGGAACGGTGTTTAAATAAATAAAATAGTTGGCATAGACCCTAAGTAATTAAACCTCTCGACACGTTCAAACTTTTCCCTCCTAAAACAATATTCCCAAAATTTCCCCATTTTCTGCTACTAACCATATACTTAGTGCTCAACCTAAAACAACCATTCTCCATACTCCGACTACTCTACCTCCTTGTAGCAGAGGCAGAGCACTCTATCACCTCTACAGAACTAGAAGAAGGGACAGCTAGAAGCAGTATGTGATCCATACATTTCAACATCATGGAGTGGAACCCTCAGTAGGGTAAGGATACCCAACAACTAGAAGAAGAAAGCAGAAACCCCCGGAAGTCGACATGCCATTGACAGATGGATAGTAATAAGTAATTAAAATTATATTTTCTTATAATTATATTCTATAAATCAAAATGCCTTTTATTTTTATTTTGCTGCCAGTCATTATCAATCTAATATACATTCCACTGTCGCCAGAGAGGGAATGTACCATATCCCATAAAAGGTAATTCTCACTTCAAACACATAGTCTTATCCAAATTTACTTCCAGCCCTAGTTCCTTACCTGCATTCATCAAAGATTCTGTATTTAGTTTTATAGGTTTCGCGTCTTCATCCAGCACTACCAAATTGTCAGCAAACCCAAGCACGGATATTTGACTATTTATATTCAAACTCAAACCTTTTTAGATTAATTTTGTAATATACATAATTATAAACGTTAATAATTCTACTTTTAAAATCAAACAGGCTATCTGGACGGGTGTGAGGCTAAAGAGAACTGAAAATAAAGGGCGTGCCTGAGTTAGATGAGAGATAGAACGGGGCGTGGGCTAGCGTGCTGCTAAATCAATTTATCTCCAGCCATCGCAGATAGGGGCACTTGCCCAGGCCTCTGTCAGTCTTCTCTGATAGCCAGCTCTTTCTCTCCCATCGCTATAGTGCCAACCTTCAGTCGAGGATATGTTAATAATGACGGAGTAACTCGAAGAAGTTCCTGGCCAAGTATAGTCGACAACTTTTCTTTCCAACCACAATAATAGTTCCACCTTATATTTAAATACCCCCCAAATAATTCAATTATTCACAAATAGAATAGCGATCTGTTACTTATGACACTTTAAATATAAGAAGAATTGATTTGTCACCAATTATTAATTAATTTGTTTTTTCGAAATTTGACATTATTTTGATACAAGAAAGAATACAGAGTATTGTTTTCTTAGGTATCTGTTTCGCAATTTGTCGCTTCGATTTGAGTTAGAATAAGTTTTAACTGTTTATTCGTTTCATTTTTAATATTTTCCAAAAATACAAGTTAACCTGAGCTCTAGCATGGAAAAGAAAATATAACTATGGGTAAAGAGTAGATTTCGGTGATCATTTCATCAAGTATTAAAAGTTTCAACCAACATTTCGAAGTATAAATGATATATGTTTATCGAAACGTTAATTTCTTGATGAAATGATTACCGAAGTATACACATTTCCCATAATTACATTATTCTATCGGGATATTATATGCTCGGAATAAATTGTGTTTTTGGAAAATATTAAAAGAGAAACGAAAAAAAAGTTAAAACTTGTTGTGCCTCAACTCGAAGCGAGAACCTGCGGAATAGTTTTCCTATCCCTTTCTTTATTCCTCTAATTGATCTTGCTTACTCACTTGTTCATTATCCGTTGCTTCCTCGTGAACATTATGTTTAAAGTTTATTATAACTTTTTTAAAACGGTATCACTACAATCCATAAAGGGTTCTTCAGTTCAGTAAATAGTAGAGACTGTACTATTTCTAGGACAATGGTTGTTCAGAGAGGTGATTATTCCGAGATCACGCCCAACCCCCAGGATTCCCCCCAATTATGAGTACCCACTTTATAGAGGCCGGGTTAGTCTCCAGACCCCACAGGATCAATCCTCTCAGTTAGGAGTGTGATTGATCTTTTATATATTCGAGTATACACCGGCTATAGTGATAACGAATTCACTCTATCTATTGGTGAAAAGCGCATGAAAATCCGTGCAGTAGTTATTGAGTTTACCGCGAACAAACGCGGCCGAGGACTTTGTTTTATAATATGTATAGATGGGTAATTGTTAATATTATTCAATAATCTTAATTTTAATTCATTAATTGAAATAATTTTGTATTCTAGCTGTCCATTGTAATTTAAATAAAGCCTTTTGTAGTGATAATTGTTCATTTTCAAATCTATTTCTAATTCCTTCATGGCAGTTAGCCTCATCAATTTATCCTGTAGCTATAACAAAAAAACAAGTTGTGATGAATCACTATTAGGTAAATGGTCATAGCATCCTTTAGTCATTTGTTCAAAGACATTGTATTTTTTCTTGTACTGATTCTAATTGTGGTCTGTTTTTATTTAAAATATATTGTAATTTATATGATATTTAATTATTACTATCCTAACAATGCAGTGAGCATTATGTTTAATAAAGAAGTGAAGTCCTTTCTTTTGGCTTATAAGAAAGTATTACAACAAAACTTTAAGAAAGGCGCCAGATCCTGTTTCTATTTAGTCAGGCCTTCGTGGCCAGTTCGTAAGACTGGTAGAATAAGTATCCCAAATCTTGTTAATCGTTCAAGTACAATAGAATATATCTTCAGATTTTCTTAAATTTTACTTCTCTTCTGACTTGAAGGGCATCAGTCCCTATTCGGGCGTCATTTAAATATCTGGATCCGCAAACACACTTTGTTAAGGAATTTCAACAAAGATCGTATCTTAAAGCATTTACGATTGAAAATGAAGCCCAAGAAACGACAACGCAAGCATGTTTTTTAAATAGGCAACGTTACTAAATTAAAAGATACTTTAAGTCATATCTTGATTAAAAATCATTATGGATTAAAGAATGGTCTTTACTATTAATGAAGAATTTTTATGGAAGACTTACCACCAAGGGCATGGCGAAACCCCACCATCCTTGACGTATGTCAAAAAGAGCACAACAAACCTCAAGATAATTATCAATATAAATATGAAAATAGAGTCAAAAATTAAAAATATTAACAAATTCGACCACCCAAATAATAATAAACCGCACAATAACTACCATCCGAGATCACCTCAACATAGATTTAATCATAATTATAAACTGCAAAACAATTATAGAGAACCAATAAATAAAATAAATTAAGTGGAAGAAGATGACCCGGACCATCGTAAAATTTTTTTCTTAAATAGGGAGAACTGTTCTTTAATAAACAGTTCTCCCTACTTATGAGAATTTTTTTACCTCCACCCGGACCATTTTTTCACATATATTTAATTATCTATTGTATATACCTGAAAGAAAATCAAAAGAAGAAAACCCTCAATTATAACCCTCAACAGCAATACAATAAAAATAGGTCCATTTCAATGAGATCTGGCTATGAACAACTGAATCTCTATTTAAAAAATGCAATGGTATTAAAATATTCCGACTTAACTTCTCAAATAATTTTGACAACGTAGCTGTGCTTAGCCAACTTACTCAGGGGAAGTATTATCTAAGTGCTCTCACGCTCTCGGCAACTTAACAAAAATACTTTACTATTGAAAAATAACTCTTAGAGTTTGCTTTTATCAGTAAACATTTTATCATACAGCTTTATCTTTATCGAAATAAATTTACAGTAGTGACTATTATTATTGTCGGTAACAGTAATGAAGAACTCAGGAATTATTAAATGAATTTTCCTATTAAGTGAATTTCGATTTGAAATAAAATATACTGAAGAGAAAACTAATGTGATACCCAATGTCTTAAGTATGGTTAAAATAAATAATCAGTGAGACTTGAATTCATTAACTTAGATAAAGACAGCTGCAAAACAAGAATCAGACATAGACCCAGTATAATATTCTACTCCTTTAATACGTTTTGAATACTAGAGGAAGCAAGCAATATTGAAATACCTCCAATGCTTCAGGAATATTATGATGCAATATTGCAATAATTAAATCCCAACCAAGGTGAATAATTAAGTTTAGCTCCAACACAACACTTCCAGAATAATAATGAACAAATTCTTATAGTTCCCGAAGATAGAGCAATAAACCAAGAAATATTCCAAATTTTCATTCAAATAGGTTTGAGTTAATCTATTATTACAACACCTTTTAGTAAAACTAGAGTCTACTTAGAATCTTCATATCTTAATACTTTAGAAGAAACCATCATTTAATTCTTGAAACCTAAAACATTTTACGGTGTCTGTAGTGAACCTAATGTAGCATCAGGAAGGACTAGAATTAGAAGCTATATTTTAAAAAATATAGTTAGCATTGTTTCCAACCCCATGATAATGTATTTCGAAAAGTATTTTAAAATAATTTAGTTCGTAACTTTTTGGAATTATCAAGTATAAGTACTCCTAAATAAGCTTTAAAAGCATAAAATCCGTTTATGATTTAAAAATAAATTTAAATTTTGTCATGTTTATTTTCAATAAACTCTTTAAATCAACTCGTTCTATAAATCAAACTTTAAACTTTACACCAAACTAAATAGCATATGTAGTTTTAAAGATCCTAACAAAAATGAAGAAATAATTCAAGAAAAATTGACTATCGAATATCATGAGATGAACATAGTTCACAATAAAATTAAGATTGTAATAAATAAAGAAAGGAAGAGGGAACACATAAATTAAATAAAAATATTATAGAACAGGATAGTTTATAAGAAGAATAAAAAATAATGGTGAAAATATATATGAGATGGTCATACATATTATGGATACAAATAAGAAAATTAAGCTTCATAAAGATAATGAGGTAAGAAAAAAAAAAAAGAGCGAAAACCTAAAAAGAGTCCATTGTTGTTTCCAATGGAGACCTCAGTGACATTGACAGTAATTACAGTGTATAAGGTTACAAACGTTCAACAGAAATCAGGGTTACTGTCATTTAAAGCTACAAATCGGGCCTAACCAAACTAATCAATGAGTTAAAATGTTTAAGGATAGCACTCAAACCTAAAAATAATTCAATAATATACTTAATACAAGAAATGGCCTTTGAGCATTTCTTTTATCTTAAGTTTCATTTATACAATTGACTTTTCTGACTAATAAAATTAAGAATTTAATTCCCAAAAACAGAATATAACTAATGAATACATTAACCAAAGAAGAATTAAAAAGCGGTATAATAAATTGCTTTGGCATAGCCATAAGAGCGATAACAGATGGATGCAAATGATAAAATAATTGCAAAATGGATATTAGACTTTTAGATAGAAATAATGAAAAACTAAACCAATTAGCTCATACCATGGACAGAATGCAGACAACCCTCTGCTTATTTAACGTTTCTACTTAACTATTCAGAGAATTGGCTCAGGGCATTCTTTAGAAGCATGTAGGATGGGAATACCCTACTCTAATATAATTAAAAAGACAGACATTGAAGATAAAACTTTTATTTAGACTGAGCTGGAAACCATCTAGTTAACAAACAAGGAAAACCTCTTGTACAATTAGGCAAAATATCATTCACTACATAGTAAAAATTCTGAAACTATCAAAAACTTGTCTACTACCGTTCTTCTTATTTCTATAACTACCAACATTCTTAATATTTCTTATTTTATTAAATATATTGATATCATAGATGCCTATGTAAGTTCTGACTTATCTCATGTTGTAGTAGGTATCTAGAAATGAAAAAATACCTATAATTTACCCAGTACCTCTATTATTAAATTAGAATGTAAGAAATTATTGTGAACCAAAGCTCCTGCTTTATATCAATCCTAGTTTTATATCAGTTCTGGTACCTTACCTATTATTCATGAATTTATTAACTTATATATTATATTTACATTACGAAATTGTATATTATATTTGATAAAATATAACTATAGACCCTGTATAATATTCTACTCCTTTAATACGTAATACATTACTCTATCTAATTTTATTATTGTACACATTGTTCAAATCGTTTATATCATAGATAATAGTATCTATTATAGCACACAAAGATAGACTATTCCCCAGAGTTCGAAACGTCAAAGAGGAGGAGTAATGGACGCTCCCAGCTGTCAGATACCCCGAGTCAGCAGTCTAATTGCTCTAGTATATAAATACCTCGCCTGGAAACTCAGCGAATTCAATCGGTAATCATTAGTACAGTTCACTGCACCTCATTACCTCAGTAGATCTTTGATACTGTTAATTGTCTTGTAGAATGCTAAAGTATTAGCTTCTCCAGTTAAGACCTCAATCTCTCTTATTGTTTCTTGTATTACCTTCCACTTTTTTTTTTCTATGCTGGTGCTTCTCCTCTAATCTCGACTCTCTGTAATCAGAAACAGACTGAAGAGTGCTATGCACATCAATAATTTTTATATAGGCCCTGTTTTCCTCCCAGAAGCATCCTGACATTCTTGATCGAACCATTCTTTAGCAACTTGTTTAATTGTGACCTTACTCTGGCGCCATTTTTTCCCTCAACATCATTCTTTTGATACCGGCGTCCCAGTGCTAACTCCAGCCTTTGATCAAACTGCATTTTCTACATTAGCCCCTGCATCGAGCTTTTATTCTATATGAGCGGGTCCTTCTAGTCCACTATACGTTGCTTATTTTGGTATGTATTCTTGCTTATATCAGGTAATAATTAATGATCACTGTCCACATTCAGTACGTTAAGACCGCAGTAAGCATAGAACACTGTCTTCTACTGACAAGAAAATTTGATCAATCAGGGTTCTGGGGTTATTGTCTGGAGAAACCCATATGGCCTTGTAGAACTTCCCTGTCAAACATTATACTCCCAACAACCTATGTTAAGATGCTGCAAAGTTGACCTACCTAGTTTCCTTATCATTTGATAAATCGTGCAGGCTATGTCTACCAACCGAGGGCCACAACTGAATTTCTACCGATCTGTGCCTTTAGTTCTCCCAAAAATATTTTTATGTCGTGACGAGGACATTCCTCGAGAGCACTTTCAAGGTTATTAGAGGAAGTGCTATCCAATTAATTCGTACCGAACAGACCTAGAGGTTAAGTTTTAGGATCAATTACTAGTTGATACTAGAACAAAGCCTGTTCCAAAAATAAGTTGATCTCTGTTACTACTGTAGTATTTGGTATGACATATCTTCTCCATTATGCCTTATCATATCCATCTCATCTCTTGGATCGCTGTTATCTCTACCTTATACTTGGACAGCTCATCCAATAGCACCTTCAAAGTTCCAGGCCTATATAACGAACAGACATTCCACAAAGGATTAGGATCTTGTTGACTTACGTCATCATATATTATTATAATTCTTATTTTATTTTTATTAGTTGTTATAATTTTAAATATTTTAATATTGAAGAGAAATGATATGCCCCCATATTAAATATTATTATTTATTTTTAAATAGTATAATTATTTTTAAATTAAATTATAACAATTAATAAAAAAATAAATTATAATAATATATAATGACGTAAGTCAACAAGATCCTAATTAAAGTAATGTTCAATGAACATTCTTCCTCTTGTATACATCGAAAATTGCGAGATCATGGGGATATGGGATCGGTGAAGAGAACGGATATGTCTGACCGAGGTACGAACCAGAATAGCTCAGTTGGTAAAGTACCACAACGGAAATGTGGGAGACACGGGTTGATAAGTGAATCTACATAGAATTTCAGTGTGGTGCAACTGTAGAAAAGTCTATAGCTACAGGGCTAAACTTCTGCAACTACCGAGCTGAGCAAGGAGCCATAATTGAGGCCTGCAGGATGATTTTCTCTTCTTCCTGTGATCTCCAAAAGGAGGTCATTTTTACTGATGCACGCTCTGTTCTCCAAGCAATATAAGACAGATCAAAAGCACTTGCAAGCCTAAAAAAACTTGTCTCCGCGATAAATTCAATGACAAACCTTGCTAGAACAACAGTCCTCCAGTAGATCCCAGGACACTGTGGAATCGCCGGCAATGAAAGAGCGGACACGCTGGCGAATGGAGGATCCCTGATGCCTCAGTTTGCCCCAGTACTCCAATTTGACGAGGTCAAGGCACTTAACAAGGTCACCATCGTGGGGCGATGGCTAGAAACACATCCCACACAGGGCCTCCACGATGACTACTACAAATTAAGCAGAAGAGAACAAGTGCTTATAATTAGAGTTAAGCCTGTCACAACCGGCTCAAAGCGCTTTTGTTCAGGAAGTTAAAAATAGGAACCGCCCCCTATGCGATTGCGGAGAAGAGGAGCAATCAGGTGTCCATATCCTCCAGTCCTGGCGACTTCACGAAAATGTCCGCAAACAAATGTGGCCAGAGCCAGTGACATTGGAGAGAAAGCTGTGTGGAGGCTTGGAGAAACTCAAGAGAACGACCAAGTTTTTGTCTCTGTTGACTGTGAAAAAAATGAAATTAAAGAAATTCGTAAAAATTACTTCTTCTGGGCCTGAATGAAAAAAGAATTGAAAACTATAAATGAATTAAAATCTATATAAACAAATAAATGGGAAAAGATAAGGTGACTATTAGAGGACATTCAGCTGAACGCGTCTAGGTCACCAGGCTTGCTAATTGTCACTGCCGGGTAGTCGTCCAATTGTCTACACCTGACTCTGCCACCACTGAACCACACATACTTAGTTTTCGCGGATACCTGCTTCTGCCTGGCTAGCCAGTAAATATGCTTGTTGGTAGGAGTCATTGCTTCATGGAGACACGTTTTGCCTAAATTGCTTCGTAATGTCGATCAATAAGCGCGACATTAACGCAGCTTTATGCAGCAGGTCTCCCTAATCCGGAGTAAATTCTAATACAATTACAATATTATCCTAAATGGAGAGAGTAAAGCAAACCTACCATGCATATTCAAAACTCCAACCAACCTCCCCCCCTCTCTCTATATATATATATATATATATCTTCATTTCTCTCTTTCTCTATAGAGAAATAACATATGGTTAACAGTCAGATAATTCAGTGACTAAGTAAAGTAAACTGCAGATAAAAGTTTCTTATAGTTATTATTATTATAGAAAAGGGAGACATTATAAAATATATTTTTAGATATTTTCTTGGAAAAGCATCTAATAGACTGCGGAAGTGGAAAATGAAAAATGAAGCTGAGGAAGCTCTATATCTTCTCCGGAGCGTATCAAGTTTCCATTGGATAGAGGCCATCTCATTTTTCACCTCGTAACTTCTAGTTACTAAGAACTGAACTCGAGGAGACTTCTTAAAATTGCTTTTGGATTTCGGAAATGAGTTTTAGCTTATCGATTCTCAGGAAAGGTATCCTTATTGGAAAGGAATAGCATATTTAAGTCATCAAATTCAAAGGATCCGAACTTATAGGAACTTTTAAAGACCTAGAAAAGTTGAAGGAAAAGCAAAATTTTAATGTAATTTTAATTTCGCTTCCCAGTAGAATCATATATTTCTAAAAAATTTAAATTTTATTCTACACAAGCTGTCCCGGCAAACGTTGTTCAGCTCTATTAGCCTAAAACAAAGGGCTTCAAAATTTTCTCCAACCATTTCATTGGAAACTTCATTGATTGTTGGTGCATTGAAACACCTCGCATGTTTTCCTACAGGAGTTTTATCAGCTCTGATTACAATTGTATGGTTACATGATAGCATAAGTTTTTAGTAGTTTTAAACAATGAAATCAATTGATTTTGTTGACGAAACAAAGTTTGTAATTGTTCTACAATAGAACTCCTCACTAGCCTGTTATTTGCACAACGCTGATCAATTTCTTCTGGTTTAATGCCCATTTATTCCATTTGCAAGAAATTATAGTCGCCATCTGTCAGTGGCAACAGGGAACCTGCTTTATGATATATTTGGCCTTGTATCAGAAAATTAAACAGAAAAGTTTTATTTTTACACAGAAACTTATATTATTTGATTATATGATAGGCAGTGGAGCCTAATTAACTTTTACTAACAAATAACGGGGATTGACATCAAATGTTTGACAGCTGGGAACAGAGTGGTTTGTATGGGAAAAGAAAATTGTTGTTTTTATTTTTTCCCTCGTCCTTTTTACGGTCTTTCTCTCCATAAGAACCTTCTTTGCGCCTTGAAAAAAATATGAAAAATAAATTAGCCGAATTGCTCTAACCGTTCGAGTTTTGCGGTTAGCAAGGAAATGGCGATTCATTTTTATCGTATAGATTCCTTCCGATAGTTTCGAATTCTTGATAAATATATTTGAAATAGTTATTCGAGGTTTTCTGTACCTCATTTATTTATTCTTTCTTACCCTCCTAGATTATGCACCTTAATAGATAAATAGAACAATTATTCAATCATGTAGTACCGTAGTTGTCGGGATTCTGCCAAGAATGCAATATTATATCTACTGCCCCGGTGAATAAATGTTCGAAATTACTACAAAAAGAGTTTCTTGTACTAAAAGAAACGATATCGTTTTATTTTCATAGTAATTAAGAGACTAAGCGAGAAATTGGCTTGAAAATGAGTTATTGGTTATGTTACAACACCAATTCAAGCCAAACACTTTGAGGATAACACGATATCACTTCCCTCAAAACAGTGAACTACCTCTGTACGAAATTCGACTAGACCACTTATTCACCGAGGCTGCATATAAATGGTTTGTGGTATGTTTGACGAATTTAAATGAGCAGAAAGAGTTCATTTATCCTGCTGCTGTTTGAAATGTAAAAGATCTAATTAACTATTTAACATTTTTCGTTCTATTTTGATTTTTTTGCGTAATTCAATAATGATTAACTCCAACAAAATTCAAATTTCATATTTGAGTTTGAATATCCAGATGCTTTTCGTTTTTTTCCTTGATCACCTACAGTAACACAGTACTTTAATAATTATATTTTAATAGCAAATAAAATCAGCCGCAACTTTGAAAGAGTTTGCAAGAAAATATATTTTTCACAACGGCATGATAAAGAGGATATATTTAACATGATTCTAACAAAGGGTTTATTTTAATGGTTTTACTATAATTAAACGCAGCATATTTTCAAAACTAGTGGTGGTAAGTTATGACCATGACAGAAATGCGTAAACATCACTCAACAAAACTATATCAACTCATAGTGTCCCAATGCTATTCTAATCTCACTAACAGTTTTCCCGATTTTCGAAAAATGTAGGTTTGAGAAAATGAGCCACTTTAGAAATATTAGTGTGACGTGATCCCTCTCTCTCCCAAGAAGGGAAAGAACTCTCTCTCCTCTTATTTATATATCTACAGTCCCGGTAAATCAGAGGTTAAGTTGAATTTTTTCCAGGGAGAGTTAATTGTATTGAGCTCAATCTGCGCCAACTTTGGAGTTTTTGGCTTGAAATGAAATGAAAGTAAGCAAGAACTATATTTCAAGCAAATGTTTGACTTGACGCCTTATGCTCAACGAGAACAGCGCGATTCCACTTTCTTAAGTACAAAAAACTTATTTGGGACAAATTTCGACTTAACTACTTATTCACCGGGGTAGCAGATATAATGATTAGCCTAATATAAATTAATTGGACGTAATTAAATGCAAAGAATACGTTTTTTAAGGGGGTTACACTTAATTTAACCCACAAATATAATTTTTGAATGAAATCAAATACAATCGCTTAAATCTAAATGTAGTGTGTATTATCAGAAAATGAAAAGTATTGTGAGGAAATGTTGATGAGCTAGTAGGAAATTAATTTATTTAGATTAGTTGTACTCAGTTGCTCAGGTCATGGAATCAGGACGTAACCCTGTATGTGCCCGGAATCAGTGAGTGAACACGGTTAATCACCTCACCTGGCCTCAATTCAACATTATAGATCTGCGCCCCATTTCTCGTATAAACAATTTCTTGTTGATAAAGATTCACCAATAAATCGTTCCGGAACGTGATTCTTAAAGTTGAACCTTATATATCCTTATATAATTAATAAAATTATATAAGGTCCCTTACTCCATTAGTCCCTATTAATTAGACTTGTTCTTCTACCATCCAGGTTGCCTAGTACAGCACTTCAAGGGAACTTGATTGGTTAAGGCCTACTATTCACACCTGAACACCATGGTACCACCTATCACTAAACCTACAACCACCTAAAATCTTCGAGAAGATCGGATAATTCTTAGTGTCGAACCCATTAAATAAACCTCACGAAGGTAAAAAAATATGTTAAGTTCTTAAAAAATATCGCAACTTGTATGTAGCAAAACATTTAACCATCAAATATATTATCTTAAAAATTATGTTTAACACGAAAGAAACTTAAAATATTAGCATCAAAAAGAAGAGAAATCAAAAAATCATATTAAGCAATTTGGAGAAATATATGATGTATAATAATTAGATAAATCAATTGTTTTCTATAGTTAGAGTAGATCTATTTAATGTAAAATGTTAAAAATATTAAAATTATGAAATTTTGCGATAATTAACTAGCCAAATACTTAGGTTAGGATTGTTAGCAACAATTCAATTTAAAAAGCAGTTTATTTTTATAAGGAATTAAGATAAACTTTTCGGTCCGGAAGTAAAAAAGTTAAAATTGAAGTGAAATACAAGACTTAACTTCCCCGTGTCATATTATGCAACTACTAACTATAATAATGTGAGCACTTGAAAATTATTTTATCCTGAGCCGTTGGGTTGAATTTTGGAATATTAAAATAGGATAAACTAAAGAACAAGGCAGCAACTTTAAAATATCGTTCGGGACCCTCTTTCGATGCGTAAACATAGAAATTCAGCACGCGTGATTTTTATTTTTTAAGAGGCAAAATAAAAATCGCAGAATAACTCTTATTTCTAACTAGCTGACCCGGCCACACGTTGCTGTGGCTGTTGTAATAGTTTTAAAAAATATTACGTTTAAATTTTTAATTTTAATAAAACAATGAATCAATGGAAAAAATGAATTAAATATATTTTCGATCTTGCATTTTATTCATCTTATATAAAAGTTGGTATATTATAAATAAATAATATACAAAATTCTTAACTGATAAAATATAAACATTAGTTTAATGAATGAGGTATATCATGGTTGATTTTTAATTATGGATAGTAATTTTTTTTTTAATTATAACTATTTATTTCAATTTAATTGAGCGCTAAGCGATGCGCAATATTTTTCGTTAATCACTTATTTGCTAATACAAATAGATTAGATGGTTAACTAACACGTCAGCGTGCAACATATAATTGTCCACGGGAGAAACGTGGATGTTCTAGGTCCAAACTGCAAATGGACATTGTCTGGCCTTGAGACTTGTTGATGGTCATAGCAATAGCCTTGCGTATATCAAATTCAGTCTTTTGAACGGGATTATGGGTTCTGGTGGTATCTTTGGAATACGTGGCTACAGGACGATTTATCCTTTAAAGATTCCAGTCAACATTATTGCTTCAATAACATTCCTGGTGATATTTTTAATTGACCAAACGTGTTCCATTCCATAAAAAACAGTTAGAATTTTTTTTTTATTCATCTTATATTCAATTCCTACTTAAGAGTAATGCAAAGTAAAATATAGAAGGAATAGCAACGTTTAAAATTGATGGATGAAATCCCAAAACGTTAAATCATAGATATTCGTATTCCTAATGTTTATATTCTGTTCTAATGTCTATATTTCTCTATTGAGATGTAATTAACGGGATTCCAAAAACATACATTTTTTAATTTTTCAAAGATATCAAATACATATTCGAGTAAGGCAAAGTAAAATATTGAAGGAAAAGGGTCGTTTAAAATTGATGGATGAAACCCCAAATTATTATATCTTATATATTACTGAAAACAGTGTTTTATATAACGTTCCGTTCAGTTATACAGAAAAAAAATAAACGTATTTAATGAATAAAATCAATTTATGCAGACTTACTTCGAGTTAAAGTTATATTTCGAGTTTTTATATGTCGCCAGTCTTCTAAGTATTGACTCTTCACTAATGCGTCCTATAAGAACTGGGAGAAAGCCTTGACCTCTGACATTATGGATTTCTTATAAGAAAAATAATAACTATGACAGACATTTTCTTTGAACTGCATGGCTAGAAATTAAATGAAAAATAAAATAAAACACAAGCTGGAACAAAGTATGGCGATTGAATAAACATTTTACCATAAAATAATCCTCCTGAACGGTAATAAAAGAAGTTAGTGGAAATTCAAAATATTAAAATAAAATCATGGCAGAAAGAATGTTTTATTTGCGAGTGACTTGATAAGGTTGGATACGTCACTAATCACTCAGATGTTCATTATCAAACATTAACTAAATTATGAGTAATGTTTTTTGAATTATATAAAATTTAAAAAGAAGTGTTTTCCCAAGTTCTAAAAGTCTAGAGCCAGTTTTGAACAAAAAAAAACAGCTGATATATTTCATTCCATCTATATTGTTACCATTACAGTAAACTCTTCAGACTACTCTAAAATTCAATTATTTCATATTGTATGCCTGTATAACTATTCGATTACCCTGTGCGCTATAGCTGCCACTTAAGCATGAAAGGAGGATTGAATATTCTGTTGTATTAGATGCTTTTGTTGAATAAATGGTCACAGTCAAATTCTCTACAAAACGAACAAACAAAATCATCTAATTTACGCCCTAGAAATGAGAAAATAGCTTTTAAAGGCCTGTTAAAATCGCTTTTTAAGCATAAAACCTGTCCCCCCGGAGATAAAGGACCACAAAGTAGATAATACATATCATAATTATAATGTGAACAATTTTCTTTAATTTTGATTTTGATTTTTCTATAAGTAACGAAGAAAATACAAATGCAAAAATGTTTATCTCCGGGCTACGGAAATTCATAAAACATACATTTTATTTATTCTAATTAATCTAAAACACCAAATCTGAAATATATACAACTTAAAAGATGCTGTACCCTCACCTTTTTTGCATACCATAACAAATCCTGACTTTCTCTCTTACTAATGTGTCTCAGATAAAGCCCAGAGGTCTTAGCGAAACGTCGGCAAAGAACTTGACAACACGGTCAAAACCAGAAGAAATACGTGATGAATGGATTAAAAATATTGGCCGAGGCAATTTAAAGAGTATTTAACTATGAATAAATTAGTCAGATAAAACGCTGCGTGTACTTCATCAACTATTGCTAAATTAATACGTATTACTTATTATAGAATATCTAGCTGCCTCTAACTCTAACGGCGCCGTCCTTGCAGGACATTGCCCTCCTCAACAATTCTCCTCCACACTGACCTATCATCGACTGCCATTTTCTATTTTTCTAAACCAAAGAACGAAGGTCGTGTTCAACACCTTACAGCCAATGTAGATTATAGGTGTACATCAGCTTCTTCTTCCATCCGGATGTCCCTCCATCATCATTTAAGGAGCCTAACGTGCTCCATTCTTTGGAATTCCAGCCATCTTATTCCGGCCTTTTTTATGCTGAAAACAATATCCAGTGGCTCATAGAGTTTTCTTATTCCCTAATTTGTCTTCATCCTTCACCGCTCCCCATCCATTGTAAAACCATAAATTTTCCTCTCCCACGTATTTAACTGCCTTCCATCAGTAATGGTCAGCGTCCCGCCTTCGCATCCATACATAATCACTGCCTGCATGATCGTAATGTACTCTCTAGAGGGCTCTGGATATAATCAATGATCAATGGCACATACCAGCTGTTATCTTTTCCTTAATTTCTTACCTGATGTCATTTTCCTCCTTGACAACTGTGAGGATTATCAATGAAAACGTCTGAATAGATGATTATAGATTCCTTACCACGCGATGCCAAAAAAAACATATTAGTTTTTCTGTAATAAGTAATGAGAATTACATTAGTACTAATTGATTAAAATGCAGCCTTTAAATTGGTCAATTTATTCAGAACCATTTTCAGCAATTGATTTTTAATTTAATTGCCGTACAAGGAAATCGTGTATTGATAACTTTTTTCGTTTTCTTTTCTCTAATGCCTATACAGTTAATCATTTTTCCAATGTATCGTCTGCACACCTCGGGGGACATGTAAATAAAACAACATGATTTCCGGAGAAAGGAAGGCGCCACAACCCATGAAAAATTATAATAATTTTAATTAATATAAATTGAATAAACTTTATACCAAGGAAATGTACAAATGTCGCTATACACCATCGCTCTTTGAGAAGAAGACACTATATAAAATGATAACGAACTATCAGAAAGAAGATAACATACCCCATGATAAGAAACACGATAACTAAAATGTCACCTTTACACTGCGAGTGTAATTATTAGATTTTAATTTTGTAAAGGACAGACAGCTTGGGGGTAAAATTACCCTAACGTGGTACCTAGACCCTTAGGAAAAGTAGAAGGAAACTATTTATGGACGCAGATGAGGGGGTGGCCCTGTCATCAGTCATTCGTTTTAGGGGTTCTCGACATCCTGCTGCGTCATCTACCTCCAACAAATCCGAAACACTCTTGGCATCGTCAGGTGAACAGACACAAATTTAATTTTAAAGCTGTGTTATAATATTTGTATGGTAATTTTGTTTACCTAAATTGAAATGTGTAGTCAGACATAGTATTGCGATTGTGAACAAAATGGAAATTCAACAAAAGTATGCGATTTAACTTCAATTAAGTCTAGATTACCAGATGAGTTTCGAGTTCAATACGTGTACATACTGTGCTGTTTCTAGAACAACGGTTTAGGGCACTTTGTCCGAGAACACGCTCTGCTCCGAGAAAACGCCCCAGGAGTCTCCAAGTCTCAAAATCCCACAGGGTCAATCCCTGCCTGTAAACAGATTAGTCTAAATTACCTTGTCTCGTAAAATGATCTGTATGTCTGTCGGTGTCGGTCGAGAAAAACTAGATTCAAAACAAAAAGAACAGTGTGTGTACTATAATTTCGTATTGATTTATATAAGCACCCAGGTCCTAAATGGAATGGAGAATGAGTTAGAAAGGACAAAAGAGAAGAGGATATGACGAACCTCCCCATTTTAAAACTAATCCACAGTTGTCAAGATTAATAGTTCTATGAAAAATAATGATCGAAGTGACAGCACATAATAAAACAAATATAAAAAAATATAAATAAAACTAAAATCCAATTAATTAGTTTTGATTCTCTTAAGCTAAATTTATTTCCCTTTAAATTATTTTCTTGTTAGATATGTTTTGTAGTTGACATACGGTCAGCTTCTGTACTCACGCTTTGAGTGTTTGTGCCAATAAAACTATCACTCAGTCACCAGAGATGAAGGCAAAGGCGCTTGGATCTCCAAGGGTCTAGTTTTTTTAAATAATAAAATACCATACAATTACAGAGTAATTCTGAATGATTATATAATATATTTACACTCTGCCCAAGCATTTTGGCAAATCCTATAAAGTTCATTGAGTATAAGAAAAATCATCCTATCTTCTTATCATACAGTGGCCATTCATCGCATCCTGGTGCCACTGCACATACTGACAAGATAAGACAAAAGTTGCAAACCTCTCTTGGAAGCTCTGGATATAAGATTTTTTTTTTAATGAATTTGTGTATGAAAAAAATTCCGCCCAAAAATATGATGATAGCGAATCGGAAAAAATTATGCTACTTAAACTGTTAAGTTGCCCATTTAAGAATGCAATCAGGACCCGAATAACAATAAATTCATATAATTTTCAAACAAAGAACGTCTTCCAAAATTCCATTATCTAAGTTTTAAAAAACTATCTTAAAACTTGTAGTTTGGAGCGTAGATTGTACTGCACGGGAGCCTTTCTCGATGTAGAACAGGCTTTTGATCGAGTATGGCACCCAGGTCTCCTTTATAAAATCCGACAATTCCTTCCTCCTACATACTTTTTGATCATTCGCTCCTTTCTAGCTGGCAGAACATTTAAAGTAAATCATAATGGTTCCTACTCTACTCTCTATTCCCAGTCTGCTGGTGTTCCTCAAGGTAGCATCCTCGGTCCTATCCTCTACACAGTATATACAGCTGACATCCCAACCCATCCTAACACCTTCATCTCCACCTATGCTGATGACACATGTGTGTTATCAGTTAATAACGACCCATATATTGCATCCCAATCCCTTCAATCACATTTATCAAGCCTCGAAGAATGGTGTCGGAATTGGAGAATTAAAATCAATTCCAAAAAGTCCCATCAAATTACCTTTACCCTTCACCGAAAACCCTTGACTTTCTGTCCTACTGTATCCTTTAATAGTACTCCACTTATCCCTGTTGAACAGATCCGCTACCTAGGACTCAACTTAGACAAACGTCTAACTTGGAACCCTCACACAAGACTGAAAAGACAAGAAACAGCTCGACGCTTCCGACTACTTCAACACATACTAGACAAACGCTCAAAGCTTCAAATCAATTACAAAAGACTTATTTATGTTACTGTTATAAGACCTATATGGACTTACGGAATTGAACTATGGGGCTCCACCAAACCATCAAATTCCTCTCGTATTCAATCCTTGCAATCCAAAATCCTTCGCAAAATCCTAAACGCTCCTTATTTTGTCACAAATAAAACCATCCATAATGACCTGAACGTTCCATATGTTACCGATTTAGCCCATTCCAGATACCTATCATTCGATAATAAACTCCAGATAAGCCAAACTCACTAGTTTCCATCCTTGGTTCCAATTCCATCCCGGACAATCCTCCTAGGCGTCTGAAGAGAAGATGGCCTCGAGACCTTCTATAATAGAAATGTAATTAGAGTGCTGCCAATGGGTAGTGCCTCTACACGTCCTTTCATGCATTTATTTATTCATACAGCCCTTGTACTAGATGTATATATTACAGTTGTACAATTCAATAAAATAATTTTAAAAAAACAAAAAAAACTTGTAGTAATTATTCCGCAGGTTGTCGCTTCCAGTTGAGTCACAATTTTAACTTTTCATTCGTTTCCCTTTTAATAATTTTTAAATTACAACTTATCATTAGCTTTATTATGGAAAAGATAATATAATTAGGGAAATTTTTATACTTCGGTAATCATTTCATCTAGAAATGAATGTTTCAACAAACATATATCATCTATATTTCAAAATATTAGTTGAAACTTCCATTTATTGATTAAATAATTACTGGAATCTACTCATTACCCATAATTGCATTCTCTTTTCCATACTAAAACACGAGATTTACTTGTATTTTTGGAAAATGTTAAAAACGAAACGAATAAACAGTTAAAACTTCAGTTATGGCTCAACTCGAATAACGAAAAAAGTGGAATCGAATTACATGCGGAACAGATACAAAAAAAACACATTTTAAATCAAAATTTAATAATAATTTAATCAAATTTGTTTGAATAATAATTGAATAACCCATTCCGAAGATAATTAAAATTGTTTACAAATGAAAACGATAATGCATGGTATTATGATAAGCACTTTATACGTATTGTAAGCAAAAACAAGGGCGAAACAAAAGACCCTGAAATGAGGCTTTCATCAATCTGAGGTATAATTCAGATTCAGACTTTTTTACAAGCCATTTAGCTTGAATGAATTGGAAGTTGCTATACAGAAGCTTTCAGTTGGAAAGTCGACAGCATGGCATGAAAACTGTGCTTTGTCGAAATTGATTTTAAAAGGGGTTTGGGTAGAAAGATTTGAGAAGTTCTGAAAATTGGGCTTTGGGGATGCTAATTATAAATTTTAACTCCCTCATACTGTTTTCGGAAGTTTTTCTAAACAATTTAACACAAATTAATTTTGAACCTCCGCTTTTATTGTATTAAAAAATATTCAATAATTCAATAATTAAAAAAAACTAGCTGACCCGTCGCGCGTTGATGCGATAGGAAAATTTTAACAGTGTTGCACTGAATTAAAAAATCTGAAATAATCCATAGTAATTGTTCTATCGTTCCCTCAACTTATATTTTTTTGTAAAATATACAGCGTTTTGTGCATATGCCATCCTTCATACATGGCGAAATTTTGTTGATTGCACCACTTGGACCGTGAATCATGTTGTTGGTAACGACATCGAATAGACCTGGATCAATATCTATATCTGGTATTCCTGCTGAGATGACTTCATCAATTTTGTCGACCAACCAAACCAAAATGTGTGCATGGGGTAATCCTCTTTTCTGCCATTCAATGGAATACACCCAACAGCGTGTCTCCACAAAAACATGCTCTTTGACAATTAAATCCATCTAATATTTCAATTTTTGTTTGAACACTCGCGCAATTATGTCATGTCGATCCGAAGACGATTGTCCAGGCAACAATAGTTCTGTGATTTCACCCCATGTCGGATTGCAAGTGAATGTTATAAAAAACTCTGGACGACCTTATGCACGAACATATGCCATTGCATCTTGCGCGTATCAAGCATATGCCGTGGGCTTCCGGCGAAAGTAGCAGGCAATATAACCACTTTTCCTACTTCATTCCCATCAGTGGCAATTGCATCGCGCAAGTGAATATATTCTTCTGAGCGCAGCTTAATTTGATTCAATCGAATGAAAAGAAGTCGTTCTGTCTCGATTTTCGCATTCATATCCACAATATATTGAGGGAATAATTGGCGACATTTTAAAATGGTTTGTTCTCGTGATCACGAATCATCAATCGATACGAATAGTAATTCATAGCACTGACTTTCTTATTGGCCTCTTCGTGAGTTATTGGATTGATCATTTTGATGTTAAAATGATATCCATCTTCTCCTTGCCAGAATAAAATAGGATATTGTAATGCATCGTATGACCGATGAGTTTTGGAGACTCGCTGAATTATTCCATTTCTGCGATGAAGAATTATATCATGCGAGTTAAACTCTTCGCCAACTATGGCGATCGCTACTTCATTAATAGTTGGTGCGTTATATTGTCTTTCGTGTTGGCCGGATGGTGTTTTGTCAACTCTAATGACAACAACGTAATCATCAGCTGGCATTCGATCGAGGGCCGTCCTGAATAGTCGAACTAATTCGTTATGCTGATCGAATACATTTTGTCTGGGTGGTCTGATCTGTAAGTGATGTAGTCACGTATGTAGAAATGTGTGCGGTGAGTGATGTGCGTTTCAATAAGCAATGCAATATCTATTTGGTTGTCAGGTAGAAATATGTCAAGTTCGTCACTGTGATTATGCAGCCCAATAGCATTCCACAGACCGATAACTTGGGGCTTTATGCTCATCGTGGATAATTAAGAGGAACTTCGGTAAGGATTCTCGTGAGTAGGTTGATGCGAGGAAATGAGGCAATGTGAGTAGATTGATGAGATTAGGTCGGTGGGGTTTTGGATTTGGATTGGAAATGAGTCTGGAGTTTGATATTCATAATTAACGGGAAAAGGAGGGTTGTCTTGGGGTTTACCCGAGGTGCTGGATTTACATTCATTGTTTGATGAAATGAATGAATCACTTGAGTGTTGTGATTAGAAGGGAGAGGATTTGGTTGCTGCGACGGTAGATTGACCATTAAGGTTTCAGGATGGAGAGGTATTAGCTGACGTGGTGGTTGCATTTAGGATTGCATTTCTGAGGCTTCGATCGAGGATCTCGGGGTTTGGGTTAGGAAGTTAGAGGCGCCTGGCGTTGAGGCTGCTGCTGGTTCGTTGAGGTCGGGATTATGTTGCGGTTGAACTCTGGTGGTATGATGATCTGTAATGCTTGTAATTTTTGGCAATTCCGGGAATATAGTTGAGTTGTTGACTTCAGGTGGCTGAGGAACATTATACTCTATGATTTTCCCTTGTATTTTATGTGTTATCTGTCGCTGAAAGCTTTTATATACCGAGCAACCTTTAAAGTTCGCCAGGTGGTCCCAACCAAAAACAGCACATTTTGCAGGCTCCGTTCTGGACATCTGGCATGCTTCAGTTAGATGTGAGCCAGCACACTCGACGCATCTGGGTTGGTGGTGACAATAGGTCTTGGTGTGACCTATGTTTTGACACCTAGTGCACTGCACTGTGGTGTTTTTGTGCCTTGGCTCCTCGAATTCAACAGTTGAGTAAACAAGTCTAGTAACTTGAAATATTTCAACATTATTTTTGGCCGGTTCTAGTTCGACAAAAAACAACGGAAGGGGATATTTTTCAGTGGGGTGCAACACTGAAGAGATGTTGCTGATGTTATGGCCTATCTCTTCTAGATCTCTTTTGATGCTGCCGTAGCCGTGGTCAAGTAGAGCCCTCTTAGAACTACCCTTTATGATTTCTCTGGTTTAAGTTGAAAACAGTGAAATGATTTATGAGTTTTTTATATGACTCTTTATTGACGTTGTTGATTTTTATATCATCTACTCGAGAGTAGCATCTAAAATTTGGCTGCCAGATCAATCTGCTATTTCTCTTTAAAATTATAAAAATCCCTTATTTTAGTGATTAATATAGGCGGAGGTTTTAAGTCATCGAATTTTCGTAGCACTTGATTGTCGTTTAGGAGTATTATCGTTGGGGTCAGAGTTGTTGGTGGTAGAGGCTACTGGTGGTTTGACTGCAGTAGATTTACTGCGGGGTTTTGGTGGTTCTTTTGACAGATTTTTGTTTGTGGCTGATGTTTTTGAACTACCCGCTTTGTTTTTTTGTTTGGCGAGTTACCTGCTGAGCCAGGGGCAGATTTTCTCAGTCGTTTTGTAAATTTCATCTTTTAAGATATTATAGTAGGTCTCATTAATTTCAGAAAATGGAGTGTTTTTTTCTGACACTTCACTACCCGAATTGTCCGAATTCATATTGCAATTATTCATTAATTAATGGAAAAAATAAATAAATTAACTGTATATTTTTTTAAATTATTAATTATAAACTATTGCTAAATTAATTATATAACTGAAATAAATATATTTAATTAAACTAATGAAAAAAATAATAAAAACAAAAAATAAATTTAAAAAAGTTCACGTTACTGTATGAAGCCAGGAGAAGGTAAGCAGCCAAGCCTTGACCATGATCTTGCAAACTGTAGAGTATTAGTACTATCTATTTCTAAAAGGATTTAGTAATTAAGGCCTTTAGCAGCCGGTCACTAATTTATTTTATGTCTATTGTTTTTATTAGTCACTTACATCACTAATGTTGAAAGTAAACTGTAGTACTGTTTATTCACTTTATTCTGGTAGGGTTTGAAGAGTTGATTTGAACGAAATTGTATGAAAATAATGTCTCAAGTACAGAGCGATGTGAAAATGGAAGTTCACTTGCAGCCATGACACTTGGTACTCTTATGAAAAATCAAATGAAAAATCGGTTAACGTTTTCAGTAATATTCAATATTTCAGACTTATGGAAAAAGATAAACTGTAACACTAAACAGAATATACACTTATAAAAAACTTCCAATTTTAACAAGGGCATTCGTTTGAGTTAGACATGTGGGGGATGTCATAGAGGAACGTCAGCTCAAGTGGTATGGGCACGTTTGCAGGATGGGGGACGAGCGTAGAGCAAGG
The DNA here is from genome assembly GCA_964056705.1 of Troilus luridus. NCBI lineage: Eukaryota > Metazoa > Arthropoda > Insecta > Hemiptera > Pentatomidae > Troilus > Troilus luridus. The sequence goes on along the minus strand of OZ057412.1, from coordinate 91,561,375 downwards.
TGGCTGGTGGAGGCCAGACCGAGAGGGCAAAGGCCGGTTGGACGCCCGAGAATCACATATAATAGTTATATGGACAGACTCGAGCTAGAGCGGGGGTCAACCCTGGTGGAGATGAAAAGGAAGGCCCAGGATAGGGACACATACCGAAGGTGGTCCGAGACTACTCCACGCTTAACAGCACAAAGGAGTAGAGAAAGAAGAAGAAGAAGCATTCGTTTGAATTGAATTTAATTGAGAATATTATCAGGAAGATAATTTTTAATTTCGCATTGATTAACCCCATTCAGGGCTCCTAGATCATTCGATAAATTAAATATTTTATGGATTTATGATTTCCTCCGCTTATTTTCAGTTTTATATTAAGAAGAGAATTTTTTTGCGAGAATCTTTTGATAAAACTGAAAAACTTCCGCATGCCTTCGATTTGATGTCTGCATCAACAGCTAATCGTGCATAGTTAGCTAATTGATAAGCATGAACATAGGAAACAACAGAATTCCGCTTATTCCACTTTGAATTTTAGAAATAATTAAAACGGACATTTCATATGAAACGGCACAATATTTGGGTTAGGTGATTAATTTCGTGGTGAATATAAGACTAGGACAGGAATAGGGTTGGTAAACAATAAGAACAAAGCCATTTCCTGGGAAGGGGCGACTTAATAAAGTAAATGGATGCTAAGAACGCTAGATTTAACTTTCAGCTACATCTCACTAATTGAATAAGACTAAGTTCATAACTGGAATAGTCAGAAGGGCCATTTGAGAAATGAGTTTGAATTGCGAGGGAACTGATGAAGGTGAGGCAAATATGGGTGGGACCATTCATCAAAGGCAACTGTGCTACAAATGTCACACGTTGCGTCCCGAGGCACCGGGTTGTCTTGCAGCATCCTAAATCTTATAGCACTTCCTGTCTCTTTAACTATTGTCTTCCTATTACTTTAACACTATGATTATTATACAATAATAATTATATGAATTAAACTTAATGAATCCTAAGATAATATTTATTAGTACAGTAGCTCAATACTGGATGTGTGACTTTCGAAAACCAAATTGATGGTGGGGGATTATATTTTTGTCTGTCAGTAACTTTAATAATCGGGGATAAAGTATTTTTCAAAAATTTTGGAACAAATTTTAGAGAGTAAACCAATAGGTCTGTACGAGGAAGGGTTGCTAATATCTCTATCTTGTTTTTTAATCATGGTTACAATAGAGTATTTCCACTATATAGGGAATTTTGTAGCTCTAATAATTTAATTGTAGATTGTCGTAAGGAACACTAGAGCTTTCATAGGCAGTTGCTGGAGCACCTCAGCATTTATTAAGTCATAGCCGGTGACTATGGTTCAATTTCATTTTTAAATATCAGCTGACACGTGGCTCCTTCAAAATAACATTGCAATAACCCCTTCAATTTGTACTTAACAATACAGCTCGTGAATTGTCTGTAGCTCATTACATGGGAGAGAATGTACTGTTTCTTGGGCAATGGTTGTGCAGAGAGATGATTTGTTCTAGATTCACGCTCATCCGCTATATTTTCCTCCTCATTTTGGATACCCACTGACAGGGACACAGACCCAATAGGTGAGCCAAAGGAGAGTCCTAGATCTCATAGGAACTACCTCCGGCCGCTTAGAGATTAAATGAAAGTCTGCCAGCTAGCGGGATTTGAACCCAGGACCATTGTACGGCAATTCAGCGCTCTACCACAGAGCTCCTCCGCTGTTGTAACCCAAAAAAACTAATCTGGAATGTTCCGTATCTTGTCAAAATTAAACTAGATGAATTGAAAAAATAAAAACTTGGGTAGGTACTGGTAAAGCCAAGCATTCCATTGTAATTATGATATTGAAATTCGATCTAATGGTTAATATCATTAGAAGATTTTTAAAAGCTTGAAACTTTTTTACCTAAACTTATGTCATTATTCCCTTACTAACACTATCCCATACCTACTCACTGGACGCCTGACTTTTATCTTAGAGTTCCAAAAGGAACGAACCAAGTAGTTTCGTAACTCCAAATTAAAAACTATTTTAGCCTTAACATATTCGTTTTCCCCCGTGAATCCATTTCGTTTAATTTCTTAAAATTTTTCATTGATTTAAAAACTCCGCAATATATCATTCGAGCGCTTTGAACCATTTTATTCGAAAGCTTTGAACTATCTTTTCTAATCACAAATTAATGTCTCTTCGTCTCAAAATGGCTTATTTATGTTTTACTTATGACATATAATGGCGTAGGCGTGTTTATTTCACTGTTTGTACATGTATATTATTTCGGTTGATGTTATATACCATAAACACCTTTGGCCCCGCAATATGACCATCTTGCAGATTTATATATATTGATTTTAGGAGCTTAGGTAGGCTAGGGGTGAACAGTGACAAAGAACTGAACAGTGACGAATGGGCCTAGATCTACGGATTACGGCTTGAGGGAAAGCAGGCGCAATATCTCTTTCCCCAAAGCATATGTCTCTAGACCAAACCATCGGGCATCAATTGAAGTTCTGGACAACCACAAAGCCTATTTCCTGCCATAAAAGTACACTGGGAAGCGTCATCAGTCCTACTTTCGATCGTTGTGAGTGAACTCCAGTTCTTTGGCGTGCCTAAGAAACTATTGATAAAATAATAAAACTAATGTTGAAAAAAACTACTGTTAAAACTACTGTTGAAAACTATTGATGTACTCGTTTTTTTTAAATCCTTTTTTTTGGAACATAACTGAGAATTTTTTTTTTAATATGTGAATATTGACGTTTTCGCTAGGTTGTTCATGCAACGCTTTATGCTCCCGAAACTTCGGATTATTATTATCCGAACCGAAACCTATATGAAAATTATCAGAACCGGAATAAAACCATGATAAATAAGTTGGCATAGTGTCGTTTTAGACAAAATTGCTTGACTAAACTATTGGAAAAAGTCAATTTTTGAAATTTCGGAATTATGCACTTTTAATCCTGAACACTTTAAATAATATTTTATTAATATGCAAGATTTATATTCAAAACAGTTTCATTTTCTCAGTATATGTAAATAAATACACTCGATACGTATAATTAAATGCAAAATGGTGGAACATTAACAAATAATCAATACATAAACAGTGGACAATCCATCAGCCTTCAGTGTCAGTGTATAAAGCTAAATGTGTTTCAATTAATAATGCTAAATCACTATAGATAAACAGGGCCGATAATCAAAACATGAATACACAATATTCCTTTCATATGATACGTTCAATAGATGTCATGACCAACAGGTATATAGGATGAAATAGATCCAAATGTAATGTTATGATAACGAAATATTAATGGATCTCGTCTCATACATCTTTCCCGGAAGCGAAATACTTAGGACAAAACAAGACATTGGTACTGCCATATAAAAACTTACTACATCAATAAAACCACATTACATGAAAATACCGCAGATCATAAAATTAATAAATCTCAGAAGCAAGATCGAAGTGGTATAGAACTCGGTACCCAGGAGATAAATCTATCTATACTAAATTGACTAACCAACAAAAAATAGAAATTAGAAAATTCAAAATTCATCAGTTAACGAACCTAACGGAAAATCTAACAAATACAAATCATTATGGATGTCCACCAAAAAGATTCTTAATTTCAAATAATTTAGCCATCCATTCCTCACTGAATCGAAAGACTGGACAAGATCTGGCGAAGAAAAAGCACAGTTACTTGGCCAACGCATTTCTAAAACTTTTCAACCACATCCTGATATCATGAATCCAACTCACCATCACTATATATAAGCAGAGTTAAAATTCCTCTTCAAATGTCCCTTCCTCCCAAAGCATTCTATCCTTCAGAAATCCACATCTTAAAGCAACTTCCTAGAAAAGCCATTCTATTCCTCACCTACATATATAATGCTGTACACCGCACCACATATTTTCCTAACCTCTGGAAATTACCCGTCGTAAAAATGATACCTAAACCTAAAAAAACCCGGAATACCCTTCCTCTTGCCGTCCTATCTCACTTTTACCATGTATGGGTAAAATCCTGGAAAAGCTCATCCTGAAACGATTGTACCCCATCCTGGAAGCAAACCAGATCACCAGTTTGGATTTTGAACATCCCACACCACTATCCAGCAATCTTACCGTGTGATGGATGTTGTTTCCTCCCTTTGGGCCTTTCGGTGGTCTTCCTTGATGTTGAACAGGCTTCCGACCGAGTCTGGCACCACAGGTCGCTTTACAAACTCCATAAATTCCTACCTCCTACATCCTATCTCATTATCCAATCCTATCTCTCCAATAGGTCATTCACAGTTAAACATCATTGATTCCAGTAGAACAGGTCCGGTACTTAAGACTACACCTTGACAAACACTTAACTTGGAATCCTCATACTAGACTGAAACGACAAGAAACAGACTACTTCAACATTTACTAGACAGACGCTCTAAGCTCCCAATTAATTACGAAAGACTCATATTCATGAAAATCATTAGACCCAACTGGACTTACGGAGAAGAGCTTTGGGGCCCCACTTAGCCATCGAATTCCTCTCGTATTCAATCCTTACAAAGCAAAATCCTTCGTAAAATCCTCAATACTCTTTACTTTGTTATAAACAAAGTAATCCATAATGACTTTAAGGCCCATTTGTTGCCGATTTGACCCGAATCCGACATCAATCTTTTCATGACAAATTTCCACTCAAACCTACTAGTTTCAAACCTAGCAACCTCTTCTATTCCTGATAATCCTCCTGAAAAGAAGATGGCCTTGTGGCCTTATAACTTGAACTTTTTATTTCAGTAATACCACCGAGTAGTTTCTCCATTTGCCTTTATCTCGAGACATTATTTATATTTAATTATATTTTCTCGATGTATTCAATATACAGTTGTAAATTTCAATCAATAGATTATTAAAAAACAATATTTTTTTCATATGATACGTACAATAGTTGCGATATCCAACAGATACAGAGGATGAAATTGATCCAGATGTAATGTTATAACGAAATATTAATGGATATCGTTTCATACATCTTTCCCGGAAGCGAAATATCTTGAAAAACAGAGATAGCAGAAAATTCCTAAGGACAAATATGGTAGCATTCGACCCATAAATAGAGTAGAATAGCGAAAATAATTTTATTCTGGAACCAAGTCCCTTAAGAATAAGAGATATGCACAAAATTAAATAAATATATATCTGGCCAAAGGCCTAGATTATTAGAATTTAAAAAAATTTACATAATATCTTAAAAGTAAATAACTAACAGGTATGTTTTAGTAGAGAATTAGAAAATGTAATACAATAATAAAATAAAGAAATATACAAGTTTATAATACAAAGAAATAGGCTTGTAGCAAAATAATACAAAAAATGATATCATTATAAGTGAAGAATATTTACAGTAATTCATCAGTCGATCAAGTTGATATTTATTGATTATAGAGCATTTGTTTGGGGATTTAGAAGATGTAGGAAAAGTTTGGATTTAAATGAGGTTAAAGAGGACGCATGACGGATATCGTGGGAGTGAGTTCCAAAGAGAGACAGAATGGGCGAGAAAGGAACGCTCAAATGTTTTGGTTCTATGGGAACGGATACAAAGATCGGAAGGGCGACATCTTGTGCCCTGGGATTGGATAGAGGATTTGAACTGTAGGAGACTATAGATATAAGACGGATGTTGTGAGTTGATGGTTTTAATAAGTAAGAACCTAGGAAATAGAGTCTACGGATGAAAGGGGAGCCGTGGGCAAAAGCTAGTATTTATATATGTATATATATAAAGAGAGAGAGAGAGAGAGTGAGAGAGTGAGAAAGAGAGAGAGAGAGAGAGAGAGAGAGAGAGAGAGAGAGAGAGAGAGAGAGAGAGAGAGAGAGAGAGAGAGAGAGAGAGAGAGAGAGAGAGAGAGAGAGAGAATAGAGAGTAGAGAGGAAATGATATGGTTAGATAATAGTCACTAAATTAGTTCTAGAGTAGTCAATAAGTTACAATGTTAGTTCACTTAGTAATTAGTCACCTAGTTAGTTCCAATAAGAAAGTCACATTATGTGTAATGTTATATCGTTCGTTGTCACGACAAATCTATATCTTTCTTGTAATTCATACATCGATTTTTAACTGTACAAAACTTTTTCGCGAGAAAGTACTTATCAAAAGTATCACTATATTAATCACTTTAGAAATTGCAACAACAATAAGCTAGTAAAATTTAGCTTGAATGGTGAAATTACTTCTTATAATTACAACGAAATTGCAGCTGGTAAAAAACTAATTTTATTAAAAAGTAATAGATTTTTAAATTTTAACTATTATAAATATGAATTCGTCTCAAATAATAAATTATTTCCTGCTTGTTCAGTTATGACGCACGTCCAAACAGTTAGTTGTTCCTGATTTAGTCGCGAATGTAAATATTTACAACAGACCTCTGATCTAAAAGATTAGAGTTTTTCGAGTGTTATACATAATTAAAACTTTTTTAAAGTATTTTAATTTTGCCATTTATTAACGGTATGGAAAAGCAGAAATTCATGGTTGAATCCATCATTGTTTTTGCTAAAATTGTTATTAATTGATAACAAAAAACATGATAATGTTGGCACCTCTTTGCATCTAGCTACGTACATGCGTGGAGAACGAAAAGGGAGCGAAATCCCCATTGCGGCTGGCCTTTTCAAAGTTAATCAATATATCTCAAGGCCAGTTTCCAACTTGTCAAATCAATAGTCAATTTAAATTTTACGTTTTTGCAACCTATAAATCGAGCATCCTGCCATTAAAGTACACAATTGGAAATTAAATATAAATATAAGTATGTAAATGAATTAATAAAGTTTAAAATAAGAACTTAAACTGCTATTTTTCTTACGAATTAACTTGTTATTATTCTTTACAATGCGGAAATGAAAAATGTTCACTTAAAGCTAAAACAGATCATAACTTTATCTTCGGAAAGCACTTTTCCAGCAATGTTTCATTGTAGGAATTTCCTTTCGGACTATACGGCTTTTATAAAGGGGGGAATTTTTTCTTTAAATTATTTTGAGAGTATATTTTTATCCACTTTAAATGATTGCTTACATCGGCTTGTGTTTTATTAGCGTAACTGTAACTTTACATTATCTAATATATTTCAAACATAAATTGATATTAAATAGTTCGTCTTTTGGCAATTGAAAATAGAAGGAAATATTAAAATTCCTTTCTTCAGAATTTAACGGATTAAACAAGAGAAATTTTTACAGTTTTAGTCTTGGTGCACTCAATTACATATAAATCAGTACAAAACTTTTTATGTATATGTTTGCATAAATAACCTAATACTTATGTTGCAATCTTAATAAGAATAGTGTTTAGAAAGCAACATGGTTGAAAAATTATAAAAGCCGGTAGTAATAAAATGAAATCTTGTTACTTCAACCAATGATTCTTTGTTAAGGACTGGACTGTTTCCGAGCCGAAAGTAATACCAGGATCCCGAGATTTCGCTCATCCTCCGTGTTATTCCACGACTTAGGACTTAGGTTATCCACATTATATAGCCTGGGTGAGCCCCGTTTGATATTCCGACCCTGCATGCTTTTCATTAGCTGATAATAGAAATAATTATGAGTTATAGCTATTAAGGAACTCATGGCTTTGAGGTCTGTAGGACGATCCATACTCAGTGAGATACTTTGCTCCCCAGCAATATATTTATAATTTGCAATCGTGAAACAGCATATTTTGAACAACCATTGAGAGGTTAATTATCCATTTTATCGAGAAGAACAAATATATTCAAAAGTGATGATGTTTTCGGAGTACTTAGCCAGGACTTAACTATGACTCACCATGTGTATAGTATGGGCTAGAGATCCGATGATCGAGGGGGGAACTGGAATCGCAGTCCACTCGGACCTCACACCCGCTGTACCTGCAATAAAAATAAGGAAGTTAATGACAAGAACAATAATTTTTAAAAATATTAAAAATGCAAAAGGAAAATAAACAGCTCAGGTACAAATAAAAAGTATGAGGAGACAATGCAAGAGTATAGCAACAACAGCTGATTAATGGTGTTTATATATTATTGTAATGTAAGATGTTAAACCTCTTTGGCCATAACTAATAAGTTAACGGCTGATAGATAGTCTTAAAAATACTGTAACAAACAATGACTGTTCTCTTGTCTTTTATGCATGTTTGACATGGTAGTCAATTAGTGGCTGGATAACATTAAATGTTTGTTTAAATGAGATTTGTGCAAGTATAGAGTGTGTAGTTATTGATATGTATGTTTTTGTATGTTGTGAAGGGAGTGCGGTTAAGAAGGTAGTGAAGGTTACAAACAACTGGGTGACCAAAGAGGTTTGTGTGAAAGGAATTTGCCTCAACCACTTAATTTATTTTATTTCATTCAAATATTTATTACCTACCCGTTCATTAATGAATATTTATTTTTTAGACCATTATTGTAGAGTTTTTATGTATTTATACTACAGTGGCATATCCATGCGAAGCCGCTCCCTACATGTCCTGTTATGTTGCTTCCGAAGTATTGTTAAGACCTATATATTTTTTTTTTTTGTGTGTTCTATTGTTAGCTGTTTTTAAACTGATATTGACCTGGGCCTGTAACTGGATTTGAATTAAAGTGTTTAAAAGAAATAGACGTATGCACTTGCTCCTTTAAAATGTTATTGTTTAATTCCATTCTCTGCTACTTATGTTTATTTATCATCGCATGTTTTAATTTGCATAAATAGTGCACTCATTAAATGTTACTAACTACTTATTCTTCTTCTTCCCATGGCTCTACAGCCCTTGCAGGGCCCTGGCCTCCGCAACAACGCCTCTCCAGTCCTCCCTGTCAGCAGCTCGACCTCTCCACTGTCTGATCCCCATCCTCTGCAGATCGCTCTCCACATCATCTAGCCATCGCAGCCTGGGCCTTCCTCTTCTTCTTTTGCCTCCTGGTTTGCCATATAATAGCTTCTTTGGGTACCTATCTTCTCCCATTCTTTCTACGTGCCCAAGCCATCTTATACGTGTAGATTTGACATAGATGACTAGGTCTGGTTCATTGTATAGGTCCTGAAGCTCTCTATTATTTCTAGACCTCCATTGGCCTTCATTACATACTGGCCAAATATCTGCCGAAGCACCTTCCTCTCCCAGATCTGCAGCATCTTTTCGCATTCCTGTGTCAGGACCCACGTTTCACAAGCGTATGTGACAATCGGTCTTAGGATTGTTTTATAAATCAATAATTTTGCCCTCAGTGACAAGTTTCGAAATCTTAATGCTTTTCGCAGTGCAAAGAGACATCTGTTCCCAGCTGAAATTCTTGCTTTAATTTCTGCAGTGATGTCATTCTTTCTTGTCACTAAAGCCCCCAGATATTTGAAGCTGTCCACTTTCTCAAATGTGTGGTGGAGCAGTTGCACATGACTCAGCTCTTCCTGCCCATCATTTTTTGTGGAAATCATATATTGGGTTTTTTCCTTATTTATCACCAGACCCAATTTTTTCCCAGCTTCTTCAAATTCCAGACAAAGCTCCTGAAAGCGCCGCTTTTGACCTTGCTGATATCACCACGTCATCAGCATACGCTAAGTGTTGGGTCATCCTATTACATATCGTTCCTCCTGGGTTGGTCCTGATTGATCTCGTAGCTTGCTCGAGTGCGATGTTAAATAATACAGGTGAGAGGGGATCTCCCTGGCGCAGACCATTCTCAACCTCAAAATCTTCTGATATCATATTTTGAATCTTCACCCTACATCTGGTGTTTTCCAAGGTCATCGCACTCAATCCGACTAGCTTTTCCGGGACCCCTAGAGTTTTCATTGCTTTGAGCAGTTCATTCCTGTCAAGACTATCGTAGGCCTGGCAGAAATCTATGAAGAGGTGGTGGAGGTCATTGTACTCATATGCTTTCTCTAGCATCTGCCGTATGGAGAAGATATGATCCGTTGTGCTTCTAGTTGGCCGGAAGCCACTTTGGTATTCACCAATATTTCTTTCAGCCCATGCCATAATTCTCCTATTTATTGCAACTGAAAGTACCTTGTAGACAGTGGGCAATAGTTTTGGCAGTTTAATCTGTCTCCCTTCTTATGTATTGGGCACAAAACTGCCATATTCCAGTCCTGCGGCATCCTCATCTCCATCCATACATCAAATACGAGGTTATATACTTCATCCACCACCGCCTCACCCCCACACTTCAGGACCTCATTCGGTATACCGTCTATTCCAGGTGCTCTGTTGTTATGGAGTGCTCCAATTATTTCCACTATTTCTTCCCTATCCGGTGGCATTTCTTCTTCATCCACGTTCGAAGAGTCTCTTCCATTTTCCAATAATGGTGTTTTGTCATAAGCTGATCCTTCTTTATTCGGATTTAATAATTCTATGAAGAAGTGCTTCCATCGTTCCAGAACAGATCTTCTATCTCCAATCAAGTTCCCCTCTCTATCTTTAACGAATTCCAGCCTTGGTATATATCCATTTCGGAATTCTCTGGTGCTTTTATAGAACTTCCTGGTCTGTTTGGCTGCAAAGTCTTCTTGAAGCTTATCTAGCTTCTTTGTTTCCTGCTGCATTTTCTTATGTTTACATACTGCTTTTGCTTCCCTTCTTTTGGTTCTATAATGCTCCGCCGTAGTTCGGGTCCTTCGTTGGATCATTTTCTGTCTGGCACTGTTTCTTTCCTCTATGGCTTTTATGCAGTCTTCATCAAACCAGTCATTACTTTGTCTTTTCGGTGCTGCGCCAAGAATGTCCCCTGCTACACCTTTAAGAGCATCTTTAAGGCGTGCCCATCTTTCCTCTATATTCATCCCAGTAGATGAGTTGTCGCTTAATCTATCTCCGATCCTATCTCTAAATTGCCGGGCTACAGCATCCTCCTTTAGCTTTTCCACATTATAGATGGTGGCATTGCTTGCATTTCCTTTTCCTTGTATGGCCAGCTTCTGTTTATATAAAATCTTGACCAGATAATGGTCTGAGTCACAGTTAGCTCCCCTGTAACTGCGAACATCAAATATATCACTGGCGTGTCTGGCAGCAATGAGTACATGGTCAATTTGATTTTTGGTGATGCCATCCGGGGAGGTCCATGTTTCCTTATGTATTTCCTTATGTGGAAAACAGGTGCTGCTTATTCTAAGGTTTCTTGTCATCGCAAAATCAACCATTCTGAGTCCATTCTCGCTTGTTTCCTCATGCTTGCTGTGCTTGCCTATTATGGGGAAAAACATCGTTTCTTTTCCTATCCTACCATTGAAATCTCCCGAAATTATTTTCACATCATGCTTAGGTAGGGAATCGTATAGATTCTCTAGCCTTCCATAAAAGGTTTCCTTTTCCTCTTCATTGTCCTTGCCTTCTATGGGTGCATGTATGCTGATAAGAGAGATATTGAAAAACCTTCCTCGCAGCCTTAGTAAGCACATTCTCTCATCCACTGCCACGTATTTAATAATAGAGTGCAAGAGGGAATTCCTTATCGCAAAACCTGTTCCCAATATATTCCGTCTATTGCCACTGTTAATGATTGTGTAGTGCTTCATCTTGGTTAGTACTGTGTCTCTCCAGCGGATTTCTTGTAGGGCTGATATATCTATTTTGTATTTTTCCAGTTCCCTTTCAAGATCTCTCCCAGCTCAAGGTTGGAACAAACTCCTCACGTTCCAGGTTGCCATATTTATTAGTCCATGTCCATGCCCAAGTCGTTTCCCATTTGATCCATTTCTTTCCGAGACTTTTTGTGGTTTCTTGAAAACACTTACAGTTTTTACGGAACAGGGTTGTTAGCCCCGCGTCCAACCCCCAACCTGGAGGACCATAGTTTTCTGTCGGGGTTTCCTCCCCTAATCGAAGGATCCAGTTTTAAGGCGCTGGAAACTCGCCTTTGCCCTCTCCCGTCAGCCAATGTCCACCTTGGTGTGCATTGCCCAGCGGTCACTACGTGGAAGTGGGAGTAGGACTTGCTGTCACGTCCACTTGTGGACTAGGACCATTTCTCAGTTTTTCCTGGGCTATGGATATCGACATACCATATCCCGCTGAGGGCTATTGACAGCCATTTGACCGCCTACTACTTATTAATTTGTTTAAATATTGTTCAGATTCATGCCTTTATCAAAAAAATTTTCACGATTACTAACTTAAATATAAGTTAGGTTTATATGCAATAAATAAACTTTCATTTTGAAAGCTAAAAATTACCATAAAAAAAGTTATTTATAATATTTATATTTTGAATATATGGCGCCCAAACGTGTAAAATATATATTCGTTATTCATAAGCCGCTATCTTCTTTTCAGACGCCTCGGATGATAATCGGGCATTGAAGAGGTTGTTAGGTTTGAAACAGGAAAACATTAAATCACAAGAGTGAATAAGCCAAAGGTCACAGGTCAGCAACCATGATACACAAATAGAGAATACCAATTGATCACTTCACAAATTAAGCAGAGTCTCATGAATATAATAAAAGCATAAAAAAGTTGTATACTAACAAGAATAAGAAGCGAAATTTTACAAACAGTTCTCATAGCGCCAGCTAGAAAAGTTAAGTTCGAAAATGAAACTATGCTCTTGTATAAAGATTCCTCTTAAGCTTCTTGAAATGATATTTTGATATAAATGTTTATTCAGGAATGTGAAAGAATATTTTGATTTGTTATTGATATTGCGATAGTAAAATTATTTGATCGTTACAGACATTTCCTATGTCTTTCAATCAATCAAATCAACGTGTTCACATCATTTTTATTAATAGGAAACGAAAAGTACTTCTTTATCGGAGAAACCTCACATGCTTTTGAAAATTCTAAAAAAATAAACTTTGGTTGGCTTCCTTTATACGAAATTATAGCTAAGTCAAAGTACCAGTTGATTTATAAATCACAGATCTCTACTTGTACTGGTCTAGGAAGGATTATTAAAACTTAACTGATGTGACAAATTGCAAATGTTTAAAATATTACTTTATTGTAAATTGGTGACAGAAAGCGGTAAGATGTGATCGATGTTAAATAAATTCAAATAGATAAATTATTGTATGTTCAGCTATACATATGGTATAGCAAACATGGTGGTATATGCAAACAGAAACAAACGCTTGTAGATATGTATAAGTTAAGAGTCGAATGACTGATAAATGGGACAAAACATTTAGTATATGTATGTAAATACATTTTAGTTGACTACAACTCGGCAGAACAGAAATGTGTTGATTTCGACTGTTATTCTCAAGGAATGGAAGAGCTACAGCGTATATTCCAAATTATAATTTTATTAAGAATATTAATTAAATCATATTAATTAATTATATAATGAGGGTAAGAAAACTCAGGTTCTAAGGACACACGAAGAGGATGAACGAAGATTAAAAAATAAAAAGTCCGTAAAATTCAACCATGGTTACACAAAGCAAATAAAACAATAAACACAGGGACTTGGGATTACACTGGATTAATGTGAAAACTGAACAGAATATCAAAAATTCCTCAAAAATGCGGTACTTGTGGTAGAAAGAAAAAAAATTCTGTCCAAGATCTGGACGGAAGAAAGGAGGAAAATTTTCAGTGAAATCATGAGGCAAAGATGGGTCAAGAAGAAAGAACTGAAAAACAAAACCTGCATCAGAGTCCCGACGACCTTCAGGACTGTTTCGCGTCAAATAAATACATAAGAACATTAAATTGAAGATGTATTTGACAATAATTTCCAAATTGTTGAGGATAGTATATGAGTGCCCGTGAAGTTATGTTCCAATAGGTTCCTTCTTCTATATAAATTGAATATATTTTTAAATCAAGTTCGTCACAACAATGGAAAAGCATTTTAAACATTTATTTATAAATATATTTAATTAATAAGTTGAATCGAAATAACTGGAATGTAATTATCTAGTAGTTGGAAGAGTAAAACTTGAGAGAGGCATAAGAAGATTACCCCTTACTGCGCCAGCTCATTATTCCCTCAAGCGTTGAGCATATGGAAGATGAAATGCAGGATATTAGTTTCTGGGAAGCGAGGACTATTGTGGCGAGGGATCATTTCTATTTGTTATTGTGGGACATGTTGCCTCCAGAGCTAGTTAACGAAACTTCTCTCGTTAGTTGAGAACAGTCACTCCTAACACGCTTTTGTCTCACTTGGACACTTGAACCCCAGAGACTACCTACGATTTTTATCAGTAAAATGCGATCTAATTACGTAAATACAAAAATGATGGTTTAGGAGGTAAACAAATTCGTGAAATAGCATTTTATAATAAAAACGTTTTGATAAAAAATAAAACCTAAAAGTTTGTGCCATCTCCGTATTTGGCCTTTTTTGTAATTCCTTTGAAAATCGAGCCATAACACTCTACACGCAGTAAACGTTCGGATAATTATTCCACAGATTGTAGCTTCGAGTTTAGTTACAATAAGTTTTAACTGTTTACTCGTTTTATTTTTAATATTGAAAAAAATACAAGTTATCGTGAGCTCAAGTATGGAAACGATAATATAATTATAGGTAATGAATAGATTTCGGTAATCATTTCATCAAGAAATAAAATCTATACACGGGGAAGAATTATTTCTATTATCCAGTGATAAATTATTAACCTGCGTCTCTTGAATCATACATTGTACAGTTAATATAAATACATATAGTACAGTATAAGAAGTATGGAAACGATAATATAATTATAGGTAATGAATAGATTTCGGTAATCATTTCATCAAGAAATAAAATCTATACACGGGGAAGAATTATTTCTATTATCTAGTGATAAATTATTAACCTGCGTCTCTTGAATCATACATTGTACAGTTAATATAAATACATATAGTACAGTATAAGAAATATGAAAACCAGACAAGCGAAAATAAAGTTTACGACTATAATTTAAGTAGGTAGAAAAACTATTATTTTCCCTAGCCCCTTGGCTTTTATTATCTTGTAGAAAAAAAGGATAGTAAGGAAAGATGGGATCTCTGAGGAGGTAGAAAATAGTATGGTGAAGTAGGTTGGTGAAATATTCCCGCTTCATTTATCGAGGAGGTGGCCAGGATACAGGACGTTGGAGGGAGATTTAATCGCCAAAGTTATTATTTGATGTCTTAAGGTTATTCCGATAATAATTTAAAAGAACCCCTAATGAAATAAATTTAAAGGCTATAAACTAAATACTACGTAACAACAGGGGCGGCGAACATAATTACAGAGTTAAGTACATAATAGAAAAAAACGTATTGTTATATTGAGATTCCATAGGATCTACATCTATATTGAAAACTAAATAAAAGATAGATGTAAAGAAATAATATAAACATAATTAGATGTTAGCAGCACTCGTAGAGATTAAAAATTGTAAATCAGTGTGTCTTAAATCATATATATCACCAAAACACCAATACATGTTGACAGTTGCTACAAGAAAGATGAAAATCAGTCAAGAATTAGAATAAAATTACTCTGTTTTGGGGTTAACTGGTAATTTTTGTTTGTTTATTTAATGTTACTTTATGCTGCTATGGCTAATCAGACAATATTACAGAGGGAGCTCTAAATTTCTCCTATCCAGGTTTAATTAGGATAGGGATTTTTTACGAGTACCTGACATTTTACAGCCTCCGGAACCCCGTTAAACGTCTCTTCCGAAGGACGGCATAACCATGAACAAATAGTGTGTTTTTCTTTAATGAATATGGCTCCAGAGGGGAGTCAGTGCCAGAGAGTTTTTTAGTGCTTGGTATAAAGATCCGTACATAAGAATAGTTGAATTTGAACGAGTGATTAAGGTAAATAGAATGTTTTATTGATTTTGAGGTAATACTATTTCGGATAAAAATACTGAATCAGTGTTATTATATGTGTTTTTAAGGTAATTTTGTGTTTCGCCATAGTAAGTGATGAGACGTCAATTGAAATTAGGAGTAAGACAGGAAATGCGGTAAACTACATTGGATTGGTGGTAGAGAGGGATAGAAATTTTGGCTTTATAGATGTCATAATTTATTATTATTTTCAACCCTATTATCTGATGAAGGAAATTTAAAACCAAATATTTTCAATATTTTGAATACGTTTGAACGTTGGAATTAGGAATCAAACTATTAACAAGGTGATCTGGAACATCAGTAGATTTATCTACTAGGTATAAACAGTATAATCTCATCGATATTGTGGTTGGCAATACCATGCTGCGAAGATTACGATTTATGGCAAAATGGATATCTTCATGGTAACTGAATTGTGAAAAATAATTAGAATCATGAACATATCACATATTTCTGTTGTTAATATCTGATTTCAAAATTGTTCTGAAGGCGGGAAACGTAATAGATGTGTAGAGAATATTAAAATGGAAGCTAATTGTCCTGTATTTAAGAAATGTATGATGATTAGATAGAAAATTTAACGAAAGAAGAATTTATATATTTTTATCGACCGAAATTTAGATTACAGTAACATACATCATTCAGTATGACACATTGCAGTCAAGTTTATTACACGTTAATTCGGTTTATATTAATATACGTCTTATTTCAAAGTTACCTCGATATGTTACTTTGTTCAAAAAGTTATGGAAAAAACTACAATAACTGCTTTATAACACGAAGTTACTCATGGAATGGATATTATTTTCAATGATGCGTGCGTTAAAAACACAAGCCATAAACCAAATATTCTTTATCAGTACGTGCTTGTAGACTGATATTACATTAACATTTATATTACACGCCCATATATCTTTATAAAGCACCAATGTAGGCAGACAATGTAAATTACTAAACTCTAACTTTTGACAGGGGGTGAACTAGGTTATAAAATACTCGGGGTGTCAAAGGAAAGACTTAAATTATTTTATATACAAGTAAATTTATTAAATAATACAAATAAAAAAAACATTTACTATAACACCCACATCAAGTTGATTAACACAGTAAATTAATCAAAAATAACTTGCACTTCTTATCGGTTTTTCTCGAGATTGAGTTTTCTTTAAAAATGTAGAAGATCACAAGATTATAAACTCCTGAGCATCTCGCGTAACTTTACACGCGTTCATTAAATTAAAATGAAATATGAGTAGTAATTATTGGGCGAATGTTGAAAGATTTGAAATTTAAACATCACAATCAACTATTACAGTGGTGCTGCTAGATAGGTTTAACTGTAGTAAATCATGATTAAGGAGAAACATTCAGTCACTTTGAAAAAAATATGTCCAACATAAACTTATATAATTACTTATAAGTCTTAAACTTATATAAGACTGAGAAGGTTTTACGACAACCTCATTAAATTTGTTGAACATGTTTCGAACAGTAGCATCAAATTACGAATGAGATAGAATCATTCATTATAACTATTGCTGCCAAACGTTAAAAGAAGATTATCTATTGGTTATACATTTTTTTAGCTTGTTTTAGTTGATAATTTTAGTTTAGTTTTAATAATAATTTTAGTTTTATTTTAATAATAATTGGTTTTATGGCTCAGGAGCTGTCGTAGTTATGTGAGTCAGTAGTTAATATTTCCCAAAGTATTCACATGTCGTTTCATGCTCTCCCACTATCCATTTTGACCATCAAATATTATTTCGCAGTTTTTTCGGTGTTTCAAAAATGAAAAAAAATTGACAAATTTGCAAACGATTATCAGATGGTCCTTAAAAGCTCTGAGCAAAAAAAAAATAACATTGAGAGTTTTTTTTTTTTGTTTTACAATAAAACATTACAAAATCATTTATTTTTTTGTTGAAGAAGTATTTAAAAGAGGCTAAACTATTAAATAAACTAGCTTGTAGATTACTTAAGACAAAAATTAATAGCGAATTTTGATTCAAGACAAAAAAATGAATTATAATTATTTAAAAAAATATTTCAAGTGCCAGGTTGTTAAAAATGTTTAGCGACAAACAAAATAAATTTCTGTTTAAAGCATCTCCATTATCGAAATTCTTCTCTACGGCAATAGAAAGAGGGGTTATTTATGCATAAAACATCTACTCAACTATCTTAGTACTCTGTAAAACAAAAAAAAAGGATTTCCAAATAGTAACAAAATTGACTTTTTTTTAATCTATTCAGAGATACTTAAGATAATTATACTTTAACATCATGGTTAAACCAAATTCCGTTATTTACTTAACTTTCAATTTTGTTTATTTTAAATACTGGCCCATCTCTCTTTATCAAAAGAAAAAAAAATAATATAACCAATCAAGGAATTCTATTATTAATTGAACCAGTTTACAAGTATTTTCATTTAAAAAAACTTATCTCCCAAAATAAGAGTAGTAGTGAAACAAGAAAGCATAATATACCGTTGATAAGCTAAAGATTATGCATAATAAAAAATCCGTTTTCCAGTACAGGATATCCTCATGTGACATTTTCACTTGGCTCTGTGGCTAAGAAGGGCACGAGTGATGCAGCCACAGCTGGTAAGATGGGCTCTCCAGAAGAGTGGATAGAGGGTTTTCACCAAGCCTCACTAAATCCCATCGCCTGGGAACCACTTTAGGATGGAATCTATGTTTGGACATGCGATGTTATGGAGGCATCCCCGCTTTATCCTTAGGACGATAAAAGAAGGTCAAATATGCCACTCGTTTTCAGTAATATTGTTGAGGGTCTTTTCCCGAAGCACTAGGTTCCGTATTCCATTAAACATCCATTGGGGGCCCTAGGCAACTTTATTAGTGCCAAACCAGCTAATTTTTCAAAGGGTATTTTGGTCGATATTTACGAATGTTACCTACCAATAAATAAAATTCTAAACCTTTCTTTCAATACCCATGCAAAATTAGTAAAAATTCTTCAGTTAAATAACAAGGGGCTCTATCTGTTGTAATTGCTTTAGGCATAAGAGAACAAAAACCTCATAAGTATATTTTCCCATAGCTATGAAGGTTGTCATGTTGGTGCTATCTATCTATTTCTCACAGCGCTATGGTCTCCTCAACAATTCACAACTCAGAGCGATTAATTGAAGCTCTTCTCCATCTTCTCACTCCCAGTAGCTGCAGGTCAACCTCGACATCTTCCTACCACCGCAGCCTGGGTCTACCTCTTCCTCTTCTACCGCTCGGATGTCCCTCCATTATCTTCCTTGTTAGTTTTTCATGATCCATTTGATCCACATGGCCCAACCATCTTATTCTCCCTTTTTTAATTTACGAGACTAAAACGAGGTCTTACTACAGGTCTTTCAAAAGTTCTTTATTGGTTTTATCTTGTATATACTTTTCTCATCCCATTTTATCCCAAGTAACTATTAAACTCTTGCCGCTTTGTAAGTCATGTTAGTGCTACTACAGTTAAATATGAAGTTTCAGTACCGAATAGTTATTTCTGATGAAAAGGTATAATATCCCAGGCATATTCTAGAGCATATCTTAAATGAATCGTTAACTAAAGGTGATTGATCCACTTTTCTAAATTTTACAAGAGGTTCCAAAAAGGGATATTTTCCTGAACTGTCTCCTTCTCTGTAGTAAACAAAACATCGAAGGATGCTGTCTTGCGGAGAAGTGCCCTTAGTAAATTTCTCCTCTCTCTGGTAAAAGTTTAAAATTTATAAACAAAGATCTCAAGTGTTGCACTTGTTCCCTTTCTGCAATTATCAATTCAAATATGTAGGTCAAATATGCCTATAACTGTAGTATCGTTCGAAATTTAATTTTTTAGCTAGTCTGTCCACGCGCTAAAGAAGAGAACGGTAGACATTTTTCTCAAGCTTCAGCCTTCAGAACTTCAAATCAAATTCTAAAAATAGGAGTTTTAATATTAATGTGCAATAAATTTAAAGAGAGGATGATTTTATAAAGATGAAGTACCATAAGCAAATGCCGTGTAGTGAAAAACACGTATTTTTAATCAATAATTTAGATTGTTATATTACGTTATATTTTTACAAATAAATGATTCCATAAATAACTAGATTTTTAAAAGTTTAAATTTTATTTTATGTTACACGTAAGATATAAGTGAAATCGTCTAGATTGTGAAATTCACACTAGATTTGTTTTATGCGTTGCGTAAAAAGAAAAGGTTTACATTCTAACATAAACTGAAATTCGGGTATGGATATTTTAGTATTTAAGTCATTTTCTTAAAAATATTCCGAAACAGTAATAATTTCCAAAGAGCCAACGTTAATTAATATAAATTAGAAGCTAAATAAAGCTGCTAATGCGGTTAATACCTACATGCAAAATGCATGAGCGTTTAGATAAAACCTGTCACATACAAGTCTAGGTGATTCTCTCATGTCATCATGAACGTATTGATAAAATATAATTCATAAAACTGTTCAAATATTAATAGTTATCACGAAGGTTAATAAAATCTATTGTTAATTTATTAAACATTTAGCTCAATACTGATCAAGCATAACATATGTGTGGAAAAACAGTGACTATCATTTTTAACAACAAATTATTAAAAGGGACATTTTGATGAAAGTGTGTGGATAATCATTCATCACAATTAGTAATAATTTTATCAATATTTTAAAATGAATAATGGACATCATAACAGTAATACTATTAGTTCGTGTGAACGTTTTTAACAAAAAATATGAAGGGACTTAAATTTCCAAATATTATTGAAACAATTTATTTAGTACTGTAATGAAAGGATAGATAAAAAAATAAATTTTACAATTTAACACTGAAGAAAAATTCAGAAAACAGTAGAATAATGCATGAATAAAACGCTACTGTTCAAATGTAAATTGTTATGATAAAATAAAGGATTTTCTTTTTTAAACAATAGCCTAGTGGCTTCCCGAACACCATTGTTCCAATTGTAAAATTGTTCAAATCATTCGAACTCTCATTTTTGTATGATAATATTTATTTATATATCTAAAAATTAAAAAAAAAATCAATTATTTCTTCCTAATTCGATCAACTTCTTACAGCCCATTTTTGTTTCTTTCCAACTTTCATGTAAAATAAAATATAACACGGTGATCAATAAAAATCGTTTTTATATGACAGAGAGATGAATGTATTTTTTTATAATTATCTGAAATAAATTAGATTGTTTGAAATGTTATAAAAGAAATCATTGATATAACAAAGTTCCAGATTAAAATTAATTCAATTTATCATTGTAATCTTATTTTGAATACTTTTGAATACTGAAGTTCCATTAACCAAGTAGTAGCAAATTACATATAAAGATAATTTTGAATGTATAATTACATGATATATTAATTTATAAATATCTCAAATTGACCCCTACTTCCTTCCTCCCCTTAACAATGTTACTTTATATCGTGAATTCTGGGTCGAGTTAATTTTAACAGCAAATAAATAATGATATATTATATAAATAATAAATTTAAACAGCAAAAAGTAAATTTTAATATCAATGAAATCTCAGAATTTAAGATATGCTGAAAAAAATATATACTTCTTTTAAAACAAAATCCCACAAAAGCACAGCTAAGTTCATAGCACGTTCTACTTTTTTATGTTTAAAATAAAAATTAAAAATTTTAATGAATATGTGAATGAATCTTTCAATATGTTCAGCTATTTATGAAGCACTTTATAAATTTGTCAAAAATAGAATAACTGTTTCATTCACATCATATAAAAGAGTACTGTCATTCGTATTTCAAAGAAAATTTACGAATTTATTTTATTTTTATTACTAGAAACATTTTCATCTGCTATCTCGTAACCACTTCTCATAAGTGACAATGATAGCGAAAAAAACTATATACTCTGCCTTTTATGAAGGATGAAAATGATGGACATTTGAAATGAACGATCGCCTATGTACAATATCTATGCATACCTGAATTAATTCATTACCGAAACACATGCTTTTGTTCGACGATCTCGACTACAGGTCATAACTAGATTTACTGACTATATTAAGGGCCATGGAGAACCAGACAATCGAAGGAATAATGGTCTCAGGAGAGGAACTGGTGCACTCGGAATCATAGAAGGGCTCAGAGATAAATATATTTAGCGAAAAGGGTGGAATCGAAACAGTCCTTTCCTAGTTAATTACCATGCCGAAGTAATCATCTAGTAAAGTATAGTAATTGTGGTAACTCCCTTGGCAAACCAAGTTATATTACTATAATTTACTCTACGACTGGAACACCTGTTACAATACTTTTCTATTCTATTCAAACCTGAAATAAAGGTCTTATGTTGGGGTTCGCTAACACTTGAAATAAAAATAAATCTGTATTCCTGATAATTTTATTCGATATTTATAATCAGATTGTGTTTCCTGTTTATTAAAAATAAATATCATAATTATAAAATAAATTAAATCAAATCGGAAAAAAAATGGCATGATATGTTCATTTTTTTTTCCTCTACACTAAACTACTATTATAGTCCAAATAATTTGGTATGAAAAACAATTTAAAGCTGTAGTTTTTACGTCTTAGATTTAATTTTCTGATTTGTCTAATGGCATCCAAGCAGGCACATATCTCCATTTAGTGTATTTCACTTAGCATCGGTGTGTGGACCCCATGTTATTTTTCTGCCAAACAAGTATTAATTAATGTACTCTGTTAGGGTGTGGGATCAGTTCATTTTCTAAATATACATTAACACCCCGTGTCAAAGTGAGAATGAGATGCGATTAGTTCTGATTCAGTTTTATTTTTCTATGTATGAAACAGTGGTGTTCTGTATATACGTTGCTTTGTAAAATCACAGAGACGTGGTTTATTTCTTGGTGTTTTGTAATGATAGTTCACCTGCATGCAAGGCTGTAATAGTGTTATAGTGGTAGTGGAGCAAGAATTGAAACTAGAAGAAGAACCTTGGACATTACTGGGCCATTGGACGAATCTATTAGAGAGAAGTGATTGGAAAGGTAGTATCAGTTAAAGTTTAAAGAAAAGTCTTTGGTATCGACCATACCAAAGGCATCTCCTGCATTCGGACAACAGAGGAATACATCTTTGTATGGCTGTTGAAATATAATCCGTCAATTGCTGTGTGTTGGAATGTAAATAACAAAAACAAAATACAAATAGGATTTTTATTATTACTTTTTTAGTTCATGTGTGAAGTATGCTGATAGATCTACAGGATAAGGAGACTGTATGTTTTTTCGAGGCTTGGATATGTAAGAATGTTTCCATTGCATTTTCCAATTCTGAATGTACCATTATCCATATGGTAGTTACAACAACAAGGATTTTCTGGCAGGAAAATAAAACTAAGAAACTTTTGGGAGTTCGTCCACTTTAATTAAGTTAAACTTGGGCTTCCTTTATTAATAACAGTTTAATTTGTTAAGGGAAGTATGATGGACAAAAGGAGGAGGAGGTGGGGATAGTTATGAGGGAACATCCAAAGAATAGAGCATGAAATTATTACATTTTTTCATCTTTCATATTTCATTATGGTCAACGTGTTGATAAGAGGTGTAAAAAAAGAGGAAAGGTTTTCTGAAAAAGTTGGAGTTTGTTCTACATCCGACAGACCACAGGAAGCATCATCATCACAAAGAGATACTGACACCTCCCAATGCGTGAGAAGCCTCTTGGTATGCCTAAGTAAGCTTACACCATTTAATAGCAGAGGTAGTTAGGTAGGTAGTCCAAAAAGAGTTTTTGGATTTAGATTTCCAAAATGTTGGCATTTGTTCCAAAACCGAGTCTTCGATGAGTCTTTTTATTTGCCACTATTTATTATGGCTCTGATTGAATCCCTTCCGCTATCGATGTGTTATGAAATTTTCATCCGACATAAAATTTAAGATTGCATGAGAACATATAAATACACAAACATCAAGCAATTAAGCAAAACATTTCCCCGACCACCAATAAATCAACAACTGAAGAGGTTTATTAGAATTTCTTAATAGCCAAGCCAAACAAATCTGTACAAATAAAATCTAATAACAGTGCTATAGTTATCTATTAAATTTTTATGTGACCAGAGAAATGTTTGAATTCAAGGCAATTAAAGATATTTATTTATGGCTGCTTCAGATCACTCAAGCAATTAGAGAAGTAAAAAAAAAAGGCATTTAAAGGATGATGACGTTTAAAATTGATAGCTACTTGAAATGAGAACCGGCTGTCCCGAAATTGAGCGGTGAGAAACTCTATTTTGTTAATAAATCATAAAGATCTCTTCAAGATAAAAATAATACAATGGAACAAAAATAAGAATATGGAAGCATCCTATGAGTAAACCTTGTCTTTTCAACGATTTTCAGACATTATTTTAAATGTTTATACATTTTTGTCTCGCAGTAATCTTGGCCTGGGTAATGGAAATTTATTGTATTAAACATAAAATAAGATGTCTCAAAATCATTATTGTCTATTAAACCTTACCACTGAAGGATTTGTTTTTCTTGATTAAATTTATTACTAAAACAAAATAATAATAAAATATTTATGTAAACTATATATATAAAATATATAATTATATATGTCGGTTTTAGTAGCATGTTGTATAAAAATAAATTAATAATAATTGTTTTGTTAGCGTAACACAAAATATAATTTTAATTGAAAAACTAGATTTTCCAATTCGATAAAGTTAAAACCTGTTGTAAATACAGTGGCCACAAAATTCTTGAATGTTTTTATAACATTAAATGTTAAATAAATAAATATAAATGAAGTTTATATGTGTTCAGTACAACTTCAGAACATTTCCAGAAGGAGTGGGGAGAGAACACGGTGAAGCTTACTTTAAGTTTAATCAAAAACTGTAAAGGCAGCCCTGTATAAAACAACTTAATAGAAACTTCATAATGGATGAATTTTGTAAAAAATTGAACATATTGTATGTTTACGGATATCATCATTATATCAAAATATTGTTTATTTATAAGAAAGATTGTAAGCTTGTCTTTCTTAATATCATTTCTCAACAAGAATTTACCACGTTTCCCTCAATACTATATTTTTAACAAAATTATTGATCCTATATTTCTTTAAAACATTTGTAACTTTCTTCATTGATGACGAAAATAATAAACATATTCCGGGCAGAATTGTTAAAAAGACTATTTGAATAAAAACGGCTCGTCAATTAACCACATGGGTATCTCATCTTCTAAATAATTATGATAAAAGCATTATGGCAGTTATCAATTAGTTCGATATCCTAAAGTAGTTAGTTTTTAACATTGATTTTCATCCCAGGAAATTAATGTCATTGCTTACGTGTTGTAAGCAATTTAAACTTCCTTGACCTCCTTATATGATGTATGTATGTGTATGTATACGTATAACTTTAGAAGTATCTGTAACTTTATAGGTAATTCTGTAAGACAGTAGACAAAGGATAGAGATAGAAAAGGGAAGATAGAGAAGATGGTATGAATATAGTATGTTAAGAGCCTTGTTTATGAATACTTTACCACTAATTTCCATTAGAGAATAAATACAATTATTTCTTACAAGTCAATTCTACTTTCTGTTAACTTGAGGAATAAAAGGTTATTTTGGCGTAACTCAAAAATTTTATATCCAGATTATAAAAACAATGATTGAACAACCGTTTTAAACCTTAATTGCTAATGCTGAAAAATGAAGAGGCAATTGAAATTACAAATTGTTTATTATTAAACTTTTAAATGGCAACGCAGCCCTTCTCCTAACCTAACGTTAACATTTGTAGGAGTTTTCTTTAATTCTACTTTCAATTTCTATTCAAATCGTATACTGGCAACTATATTTTAAAACAATTACATTTAACTCATTTATTCACTTTAGCCAAATAGTAGATAATAATGTTTATGTTTACAAATAAGTATTCTGAATTTTATTTCGTCTATCACAACTAAAAATATTAGGTTTGTAAAGAAAATCATATTTTTATTAAATTTTCAAAACCAAATAAACGCGTTATACTGTACATGAATATAAAAATTAAGCTAATGAAGTTCAAGATGAAGTCTATATACTTCTTTATTTCGATTTTTCATTTCTTACAACTCCGAAACGATAACATAAAAAATGATTAAATAGAAGATATAAAAGTATATCTTCAATCAATATTTATGCTCAACAGAGAGATACTTTCATTTGTCGATTTGTCGAAAAATGAATTGAGAAATTGAATAAATTAATGACTAATAATATAAATTCTAGTTACAAATTAATTACTGTAAATATATAAGCATAGCATTAAAGACTGTTACATTAGTTACAATTGCTACATTAAGTAAAAGCTGTTTCTTTAAAGGTAGATAGCCAATAATTATGAAGTGAAAACTTGAAAACAATCGAAAAATTAATTTAAAAAATGTTACAGTTGTAAAATACAGTTGAATCGGTCATTTGAGAAACGCCTCATATCCAAAAAAGTAAACTTTTGGGAAATCAAAAAAACTCAGCTGGTCCATAATTTAACATCATATATTTTTGAATTTTTTTATATGTTTCTACAGGGGTTTGGTAAGCTAATTCTACCAAACTAAAATTTTATTATTTTTATTTTGATATTTAAAAAAATTATAAACGTTGTTGGAGATGTGTTGTTTTTCAAATGACTGACTAAACGATATGTTATCAGGTGTGAAATAAAATGTGAAACAATTCAAAATATTAATAAAAATCAGTATTTTTTTTTCAAATAATATATACACATTTTCCAAACATGCGTATTGGATTTGTCTAGACTTCACCAACAATTTAATATGTCTAACTCAATTTTGGCCAAAAATGGACATGAGGTGTTTCTCAAATGACTGATTCAGTTGTAAATTTCAACGAACAAATTAATAATAAAAAAAATGTTATTTTAATTGTTTTACTACATAAATGCTAGTAACAAAAATTTGATTAATCAGATTAAACTATCGAAAATTTACTGCGAAACTAAAACATTGGGCATAGGTATAGCATAGGAAACTAAATCTATCTTAGTTTTATTTTTTAATTGTTATATTTATTAACAATCGTATAAATATTGGTTTCAACTGACTTTTCCATGTCGAGTTTCAGTTTTCAGACATGACTGAAGAATGTTAAAGTAAAAATTAAATAAGTTAGCAATAATCTGTCTTAATTTCTGTTTCGATTTCACTGTTTTAGAATAATAAATGAAAATCGACAAGGCAAATATTTTTAATTTTATTTTCACAATGCTCATTTCGTTATAGAATGCTCTAATAGAACATTAAAACTGCCATTTCTACGATCGAATTCCTCCGTATCCTTAAGGAAAATATTCATAAGTTGGACAGTAGTACATAATGTCAAAATTAATCATTTAAAAGCAGTAATACCATGGAAAACATTATTCCATCACCTTGAATGAGTTACATTAGAAAAATGAAACTTAACTCCTTCAATAAGTCACGTAAATCGATTTCAAATTATATTTCAGACCCCAAAAATATAATCATGAAAACGGAGAACCGTTGGGTTAATTTTATTAACAGTGAAAAATGGTGAGTTCTCAGCTGGGCACGCCATGTCCTCAAAACCAGGTCAGATACACATACATTTTAGAAACAGTTTTCATCCTACTCTCATACCACCAACTTTCCCACCCTAAATCACCTTCAAACTGAACTAAATATATTATTATTACTCACATTTTTAATGCTAGTTGCAATAGTAATCGTATTTAATAAATTGTAACAACATTGTTTTGTTTTTACAATGTACAATAATCTTCCTCTACTATTTTTTTTTTATCCTTAAGTTACCAAGTTTTAGTCAACTTAACAACACCTTAGTACCCGTCTAAATTAAATAGAAGGAAAAAAACAACATTTTTGAGTAAACATCATTATTTAAAAGATGAAGAGTTTAATTTATGAAAAGATCTTTTATGAAAAATAAAACACAATAATGGATGGAATATTTTATAAAATGCAAGTCACGAATTAATTAACGTCATAGTGACTTTATTACAACGACCTTCTATTATTGTTATTTAATAATGGATAAATGTATTTTTGATTATAGTAAATCAGATGTTTAAAACTGAGTAAAATTTCATAAAGAAAAAAAATTGTTTATTTGAACCAAAATGGGTTTATTATCCAAAATCTATAACAACGATTATGAAAATTGGATACATTGATACATTAACAGGTGTACTCTTATATTATTTATCGTAGCAAGACATGCTAATTGTTTTTGTTAAGTAAGATCTTTTATTGACTAATAAATATGAAAATAGTGTTTTCTTGATGAAGTTTTATTAATAATAGCTGTAATATATTTTGAATGAATAAGAATATATGAATGATTTTGATATTAAGTATAAACAAAATAAATACGAATCGGACAGTTTTAACTCCTTTTTTTTTAACTGAATAAACTGTAACATTTAGAAAAAGTAAATATATCAATAGTTTATAGAAGTATTGCCTTATTATTTTATTATAAGTAACATAAATAATATATTTATTCAACAAAGTCCACGTCAAGAGGGTAGAAATAGAGTCGATCTTATTTTGGATATAAAGTGACTTTGTTAGGAATTTTTTTTGATAATTTGAAGCATTTATAAATGTGTTCATTGCAATTCAGATATGTATAAAGTGATTAAACATAAGAACTAAAACAAGAGAGTCAAGATTGACCAGCTGAGAAGATCGAAATACAACATCCATAGAACCTTCTCTGGACAGAGTGCTTGCGCACACATGAAAACAATTTTTTTCTTTATAATTCTGATAAAATACTCACATTTGTGAAGGTCGGAGTTTCAACAGAGACCAAATAGCATGTAAACTCGGCGCAACACTGAACTATCACACTTAACTCAACACTGATCACCTTGCTAGAACACAACGTGGCTTCGTTGTCGATAAGGGGTGTGGAGGTTTTCCCAGCCACCTAGATCACAAATACTCTTCGCTCATTTAAATAACTATAGGATTCGATTGTGAAATAAAGTAGGCGGTGTTTTTTAAATTTATTTTACCTTGTTGGCTACGGTTTATGACTGAGTGTCGTTTTATTTATTTTTTATTCTATTAAATGGTTTTAAACGGTTGTCTAATATTTTTTTGTTGTAACCCGGTTGGTATATTTCAAATGTATAAATATAGATATAATCTATTGTTGTTATTGTTATTATTATGTGTGACAATGTGTTATTATGCCAGTTAGAACGGTTCTTCCTGCCCGTGATTCGACTCTTAGGCAGGCTTGTTAACGAAATGAACGACGACAGTTGAAGAGAAGCGATATGCCCTATATAAATAGTACTTGATCACAGACGAGACGAGAGGACAGCACAGGGCCGGGGGTCGGTCGCACTACTGAGGCTAGCCTCGCGGAGGGCCCTTCCCCCTCCCCTGCCGCCCCCGATCAATATAAAGACCGCCCCACCGCCCCCCCCCCTGTCTAATTAAACATATATCCTTTATAAATCATCCTGCTCTTTCGACTATTTCTTTTTATTTTATTTTTTAACAAGACTTGTAATACCAACCCAAAAAAAACCCAACAGCAAATAATTAAGCATTTTTATTACAGCTATCGGTTGGAAAAGGTGGTACAGAAACACATCCCACTGATTCAGATTGTGCTATATATTCTCTTTTAAATCTCTTAGCAGAACTGTATTTGTAAAAATATAAATATTAGTAGTTTCCTTTATTCGTTGTTTTATATAGGCCATTTCAATATATCGTTGAAGACAACTGTACAACAATCGACGGATAATCGGTTATAAACGACGGATTCAACTTTTTTATTAAAATGTTTTTAAAAATTAGCGTGTTTTGTGTTCTAAACAATATTCCGCTCTAGTATTTCTAAAGTGGAGTGGCTCAGTGGTAGAGCGCTGAGTTGCCATGCCGAAGATCCTTGTTCAAATCCCACTTATTGGCACTTATTTATTTAATCTGTTAGCGGCCGGAGATGGGCCCCATGGTATCAACGACCTTCCTGGGGCTCACCCAGTCTCTATAAAGTGGGTACCCAAAATAAGGGCTAAAATCTAGGACAAATCACCTTCGTACACTAACGTTCTCCAAGAAACAGTGCATTCTCTAACCAGGTACTGAACCCCAAACCTTCACGTTGTAGCGGTACAGGTATCTCTAAAGTGGCATAAGTTGAAAACCTACATTATTGGAAAAACTAAAAACTATTAGTGAGCTTGTTAGGGAGCTCTGAAACTAGGTTAATACTGTTTTTATCTGTGATAAAGAGATTTACCTATTACATTCATTGGCATAGCTCATAATCGAAAAAAACATCGATTTTTGAACTGTGTCACTTTAGGAATGCCGAATATTGCTAATAACGAGAAAACCGTTGTTTCTTGAAAAAGCTTTAATTAAAGAGTTAATGAGGCACACGTTTATAACCGATCTCCTTCCTATTTAATGAAATATAAATCTAATGCCAGCTGTTCCGTTTTCTCCCAGCGTAGAACAGCGTGAACCTCATTATTGGCTTCTTTACCCTTAACCATGGCTAAAAGTAAGTTGTACTTTTTACTCTAGTCACTACCGGTTGTTTTACTATGGCTACTTCCGGTCTGCATGAATACCGAACATTCCTTGATCCAGCGCAATATTCTGAGGTTATTTTAGTATGTTGATAGGATAGGGTCACTTGCCAAACGTAAAGATAAGCTATGTCAAATGCGGGGGCTGCTCACCCTGTGCCACATGGTGTAGAATGCATATTTTAATTCTGTATTAGATTTTTCCTATTCCTTTTAATATAACTGAAGAAAAATATTAAGTAATGGAAATTACTTTATTACTTACTTTGTCTTTTATAAATTACTTAGTCTATTTCTTCTATCATCATTTAAATAATTTTGAATAGTTCCATGAAGATTTATTGGACTACTTTTACATTCTTTTAAATTTTTTAAAGCTGATATCTACCAGGCTTAATGGAATATTTCTTTTTTATCCAAACTTATCTGTATTTTCAGAGCGCTATCTATCGCTGGCTCTGAAATCTTATTTTTGTCTAATAATTAATAAATAAAATGTTCAACAATCTGTTTTAACTATTCCGATTTAACCGATTTAATATGAATTATTATGGGTGGTTAACTTACTAATATTACTAATTTAGCTATTTTGAAAAATGTCTTCTTTTATAGATTTTAAAAATCATGAAGAATAAAAATTCATTTTATACCATGGTTGGAGAAATTTTATCGTAGCTTGTAATTTAATTTGTTGATGACACCTAGTATCTTACCGTCTTGTATTGCTAAGCTCAACGGTTTGGTCGGGCATAACTACATCATTATAACTATTAATAATAAAAGTAATAACCCTGTATTACGTTCATTTCTAGGTATGGAGATTTATAACTTCAAAGTACCTTAAACACGATTATTATCCGACAATCGTGAATAACTCTGTTTATTTCTTTCTGTGCTGGCGTTACGAATTGTAATTAAATCAGTTACACCTTAAATTGAAAACTAATTCAAGTAATTAATTCCATTCTTAATTAATAACCCTCAATAGAAATGCGCTTCGTTTTATTATCTTAAACGGCCACAGCTGGTGCTGTTCTGATAAAATATCATACAGATAATGGTTGTTGTTTTTTGTTCATTTAACGTCACTTTCTGCTGCTATGGCTAATCGGATGATGCTATATTGGGAGCTCTAAATTTTGCCTATCCAGGTTTATTTAGGATAGGGATTTTTAACGAATACCTGACATCGTTCAGGCTCGGGACTCCCGTTTAACGTCCCTTCCGAAGGACGGCATAAACAAGGATTTTATATTCCCTTTAAAAATCCTAGTGCCACCTGCCGGGCTACAACCCGCGATCTTGGGCTTAGTGGTTTGTTATGCTAACAAGTTGGTTTAAATTCTTGACCAGAAAATACTTAAGATTATTTTTTATGACCATCAAATAAAATATCATATATGCTACTTATTTGACCAATCCTACTCGTACAAAATACAAAGTATTTCATTGTACTGTTGGTAATATACCATCAGAGGAAAACCCAACAACAAACATTATCACAACGATGAGCATTTATATGTATTAATTCCAAACCTAAACGTTTACATTTATTGTATATGCAAAAAATGTAAATTACAGACATGTGCTCAGTAACAAATCAATGTTTAAAGGGAACACACAACTCAAAATCAATATTTGTGTTTTATGGAAATAAAAATAGATAGATTAATATTGTCATCTATTAAAAAAAAAAACGGGGCGACCTGTGGTCTAGTGGTTAGCGTAACAAACTACTAAACCCAAGATCGCGGGTTCGTAGTCCGGCAGGTGGCTCTAGGATTTTTTAAAGGGAGTAAAAAATCCTTAGTTACGCCGTCCTTCGGAAGGGACGTTAAACGGGGGTCCCGAGCCTGTACGATGTCAGGTACTCGTTAAAAATCCCTATCCTAATTAAACCTGGATAGGCAAAATTTAGAGCTCCCACTGTAGCATCGTCTGATTAGCCATAGCAGCATAAAGTGACGTTAAATGAACAAACAAACAAACAATCTATTAAAAATAATTTTAGTGGCGGGACTTTTTCGAGAAGGCGCTACGGACCAGCAAGACAACCAAGTCTTGCGGGTTTGAGAGAGGGTTAAGTTAAGGCGCTGCTGGACGAAAATCATGTCAGCTTATCAAATCCATCTGTTGGAGCAAGAATGAATTTTTTTTTAATTTATTTTTTATTTTTACAACCTAATGAGTTAATTAATTTTGGTTTTTGATTTGATTTAATTAGAAGAAATAAAATAACGATAAATCAAAAAATAGAACTCATAAGATTTAATGTTGATTAAGATTTTAAATTCTTCGATAGAAATTAAGGAATTGTAACTGGAGTGAAGGCTTGTTTACGTCAGACATTGTTTATAGTTAGCACTTATCTCGAATATTGTTATAATGAGTCAGTACCCGTCTAGTTGTTGCCAAGGGCGGTGCTATTTTTTTCTGTGCGCTATCGTCGAAGTTATGAATTTTGATCCACGGAGTGTTGTATCGAAACATTATATTCTCGACCTTGCAACCTCCAGAAAAACGTTACTATTACCAACGGTTTATTACGACGAAGTGGCTACCAACGATGATTCGTCTACAAATTGGAGTCAACATGGCGGGCTCGGTCAATCTTCCAGAACGTCAGAATTCGACCTTATTCGAACTTTATTGACGACCAAGGCGCTCAAACCTCATCATAAGTATTTTTATTACATTTAGTATTACAAATTTTATTTTTGTTTTTAAGTTCTACCATTGGACCAAAGAAACTGTATTATTCAATGTTTTGTATTAACGCCATTACACTAAAACTAATTTAGAATTAGTGATAAAATTTAAAGGTGTTTTTAAATTAATTTTTTTAAGGATTTGCTTTAATTTAAATATTTTCAGCAGAATCAACTTCTTTTTTTTATATAATTTTTGTACAAATATGTTAAAGTGTGCACCGATGAAGTTCATTAAAATGAATTTACTTTGTTTTTACTGGTTCCCTCATTCCTTTTTTTTTTTTTTTGTTAAAGTTTAAAAGATTAATACATTTTACAAAAAACTAATATTGATTTACATAATAAATAAAAGAAAGGACGAATCAGCCCTTATCAGGTATGAAGGTTTGCGGTTCATATATACCGCCACTTCCCCTTATACCATCTTTTATAAAATGGTGGGAAATTATTTATGATTTGAATATCATTGATATGAATGTCATATTAATATTATATTTTTAGAGATGTTGGTTATTATTATTACAGAACGTTTTGACGGAACTTTTTATTATTACACAACTTTTTCTAGCGACCCGGACGTATTCAGTTCTACCTAAAAAGTTACTTAAAGGTTATAAACAGTTAATTTTTTATTTAATTTATTTTTTATATCTTATTGGCACAGATGTTATATCTACCAATAATCAAAACATAGTTCTTATACATTTAACTTTCATTATAGTCCAGTAATATTAGGGATTTTACCTCGGAATGAGAGATGAGAGATAAGTTGTATAAACTTTTATTTTGGCACGCTAAAACTTGTCTCAAAACCTACTTATCATAGGGTGTCCGCGACTACAGATATTCCAAGGTCTAAGGTCAAAAATCTATTTTGTACACATTTATTGCAAATATCTCGTTTCCTATGGATTTCATGCTATTTGTATCTATTATAAATATTTTAGAAGATTAAATTTTCTACAACTTTTGTTTAAACATTTTTTTTATATCTTGAACGATTTTCGAGATAGAGGGCAGAGCGCGCGCAGCGTTTAACTATTTAGAGTATCATTCGAGGACAACCTGTAGTCCCGATTAAAAACACGCCGTATAAAGTTTATAAATTATTAATAATTATATAGTTCTAAATAATTTGCATTTTTTATTAACTTAACGTTATAATTAGTAATTTTTTTCAATAACTCAGTATCTATTCATTTAATAACACTTACCTACTCGTGTAATTATAAAGTTATTGAGAGAAATACTTTAATTCTAATCTTTTTTTAAAACAATCGAGAAAGTTCCCAATTTGGAACAAATTACTGCAGCATTTGAAGAAAAAACTGCCCGGTTCAATCATGATTTGAGAATGGAGTGCGAACCTTGTTGGCAATCTATAATGCTCCAAAACCTGAGGACTGTATCGATCGTCTTCGCTATGCACAGTTCATCAAGTTAACAAAACTGAATAAATCTATGCAGTTATAAAATCTTCCAACAACGAGAGCAGCAGCTCTCCAACCGTTTCTATTATCAAGACACTTTTTAAATTTCAACGTTCATAAATGTATGAAATGGAATTTTTCAATAAAAACATTAATTAAAAATTTAATTCTTTTCGTAGTTAGGAAGTAATTAGTATAAATAAGATTAGAATTTAAAAAAAATTAAAGTACTTCCCTTAATAACTTTATAATTACACGAGTAGGTAAGTGTTATTAAATGAATAGATACTGAATTTTTTAAAAAAATTATTAATTATAACGTTAAGTTAATAAAAAATGCAAATTATTTAAACTTATATAATTATTAATAATTTATAAACTTTATACGGCGTGCTGTTAATCGGGACTACAGGTTGACCTCGAATGATACTCTAAATAGTTAAATACTGCTCTGCCCTCTATCTCGAAAATGGTTCAATGTATAAAAAAAAAAAGTTGTAGAAAATTTAATCCTCTACAATATTTATAATAAATACAGATAGCATAAAACCCATCGGAAATGAGATATTTGCAATAAATGTGTACAAAATCGGTTTTTTGACCTTAGACCTTAAATTTTCTGTAGTCGCGGACACCCCATGATAAGTAGGTTTTGAGGCAAGTTTTAGGGTGCCAAAAGAATGGAGTGGAAATAATATTATTCTTTTCTCTTCAAAATAATGATATTTAAAAATTAAAGCAATGATTAAAAAATTATAATAAATAATAAATAATCTTATGATGTAAGTCAACAAAATCCTATAATTAAAAGTAATGTTCAATGAACATTCTTGCTCGTGTATACATCGCAAAATTGCGAGAACACGGGGAATATGGGATCGGTGAAGAGAACAGATTTGTCCTAGGTGGGGGGCGACCCCGGTAGCTCAAATAGTTAGAGCGTTGGCACGGTGAGGCGGACGACCCTGGTTCGAATCCCGGCCGGGGGCAAATCTTTTCTCTTCAAAATATAGTTTTTTAAGCTATCGAATTTTTTCAGGAGAATAAAAATTATTTTAAACCAATACGAACTGTTATCATATCATTAATGTATTAACATAATATTTATTGTTCTCTTCTATCTTCTATATTTAAGACTAAAAACTTGCTTCACTTTATTCACCTCTATTTCATTTCCCTCCTCCTCTATACTATTACTTTGAAGACTTCAGTTCTCAGAATGAAGTTCAGGGTATACTGTTGTCCCCTTAAGGAACAACCCATTATTGCCCACTCTGAAGAATCCCAGAAATGTTTCCTTGATAACATTCGCACCAAAGTCGTGCTCGAAACATGGTTAAACCTCCTGCCTTCCAAGTTTCTCCACAACCAATATAGAGCATCCAAAGTTTAACCCAGACAGCTCCTTTTTCTTCCACATTTAATATTACAAATCATCATAAACCAAATGGAAACCCAACACCAATAATAATCGCCCGGGCCGCAAACCTGCTAAAACTAAAACTAATGAACTCTTGTCTACCAGACATTATAATTATCCTCTAAAAAATACATAAATTTTTTAAAATATTTTTTGAAAAGTCACATAAATGTAACCGTTGAATACAATTTCAAATCCTTGCTCCCCATTTTAGCTCCTCCAAATTTATGTAAATTCTTAGCCTTTCAAAACCTGACACAAATCTTATTTTCAACTTTCTCATTAGCGCTCTCCGAATCGTCTTCAATATATTCAACGCAAACTGCTCTCCTAAAAATAGCACCGTGTCCTTCAAACCGCCATTGAACACCAAAAATTAATAATCATTAACCTCATAGATTTCTACAAAGCTTTTGACACGGTAGATCATAATATCGTCCTCACCAAGCTATCAAAAGTCTACACCTTAAAACGTGCAAATTCCATTCGACATTTATATCCGCAAGAACCATGTAGGCTCTTTGTTACTTCCTTAGATAATACCACACACAACAAAGATGTCCCTTGGAATTTTGTTGCAAAACTAAAACAGTTGATCTCAATTTCTTTAAGCCTTTCATCTGTAAGATCACGAGAAACGTCCCTGTTATCCGATTTTAAAATGATCTAAACAGGATTTACTGATTCCCAAATAATCGCAAGTAGATGCTCTGGTTTAAAATGAAAATTAGTCCATAGGTTATTAGATAAAAACGTTTTACTTATTTTTCTATTTTCGTGATCACATTTTTGGTATAAAATTGTGGTACTAGTTTATTAACCAGCTAAACTAATGTATATAGACGTTTCTTGTTTATTAAATACTAAACAAGACAACAAAAAAAACCAATAGGTTTTTATCGATTCTACTCGTGGCTAAAGGTTACAATTTTTTTATTTCTTTCTTTGTTTTGTAATATCAATTGAATTGGATACAGCTTAGAAAAGCATTAGTAATTCATGTATGTATCAATATGTAAATATGTTGATATTTACGACCCTACGAGTTGGCGGATGCGTTCGATTGTGCAAATGATGCATGGCTCTGACATAAAAGAATGACAAATTCTCGGCTGTCGAAGATAACATAAAATTTATATATGGTCCATAAAAGGCCTTCATTTTGCTGGAGATGAGAAAGAATGTTGGCACCATGTCGGGTATAAACTGTGCCGTTCACAAACGAATTACGTTATTTCTCAATCCTTGTCGGCTTGATAGGCCTTATTCTTTTGGTTAACTTATAACTGGCGTTATGTTTAATTTTTTTAATAAAACAAAAAAATTATGATCTCACTTATTTGAACACTTATTATCAATGGATAGTAAAGTAAAGATTCTAATTATGTGTGCATTGTAAGTAAACCTTTATTTATTTTTTTTTTTTAATTTGAAGATCTTTATTGTATGCTATTCATTAAGTTAACAAACGGCGAACGAGTCGTAAGAAAGATATACATTTATAGTAATATTGAACATTATAATATGGATATAAGTAGGCGTCGGGAGTTTACTGCCCCATCGCCCGGTCTTAGTAATGCAGTCAGCCACTGGCCCTCCAGGTTATGGGAACAGTAATCTGACATTCACCCATCTAACCTCAAAACAGCACACTACTACACCACACATTACAGACCAAGGTCAATAGCAGTACTCACCCTAGGGCCACCTCTCCTTGGTAGCCGCCCCGGATGGGGAAGCATGTCAAGATGTTCCGAGGAGGCAGCCCCTCCACCCGACTCGGGGGCAGAGTATGGGCTAATAACCCCCTCCCCTTACACTACCTTTATTCTGAAACCTTAAAGAGATAACACCGGATTGATTGAAGGTAAAAGATCCGGAAACCGTCATAAGGGCTTAATAATTGGACAGCGTATACTAAGGTCGGCCAAGAAGAAATATATCGCCATACAATTGGGAAATGGAGCCTCCATGAAGAAAGCAACGAGAATGGAAAGCGATTAATTAACTTTGCCTTCTCAAGGGATTTGGTAATTTGGAGTACCTTATTTCCTGGCAAAAGGATTCTTAAAAACACGTGGAGATCTCCAGATATTAAAACTTTCAACCAAATTGACCACATGCCTATATCATCTCACCAAAAATCCAACCTCATCAGCAGCAGAACGTTTCTGGGCGCTAACTTCGGACCATTTGGTAATTTCCAGAATAAGAGCTAGAATCTCCAATAGCCACATAGTAAAGAGGAAGAACAGTAAACAAATTAATCCTAATAAGTTGAAGGACCCCGAAACTCGAAAAATATAAGGAAAAGTTCACCCAACATATGAACAGTATAACGAAAGAAATGGATAATGATCCTGAACTGGAAGAGGAATGGAGGATCCAGAAAGATGCTACAACGAGGGCCGCAGAAAAGAAGTGAGAAAAGCCAGAGATGACTGGTTTGATTTAGAATGCCAGGCAGCCACGGATGCAAAAACCCGGGCCTACAAATTGATGGTCCACAGGAGATTTACCAGGCTACCGTCGGAAGAATACAGAACCTTGCGGCAGATGGAAATGAAGCCTCTTAAAAAGAAAAGGAAAATTTGGGAAAGGAAAACATTGGAGGAAATAAAGGAACTAAAAAGAGCAAATGACAGCAGGCTCTTTTATCGTAGAGTCAATCAGGGAAGAGCGGATTTCAATTCCGTGCAAGAGCGAGGACGGTTCGCTGGTGGTGAAGAACGAAGAAATTCTCCAAAGATGGGTGGGCCACTTCGAAGTTCTGCTTAACAACCTTACCGTGGAAGACGCAGAGTAAGATGCCTGACAGAGAATTCAAAACGAGAATTCAGGAGAACAACAATTACTGGGGGATATCGCTCCTACCAACACCGTATAAAATTCTATCCGGAATTCACTTCATGCGATTGTATACCTATGCGTAGCAAATTGTGGGAAAGTACCAAACTGGCTTTAGAAGTGGGAAATCTACAGTGGACCAATTTTTTTCCTGAGGATTATCATATAGAGGGGGATTGAATACAACATGTCAACCTACCAACTTTTTGTGGATTTCAAGAATGCGTACGATAGCATTAATAGATCTAAAATCTACAAAGCTCTTGAAGAAATCTAAAATCTACAAGGAGAGTGCTCAAGCGAGTTTCAGGCCGATAAGGGATTGCGACCAGGTGATGAATTGGCATGTCTGCTTTTCATTTTAGGACTTGAAAAAGCAGTAAGGGTCTCGAAAGTACAGACGTTAAGAACTATTGCCAATAGAAGTGTCTAGATACTGGGCTTTGCAGACGATATTGATATAGTTGCAAGATCGAAATCTGAGCTGAGTAGCGCATTTCTGGCAATCTAACTTCGCCGTTGGGCCTCGAGGAGAATGAGGCTAAAACAAAATATATGGTGGTAAAGGCCGACGGAGCTCAGCAAAGTGAAAGTTATACAGAAATAGGCCCTTACAAATCTGAAAGAGTTCACCTACCTCGGATCCCTAGTAACATCGAGCAATGACATGTCCAAGGATACAGGGAAAAGGATTGCGGCACCCAACCGTTGCTATGGCTTGAGGAGGCAGATAAGGAGCCATCTACATACGAGGCAGACTAAAGCACGATTGTATAAAACTTTGATTAGACCGGTGTTAACCTATGCCTCACATACATGGACGATGACAGAGGCTGATGAAAATAACCTCCTTTTAATCGAACGGAAAATTTTGCGACGAATATACGGCCCTGTAAAAGGAGAAGTTTGACGAGGCGATGGAACCGGGAGTTTAATGACTTGAAAAACCATGACCGAGTGTCGTTGACTTCATAAAACTGGGAAGATTAACTTGGGCCGGCCATGTGATTCGGATGGAGGAAGGTGAAATTCCAAAAAGAGTGCTTGAGGGTAGGATTAACCGTACCAGAAGGAGAGGCAGCCCCAGACTGAGGTGGGTGGATAGTGTGGCGACTGACTCCATGCTAGGCACACCAAACTGGAGAGCAGCAGCAATTGATCGAGCTGGATGGTGGGAGTTCCTAGAGGAGGCCAAGACGCACCCCCGGGTTGTAGCGCCATATACATATATAAGAGACATTTCATATAGGAACTAACTAAGTGACTTATTTACTTTTATTTATTTATGGATTAACATTATAATTTATTGATTATGGACTACATCTAACTTAGAAACTACTCTCTTACATACTATAAAGTAACTATACCTTTTCTACCTCCTATCTTCTCCCCCTAATCTTAGAGTCGATATATATATACATATAAAAGAAGAGGGGAGATGAAGGAAGTTACGGAAGATATAAAATGATGCACAATGATATACAAGATATACGATACGGTAGATGTTTCAGAACTTAAGGGTTAAACCCCCAGAAGTATGCACAATAACCTTAGATCATCTACCCCATACTATGATCCGTCAACTATTATATATTAATATATCATAAGATGTTATTCCATAGTATTTCTATTCTTTAACGTCTCACGATTATTATTAGATACGTCATTTTCATGTTATATTCAAAAAAATGTTTTATATAAAATAAAAAAAATTGTCTATTCCAGCCAGACACATCCGGTTAGATTTCTGAATCCTCACTTTTTAAACTAGATATATTCTGATTAGTACATATATATTGTATTTCTTTTTAACATTACGATTAAACTATTTTGAATTTGAACGAATGAACTATTTACAGACATATTGTAAAGGTTGTTAACTTATTATACGGAAGGTCTGAGGACGACAAATTCAGAGCTGTGTAGACAAAAACAAAGTATTGGATTTCCCCTTATATAATTTTTATTTATAACTCGCTAGTCAATTTATTCACTTATAGAACAATGAAAGGAAATTTAATATGTAAAGTTTAACAGAGATTTTTTCGTATTGATGTTTCAAAAATGATTTTCTCATTAAAAATTATTATTTATAAATTTAGCAGTGGAAGGCAGCAATTCAGTAGTGACCAGCTTCTATTCAGTCAACAATTGGGAGATCACCTTACTTTGCCTCCTCATGATAATCCAGCACCTTCGAGTATGATGAGAGAATGTCCCTTGAAGTACTAATGGCTCATCTTCACATAATATTTTAAACTGTTGTGCAGTATCTGACGCTTTGCGCATGAAATTGTAAGTCTCAATAAAATATAGCATTGTGTTCGCTCTTCAGAAAGGAAAAAAATTCTGTCAGTTACACCGCCGTTTTCTACCTTAAAATTATGATAGATCGGCAAATGACAGTCTAGTCACCATCTACTTTTAATTTCTTCAGCACTCACTTTGACACAAACTGCAGGTCTACAAAAGTATTCTACAGTCAGTACTAACATAAGGTACACAACTGTAGGAATATAAATTTCTTTAATTAAACGCCTTTATCGGTTTCAGAATAGCATGCTAAGGACGATAACAGGACCTAAACATTAAAAACTAGAGAGAGAAGAGCTATTTAATAACTCTAAACTACCTGGGATCGCCAAATCTAACCGAATGTATCACATCTAAATCCTGGATTCGCTAAATTCCAACTCTTTCTTTAATACTTTGCTACCAACACCAACTCCAATGCGCTGACAAAAAGTTTCTGATCATCCTCATCAGCACGAAACACAACAGTATCATTAGATGAAATAAAAACATTTTTCGAGTGTTCGGAATACCTAGTTGCTGGATTTGAGCCCATTGTTTCAGATATGAGATTTTCACGTAAACTTCAATCGGGGCATCTATATTAAGTTTCCTACAAAGTGCTAGCATACAATTTTAAAATAAAAGTAATGCCGAAGAGAAGGAGTATCATGGTTCAAACTGATCCATAGTTTTGGAGAACCTTTTGCTTCTAATATAGGTTTGTCCCCTTTAAAATTAAAATATAGACCAGTAAAGAAACTTTAGTAACTGCTTAAGTCCATTCTAGATGGAGTTAATTAATTTCAGTTTTTCATTATTAGGAGTTTTCGGCAACATATTAATACACGAAGTTAAAAAAAAAAATTATAAACGAATTTTTATTCTTTTTTTTTATAGTTTTCTTCTTTTTTTTCTTATGCCGGGGTCGTTGGTCGTTCGACCATCCGATATCTTGCTGCCCAATATAAATTAGATTTTTTCAAATGCTCATTGGCAAATGTCTTATTTCTTATGTCTATCAGAGCAGGACATTTGTCTAGGTGGTCTCCATCCATTCTCCCTTGGTTGCATAGTACACATGTAGGATCATGAGCCAAACCTATCTTGTGGAGATGACTCTGTAGATAATCGCGGTCAGTTGTCAGGCGGAAGCAGGCTACTGCTTCTCTTCTTGGGAGCTCAGCTGGGATCGGGTTTTCTATTAGACATTTGTATATTTTCTCTTCCACCTTGTCTGTGCCTGTTTTTATTGTTTCCTCCTTAACTATGGTTCTTATCATTCGCCGTATTGAGTCGTAGGATTTTGGATGGACTGGTTGTGGCAATTCTGCTCCTCGCTTGGTAAGATTGTCAGCTTCTTCATTTCCTGAAATCCCGCAATGACTTGGTATCCACTGTAGGACCACATTAGTGCCTCAAAGTGTCAGGTCGTAGAGGAGCGATTTGCATTCCAAAACAGCACTTGTTAGGGAGTCATTCAAGCTAGTAACAGCAAGGATAGCTGCTTGAGAGTCGATGAAGAGAGCAACATTTCGATCTTGC
This sequence comes from Troilus luridus, assembly GCA_964056705.1. Classification (NCBI taxonomy): domain Eukaryota; kingdom Metazoa; phylum Arthropoda; class Insecta; order Hemiptera; family Pentatomidae; genus Troilus; species Troilus luridus. Next base: position 91,518,654 of record OZ057412.1, on the reverse strand, counting down.
CTTCTAGACAATTTTCTTAAAGCGATTAGGATAGCTGCTATTTCACCATCGAGGTTTGTACCTTCCTTCCCTACTGCAGCGCTGAATTGGAAATCCCTTGAGTAAACCCCTGCTCCGGCATTTTAACAGCTGATTCAGCTGATCCATCGGTATAGATGTGAAGCCAATTCCGTGGCGGGTACTTTTGAGCTATCGTTTCTAGGACTATTGTTTTGAGCTCATAGCCGGGTATTGTTTTCTTATCAACCTTATGGGGGTATAAGTACCATTTTAATAATTTGAAAACAAACTCTTCTATGAACAAAAAAAAAACACTAATTATGACAAACCTAATAATATAACTAATAAAACAAAATTATGTTTTTCTATTTCGTCACATCCTTCAATGGAGATCTTGAAACTTCTGTTCGTGGCATTGTCCTTAGTAGCATTCTGGTTTCTTAAGTCCTTATTTACTATTTTCAAAATTCATAGCTTCTTTTTTATTGTGTAAAATTTATATCAGAATTTTTCACCTATCAGATTTAAGCAATAGTTTGGCTCAAATTTTAAATTGTTGCTAAAAACTTGCTGACGTTACTTGCTATATAGAGAAATGCCCCCTGCCCTGTTTCCTATTATTTTTGTAGCAGCTTTAATTTCTCGAGTGAGCGAATCAAATCGTATGGGATGGAGCCTTTAAGGATATCAATTTTATACTGTCCAGTCTAACACTATTGTGTGGTGTTTAATTGTCTTAACAATCCCCATATATATTGCTCCGTAATTGTAAAATATTTTAACCAAAAACACTGGTTTATCAGGTAAGGGACAATTCCAATTATACATTCTAACAATTTGATTATATAGCCTTCGTTTTTTGAAGTTTCGTCCTTTGATGGTAGTGATTCTGAGTTTTTTAATCATTTCCATTCAGTATTCATTATAATCACTCAGACTTCTTTAAAATGGAGTCTCCTACATATTCGAACAGGAACTTTACAATGTTTTTTAATTATATTGAACAAAAATACAGCATCTATTTGTATTGATAGTATAATTATTTATATAAGACTTTTGGATTTTGTAAAATTATTAAGTTATGCTTTCGTATATTTTCAGTTTGTATCTTTCTAGCATATTAGCTTCTACAGCAATTTTTTGGATAAAACAACCTAAATAAATGACCAGTTAATCATTTACTTCCGACTTCCATACATCTGTTATTATACGCTATAGCCGATTCTTAACCGTATAAGCTACGTTACTAGAGAAAAAAAAGCTGTTATTATAATACCATATGTTTTTGAAATTGTGTTGTTTCATATAGTAAGGATTGAACTTGTTCCTAATAAGTTTATTTTAAGTTGATATGGAATATGTTGTAAGAACATATGATCGAAGTTATAGTGAAACAGGTTAGTTTTATGTGTCACTAAATTAACTTCAATTTATGTTTTAATACTTTATATTTCTTTTTAAAAAAGTGTTGTATTCTGATCGTACAGATTAGATTTAAGATTAAAGTGGTAAAAGTGCGGTTTTTATCGCCAGCCATGGGCGAAGCGTCTACTTCTTCGCAGGCGGTAAGTGAAATGGAGTCGGACAACATTAATTTAAGTAGTAATAATAACAATACTGGTTCCTGGGAGCTTGTTACTGGTCGAAAACGACCTTTACCAATTGAACCGGACCTTACAAGACAGAAACGACAAACGCCAATTCCAACACACAATAAATTTCAAGCCCTAACCTCAACACCGGACGAACCATCAGAAAATTCCACAAAACCAGTCTTAAACCAGAAACCACCCCCAATTTATATTAACGGTGTAGAAAATTTCTCAGCACTAGTTACATTCCTAGAAGAAAAAGCCGGACCAAATACTTTTATTGTCAAATCTACACTGAAAGGTGTAACTGTTTATCCAGATACACCTGAAACGTATCGAAAATTAAATGCAAGCCTTAGAAGAGAGGGGGCGGATTTTCATACTTTTCAGCTCCCACAGGACAGATGCCCGAGGATAGTAATTAAAGGCCTTCATCACACTACACCGATTAGCATCATCAAGGAGGCACTGAAACAGAAAGGTTACGAAGCTTCAAACGTAACCAACGTTATATCCAGATTCAAAACACCTCTCCCAATGTTCTTTGTGGATATAACTAAAGAAACATTCACAGAGAATGTTTATGATATAAAATGCATTTATTATACTAAAATAAATATCGAGGAACCGCGGAAAAAAAAAGACATCCCGCAATGTCTAAGGTGTCAGCAGTATGGTCACACCAGAGGTTACTGTAACCACCCACCAAGGTGTGTAAGGTGTGGCGGGCATCATGATAGCAGCTCATGTACAAAAACTAGAGAAACCCCTGCTACCTGTGCCAATTGTGGCGGCCAACACCCTGCCAACTATAAAGGTTGCCAAACATTGAAGAACCTCAGGGTTCAGCGTAGCTCCAGGAAATACCACCAGCGACCTACACCACCTCAACAAATTCAGTTACCACCGGACCCACAGGAATTCCCAGCCCTACGACAACCTTCACAGCACCATCGTCTGGGACAACCGCAGAACGACATCGGAAATCAGCAGATACTAAGGAGTCAACCTGCAACGAAGTCGACACCACAACAACATCATGTTCCAACAGGTATGATGAATAACACTACTCAGCCGGTACCCCCCATTGATAATGCTCCTCCTCAACTTTTTCAAATTTTAAATGGCCTAAATAACCTTATCCACCCTCTTTTTATTCTCCTCCAACAACTAACTCAAGTCACACAAGCCTGGAGCAACAGCCATGCCCCCTAATTTCTCAACAGCTGGCTCCTTGTCAATTCTCCTATGGAACGCTAACGGACTGATGCAACACCGGACGGAACTTGATTTATATTTACATGAAAAAAGGACAGACATAGCACTTATCACTGAAACACATCTTACGCCACGATCTAAAGTATTTATTCCAGACTATACTATTTACAGGACTGATCACCCAGACAAAACGGCACACGGTGGCACCGCCATTATCATCAAATCGTCATTAAAACACAATCCTATTCACTTACCCATCACACCACACTTACAGTCAACTGGCATCACATTACAAACAAAAGATAAAAACATAACGTTTGCTGCTGTGTATTGCCCCCCTAGGTACAAGCTTACATCTTCGATGTTTTCTGAGTTTTTTAAACGCTTAGGTCGATCTTTTATCGCAGGTGGTGATTTCAACGCGAAACACAAATGCTGGGGTTCAAGATTGTGTACCCCAAGAGGTAGGAACTTGTGGTATGCTCTTCATGAACTTGCATTAGATACTTCAACTCCTAATTCTCCCACTTACTGGCCTACTTCTAGACGTAAAACCCCGGACTTACTGGACTTTTTTATTACAAAAGGACTTAGAACAGTATACAAAACTGTAAATACGAGTTCTGACCTTTGCTCTGATCATTCTCTAGTCCAGATGACCCTATGCGAAGAACCTTCTGAGGCACAAAAAAGGCCTGCGCTCACACAGGGTATAACTGATTGGGGATTATATAGATCTTACCTTAACTCTGACCTCACAATCCCTGTTTCAATAAAAAACGAGACAGAACTAGAGGAGGCAGTGGAGAAGTTCACTAGAAGTATTCAAGAAGCAGCGTGGTCAGCATCAAAACCGAGGTGCAGGAAATTAGATAACTTACCAAGCTACCCACAGTATATTAGAGATCTGATCAGAGCCAAGAGAAGAGCTCGTAAAAATTGGCAAACCAACAGACAACCTTCAGATAGACGGACATTTAATAAACTAAATAATGAACTGAAACGCCAAATTAGCAAATTTAACAGGTCAAACTACGACAATTACATTAAATCCCTTTCGACAGACGATGGAAGTTTATGGAAGCATACCAAAAGACTCTTAAAACATCGTGAGATGTCAGCACCTCTTAGAAAAGAAGATGGCTCTTGGGCTGTGTCGGACGAGGAAAAATCCGAGCTCTTTGCCGACCATCTTTCTTCCGTATTTACACCACATACTGACTTTTTAAACACAGAACACGAAAACTTGGTAAATAACACACTTGACATTCCATTACAACTAACACTGCCACCGCCCTCATTCACTCCCACAGAAGTAGCAGAAATAATTAGACACTTACCAAAACGAAAAGCCCCGGGCTATGACTTAATAAATGCTGAGGTGCTCCAGCAAATGCCTAGGAAAGCTCTAGTGTTTTTAACGACAATCTACAACTCAATACTTAGAACTACAAAATTCCCTATACAGTGGAAATACTCTTTTGTAACCATGATTAAAAAACAAGATAAAGATATTAGCAGCCCTTCCTCGTACAGACCTATTAGTTTACTCTCCATTTGTTCAAAAATTTTTGAAAAATTACTTTATCCCCGATTATTAAAGTTACTGACAGACAAAAATATAATCCCTCACCATCAATTCGGTTTTCGGAAATCACACTCAACAACTCAACAATTACACAGAGTAACTGACTACATATCGACAGCACTAGAGCAGAAGTTATATGCAACTGGAGTGTTTCTGGATGTCGCCCAAGCATTCGACAAGGTCTGGCACCAAGGGCTTCTCTTTAAACTCAAGACTGTACTACCACACACTTATTATCTAATTCTTCACTCATTCCTTGCTGACAGATTTTTCTCAGTCCGACAGGGCTCAGAGCTATCTTCAATAAGACCGATCTTAGCCGGCGTGCCTCAGGGATCAATACTGGCACCGCTGTTGTACATAACATATACACACGACATTCCACTAAGTACTGACATACTGACAGCAACCTACGCAGACGACACTGCCATAATCACCAAACATCAAGACGCGACGCAAGCCTCACTAAACTTACAACATAACTTACAAAAGTTGAATGAGTGGTGCCAACTATGGAAAATTAGACTGAACCACGAAAAGTCACAACACATCACTTTTACTCTTAGACGTGAAACATGCCCTCCCATTTACCTTAACAACTCATCTATCCCGCAGACAGATAAAGTACAATACCTTGGACTAACGTTTGATAGGAGAATGACATGGGGTCCTCACGTTAAGATGAAACGCCAATCACTGAACCATAAGCTCAATTTAATGTACTTACTATTCAGGAAAACCTCCAAATTAGATATAAAACAGAAACTAAACACGTACACTTACCTACTAAAACCAGTTTGGACATATGCATTACAAATTTACGGGATCGCTAAACAGACTCACAGAAAACGACTGCAGACTTTTCAATCAAAAGTACTAAGACTTATCACCAAAGCACCATGGTACGTCAATAACAAAACTCTGCATACTGACTTAAAAATACCAACGGTTGACGAACATATACGAACATACTACAAACGTTTTCAAGAAAAACTACACGGACATCCAAACCCGTTAATAGAACGAATGGCCTCTACTCTCATGCCTGAGAACACTAGGAGGAGATTAAAAAGAACGTGGATGAGGGATTTGCTATCATAGGAAATTGAATCAAGCCAAGGGAGAGGTACCGCTGGGTACTGTTCTTCTTCATGCCTTTCAAGTCATTGTATCATGTTCTTGTTTTTTACTGTCAGACTATCTGCTGATTGTCACTGTTTTGACAGGTGTAGATAAAAATATAAAGAGAAAAAAAAAAAAAAAAAAAGTTGATATGATAAAATGTTATACTCGTAAAACTATCAGAACCATTTTTAAACGACAAACATGTGAGTATTATAGAATTGCAAATAAAAAACTTAACATTGGAAGAAAGTACCAAACTTTATATATGTTTTTTTAATATAGTTTTTTAATGAATAACCTTAAATAACATATCAAAGTGACGTATGTACGGAAGGTAGTTTTTAATAGTAGTTTTGGAGGTAATTTCCTACAAATCTTTTTTTTGCATTTTCAGTTATTTGTTTAACTTCAAAGTTCATTATTATCACACATTTATTTCATTCGTTGTGTACGCCCTCTGCCATATGTTACATTGTACATAATATAACATTGTTTATAGATTGTAAACAGTTTATTCGGATATAATTTTTAGTAAATAAAACAAAGCAACTCTTAATTTAATTTGTAATTTGCATCAAGTACTATTGGTAAAATCCCGAAGACGGTATCAGCCCGAAGACGCTTAAGACACACAAGACTAACTGAGGACTATCAAGCGTTCAGGGCTCTCCGCAATTTGACATAGTCGACAATCAGGCAGGCAAAAACCAAATACTTCCACGAAGCCTTTTCATCTGCTCCCGATTCTAAATCCAAATGCCATCTCCTTCGAAAGCTTTCTCTCCTTAATTCATCTTCTTCTAGGTCCTTCCAGCCTCTCCCGATGAAATAAACTCGTATTTTTTGTCCACCTCAGTTAATAATTCAAATTCATCCTCTCCCATATTTTCCCTAATGCCATCTTTCAACCCTGACAACTTTTACTTCGCTGACATTTCACCCAACGACATTATTTCCTCTGTTCTGAAATCCCACTCCAACTCCACTGGCTTCGATGGGATTCCTGTCAAACTTGTAAAATCCTGCCTTATCTGTATTATACCTGTCCTACTCTTTATATACATTTTTCACTGGAAAACGCAGTATTCCCTACCTCTTGGAAAAAAGCTATAGTCCACCCTATTAACAAATCCTCTAACCCTGTCTCACTCAAAGACTACCGCCCAATATCATTTCTCTCCGCCCTTTCTAAGCCTCTAGAAAGAATAGTCCAGTCACAAATGTCAAATTTCCTCGAACAGTCCAACCTCCTTGACCCACTTCAATCAGGTTTCCGTCCCGGTTTCTCCTCACAATATGCACTTACAAAAATCACCAATGACATACATACTGCTGTGGACGACATTAGACTAACAGTGCTTATCCTTCTTGACTTTTCTAAAGCTTTTGATTCCTTGGACCATTCAAACTCAAATCACTGTCCTTTTCTAACAGTTCCAATCCTGCCTCTCTGATAGATCTCAAGCAGTTTCCATACCTAATTATCCCCTTTCCACTTTCCTCAGGCGTGACACAGGACTCCAAGCATCTCTCCTCTTCTGTTCATCTGCTATAATAATGATCTTCCTAAATTTGTTCACCACTGTTCCCACCATCTATAAGCGGACGACTTCCAAATATATTTGTCCTTATTTCCTTCTGAGCTATTAATTGCGTTTGCCAGTATTCAGGAAGACCTAGATAGGATCAGTGCCTGGGCAAAGCTGAACAAACTGGAACTGAACGCAATGAAAACTTATGCCATTGTTTTCGGTTCCAATGCCCTCCTTTCATCCATCCACATCCTCCCGACATTAATCCTAAACGATCTGTGAAAAACCTAAGCATCACCATCGACTAAAACCTTTCTTGGAAATCCCACATCGCCCAGATATCCCGACGGTCAATTAGTTCCCTGAAGTTATTCCATCGTTCTCGTCATCTCCTTACACAATCTTCCCGTAATCTTCTCGTATCTTCTCTCATCTTCCTCTACTTTGAATATTGCAGCGTGGTATACGGAGGCCTTTTTAAAATGCTTGAAGACAGACTAAAGAGAATAATGAATCGCTCTCTAAGATTTGTGCTTGGTACTCCTAGGCGATCGCGCGTGTCCCACCTTTATGATGAGTTAAAGTGGCTGTTCCATCCCTTCCGAAGACAATATTTCCTCTGTTCATTCTTATACCAATCTTAGTCTCAACACCCTTCATACATCTATAGTCTCCTCCGATTCAAATCCTCAGTTTGACACCATAAAGCAAGCTCTCGCCTTTTCGATCTTTATATGCGTTCACACAGAACTAAATTCGAACGTTCCTTTCTCGCCCACTCCACCACAGTGTGGAACTCAATCCCTCCTAATATCCGTCATAGTCCCTCACTATCATCATTTAAATCCTTGCTTTTCCAATGCCTCCCAGCTTCCCAAAAAGATGCTCTTTAAGTAGGTCAGTCATTTGCTTAGAATTTAATGTATAGAATAATTCATCGTGTTATTTAGTTGTTTTAATTTCGTTTTTCAAGAATCTGTACATCATGTAAAGAAATTATTGTATGCTAGCTCGCGCATTTAACAAAAGCTATGGATTTATCAATTCCCTTTAATTGCTTAATATATTGTCAAGATTTGTACTGTTTATTTACTTATTATTATTTTTGTTTAAAAATTTCTTTTAAATTGTTTACTGTCACTTTTTAAACGCTTTATGGTTTGTAACATTTATTCTTCTGGCCAGATAAATATTAAGTTTCTTTTCTGTTCATATCTGTTATTCTAAAGGGACTTAGTCCCAGAATAAAGTTACTTTTCTATTCTATTCTGTAATATTTTTCGAATGAACCACCTATTGTTACCCTTTTCGAATCGATTTTAGTAAACTAATTCTCACGTTACAACAGTGAGGTCACGAAAAATGAAAACGGTCTTTCTTCTAGCATTTTCCTTATATTTTTACTCTACTGACTCCCAATTACAAAATGATTATCATTTTTGCGTTATTTCCCAGGTTCCAACTACGGGTTTTCTCATTAATTTCGATAGTTAAATGTAGTTAGTTAAGAATGAAATATTATTGGGGAGGGAGTTTGTGTTGATGACACAAATTTGTTTTTATAATCTTCCATTGTTATCCAGCTAACATTATCAATGTTTTTAGTTTTGTCTCTGCCTTTTCATCTTTTCTAATTGCTTAACATTTTTTTGTTATTGTTAAATCGTTACATTTATAAAATCAACAACTTACTGGTTTTTTTTCAGTAGTTAGGTTTTGGCGCCAATGAATACAGACAACATAACCTTTGTTTGTAAACACTTATGTGTCAAGTATAGAATTTTATTGATAGCATTAGTATTTTTATCTGAAGCGATGTAAACTTTTATATGTAGTTTTACATAAATTTTAGGCTGTATGTATTGAAATTAGATAAACTATGAAATGTCACTTACAGATGGATATGAAGAATCATCCCCGCATTTTTCAAACCGACTTGGAAGAGATTTCTTTGATGTCCCTTGTCTTGAACTTGCCAAATCATTGTTAGGAAAGGTATAGAATGTTCTTTTTTATTGGCATGACAGGTTCTGTCAATGTGTTACCCCTCCAATTTATTGGTTAACTGTATTGTTTGTATTATTTAGATTTTAGTTAGAAGAGAAGATGATATTGCTCTCAAAGGTCGTATTGTGGAAACAGAAGCCTATATTGCTGGAGAAGATTTAGCATCTCATTCTCATCATGGTAAGATGACTGAAAGAACTGCACCAACATTTATGGATCCTGGTACCATTTATGTAGCCCGTGTCTACGGCATGTATCATCTCTTTAATATTTCCAGTCAAGGTCAGTATGATCATTAGCTTTGTTGTAACTCTATACAACTTACTTCATCTATATACAACTACCTCATTGTTTTAATATTTAGTCAATAATCGCCCCAGGGGTACCCTAAAGTTACACTTAAGCTACCTCAAATTTGTTGGGTGGGCCAAGGCCAAGATATTGTTACATCTCAATACAGTAGAATAGGATTTTAGCTAAAATGAGCCAACCACTTTTTCTAAAAATTATTTATGTTTGGTGGCAAAGTGAATTGATATAGTAAAAAAGAGCGATATAGCTAGAATCCCATCCTCCCTACCACAGTAATTTTCTTCACTTAGCTTTAAATCCAAAAGTTGTGCCTTTAGGCTTCTTATCCTTGAGAGTTAAACCAGCATTAATTCCACTTCAACCAATCCATGTGGAATGATTTGGTTTGAAATTGTTAAATACTATAAAACACATGTTTACATGAGCATGAATTATTACCTTTCAAGAAAAACACTTTGAGAATCTCTGATTTTTACTTTATAGTTATAGCCTGCAATCTAATCTAAACCATATAAGTGACTAATGGAAACACTGTAGTCTGGAATATTTAAGATAAAGATTATAAAGTCGCGGTGATCATTCCAGTTTTTATTTACGGTAGTATAAAAGCTATGTTTTTTAGATTTCAGATATTGCTCTCACAATTGTCGATTTTCTGTTAGTTGGGTCCTTCTTTTCTTATCTTGTTAATCTTTTAGTTTAATTACTCCACTTAAACCAAGGAAGATTCATAGATTGTTCTATGAAATCCTTAGCATTTTAAGACCATCTTGCTGATCATAACAGTATTCCAGATTTTTACTCACAGATATCCGGTTGTTCATCTACACTTATCAAACACATTCATAAACTTCCAAGAATGCAAGAAAATCTTCTAAAATATATGTCATTTTAGTCTTGGCTCATTCAGTTTTATGGGTAGCTTATGTGAGTTAGTACCACTTTTAAGTCAAAATGGGGCTTCTCGTGTCTCTTTAGGTGCCCATTAGTGGTTCTCTTTAATTAGTATAGTTTACCCTTAAGACCCATTAAAAAATAGATTATTTTATGTTTTTTATTTGCCTCAATCGCTAAATTCCAAATACTAATTCAATATATCTTTATTGTCACTTTAATGAATAAATTTCCTTTAATGCATTAAAACTACTTAAAAGGAGATGGAGCTTGTGTCCTGCTGAGATCTTTGGAACCCATTTCTGGACTTGAAGAAATGAAAAGGAAACGATCCTTTTTCGGAAAAGGCGCTAAGAAACAGCTCAAGTCTTACAGGTTATTTTTTGTTAATATGACAAAGTAATAATAATACTAATAGTAATAATAATGTTAATTAAAGTGACAAAAGAACAAATGTTTGTGCTGAAATATATTTGTTATGAAAATTTGTAGAGCTTCATATCAATTGATTCACTAATGTATATTTTTTATGAAATAGGTATCTATTTTTATGAAATCAGAGGAAAGTGGGTGGGTTACCAGCAATTTTCACATTTAAGGCTAATTGATGAATGAAAAAAAAAAAAATGTTAGTTTTACTGTAATTCTATTTATGAAACAAAAAAAAAAGTATGGGTCAATGAATCATATTCTCAGTAATTTTGAAGATCAGCGAGTTTATGAAATTTAAGCCTCCGTATTCCAGTTTAACATGTGATGAAAATACTAATATTGTTCAATGTCGCCAGTTGCTAGTTTTTTTGGAGGCCGTAAAACTATTGAGAAAGAACTGTTCAAATCTTAAGATATAGAGACAAGATCAAAAAGAAAATGTCATATATTCTTTTTGTGATAACTTTGGTGTGAATGATGTTGAGATAAAAAAATGACAGAGTACCAAAGGAGTTTTAGCTGTGTTAGGAATATATTCAGGCTTAGCAGTATTCCATAACACATCTAAAGGTTCAGGCTTGTGATGAAAGGTTTATAGGGGTATGTACATAGCAAGGATATTGACAAAATCGTTCTTAAACATGACTATGTCAACTACATAATCAGTTGAAGAACGAAAACATACCCCATTCCAATCTAGGGGTTCAAGACTCTAGAATGTGATTTTACATTGTAGCAAAAATATTATTTAAATTAATGACGGAGTTTTATCTATTCTGCTGGTTTAGCTGGTCATGTCTTAGTCCCAACCAACTATTAATTTATATATATACACAATATATTAAAAAAACCTGTAACACTACAGCCCATGGAACAGTTATGGAGGGAAGTAATTTGTCCTAAATCACGCTCAATCGCCCCAATTTTTCCCCCTTATTTTAGGTACCCACTTTATAGAGTCTGGGTGAGCCCCTGGAGGGTCTTAGTCCCATTGGATCCATCTCTGGCCACTAGCAGATTAAATAGGTCTACCAGAGAGCGGGATTTAAACCCAGGACCTTCGGCACTGGAACTCAGTGCTTTACTACTAATTCTTATCACCCTTATCTCAACAATTGATGATTGCTGTACTTCACCAGGCAAATAAGATTACAAAAACATTATAACTTTATTTATTTCTCATTTGAAATAAAATCTTTATTGATTTTTTTCTTTTATACCAATGTCATTAAAGAGTTTTCCATAAAAGTTATTCTTAGTTTTCATGTTAGAAAATGTGAGATTGTTTGGAGACACTTGGTACATCTTGCTTTTCAACCAAATTATGATTGGCATATGCAAATAATCTTGGTATCTTTAAACACTATATCTATCAAGCTATGATTTTATATATAAATTTATCCTTTTATATATTTTTACAGACTTCATTGCTCAGTTTTCTGAACCCTGGGCTCAAAATGTCGAGGTGTGTCATCCAACTCCATCATAATCATAGAGTTAGTTGACACACTTTGGAAAAACTTGTAAAATACTTAATTTCTGTTAACACTATAGACAAGGATTTGTATTGGAAAACATTATAAAGGAACAATCAATGGAACAAAATTTAAATCAAATTTTTCAATATTTTTCTGTCTTTATATTTAAAATAATATTCACAATATTTCATTTCACTTCAATAATATATTTTAAACATTATTAGCCTATCAACCTCAAAATGGCTGCCATAGTTCTAGAAAGGCAAAATTGGTAATAGTAAATTTTATGGCTATATACATCATTCATTGAGGTTTGAGTGTTAAAAATTATTGACAGATAAATCAATAATTGTTAATGTTTTTTAAGATTTAACAAGCAATCTCTTTCATGTCATGTTTTATTTACTTGTGCATAAATTTGTGTTAGTTTTTTTTAATTTAAAAAAAAATCATGTTTTGATTTATATATATTTTTTTTAATTATTTAAACAATTTTTTTTTTATATAGGTTACATGAAGTTTGTAATGGTCCTTCCAAACTTGCAATCGCCTTTTCTATTGACACAAAATTTTCTGGTGATGATCTGGTTAAATCAACACAAATTTGGTTAGAGCCTGGTCCCGAAAAAGTAAATGATCAAGAAATAGTTGAATGTCCTCGTATAGGAATTGATTTTGCTGGTCCAGTTTGGGCTCCAAAACCTTTCAGGTAATTTGTTTAGAAAAATGAAAATCATTAAGTTGTTATATTAACTAACTCATGTAGGAAGTTACCTTCTTCCTAAATAATGAAAACTATGATTTCTATTGTTGTGAGTTTTACTCACATCTTAACTTTTTCACAGATTATTTTTTCCCTTCCCTATAACATATATGAAAGTCATCACATCATATATAAATCTTGAGAAGATTTATAAAAAGCTGTTTTAAATTGTATTTAAAAATGTTGAGTATTGTTTGTTTTTTTATTTCTACATTTCTCCATGTAGGTATTTTTTTATGTAAACACATCTTTCTTTACGGATATTTATTAAAGCTACAGCTAAAATATACAAATTTAATGCATTTCAAATCCTGTATAATAGAATTCCTCCACTATGAATCTGTATACCAAATCAGTACTTTACACTTTCTATTATAATTTACATAATTTATTATTTTTGTTATTTGTTACTTAAATATTACTGCTTTCCTCTATAGCTGAAAAAAAGTCATAAAATACTCTGTACATAAATTACTACAAAATCAACAAATCAAGATTGTTTTTTTAAGAAAAGAATAATAAATAATACATTTGTCTATATCTGCCCACTGCATTTAGAGCATTAATGAAAGTTTTTATGTACTTAAAAATATTTTATTCGTACTTTTAGCAGTTCTTTCCATAATTATAAGCTACTTCTTGTTTCAGATTATTATAGAAGTTAATATTTCATTTTTAGAAATTCTATTTCTCATTAAAATAAATGAAACAGGAGCGAAGTATATTCCTACATTCCCATTAATTTTCTTAGAAACCATTATATATTCAGTCTAAATGTTAATGGTGCTCCGTGTATGTTCAATATTCAAACCATCTTATTTGGGATAGGGACACCTCTATTGATATCAAAAAATGGGACTGTCATTAAAAGAAATGTTGGTATTTATTAAGGATTACAAAAAAGTAGAATATGTTAATAGTAAGCATATTCAAAACCGGAAAACAGAAAAAATTCAACATGATCTAGTGTGACATTTTTAGAAGTAGATTGAGAAAAGTTATTGAAAAATAACCACATATGAACAGTAAATGCATAATTGTTTTATTTAATGTTAGTGTTATTTTTAAATTTACCTCTTCTTAACATATCTCCGTATAAAGTACAAGTTATATATCCAGTCTACTATTTCAAATTTTTGCTGTTTTGAGTGACTATTTTATTTTATTTATTTGTTTCAGATTTTATTTAATGGGAAACAGTTGTGTAAGTAAACGGAATAAACATGATGAAGAAAAAATTAAGGCAATCATTAAAAATGACTGATTTTATTGTTTACTATATCAACCAACTATATGAATAAACTAATATTTTTTTAATCATTTGTTGCAATTAATTTGGATATTTGTAAATCCTTTTCCCCTGTAATTGTAGCATCAGTTGAAGGTTAGGTATCATCAATTGTAAATTGCTGTAACATAATACGACTCTCTAACATAAAAAATAAATAATTATTTACTTTGTAATATTGCTACAAATATAATTGATGTGAGCATGGAAATTAATAAAAATATAGTCATTACTATTCTGATCAGAAAGCTAATGGTACCCTGAAGTTCACAGTATTCTCTAAAACTACAAATATGTTAGTAATCTTTTAAGTAATTTCTTTAATTTTTCATTAACTCCAATCAATATAAATTTGAAAGCTCAACTAAAGCTATTTCTGTGAAGTGGAAGTGTAAGTACAAGTAATTTATTGATTTTTTTACTATGGAATGACATGGAATTAATTACTTTTTTTATGGATTAAATTACTCTTTTTTATGACATGGAATGTGAATACTGTTCCGTAGACTTATTTCTTTTTTTTATTTCAAAGCAAATGTTCATTGAAAAAAAAAATTATTACATTATATTATTTTATCCAAATACTACAGAAGGGTGTAACTGACTTCATTCTATGCTGTAAATAAGAAATGGAAGCTCTTTATTTCAGCTTTAAAAAGATCAAGGGGTATGAATAAACTATTAAAAAAAATGTTTATAAATATTATATTGTATACACCTGGTAGATATTTTAAATTAGTTTAGTATTCCATCAGATTTTTTACAATTTTTTAGCTAAAGTTTTCTTAATTCATTTTAATTACTAATGATCTAATTTCTATTTGGATTTAATGGTTTGATTTATCACAGTTTAATGGCTATCACAGTGTAATTAAAACTCCTTGGCTACATTAAGCAAACAAATGAGATCAACATCATATACTGTTTCTTCCTGATATGTTATGAGCCAGAGAAAATTTATTAGTGATATACATATATACAAGTGAGCAACACATATATTGTATAACAATTATCTCCATAGTTCTACTTACCAAATTACTATAAATAAATATAGTTATATTTTTAACAATAGATGGTAACTATTAGGTGTCATATTTCTTATCAAACCTTGCCTTTTTATTTCTTTCTTCTGATAGGTTTTCACTTTCATCAAAATTTCTTTTTCTCCGAATCCTATAAAAAAACTAGTTAATTAAACATATGTTTATCTGCAGTCCTAATGGATAACTATATAAGATTAATGTGATATTCCTAGTATCATTTCAAAAATAAAAAAGATTTTATCAAAGTAAAACCTAATTTTTATTTATGTACAATGACTTATATTATAAACACTCTAAAAAAAGGTATTGATATATCAGTCTGGCTCAAACCCAAAAAGGGTTAACCTCTTGTGCATTTTATTTGGTGTCTTTACAATGTGGTAGCAACTATTATTGTTTGATGTTTATGCCGCTTTTTGTTTGAGTTTTAAGAACATTTTTCCAAATACAAGTTATATTGAATGTTCGAACATAATTTAGTTTGAAATTTTTATCACTTGTTGAATGTGTATAATAATTTCTTTCTCAATCTAAGTGATAAATTTGTCAAAAATTAGAAAACGAACAGATATTATGTCCAAAATGGGTTAATTGTATTGAGGTAATTGGAATCATGTCATTTTCTTAGAACATAAGAGGCTAGGTCAGGTATTGGTTTGAAATGGAGCTATTGCTTACAATGAAACTCCATTTCAAGACCAAAAACTATGAGAATGACACAATTTCTCTTCCCTCAGCATTTGGACTTTAGAACATTGGACAGCAATTGACTTATTTTGGACAAACTTTGTCTTAACCACTCTTCACTGGGGATGCAGATATAATTATATATACTCATAAATATAAATAAATGGATATATACATATTCAAAATTTAGTAATACCACAAACTTATTAATCCCAATTTTTTTAGTTCAATTAACCTGAATCTAGTCAAAGTTTCAAGATTAAATGAAATAATTCACATTAAATTAATTATCTATATACCTATATGTAACTGAAGAATCATCGCAATACCCTGACATATGACTAAACTCGTTCCACATTAATCTAGGTGCATCATCGAAAACTCTGAAAACATTTGTAAAATGTAAAACAAGATAAATACCTAATTTATTAGGAATAAAATAACCATACAAACATACCTAAATAA
The DNA here is from genome assembly GCA_964056705.1 of Troilus luridus. Taxonomy (NCBI): domain Eukaryota; kingdom Metazoa; phylum Arthropoda; class Insecta; order Hemiptera; family Pentatomidae; genus Troilus; species Troilus luridus. The sequence continues at coordinate 91,502,230 of OZ057412.1, read as the reverse complement.
AAATATTTTTGTTTTGAAGATAAAAGATTTGTCCTGGCCGGGATTTGAACCCAGGTCGTCTGCATCTCTGGTGCAGTGCTCTAAACCACTGAGCTACCAGGGGTCGTATCCAAGCCAGACAAATCCTATAATCCCGTGTTCTCAAAATTTTTGTGATGTATGCACGGGTTGGTAGCTCAGTGGTTTAGAGCACTGCACAGTAGATGCAGACGACGTGGGTTCAAATCCCGGCCAGGACAAATCTTTTCTCTTCAAAACAAAAATATTTAATAATAATCACCATCAAAATAACAATTAATAAAAATTTTAATATTTCTTTTAATGAATTAATAAAACAAGATACCTTCTTAAAATGATAGCAGCTCTACGAGTTTTGACATCTTGTGGCCTTATACTATGTGTGATCCCATCGGCTGCAAATCCACTGTGAATAAGGACTAATTGAATTAATACTTTTATTTATTTCAATATATAATAGTAAGTATAAATACTACATAATTATCTTATATTCATTTTATTAAATAATACCTTAATTAATTTTATGAATTGTTTGAAGACTTACCTCAAACAAAGAACAGACCCTCTAAACAGAGGTAATGTAAATACTGGGTTTGAAACTCGTATTGGCTTAAAGCTGAATTTGCACCCAAACGACAATAAACAGTCACTAAAAAATGAGGCTGAGACAATCGGCCTAAAATGAAAAAAAAATGTAGTATAAATTAAGAAATTAAATTGCTTTGACTTGGTTGTTAATAATTTGTATAAAATGAGTGAGTATGTTAAGAATGATTATTTCATTAAAATTTGAATGTATATAATTTACAACAAATACCGCTCAAAAATCGATAATTTATGAAAAGACAACATTTAAAGAAACAATTAAAATCATCACAAATATGATAAATATTAATCAGAATAGTAATATTATATATAAATAATAATATTTATTACTAATAAATATTAATAATAGTAATCAGAAATTTCCTCCAATATTATCTACCTTTCAAATATTTGAGGAGGATCGATGTGAGAAACAATACAACCACCTGGTAGATACATATTTATTACTGCAGAGTTTATAAATCCACTTGGGAAAATACCAGCCGATTCGAGGGGTGTTATTATCAGGCGAGAGATCCAAACAGGAATTGGATCAACTTCTCCCTTAGGAAACAATACTTCTTCGCCAAATCCGTCTCCATAAGTATATCTTTCTCCAAAAAAATACCTAAATTATAAAAAAAAAAAATTGTATTCATAATATTTGCATATTATAATTTTATAATGTGTAGTGATATCTTCAGAATTGAATTTGTGTATTAACAGTCAAAAATAGTTATCCATTAATAAACTAAAAAATTGTATTAACAATGATTCAGTTTAAATGATGGATTATGTCTCGTTTAAACTCATTTACTTATTTTAAATAATATTAACCTTATATATATGAGGAAAAAAATGGCCAGGGTGGAGGTCAGAAGAAATTCTCTTAAATAAGGAGAACTATTTATTTTAAACCAACGTTTCGATCCACATTGCAGGGGTGTCAAGGGTTGGCAATCAACTGTCATCCCTTGACCTGAAGAACTCAATATAAACTGGTGGGGATAACATATCAGACAATAAAATTTGTTTAATTCACTACACACCAAAGATTAGTGTTACGGACACCATTTAACTGGTTGCCTCTTTAAGATTAGAAGTATAGAAAGAAAATTAAAACATGAAGGTCGATAGGTAATGGATGGATGGTATTGGTAGGAAAGAACAGAAGTGGGTTGCACATTAAAGAAAAGATAAATTATCCAGTATATTGATAAGTTATATATCAATAAAAAAAAAAAAGGGAGCATGGGTATAGAGTTCAAAAAGGTCTTAATATAATATTCTAATAAGTTAAAAAAAAAATAAATGCTTTCATTTTTTTAAATAAAGGAAATTTGTATGCTAAATCAATGTTCCTAAAATGTAATTGTTATTATATCTACAATTTAATCCCATATTTGTGGAGCTCAGTATAATGGACTGGAAATATAGCTACAGAAGAAAAATGGCTTATTCTTTAATTAAATTGGTAATATTTTGTATTTGTTAATAAACTGAAGATTTCAAGATAATTTGAAACATAATTAAGCTGCTTTCTGCGCCAAAAGAAAAACAAACAATGTATTGTCTTTAAGAAAGATAGTGCAAACAACTAGAGACGAAGGGGAGAATGGGTATTTAACCTTCTTCAACCTAAGAAAAGTGTTTTATTTTGTTCTCCCTGGAGGGAATGAAGTAAATCAAGGAGTGGTCCTTCAATGAACAAGAGTGTAAAATGTTTTTTTTTTTTTAAAGTGTGCCAAATAACAATTCATTGTCTTACGTAGAAGTCCCCTTTTCTTTACAGAATTTTTAGATGAAATACTCTCAAAGACGTTAGAAAAGAACATTCTGGCCTATTAATGGATGTAGACATTTTATTCCAATTTAAGACACTTGCATTTGTCATTGCTAATTATATCATCTTTATGGCAAATTCAAAGGAAAACTGATCAAGTACAGTTAAAAAGAGGTACTTCGAAAAAAGGTAGAAATAAATAGAGTAAAGTAAAGCAGATAGGAAGAAACATTGGAAAACTGAACATAACCTATAGGTCAGTAGTTAGCTGGAAATCAACATAATAATCAGAGATAACCCATTGACTAACAAAGCAAATAGTGTCTTCTTCTGAATTAATAACACAATAAGTGGCAAAATTAATGTCAGAAGATACACCAATGTAGTGATATTTAAAACAATATATATTTGTGGCCTCTGACCACAGATGCAAGCGGGTTGTGATAGTGGAGTGAGGCTCTAAGTGCCTATAGAAAAGAGAAGTATTTTTCACTTTCAATTAGTAATGTTTCATATTCAGTGGTATTTTATTATTACAGAGGTATGTATTTTTTATTACAAAAGTAATTTTTTAAAAAAAGTTTAAAATGCAGCAAACCTAAAAATAAAAAAATTTGTGAATATAAAAATACCTCACTTCAGCATCACACTGACATGTTAATCAGAACAGTTAATATTTTAATTTAATTAAAACTTAATGTTTATAAGTATTATGGTGGTTTCTAAAAAATAGTGGCTCTTGATAATCCAATATTATTCATTGGATGCAAACAAATTTTCAAAATTAATGTATTTATTTGTTTATCAACTGATAAAACTTACTTAATCCTGAGGCGTGTTTTGTCTACAGTGAAAGGTTTGAACTTTCCATTGTTAGCATCACTCATTACTTTTTCAATCTGTTTTTCAATTTCACAACATTCTTCTTCTTTGAAAACATAGTATTGCTCAATTCCTTCACATATATTTTCAGAGGCTGAATTTTTAGTACAAACATGCCTATATGAATCACAATAATAAAGTTGCAGCGGTAAAATAAACAGTACCAGTAAAAGATTATAAGCAACAAACTTTAAAAATACCAATTTTACTTGGTGATAAAGAGATAGCAATGCATGACTTATTTGATAAGTACAATTTTATAATAAATGATAAGTAAAATTTTATAATTTTATTTAGGTTTGTTGTAAAACTATTACATGGAACAAGTTTTGTGTGATAAAGAAAAAGTTATACTTAACTATTCTTATAAAATACTTGGATTATAAGCACACACTCAAAGATCCACTGCTTAAAATAATGGATATGAAATATTATGATGACCAATTATGAATTGAATGTTTATTTATTCTGAGAGTCCACATCATAAGTTAACCAATGGGAACCAAATTTGAACTGGTGAAACTTCTCACTAAAAAATCCAAATGAGAAACTATCCTCAACAATCTTAACCTTCATTACGATATAAATCTCAGCCAATAATAAATTTACAATAATTTTTAACAAGTTATTTTTCAGAAATTTTCGGTAATCCAAATAAAGACTTTCCAAAAAAAAATTCATAACCGAGAAAATCATACATCATCCAATAACAATACATACAATAAACATGTTACACAACATGTAAGATGGAAATCAAAGGAAAAAATATTTTGTAAATAATTTTAGTAAAAGTACACAAATATTCTGTGCACTTTGCTTTTCTCATTACTTCCTGATGACTCTACTAATGTCACTCAAAGTCAAGGTAAAATCGGAGTAGTTAGTTGTTTAAAACTTCATTTAAAAAATAAGCATAAAAACAAAGTAAGGCCATTTACTACCTAATCTGGCTAGTAGCTGAAAATCTTAATATACCTCAAACTTAAATGTTAACATTAACTTTATAAATTTATTTCAAAATGTATGACATTTCACTTAAAGTTCATGTAACTGAATGATCTGTAAAGTGATTGAAATATTTCTTCTTATAAAGGGTAAGCATAATAAGAATTTCAGTTTGCACTTACTTTTTCACTGTAGTAATAATGTTATTACTTAAGCTTTGAGCTCTATGTTTTAATATTCCATTGCAACTTTCAGCCATATTGTAAAAATAATGAGTGATGAACTTTAACCCATAGGTTTACATATGGCACAGTGTACCTTTTTAGAAATAAATATTTCAACAATTATGTAGAAAACCCATGAAAGAATCAATAAACTCTTAATTTTATTAAATACATTTATTTTTTTTAAAAAGGATACAAAGGAAATATAATAAATATCATTAAAGAGGTACAGACTAAACATCAAACTAATTTATAAATTTAATATTTTATTCAATAAATCCAAATTGCACTTATCAATGGGCTATCAATGACAAAGGCATGTTGAAAGGCTGCCATTTCTCCCTTTAATTCCTATCACATGGTCTTTTTATCTATATTCTATTCATGATTCATTTCCATACAAAATGAATATATATCTTCATAGTACTAGCTCAATAATGATAACTAAAAATTAATTCGTTTTGAGCACTGAATAAAGTTATTACACTTCTCAAATATTTGTCACAAATTTTATGCCATGATCACGAGGAGGGCAAGGCTATTTTGTTAAGGCATCTTAATCTAAGACTAGGCTAACTAAGTTTAAAAAAAATTATACAAATATATACTTTAATTTCATTGCTGCATCTATTACATTAATAGTTAGAAAGATAACTATGTTCAATAAATGCAAGTAAATACTATTTATGATTTGTCTATCAATTAAAATAAAAAGGAACAATTTCAATACACAAGGTCTAAATAATGTGACAAATAAAACAAGGTATTTATATAAGGAAAACTGATTAGACGTAATAAAGCAATAAATGAATACAATATCTAAATGGTTTACAAATATTCTTATTTCTAACTAATATGTAGATATAATCTAATATTCCCGATTATTTATTTCTCTGAATCATTTTCTCTAACTATGATGAACAAACAAGATAAAAGAAAAAACAAACATACTTAACAATAAAAATATTTCATTTTTAGACATATAGTAAATTATGTAATTGTTTATGTATTCTCATAGACCAAATATAAGATAAAAATAGAAAGACTACCATGATGTTAGATAATATGATGATTTTAGATGAACACAAGGTAAAAACAGTAAAAGAATTAATTCATTCGCCAAATAGGAATTAAACAGTAGGATTTAGATTAAATAATGTTAGTTATTAATATAAACTTCCCCGAGAATGGTTTGACTCCTTAATATGACCTGGAGGAATCATTACCGATTTTTTAATCATCAAAATGTTAATAGGCTGAATTCAGAAATGTACAACTATTAAAGACGATTTACTGTATCAAAAAGATAAAAATAAATAAAATATTTACATATTAATTAGCATATTTCGATTAATAATATAACATTTTAACAAGTCTTTGAATCGCAAGTCTTCTATGCTCAATTTCTTACAATAGGGTTAGCCAAATGTTTCATTATTTCATTTTATTTTAACTATGTAGATAATAATCCCTTTGTGTTCAGTTTTGATTCCTTCTGATGGTCAATGAGGTGAATTATTTACTGAATACCTTTGGTCCCTGTCAATTAAGATAAACAACATCCTACTGTATTTTACTTATCAGCTTAAATATTAGACAGCATGTAAATATTATCTTTTGTGTGACAGTATGCACTAAGCAATCTCTTTTCATTTTAACAGATGAATAACTTTAAGAATGAACAAAATTTAATTATAATTAAAAATTGTTGCAATATAGCCAATCTATTTTTAAAATATAAACTTTTGATTTTTATCCTTAATTAAGACATTTTTCATTCAGTAAAAAAATATTAAATAATTTAGTCTACTATTTAGAATATATTTACTAACTGCAAGAATTACAAGAATAGTTTATACATAATAATAACAGAAAACTGAACTTTAATGTATAATAAAAAAAACACATTAAACATTAAGTGTATGTTAATACTTTTATAGATAATGTGGATACCCAAACAATATTTTGTATCATATTAACCAAATTAGATAAAAAATCACTTAAAAAGATAGTTTGAAAAAAAAAATGATGAAAACAAATTAAAAGCTTTGATTTATGAGATGTGAATAATAAATGTATAAACAAAATCTGAAAGTTGCTCAGCAAGATATAAAGGTGCTGTTAATTGTAATATATTTATACTGCTATTAAGACATTTCCAGAAATGTTCAGTAAATACACATAAATTACACTATATACATATAAAAAATAGATTTTTCCATTAATGTGAGCTGAGTTTTAAAATATTTAACATAAAAATGATGTTTGGAAAGTATATTCATCTCTTGCAAAAACAATCTCAAATAACATTTATATTTTCATAAAAATCAAACAATTATATATGGAAGATATAAAACAAGTAAAATTATCTTCTTTTTTCTTTTTAATATTCAGTCATAACATTAGTATTGATACCATACAGAATTGGAAACAAGTCCAGTCTGGGATAAGATTAATTTTAATTGAAATGCAACAAAAACTGAAACTAAAAAAAATAATAATATCTGGATTAACTTGATAATTTAAAAGCTATAATATATATTATTGATGATAAACCAACAGTTCCAAAATAAAATCAATAACAAAGCATAGATCAATCATTGGTACCTTGAAGATTTATAGATCCTTAGAAAAAAATCAATTACATTCATCTTGTAAGTGGAAGAAAAAATGTTTGAAAAAAGGTAGAAAGAATGGATAAAATTCAACTATGGAACACATTCCTGGATTATAATTTATAGATATTTACTTATCTTCTGCTTTAGAATACATAAATGGATATTTTAAAATACTGTAGTGTTCAAAACACCCCATAAATGATCCTTATTAATTGTCATTTATTCTTTCCAGTCCTTTTTTATTTCAAATATCCATTCCCATTTCAAATGAATATGCTTATCATCATCTGTAAACAGGGAATGGACAGTATAAGATCCCCTGGCTACCAATCCAGATGGCGCGTCTTCTGGTGGAGTAGTATAGCTTTGCAATTCTGTCTTTGGAGGGTAAGAGCCAACCATATGAGTCATCTTGTCAACTACAAAAAATAAGAAAAATAAAATAAGGATTATAACCATTAAACAGATAATAAATAAATGAGTAAATATTTACTTATTGGAAATTAGTAAAACTAAAATCATAAGCATCAATTGTTTTATAATAACACATTTCATTGATCACAATTCTTGACCAATAGTTAGATATAAATGAATATATTGAACTGGTTGATGAGTTGATTGATGTGGTAATATCATTTTGTCATCAATTTTTAATGTATTAACATCGTACATGTGTCAAATTTTATATTTAGACTAGTGTGTTATTTAATATAATTCACTAAAAGCCTATTCTTTACACCGTTAGGGATGATTACAAGACTAATATAGTCTTAAAGCATCACCAAAAGAAAGTCCTAAAAGTAGACTAAACCTCAAGAACGAAAAGTAAATAAAAAACATTATATATATATAATAGTTATATATAATTATATATTAATAACAGACCCTCCTGGGGCTGACCCAGCCACTATTAAGTGGGTACCCAAAATAAGGGGGAAAATTCTGGCGGTTGAGCGTGATCTAGGACAAATCACCTCCCTGCACAACCATCCAAGAAGCAGAATAGTCTCTACCAAATACTGAGACTCAGACCCTTCATGGGTTGTAGTGGTACAGTTATTTTTTTTATTATTATTATTTTTATATATAGATGTGCACGAAAAATAATATGCTTAACAGCACTGGGTAAAGAGAGAAAAATAAAAGAACTTTATTCCGAATTACTTCAATAAATTATGAAGATAATAACATTTAGAGTTTTTAACCAGATAACACATTTATTGTCGCAATAAAATGTACAAACATAGTGAAATGAGAGGTGATGGGAGAAGTAAAAGAATCTTAAATGAGAAGAGTCTCACTACATAAATCACATGAATGTCTGACGATAAGGGCCTCCACTATTTTCAACAGCAGTCATCTCAGATTCGCTTGTCTAGTAATTTTCTTAATATATACTTTCAAGGGATACAATGGATGTGCCTAGCCAATCTTAATATGCCAATTCTTATTGCCTTTCAATAAGTCCATCGCCTTTGAATCTGACATGTTTCACCTTCTTCATCATCATTTTAATTAGTCTCTGACATAACTCATCACTCAAGATACTGTGATATGTTTTCTGAAAATCAATGAAGAGGTAGAGTGTGTATCTAACAAACTTCCTTGTTGTCTTTAGGATTGTTCCGATTGTGAACTTTCAGTCCATCATTGATATGGCTTGCATGAATCCAGCCTTATCTATGCATATTTGAATGGGATTGGCTTCTGAAAGTGATTCTTGAATGGATTTTGCGAGCACATGATATCAAGGATATCCCGCAATAATTGTGATGGTCGAAGGTACCTCTAATTAGGAGTAAAGTAATGCAACTTTTATTATTTTTCTTTTGAAAACTAGTAAGGAAGGAAAAATAAAACAATATCATTAAAAATTTTCATATCACTATTTTCAAACGGCCTGTAATTCCTGGTGATTACCTTACATATCAGGACGCTGTTGCTTCAATATCTAATATTTTCTATATTCAATCCCACCCATACCATTTTAAGATCATCAGGGCTATGTGCTGCTGGTTAAGAGGTCATCGATCAACAAGTCTTGCTTAAAATGAGCATCCAGTACTGGGTTAGGTGTTTTTTACCCAGAGACCAAAGAAAAAGCTGATAACAGATCTGGCTGAAAAGGGTGCTAATGGGCTGAAAGACGACAAGAATGTGACTATTAGTGGTGACTGGTTTAGTAATAATATGTTTATTATTTATCAAATGTAAGCAAGTAAGTTTACTTGAACCAGAAAGTTTCTTACTTTTTGGTTAGAGGACAAAAATAGTACATTTTTTATATTTATAGGCCTCCACATCAACTAGCCATCTCGTACAGGGCCTTCCTTTGGATCTTCTACCACCAAGCTTCCCAAACAACAGTATTCTGGACATTCTTGTTTCCGGCATCCTCATCACATGGCCCAACCATCTCAATCTAGCTCTGTTTATGAAAGAAATTAAGTCTGGCTCTCCATTAAGTTGTTGGAGTTCAGAGTTATTACGGATCCTCCATGCTCCCTGGTCATAGATGGGTCCATAATTCCACCGCAGTATTTTTCTCTCCCAGACATTCACTATTCTTTCTGCTTTTTTATTCAGGACCCAACTTTCACAACCATATGTCACTATTGGCCTGACAATGGTTTTATATAATGTGATCTTGGCCCTTTTTGACATTTGCCCAGTTTTAAGAGCCTTTTGTATTGCATAGTAACAACAATTACCAGCGGCATGTCTTGCTTTTATATCCTCCTCTATCTGGTTGTTGTGTGTTACTATTGCGCCCAGGTATTTAAAATTTTGTGTTTGCTTAAAGCTGAACTCCATAAACGGGACTTGTTCTTCTTCCGGTACGTTCCTTCTTGAGGTACACATGTACATGGTCTTGGCTTCGTTTATATGCAAACCCATTTTTTCTCCTGCTTGTTTGAATTCCTAGAAGGCTCCTGCGAGTGCTGCTTTTCTCCTGTCAGTTAGAACAACATCATCCGCATAGGCTAAATGTTGCTTCATCCTATTGCATATTTTTCCACCTGGGTTTGTTTGAATCACACGTGCTGCTGTTTCAAGGGCTAAATTGAAGAGCACTGGCGACAGTGCATCACCTTGTCCCAGACCATCATCCACCACGAATTCCTCAGAGAGCATGTTCCCTATTTTAACTTAGCATCTCGTGTTTGTGAGGGTCATCCTTGTAAGGATAATAGCATAAAGTGACATTAAATAAACAAACAAACACTAACAATAACTTCAAGAAAAGAAATTTGTTTTATTAAGAGAAGCCATTCGAATAAGTTCTTAATTTAAAGTAATTTATGAATGAACAATATTGCACACGATAAATTTACATAACCTGGCTTCAATGGAAAATTCCAAAATATGAATTACCATTTAATATTCGATCCATACATTATTCTACTTATGGACTGTTAAGAGGTCTCGATTGCAGTAGGAATAGGCATCAATGCCGTTAGTTGGTTTTTCTACATATACATTTTTATCCATGGATTGTTGTACACATATAGAAGAGTTTAGTGATTGTGTGATTGAGCTTTCATTTCTATTGTTTCATTGAACATCCAGATAAGTTTTTTTGTTCAACTCTGTAAATCGACTCTGAGGGATCTGGTGACTCTTGTGTCTTTATAAATTTAAAAAACTTGTGAATAAGCAAGATCTTGACCAAATGACCTTCTAGTAGGCCACTTTTCCTGCGCCAAAGTTGATTCATTTTCCTAAGATAGATTTCTTTTTTTCTACGCTTAGCATAGCTAAGACTGATGCCACAGACTGGTTCGGGGGTGTACGGAATTTTGTCCGATCCCAGCCTGGCCAGTCTATCAGCTCCTTCATTGCCAGGGAAGCCATGGTGACCAAGAACCTACTCAATGCTAACCCTGTTGTTCTCAGCCAGTTTGTTAAGAGCTGCACAATCCGTGAGTTAGTGCAGTGTCCACCAAGTGCATCTAGGGTAGCCTGACTGTCAGTGAAGAAGGTAATCCTTCTAAGTGACATTCGCTCATCCAGCAGTGTCTGTCCACAGTGGTTGATGGCAAGTACTTCAGATTGGAATACTGAGGAGTACCTTCCCAGGGAGATCCAGATTCCTTCCCTAGGTTTGTCCATCCTCCAGAACCCTGCACCCGCACCAGAAGCCGTAAGGGATCCATCAGTGTCGCAATTGATGCCGTTGCAGGGCCTGCGCCTTTTCGTTGTGTCAATTTTGACACTGTAGTTTGGTGACATTGAGTCCCGTATCCGAAGATCAGATCGCATTGCTAAGATGCAGTCCGCCTCAATTTTAGAGAACAATTCCCTCGAGCTCTCACTACCCGTAACCAACTACCTGTAAGAGATTATGTTCTGTTTAGATATCGAGTTTAAATATAGAGACCATGGCCTGGTACTCAAGTTCCAATGTCAGTGGCCTAAGCCCAAGCACCATCTCCATTGTAGCAGTAGGAGTGGTCCCCATGGCACCCGTCATCATTAGACAGGCCAATCTCTGTAGCTTCTCCAGCTTAAGCCTGGATCCACTTTTACAAATAAACCGTTACGCACAAAAAATTAGTTATATACTGGCTACTACGAGGATCAAAGCATAGGGCGTGGGGACAAGAGAAAGGGACCGACACAGCTGCTGGCAACGGTTTTTTGGGGGGTTTTTTTTGGTGTCTCAGGTAAAAGAATTTGAACATACTTGCCGGTCCTCACACTTTGCATACTCAACTTCCTTAAGCATTTCACATTTTGCATACTTATCTAACTATGCACTGTAAAATAATCTTTAGCTTTACAAATTGTTGGTATAAAATAATTTTAAGGTTTACGAATTACTAGTATAAAATATTCCTTAGCTTACTTATAAGTCACAATTTTAGACTTCAAATCAAATCAACTTCTAAAGGTGTAATAAAAAACAAGGAAAAAGAAAATTCTCATGGTATTTTTGGTTGAATTGCAGTAGAGTATTGGTTTTGATAAAAATTAGTTTGAAACAGGATAATATTTTTAACCCTGGAGATGAAAATCTGTAGAATGACACTTACAGTAAATCTTTTTTGAAGGATTCAACAGTGTCTTGAATATGCTCTACCTCGGAGATATTTCTCCTTACCGATTTACAGCTGTTATATGCACAATAGCATATGTCAACTGTGAACTAACTGAATCATAAACTAATAACAGATCCTCTGAATCCAAATTGTAAAAAAAAAAAAATTTGATGCAATCATATTTAAGATTTTTTCTTAGCCTCTATTTAATAAAAGCTTTTTATTTAAAACACAGACATAACCTCTAATAGTACAATTTAAATTGAGTGGAAAATTAAGAAATATATATAATAAAGTTTTTCCGTATTTAGCTCAGAATAAGATGCAGGAAGCAGAAGCATACAGGAAGTTATTCATAACAAGGAAACAAGCATGAAAAACGATGATAACAGTTCTTAAAATAAAAAATAAAAAGATTGTCGTATAACAGTTTATTATGTGTATAACATTTTGCATACTAAGTGATACTATGCGATGTGTGAGTTTTAAACAGAGAAAAAAAGCAGGATTCTTATATGTTGCTTGCATAATAACATAAGATTATCGTGCATAGCATGGTTGTAAAAGGGTAATGAGAATTATCCGCAGAGCCAATTTGACTGTCTTTTTCAGCCAAAGCTTTAAATCTTTATAACTTATAAAAATAAACTTCAAAAGATTAATTGAATGATAATGAGTAAACAAGTATTTACAGAGCAACTTTAAAAATAAAAGATGTATACATTGAATAAAACATAATTATTTCATTATGCCATGTTTTTCTAAAAACTAAACTAAATGCCTAAAAATTAAGAGATAATACAGAAATATCAATGTTAAAAGGTTCAAGACTGATACAAATTATTAACTATTACTAACCTATAAACATTGATTCAGAAAAACAATGAATTTTAAGAGTGAAATGAATACATAGAAAAGATTTCTATTGAATATTAAACAAAAAAATAATCATAAAGAGCTATATTAAAATATAGATTTACAATATTACCTTCAACAGCTCCAGAAAAAAAGCAGCACAAATTAATAAAAGTTAAATCTCAATAATTAATAAAATTTAGAATACAAAATTTATTAAAATATTATTTTTATGACATAATATTGATGTCTCTAAATTTAAACTGATTCTATGAAAACTCTTCACTTCCATATCTGTTGAAGAGGTAACTGAAGATGCTCCATAAGGAAACCATGGTAAGTTAGAGGTGGATTTAAAATGATTAAATTAGAGTGTTTGGAGTGAAGGATATTTCAAGTGCTTCAATGACAATTACTATATAAACCCTGTAGTTATATGAATGAATCTGTGTTTACTTCAATTCAGCATAACAAAATTTTTTTTTTTTTTTTCAAGATTTAGACAAAAAAATCAAGAAAGTTTAAAATGTTTTGATTTTTTTGCAAAAATTTAAAAAAAAATAGGTTCTGAGCAAAATATTTAATCACCAAACTCCAAATTAATCTTGTTCGGCAAACCTTAACGATGAAGGTTTTAAGAACCAGTAAGAGAATAAAATAATATGATTTTCATGTTTCCAATAATAAAAATTCATTTTAATATGGTTTACGAACTAATAAATAGGATTACAAATACAACAAAATGTTTAAGTTTAGCAACAAAAATATAAAATTACCTCTAGCACCAAGTCGGTAAGTCTTCTGCACATACTTTAAACCATGCACAATTTCCCTTTGAACAAGAAAGTCAATCCTGATGCGATATGAAATGCCTTCTTTGATGACAAACACCTGTTAGTAAAAATGCCATTACATTAACAAAAAAAATAAAACATACAAGCTAAACACAAATGGAAATTAATGTGCATAGACACTGTCTGAATGTTTAACATATATTAGAAACACAATGATATTTTAATAATTGTAAACCAGTAAGCGCATGGTGTTTATATATTAGGCAGTAGGTATGTCCATTTTGGAAAAGTATGCATAAGATAAAAAATTGAGGCAGATTTTTTATTTATAAATATTATTATTTAAAAATGGATTTAATTAAATTATTATAAGGATCCAGCATTCCTAGGTGGAATTAGGTGAGAATTTTTAAAAATTATTAACTGACTTGGAACACACTACACAATCTTTCTTGGTTCCAGAACGTATAATGTGTAGGTGGTTGTTGAGCCTGCCCTCCGTATTTGGTGTGTGTGTATTATCTTACAAAAGGTTGTTCTCATAATATAATTTTGCTGTCCATCCCCTTCCACTGATAACATTAGCAATATGCCTTATATGTTTCCAACCTAGATAGTTTTAAAAGACATATTATATCTTTGTCTGGATTCTCTTTCTTATTACTCCAGAGACATCTTACGTTTGGATCCCTTGGAGCTCAGCAATGAAGTTTTCCCCGATACTCAGTTATTCAATCAAGTTTCGCATCCCACAACTAGTGGGTGGAGACACAATATCAATTCAGAGTAATATTCCTTAATTGCAACTTAGCGATTTTATTCAACTAAAATGACTGTCAGTAGTGCCAATGAATAATATAGAGCCAAAATATCAAAATCACAAAAATTGCAACACATAACATATTTTCGGACAGTGATATAAAATGTTTCCTTACTATAGACATTAAAAATTAAGATACTTCTACTTACAGTGAAGTTGATAATGTCCTTTTGTGCATAAATTTAATCAGCTACTCTGCTTTCTATGTAGGTTCATCAGTTCTTAAATGATCAAACTAAGATTCAACTAAGTGACACAGTGTCACATATGACAGTCAATCAGTATGTGAAACTACAAATTACTTAAAAATACTTGGACTTGCTGCCTTATACTAAAATTTAGAAGTGCAGAGAAACACATAAATTAATCTTAACTGATAAAATATATTTATCAATTAAGTATCTATCCACACATTACATGGAACAATTATGAGCTTAACTGTTAAAAAGGGAAAAGAAAACCTACATATATTAAGAACGCAAACAACAAATTCAACATTAACATAACCACTACTCAGTTTAACGTTCATGAAACTTACTTGTTTTTTCAATTCATCCAGAGGTTTAGTTAAATCAAGCTCCATGTCAGGTCTACCACTAACACAAAGAGCTAGCCTCTTAACAATCACTTTCCTCTCATCATTAGGATCTAAACAAAACAAAAAAAATATTGTAAACTAATTATTCCAAGCACTTCACACTTGCAAAAATTACACCTCCAACTTATCAAAGCTCACCAACTATGACTTTTCCAACTTTAGCTTCACCTAACAAAGCTTCTTTATATTTTTGCAAACTTTCATCCTCTTTATCAGCAGATAACAGCTCTTCTAAAGTCTTTTCAGGAGGAGGTTTGTAATCAGATTCTATATCTAGATCTTCTATGGCTGATTCTAAATGTTCCGCTTCCACTGGTGATGGCTCAGACATGTCTATAATATCTGAAATTTTTTAAACTTAAAATTGCAAACGAGTAAAACAGTGGATAGAAACTTACTTAAATTAGACTATTTGAGGTAGGGGGTAACAGTATGGTTACCAACGGAAATATTATAATATACAATCATATTTACTTTTTTGTTTTTACTAATTCTAAAACTTACATTAAAATGTTAAGAACATATAATAATAAGTTCAGAAAAACGAATAACTATGTCACACCTCAAAAAATCTATGAACCCTCCCCACTACTTTTTCATGACTCATAACAGAGTTACCAATTCTTCTGAACAGAACTAAAAACATTTTTCATGAACTATGTTGGAAATGAGGCTCAAGATTAAAAAAACGTAAACAAATGATCATTATGAAAATAGCCAGAAGGTATTGATGGTATAATAAAAAAAAACAGAGTTAAATTGTAATTGATAATTTGTGAACAAACCTTAGAACTGACTACACCCTGCTGTTATCTAAGAAAGTTAATCGTGAACAATTTATCTTGAAAGTTAGTAGTTGCATTATTTGTCAAATTCAAGAGGCTTGATATAAAATATAATAAAAAATACCATCCTAACTGCGGAAAATATAACACGGAAAGGCTCTGTTAATGTTTGCATTGCATTTAATTTTCACAAATAGAAAAATATGTTTTTTAGTTTCTAATATTTAATTGTTAGAAATATAATGATCAGTAATTATATAATGTTCAGTACATCCATAAAGGGAAAATGTCTATATTGTACATTTTTAATATATCCTTGTAATTGGCATTTAAGTCAAATTAATCCTAATCACTTAATGCCAAACACTAAAAATTAAAAAGTTTTGCTTCGCCAAATAGAATTGGTGTTATTGGTTTTCACGGAGCTAATTACAGTACAAAAAAAAAACAAAAAACAAAACAACTTTATTTGCAATTTTACATATACAAGCAGTATTTGTGAATACATGTTCCGGTATTACAGTACATATTTAATCCGTTTCCCAGACTAAATGCCCTAGCATTTTCGAAGAAAACCCGACTTGTAAAACAAACTAAAATTTTAATTTGTCAAACAACATTAGATAAATATGATATAAAAGTATCTCTATTACAAAAATCACTCATTAATAAACTGTTATTTTTCAATCAGTATATTTTATTTTATATTTTTATATTCTATGGGGAGGGGAGTAGCTCAGTGGTAGAGCACTGAGTTGCCATGCCGGAAATCCAGGTTCAAATCCCGCAGCAGGCAGTTACTTGTATTTAGTCTGTTTGTGACAGGAGATGGATCATATGGGATCTAGGACCCTCCGAGGGCTCACCCAGCCTCTATAAAATATTATAAAAATAGGGTACCCACATTAAGGGGGAAAACCTGCCGGTTGAGTGTGACCTAGGACAAGTCACCTCCTAGCAGAACCGTTGTCCATGAAACAGTACAGTCTCTACCATGTACTGAACCCCCAGACTCGCTCAAGGGTCGTAGTGGTACGGTTGTTTGTTTTTGTATACTACTAACCTTATATAGCTATTATTAGCTATATGAAATTTATTTTTATTAAAAAATGTTGTTCAACTTAGTTGTTTTTTGTATCTAAAAGGTCGCGCCATAGATGTCGTTCCATCCAGTCTCCTTCTCAAATACCCCTTCCTACCATACTCTCCTCCACATCCTGCAGCCATATTTTTTTTTCCTCCTTTGCACTGGGAAATATTCAAAGATTATTTTTGGCCATCGGTCCTCTGCCATTCTTTTTAAGTGGCCATACCATTTTAATCTTCTTGTTTCTATTGTGTAGAGGATCGTTCTTTCCTGATCTACCAATTGCCTAATTGCTCTATTAGGGACGTGCTGAATTCTCATGATAGCACAACAGCGTCTCCAGAAATCCATCTCTAAGGTCAACAACTTCGTTTCTTCCTTTTTCGTAATCGTCCACGTTTCGGATCCGTAGATGATAAAACATTCAACCAACGAATGGAACATCATTTTTTTTTTAGGCTAACTTTCTGCTCCACAGGACAGAGTTAAGACACCCAATAATTGTTCTACCTTTTACAATTTTCTCTTTTATGTCTTTATAGGAGCTTTCATCGTCTGTTCCATCTGCCTAGATATTTGTATTCATGGGTTTTCCTATTTCCCAATTTTCGAGGGATAAGGTTGTATTCGTATGTATTGCCATGTACTCTGTTTTCTTTCTGTTCAATTCCAGACCTCAAGCAGCATATTCCTCCTGAAGTTTTCTTAACATGTAGCATCTTCATCATCGCTTGTGACTATCACCTGGTCATCAGAAAATTGTAGGTTGTAGAGGACTTTATATGAAATTAAAATCATTAAAACGTCATCAGTAAAAATCTGTAATCCATCTATTCACTGGACCATAAAACTAAACAAATGTTTTCAATATTTTAAGAATTGTATGGATATGAAGCGATTAAATAAAACGGATCTAAGAGTCGTAAGGCTATAAGAGTGAAGAATGAACCGCAGGGACAAGTATCGTACCTGGAAAGATATGTCAAAAGATGTGCTTCGATAGAGCGTTGTTTATACATCAGAGAGCCGGGAGAGGGTATTGGGGAAATGGACGGACGTTTTGATTTGAAAGAGATTAGAAATGCATAATGAACGGTGGGATCGGATAACATGGAAGAGGAAGGATGCGAGTAAGTACTTACAACGGTAGCATGGGTAAAGCGATCCCAGCTCTTCTTAAACAAGGGTGACACGAACATATCTCGAGATCCTAAAGATGAGTCGTAAAAAGCTATTGCAAAAGTGTTTTAGGTTTCTCTCAAGATCTCCTGAAACACCACCGTACAAGGTTCAACATTAATCAAAGTGAGGGAAAATCAAGGGGATAACTACAAGTCTACGTATAGATGATTCAAATGGGGATAGATGATTCATCAATTCAGACGCTTCAAGGTGGAGAAAGTACGAGGATATTTCAGAAATATGATTTTTCTAGGAAAAGTAAAGATGATTCGCAGGTTTTTAACGATTTGGTACAAAAAAGGGTTGGATTATGGGGAATAATTAAGGGCTCAAAGAAGAGTGTCTTGACATACATAGCCCCAAGCGGATACTCAGTCTCTCATCCCTAACTCCAATTCTCCCGTGATGAGTCATGCAAAACCGAGCTACTCTGTCCAAGATGGTGGTAACCAAGCCCTACGGAGGATTGGGTCGGTGAACAAAAGAGAAAAATGGGGTCTTTAGAGGAGTAATCCTTTCATGATAGGGTACTTGCCCTCACTGATCTAAGGTTTAATGAAAATCTGATTATTTGGCCAATCACCCGTAAGGAGATAATATCAGATTAAAAGCACTAATACTTCAAGCCTCGGATTAGAGCGGAATGAACGGATACGACATGACGAGATCAAGTAACTAGGTTTAGCAACATGGGACATCTGAGGATCGTTGAGGTGAAATAAGAAAGAAAGGTGATATCCTATACTCAATCCTTGTCGCTACTTGTAAAACCAAGAAGAGAAAGGGCTAAGGAAGGAGTGGGAGTCGTCCTGACAGAAAATATTTTCAGTAAGGTGGAAGATTTGGAGTCTCGCCTCTGTGAATAGTTCAGTCTTTTTGAAGAATAATATCTGTGGATTTACAGTTGTCAGTTGATGAAGTAACCTGATCCAAGTTTATGTTCTCACAAAAGATGCAGACATCCTGGATTAAAAACAGTTCTATGTTGATCTGGAAAGAACAACGAACCATAACCAGGACAGGGGAAGATAAATTATCGTCGTGGGTGAACTCAATGCAAGGGTTCTCTGAAACTGGAGAGGAAGATGTGGTGCAATATGGAAGCATGGGGGAGAAAAAAATGAAAACGGAAATGGACAGCAACTAACAAGGTCAAACCATGGCTTTTAACAAAATTAATTTTGAATCTCCCAGAGCGGGTTTAGAACTAGGCACCTAAAATTCGGCAACCTAGCACCTTACGCACAGAGCTACGTCATTCCTTCCCACTAGTTTCCATTGATTTAGAGAAAGTATATAATGGTTCCTGCCTCCTCAATATTGAATGACTCTCCTTTTTTCGCACTTCCATCCAGTAAGAAAATAAACAAATGTAGACTTCTAGAGAATTTTAGAAGAGGCCATTTCTTATTCCTCGCATAAAATCAATAGCCCACTCCTGGCAATATGAAGGTACATTTTTTGGGTACATATCTCACGTTCACAGTCCTTGACAGCATGTTCTTGTATACTACCCCGTAGAATTAAAAACCTAGTTACGATCGGCAATAAAAAAAAATTGGCTTGCCTGTTTACCGGTCCCACTGTTTGGTGCCTAATTAACCTAAATTGTGGTTAGGTCCATGATTGAACCTAGTTCAATAGACTAAATAATATTGTCGAGCTAAATATTTATGGAAATCACTGCCTGAAATTATAATGATTTAAATAATTGTTTTGAAGTGAAACTATGACAAAAGCTATTCATTTCTTGGCTCGACGCTTATGTTCATGGCCTACTAGGTGCTGGACTAATGATGCATTTCCGATACTGGTGATTTTGATCGGCCAATGGCCTACCCAACTGTTTTTATGAATTAATAGAGCGCACGATAACCTAGAGGTTTAATGTATTCCAGTATTAGATGAGCCCCAGGTGCAGCATAACCGAGCATTATTATCATAAGATCTTCATTTATAGATCTTCGAGCTATAAATAACTTAACTACTAATAAGACGGTACTTAGCCAATTTTTTCCCTGTTTTTTTTTATTTGTAATTATTAATTTTTGATGTTTTGTTTGACTTCACAACAGTTTATTTGTGCTTAGAGGTTTTGTTTTTTAAAAAATATTCATGTCATTACGGAAACACAATCATCTTTTGGAAAAATTAATTGAATTATATAGTTGTAAAGCCAAGAGATGCAGCAAACACAAAACTAATAGAAAAGTTGAGAGAAAGATAGAGAGACACTGCTGCGTATGGGTCCCTAACCTCTCGAGATAAACCTCTGCTGTTCGACTCTAAGGTGTACAGTATTTTGCGATAAAACTGCGTGTAAAGTCGGCTTAAACAATATCTCATACTAAACAAAATTAGTTGCCCATTTCAACTGATAAATAACTTATTTAAAAACATTAATGAGTGTTGACATATAATATTGGTTTACTTATGTAGTCAACAGTATTTAAAAAATTTTGTTTGTAGTTACATTTAATTTTTATCCGACCACGGGATCTAGTAGTTAAGTTCAAACCAATACTGGTTATCGATGAAATGGGCGTCAAACCGAGTTTTGGCGCTACTGCTGAAAACTACTACAGCCATACTAGTATTACAGTAATGACACTGTTATTTCCGTGGTAAGTCGTCTCCTGCCTCCAACAACCCCACCAACGGTTTGTGCTTGCGCAGACGACTTGCACGTTTTGATGTATTAATATAAATTGTAGATATATACCCAATTTGCAGATGCTGATTTGCTAATACATACTATGTTTTCAATACAGTTAAAAAACGCAATTAATGCACTATTAACTTCAAGCGCGTGCCTTTTACTAAAGATGTAACAGATACAGAACGAAAAAATTACAGCCGAGCACTAAGTTATTGACGGTACCCAACGCTAGTTAAATTGGGACATACGCCCGAAATTACAATTATGCTGCTTTGGCCTTGAACCGACAAATTATGAAGCGATGGGGACACTTGTTCCAGTGTGGTGATAATTTGTATTGGAGCAAGGTTTGGAGGAAATATCGACAATAAGCCCAACTCGGACTACTTGAAAAAACAGATTATCCAGACACTGAATGAGCTCAGTATAGGGGGTTCTTTTTCTGGCTTTTAATAGTATTCTGATGAGTGTTTTGGTACTGAAACCTCTCATAAAAACAGAAGAAATTGTTGGTGAAAATTCAGATAACAGTTCTGTCCATTTTATGTGCAATCGTTATATGTAGGTAACCAAGGTCCTTAGGACATAGTCTTATCAAGCGGTTAAGGTCATAGTGGAAGCAGTAACTCTTGACCTCTTCCTACTGCAAGATACTGCGATATATAGTTCCAAGAAAGAAGACTCACCATAGCTTCTGGAAACTCGGCGTGTATGATCCCACAAATCGGAAACATATAATTTGGGGGATGTGTATTATTGAGGGATAAAACTGACACAACTAAATGACTGCTTGATTACGCAAGCCTTCCCTACTACTACCGTTCTCAACCCATAACATCTCTCTATTTTTATTTTCGAAAACATGACCTTATAAATCCCGCAGCTCACATCACCAATTTAAAAACCATCTGAATCAAGTTTGACCACTAATGGATTATACATGTGCTTACGCTGTAAGCCACTTATAACTGTATAAATCGATTTATAACCTCACAATATTTAGGTGCACTTTATGGAGAGTCTTTTACCAGGTTTCCTTTATTGATAGTGTTTCAAATGTAAAATGCCAGTTAAAGTAGAAGTAATTCCGCCTCCTCCTGCAAATTCAAAACAACCTGGAATCAACCGTTCTTTACTTTATAATGGATCTAGATTTCAAGGGCACCAGAAATCTAAGGGAAACAGTTATGAAGTGGAAGTAGTTTTACAAGTAATATACTAGTTTTTTTATTTTTTCTTTAGAAGTTATAATTACATAGTTCATTATATTTAAGATTTTTTGATTTGTTATCTTAACAAATGACCTCAAGGATTTTCTTTTTGTAGTACGTTGATGAGGAGAACTCATACCTATGTGGATACTTAAAAATTAAAGGATTGACTGATGAGTTTCCTACCCTTACCACCTTTTTTGATGGGGAAATAATTAGTAAAAAATATCCATTCTTAACCAGGAAATGGGAGGCGGATGAAGATGTAGACAAGAAACATTGGGTATCAACTAATGTTCTGTAACAAGATTTATATGTTTAATTATGTATGTACTTTATCTACCTTTACATACTTCTTTCAGAGTAAGTTTTCGTCGTTCTGCCAGTATTCAAAGACATTTAATTCTGATTGTTTTGATTATGATGAAATCAAACAAACAGACTTTGTTTTTATGAGGTGGAAAGAGCACTTCCTGGTACCAGATCACACTATACGGGATATAAACGGAGCTTCATTTGCTGGCTTTTATTATATTTGTTTCCAAAAATCTACTGCTACAATTGAAGGTTATTATTACCATAGAAGCTCTGAAATGTAAGTCAACTTTTAGTTACTCAAAGAAATAGTATTGCTTATAATAAACAAATTGTTTCAGTTTACATTTAATTTATTTGTGGGAAAAAGAGGGCTAGATCAGCTTTTTTTATTTTGTAGTGCACCAATTCTAATTCTTTGTGGCGTACTGCAATGCCCTAATTACAAGGTTTAGTTTACTGTAACCAGGACTATTCATTAAGTTAAGAAACTTAGAAAATGATTATTTATTAGAAATTGCTAGTAGTTTAATGAGTTTCAGTAGCCAAAGTTATTAAATAATTTATTACCTCTATGACTTATGTGAGGATCTGACTTCAAAAGTGTTGGGGTAAAGCCTGGCATCATTATTTTTGGTAATGTCCGCATTATTTATTTTATTAGATATTGTTTTAAAAACAGGTCTTTATCATGAAGACCCTAAATAAATTCACGTGGAAGAGACTTTACTACACTCCCCTTAATTACTTGACAGTGTCATTAACACCAGTGGTGTCTAGCTAACTGCCTCATACTCTTTCCACTTTCTTTTAAACTATTTTATTTACCTTTTTGGTAATTATTCCATAAGTTGTCACTTCGAGTTGGGTCACAATTAGTTTTAAATCTTCATTTGTTTCTCTTTTAATATTTTACAAAAATACAAGATGTCATGGATAAGATACTGTAGTTATGGGAAATGTATATACTTCGGTAATCATTTCATCTATAAATGAATGGTTCAACAAAGATATATAATCTATACTTCGAAATATTAGTTGAAACTTTTATTTCTTGATGAAATGATTACTAAAATCTACTCATTTTCCATAATTACATTCTCCTTTCCATACTAAAGGTCACGATAAATTATATTTCTGGAAAGTTTAAAAAATGAAAAGAATAAACAGTTGAAACTTGTCTTAACTCAACAACAGATACCACCTTTTTTAAATATGCTAACATATGTTATGGGCTCCTAGATTCTTATTTTGAGATAGAATCTTATTTAAATTTAAAATAACAACATGGACAATATATTTAAATTAACAATATGGATAAAATGAATGAGTTACCTTTTAATGTTTGTTATAAAATAACCATTTTGGAATGTATAGAATATGTGGCATGTTTTGAACTCTTGTGTCGCCGGGTTAGGTATCCATAATATTAAAAGCACAATGTGCCACAATATCTGTTTATTGTAAATTATTGAACCTTCCCTTCTCAGGATTCACATGGAAACTTGGTTGGAAATACCTCCTATTGAAGACTAGCTTGCTAGTAGTAGTAGATCCCTGCTCCAGAGACCTTATTAAATGCTTGTGAAACATCTATTCCTACTGTGTAATATTTCTTTTATAATGTACGGCAATAGAATCCATCACTACAAGACATTGTTGTATTGTAGAGTGTGCAGGTCTAAAGCCAAATTGGTGGTTAGGAATTAAATTGTGTACTTCTAACAAAGGATAGAGTTATTTTAACAATAATTTTTCAAATATTTAGGAAAGTAATAGTAAAAAGACTAATAAGGAAGAAAATAGTTGGGGGTGCAGTCAATTAAAACACTAAATAAGTGGATACTTATTTTAATTAAGTGCCGACGTTAAAAACTAAGTACACACTAAGTAAGTATCCACTTATTTAGTGTTTTAATTGACTGCACCCCCAACTATTTTCTTCCTTACATCATCCAGTCAACGATCCCTCGCTTCTCATAAAAAGACTAATAGTTTTGTAAGGCATAACTAGGTCTAATGACTTGTTTGGCTTTGGGATCATTTGTATGAATACAAATGTTTATACTAATGGAAAATTTGTAAAGCAAAGAAGGGTAGATAGTTGTCAGAAAAATCAAGAAGCCTTCTTTCTTAAGAAGTCATACAATTATGTCTTTGATAAGATCATACCAGGTTGCTTTCAGTGTAGTGAGTTTTTTATACAGAATTTTATATCTGAACGAGTGAAAGGTGAGGGATTAAAGATAGAGGTGGTAGTAAAGTTAGAATTTGTTGGACATTGGAACAGTGTTGTTGGTTAGGACAGGAATCTAATCTACTCTAAACAGTTTTAATCAAAGTATGATATGACCCAATCTTAAATGAAAAGGATATGTTAATAGTTTATTTTCAACTTTTTTTAATAATCTAAGTCAACAGTTGTGATATTTCAGTTACAATAATTATTTTAGATTAAGATAACATCCCAAAATCAACTGAAAAAGAACCAGTGGGAATTGACGGCACTAATAGTTTAAATTAGTATCTAATTAAAGTAGTAGTAATTCAATTATTACAATTTTTGGTACAAGTCCACAGTGATATCGTAATGTTGCAATGTGTAATGATATCTAGTTGGAATCAAGGTAACTAACTACTTGGAATTCAAGTGTAAAATTAATAATTTTTGGAATTATTAAACGTTATTGCTGCTCTAATTCAATATTATTTAAAAATTATTGTTGTAGACTTCCACTAGTTTTGGAAGTTATACCTTAAACAGAAATTGTTTAAATTACAGTTAGGGCCCAAACTCTTCTTAACAGGATCCCTTGATTGTAGTACATTAATTTTTATTATAATTTTAATAAATTTTAATTGAATTACAATCTTTGTAGTCTAATTAATTGTGATCAGTTACCACAAATTTTATTAGTGCTGCATGAAATAATAAGAAGGCACTATCCTAGAGTTACACCTAATCTTTATAATCAAACACCTACCAAGTGATGAGCTAGAATAGCACTAGAGGGTGGTGTTGTAGTGGCAGCTACTGATAGGCAATAATTCAGAAAGTTGTTCCCAAATTTCTTTCATTCTTCCTTTTTTATCTTGTTAAACTGAAAAAATCAAAAGAGATTTTTTACGTCTTTCAGTTCCCTTCATTTTACTGCATTACTAAAATTTAGTCTATCAAAGATTTCTATATGTACTCTTAGTTTTATTACTACTAAGCCTGTAAACATTCAGTTTTTTTAAAATTGTAATTATGCTTTAATAAGTTATTCTTATCAACGTATAAATCAGTTGTTACTTAGTATCATTTAGATTAAACTTCTGTTTGTCTATTTTAATATTTCTCTTACAGGTATCAATCATTGACACTGAATCATGTTGCTGAGCACAGTACACAAATCTATGAATTCAGGTGAAAGGTTTCTTCATATTTAAACCAACCTCTCCCTGCAACAGTTTCATTCCGTTAATTTAAAATATTGTATTTGGTGCGGTTAGGCTTTTCAAATTAAACTATCATACTTTTTAGTTTTAATGTGATTCTTTTATTTAAACAGAAAAAAAGAGCAAAAATGTTAAAAGATTTTTAAAAAAAAGTGTGTTTGCAAATTCAAAAGATATTGGTCGATGGTATGAAATATGATTCAAAATATTTTGATGGCAGGGAATGTATGTTTGATCAGAGTTTTGATCCTTTTAGTTTCAATTAAAAGGATTTCTGGAGGAGATTGTTATAAGACTGAAACTCTGTATGTTATATGACAGATACCTTTTAATTTTTGGTTAAATAAAAAAAAAATGATGTATTAGAAAAGTCTCATATAAAGAGTCAAATAATTGTAAGATAACTGAATGTTATAGACTAACAAATATGCTATCCTAACCTGATGATTAAATAGTTAACAAGTTTGCTATTGAACATAAATGAATGTTTGTATCACAGTGGTAGACCTTATATTAAAAATTTTATAGTGTTTATATTGATTAAAATTTTTAAAATAATTGTTTGGCAGAATGTAAATATTTCAATTAGGGGCAAACCATTATGCAAATTTTGTATCGATGAGGAAATTGGTTAACTCATTTCTAAAATGAAGTATGTTGTTTTATTACTTGTTTTTTTTTTTACATTAAATTTTCTGTGAGTATAATTAGTTAGAAGTATACACACTTTGTATATCATTGTACTGCTCATGGACATAGAAGATTTATAGTCTGATTGTTTAGGATGCTTTACATTCACTAATTTACAAATTACTTTTAAGTCAGTGCTTGTAATCAGTTTTAATATAAATAGACTTAGACTCATTTTGTCTTTGGAATTTTTTTTATTTTTTATTAAAGTATGTCACTTTGATCTTTTGATATAATTCTCACTTTGAACTTTTTAATAAATTCTATTTTAAATAAAAATGAATTTTCCACAAATTACATAAATAGTGGTTTGTCAATCTTAAAACTCTTGCAAAAACAATTCATCAACTCATTGCATCTTTATTGCAATTATAGTTCAGTGTGTGGAACCTTTTATTGTTAGAAAACAGATATATTTTTTTTAGTGATAAAATTGTATTTATTTTATTAGATGAACATTGTTATTTGCTATTTTTTGTACTAATGCCTCCGAGGGAAAAGTATTAGGTAAGCATTCAAATAAAAGTCTTTGATCCCAAAATTGTTCTTAGATTAATGTTTTTTTCTCAAATTTGATTTAAATATAATATAAATAAATTAATTAGCGGCTGAGATATTACTGGCAGGTCAATTTATTTCTCTACAATCACCAATGCATCACATGTTTAAGAATCATATTGGGAAATTAGAAATAATATTTGTTGGCCTCAAAAAAATTAAAAAGGAATACAATGATAACTTGTTGTAGTTCTTTTGATTTATTTATGCTGATACCAAAAAAATCTTAATTATTAAATATATGTTTTTTGTATACCTAATGATTTTTTGTTAACTTGTTTATTTATGAATATTGTTATTGTCTTTTTTCAAAATACTTATATTCTTATAAAACTTCGAAAAAAATTCTTATACACATTTTTCATTTTACTTCCTTCTATACAGTAAAAGAAATATTGTAATAAAAAAATTCCAATTTTCAGATCTTAATGTTTATATCAATTTCGACCATCCCTAAATTCATATATATATCTATATATATAAATGGACCTCCCTCACATAACAAAAATGGTTAGCTGCAGAAAGTTAAAATTTCGCATTTGGGATTGGTGGAACATTTTGTTGTGCAACTCACTTTTTAATCAATATATGATCCCGAAACTGGTACTTTATTTGAAGTTCATAGTACTTTTTTTTTTTAAATTACCTCATCTCATAATTTTTTTTGTAATTTAATTTTTTATCGATGGAAATAACATATTGCACAATACTGGTAAGTAAGTGAACCGGAAGGAATACTTTACATAAAGTATTAAACTTTTTTACTGCATACACCAAATGATAAGAGAAATTAAGAAATCGCGATAAAAATCATCTTTTCTAGTTTTTATTAAGTAATTGCATCTTTTGTTTTTAATATATTTTTTCAGTAATAATTTAGTGACGTTAAATGTTGTATACACAGATTTTAATTTTAATTCAGGATCATTTTTTGAGCCACTAATAATAGTTTAATAGGTCTACAAGGAAGTGCAGCATTTTTCTTGTCAGATATTTTTTGTGAGGCATATCTAGATGACAATTGAAAGATGAATGTTGGTAGGTCTAAGGTCATAAAATAAATTTGAAATTATTCATTACAAAATGGTTGAAATGTTTTTTGTGATTGTATTCTGTTACATTGTTAAAATGAAATAAATGTTAACTGTTTTTCTAAAAAACATATAAATTAAAAAAAATATGTTATGGTCTAATAAATTAAAAAATATATGTTAAGGTCTAGAGCTAGTATGATTCTGAACTAAAATTTAAATGTCATTTATTTAGAACTAGATATTAGTTTGAAGAGTGGAATGTAAAACTTAACCAGATTTTAGTATTATGGACTCTTAACCAAAATCAATTAGGATGAAGTCATCGAAAAGGGACTGTCTAAAGACCTGGATTATATTCTGAACATGGTATTGTGCGCCCATTTCTGATGGTTGAATTTCTACCCATCCCATAACTACATTTCTTGGATTGGTTTGTTATCATATCTTTCAGTTGTTAAGGCACAATCTAAAGCTATTTTAAATCTTCATCTTTAGATTTCATGTTTTCTCTCCTAAACGAAAATCCCTCTTTCATTCATTACTATTGACCACAGTAAGTTACTGTTTTGTTAAACGGATTTTGTTTCTAATCTCAACTCATTAAATTTGATACTAATGAGTAATATTGTTTCATGAAAGAAGTAAGTGTAGAGATGAAGGGAAAATATCATGGGGAAAAGACTGCTGGCATCTTAGGTATATATTCATAAACATATATATTATTTAACTTTCATGTGACAATTACAGCAAATACTATATTGCTTTAAATAATCCTATCTCATTATCATTATAATGACTTAATTGAAATTGAATGTACTTTTTTTAGTTAACAGGAAGTTATTTAAATTATCAATTGTAAATATTTTCAGCTAGTAATAAATAATGACAATCACATGAGCAACAACAGTACAAAAAGAAAAAAAAAACACTTCAAAAATAATTATTTGTATTTGTTTTATTTTTGCTCATTCATTAATAATTTTCAATGATAAATGGCATTTTATTTTTTACATTTGTTTAAGTTCAATCAGCCATCCAGTATCATTAGCTTTAATTGAAATGTTTCTCGTTTTATTTATGTTGTTACTAAGCAATGTTTAAGAATCTTATAACAATTTTAAACAAAAGGTCAATATCAATTATTCATATTATAAAAATAATTAAGTTGGCATAAAACTAGTTCAAATTTCTTAGATATTTATTTAATAGTTATTAAATTTATTAGATATTATTTAATAGTTGAAAGTATTATTTTGTTATTTCATTTGACTGAATTTACTAATCAATAATATGATCTATACAATTTTATTTATGGCAAGCAAATAATTTACCAATAGTATTGTTATTTTCAAAAAATATTATAATTGTTCAATAGAAATTAATTATTAATGAGTATAAATTTCATGGTTAATAAGGAATCTATTTTGATTTGTAAAAAAAGTATTTTAAAAATAGTGTGGTTGTTTATCTATTATTTATTTTATTTTATGATTTTGTACAAATTTTCATGGTCATAAAAACTCATTAGTACGCTAAAGTTAAAAGTTTGTTAATCAAGACATAAAGGTCGAAGAATCTAGGAAAAGTGCATTTCCAAGATATTTCTATCTATTAGCTTTCTAACTCGAATATAGTCCCTAATAATAAATGACATAGGGTCATTTTCTTAAACACCTCCCTATCAATCGTATCATCAATTAATTTTCTACATTAAATATAAAATTGACATGATTTATATGGTTTTTAAACTTGTATTAAACTGTGATCATTTTCTTAAAATGCATAACCGTCTTTTAAAAATATATTTTAAATGTCGATTAGTTTTTAGGTTTTATTTAGTTTCGTGCATAATTCAATCTTTCCGCATGATGTTAAAGTTATAAGAGTCATTATGTCATTACTTCATATACTACTCATTAAGACAGGTAACTAATAGTCAAAGTTGTATTAGAAAAAAAAATTGTTTTCATTATTTGTGGATATGTTCCAAACAATTGTATGCTTTTTAACTTCAACACAATTTCTAATTCGCACAGTGAGTAAATAATCTGAAAATATGAAATATTTTAATGTATAGTTGAAAGTTCATGAAAATATTTTTGAATTCTTTAAATAATTAAATTGGTTAAGGTGAATAACGTTTTAACAAATAAATTTCAATTTATTGTGAGATCAGATTTAGTGCATGATAGTTTGTATAATAATTAAGCATAGAATTTATTTATTCTTATTATCTTATTAATTATCTTAATTTAATGAAATTATAGAATGTTTTATTACCTAATCATGTAGTGAAAAAAACAATAGTGCATATAGTCATTTATTTTTCAGCTTTCCAATATGATTCTAAGACTATTTTTTCTATCCCACATTACTACTGACAATGAACTATTTAGTTCTTTTAAATACATCTGAGCTAGTTTTAAAAGATGTCTAGCTGATAAATAATTGTAAATAGTCATTATGTATATTTCTAATCACTTTTTTTCACCTGATTTATGAAAACTAAAATATTGTTATCTGTGAGATTTTTTTTGTTAAAATTAAATAAATTATATTGTGTTTCAATTATTGTTAATTTTATTTATTTATTATACCTTCATTATTATTTATTATCATGAATCTAGTGAAATAATTGTGCCAATGTTTCAGAATATTTAACCAGCTTACAAAATAATTTAAGTACTTACTAAAAACTATACTTTTCAACTCTAAAAAAATGAATTATGACCTCCAAGAAAAGTAAATAAATAAGTTTATATCTTTAAAATTTTAGTTTTAAGCCCTAAATTAATTTTAAAACATGGGATTCTTCTTAAAAACATTTCTCTGATTACTGTAATGAACGTATATTAAATAGTCATACTAGTAATGTATTATACTGGTTAAACTTTGACCATTAAATCAATTAAAAAACAGGAATAGTCAAGTAGCGGTGTACAGAATTTTTCAACAGAATATGTTCAGTTAAAAACCTATATAAATAATGAATTCAGCCCTCATGTGAACAATTAACCCCAGTTATTTAGTAGAAATAAGGGGGTAGATATAGAGTCTAAATTGGCCCATAAAACTGATTTTCCAAAAAATCACTCCTACCCATTAGGTTCTCAGAAATGACTGAAAGTAGGCAGAGGCAAGGGAAATGGCTTAGTGATGTCAGGGGTGGATCAAGGGGAGAATTATTAAGACAGAGTCATATCCTTATTTAATTAATTATTTACAATAATCGTAGTATCCAATATAGCAAAAAATATTTAAGACCTGTACGAATAAAATGTTAAAGCATGAATAAACCTATAAGTAAAAAACACATCCATTATTCAAAATTATTATTAATGGGTCATTAATTGACTTACCACCCCCAACTTCAATTTCACAATAACAAAATTATGGCTCACTATTAGGAATATGTTTAATAATTCAAATTATTAGAGGATTATTTCTGGCCATGCATTATACAGCAAATATCGAACCTACTTTCACAAGTGTAGTACATATTTGTCAAGATGTAAATAATGGATGATTAATACGATACGCTTATGCTAATGGGGCTTCCCTATTTTTTATTTGTCAATATTAACACACTGGACGAGGATTATATTATGGATCTTACAAATTACGTATAACTTGATCAGTTGGAGTATTCCTATTTCTATTAATTATAGAAATCACATTTTTAGGATACGTTTTACCTTGAGGTCAAATATCTTTATGAGGTGCTACAGTTATTACAATTTTATCAGCAGTGCCTTACCTTGGAAAAACCTAAGTAATATGACTGAGGAGGATTTTCAGTTGAAAATGCAACTTTAACACGATTCTTTACATTACATTCCTTATTGCCTTTTGTAATTGCAGCATTAGTTATTATTCACTTATTATTTTTACACCAAACTGGTAGCAATAATCCTTCAGGATTAAATTCAAATTAGTTCCATCCTTAATATTCAATTAAGGATTTAATAGGAGCCATAATTACATCATTTCTATTCACTATATTAGTTTTATTTGAATCCTAAACATTAGAGGACCCTGAAAATTTTATTCTAGACAACCCTTTAAAGCATAACAAAAGATATACAAATAAAAACAACCATTAATAAAAACAATACTATTTGTAATAATAATTACATAAATAAATTCTAAATTTACTGCACTAATCTCCTAAAATAGTTTAATACTAAAAAAATTCAAGAAAAACAAATTATTTGATATAAATAGTCCTTTCGTGCTTATTTATATTTAATAAGAAGATAGAAACCTACCTCCAGAAAAATTACGCTGTTGTCCCTAAGGTAATTTAATCTGTTAATACTTTAAATAGGATCTTAAATATACAAATTATTAAATAAATTAAATATGAGAGTTTAAATTAGCTCATTGTCACCCCAACAAAACCCTAACTAAAGAAATTACTGTACAATAATAAATTGTATTAGGTGAGTAATGATGAAAGGGTATAATTAAATTAAAATACAGATATAATAATAAGATTTTATTATATAATTAAATACAAAAAGGATGAACAATTACTACAAATTATTAATTAATAAAATAGTATATATAATTTTACTTAAAAAAATAAATAAAATAGTTAATCTAAAATTAAAACAAGGAATGTATTGTGAAGTTCATCATGAACATCCAAAAATTTAATAAACTAAATAAAAAACACACAAAATATAAAATCTTTAATATTAATTAGTAATGCATACATATGTTTGATGTTAACAGGAATATATATTCATTAAGTGTAGCACAATATGAAAAAAATATACTAGACTAACTCTGGGTTTTTTAAACAGTTTATATCTTAAAATAATTAGTTATTAAGGTTTATGAAATCAACAAAACAAGATATAAAAGTTGTATATTCTCCAGTAAAGAGATCATAATACGAGAATGGATCGAAAACTTGGACAATCAACTAGCACTAAATAAAAAAAAAAAATTTTAATTAGACGGATACAATTGAACTAATAACATAAATAACATTACAAAAATTGAATCATCACAAGACTGAACAATTTTCATTGCAGGGAGCACTTGAACTAACAAATCTATATTGAAAATGAATACCTTGAACATATTTCATCCTTGTTTAGGTTTCTCGTGATTAGCTTTTGGTAAAATAAGTAAATGAATTAACATAAACAATAATTTAACACCTAGAGCTTTGATTGGTAAAAGGTTAAATAGTCATAAATAATAGAAGATAGCATAAGAAGCACTGTAATCTAAAGATATTTATTTCGAATGAAAGGTAAAAATTCTATCAAGAATCTCTGGAACACAGAAAAAGACTGCATAGAGCATTGAAAATTTTAACTTATTTAGAAGTAAATACAAAGTTTCTCTTTAAGTGCTTTTCACTTTCTCTTAAATAGATTATTAAAACTATCCAAAGCTATAATAAATAAATACTTGAATAACTATCCAGTAGACGAAATAAATAGGAAGCAAAACTTCATCTTCATGATTCATTTAATATATTACATGACTGTTGCTGCAGACATAACTTGCAATTATATCACGTAAACTGTAGTAAGAGCACTTAAAGAGTTATGGCAGAAGCTCGGAGCACTCTGTCTAATTTGAAGAATATCCTAGAATAAGTCAAAATGTTGTTAATACTTTCAATTTCAAAACTGAACGTAAATAACTTCATTTGTGCCAAAACTGGCAACAAATTCAGTGTAAAACAAGCGGCAATCAAAACAAACCATTTCCGTGAGCAAACGAAGGTCTCAATAACCATTTGGAAATATATAAAATAAAAAATACAAACATTTGGAATCTACACAATTGTTAATTTAGTGTTAATAATATTGGTAATTATATAACGAAATAAAGAGCGTTACAGTTACAGCAGAAGTTCTTTGGAAATATAACGAAAGGTATAACCTCAAATATACAAACATTTGGAAATATAACGAAAGATATAACCTATTCTAAACCCATACCATCGATTTAATTTACTTTGTAAATGAACATGTGTTTTACAATTCAATTTCTTGCAGCGTTCAGCTGTCGATTTTTTATTCAATTTATTTTGTAAATGTGGCATAAGGGACACATATTACCTTAGATTAGTCTTATAACCTCTTTGTCTTTAATTTTCTGAAACTTCTATTCAGAATTTCCATGACCCTGGCTGTTATATATCGATTACGCCCGTAGCACATGACAATCGATCTTTTTTATAAACATATGTTTGTAACTTGCGAATAAGGATTGATTGATACTGTTACAATAAATATATGAAGTGTTTCAAAACCTTGTGTTGAATAATCAAAGACATAACAGTTTGGCGACGAGGATGGTATTTTTCTTTTGAATGTTTCACAGAATTAGATTTGCCAGAATGTGATTTATCTGTGATTTTTTTATCTCTACTTTTAACAATAGAATCAAATTTTGCTTTTTTCTCGGGGGAAATTTTTTTCTTTTCTTTAGAAACGGTTTTTTTCTCTGGTTCAGGAGAACTCTTTTTATCTCTTCTTCTTTTTAAAGCAGTTTTCTTACCTTCTGCCAACTTCTTAGGAGGTAAGCAGTGGCGGATTATCCGTAAGGCAAACTAGGCACGTGCCTAGGGGCGCGTAGTTAGAAGGGGCGCGCGAGCTCAGAATTTTTAAATAAATAAAAAAAATAACATATCGCGCATTAGCGTAAGTACAAGGGCCCTGATCTACTAGTCTAGGATGTAACGATACAACGTTACCGTAATTACAAAAACAATCAGTTAAAATTAAGATGGCCATTTATGGCCGGTACAGGGGCGCCGATAAAGTTATTGCCTAGGGCGCTCTGGACCTTTAATCCGCCACTGGAGGTAAGGATTCTTTAGCAATGGGATCCTCATTGACTAATTTTAATACTGGCCTCCTAAGAAGTTGGCAGAAGATAAGAAAACTGCTTTAAAAAGAAAAAGTGATAAAAAGAGTTCTCCTGAACCAGAGAAAAAAACCGTTTCTAAAGAAAAGAAAAAAATTTCCCCCGAGAAAAAAGCAAAATTTGATTCTAAAGTTAAAAGTAGAGATAAAAAAATCACAGATAAATCACATTCTTACAAATCTAATTCTGTGAAACATTCAAAAGAAAAATACCATCCTCGTCGCCAAACTGTTATGTCTTTGATTATTCAACACAAGGTTTTGAAACACTTCATATATTTATTGTAACAGTATCAATCAATCCTTATTCGCAAGTTACAAACATATGTTTATAAAAAAGATCGATTGTCACATGTGCTACGGGCATAATCGATATATACATTAGAAAATCAGGGTATCATAACAAAAGTGCAGGAAAGCGATTGGGCGTCCTCACTAGTGGTCATACCCAAGGCTGACGGTTCAGTTCGTCTGTGTGTCGACTACAAAGTAGGTGCTAATCCGCAACTGCTAGACGCACATTACCCAATACCAAAAATAGAAGACCTTCTAACAGCACTCAATAATTCGAAATATTTTTGCTCCTTGGATTTAACTAAAGCATGTCTACATGTTCCAGTTGATGAAGAGAGTTCACAAATCCAAACGATCATCACTCACAAAGGTAGTTATTCGTTCAATCGTCTCTCATTTGGTATCAAAACCGTCCCAAATGACTTTCATCTTGTCATGAATAAAGTTCTAGCAGGCTTACCAGGTGTCACTACTTACTTCGACAATATAATAGTACATGCCGTAACTCGAGAAGAATGCTATAAAAACTTAATTGGTTGTCTCAATAGATTGCAAGAGAATGACCTACATCTTAATAAAGAAAAATACGATTTTTTCAAAATAAAAGTTCAGTACCTGGGATACGTAATCGAGCAAGGGAAATATCAAAAGACCCCAAAAAAGTTGCTGCTATTACAAACGCACCAAGACCAGTTAGCCAAGACGATGTTAAAAGATTTTTAGGAATGGAAACCTATTACAGCAAATTTATTCCCAATGTTTCTACACTAACTTATCCACTAAGGTTACTTCTAAAAAGTCACCACAAGTATGAATGGTCTCCAGCAACAAAAAGCATTT
Source organism: Troilus luridus (assembly GCA_964056705.1). NCBI lineage: Eukaryota > Metazoa > Arthropoda > Insecta > Hemiptera > Pentatomidae > Troilus > Troilus luridus. Next base: position 91,466,074 of record OZ057412.1, on the reverse strand, counting down.
GTGCAACTAAAAAAGGAAATTGCTAGTGACAGAGTGCTAACACCATTTAATACAAAGTACCCATTAACGGTAGCTTGTGATGCTTCACCTACAGGAATAGCAGGAGTGCTCTCCCACACCATTAAGGCGAAGAAAAACCTATTACTTTCGCATCGCGCTCATTAACGAAAGCTGAGATGAACTACAGCCAACTAGACAGAGAAGCATTATCAATTATATTTTCCCTAAAGAAATTCTATTACTATATCTATATGGGAAAAAGTTCACGCTCTTTACAGACAACCGTCCGCTAACCCACATACTTCATGAAAACACAAAATTACCAGCCATGAATTCCTCCAGACTTTTACGATACGCATCGTGGCTCACTAATTTTGATTATCATATTCGTCATAGGAAGGCAGAAGAGAATTTAAATGCAGATTTCCTTTCAAGAGCTTCAGTTGAAGATGACATTTCACAAGACGAAAAAAACATTGAAGAAGAGGTCTCTTTAATTTGGATTCACTATCACAATAGCCGCCCTGGGCCTCCTCTCGCCACTGCCCATTGCGACTACCCTCGACGTGACACCGAATCCGGCGACCACATTTCCCTGACACCACGGCTCCTGTGCTCTTTCCATGACTGCCTGCAGGCCAATGTTGAATAGTAAAGGGGCAAGAGGATCTCCTTGTCTTAGACCATTTTTTATTTCAAACTGTTCCGACAGTCCCCTTCTAATGCTTACTCGGCAGTATGTATTTTTCGTCGTGCACTGTACGAGTCGTATTAGTTTCTAAGGGATCACCATCTCATCCATGACTCTGATTTAAAATCTATGAACATCATCCACATTGTCTAATCGTACTCCTTCATTTTCTCGCAGATATTTTTAAGGTCCATATTTGATCAGTGGTCGACCTGTTACTTCTAAATCCTCCATGGTAATCCCCCAGTTTCCTCTCCATATATGGCAGAAGTCGATTGTATACTGCTATCGAAAACACCTTGTATGTCATGCAGAGCAGTGTTAATCCTCTGTGGTTAGAGCATAGCAAGGGGTCCCCTTTTCTCTTGTACACTGATACAATGATACCTTCGCACCAATCCTTGGGCATTGTTTCGTCTTCCCTGATCTACACTATGAGGCATTTTTTAACAGCTCCGCGGGGAGACCATCTATTCCGGATATGCTTTCCAGTTCTTCAATTTTTCCACTATTTCCTCAACATCCTCCACTTCTGGCGGAATGTGCTCGTCGCCAGGTTCCTATCTTGCTCTTCCTTCTATTCCGGATACAGGAACTCTTTCCGTTTCTGAGTTTAGCCGATTGCAGAAGTAGATTTTCCATCTATCCAGCACATCGTCAGGAAGGATCTTTATGTTTCCTTCTTCATCCCTTATACCTAAAGCCGGATTCGTCTCTTTTCTTTGTATTCCTTGCACTTTCTGGAAGAACTTCCTGGTGTCATAGTTCCGTCTCGCATCCTCTAGTTCTTGGATCTCGTTCCTAAGTGAACTTTTCTTTTTTGCAGTAACTAATTTCTTTACCCGTTTTCGGGCATTGGAGTATTCTCTTAATGTGCTCCGTGTATTCCTAGCTAACCATCTTTGCCTTTTCTCATTTCTTCGTCATTTATGGCCTGTGCGCAGTCTTTATCGAACCATGTGTTTCTGGGAGGTTTTTCTGCCTGCCAACATTCTCTCTCAGTAGCATCTTTTAGACAGCCTTTAATTTCGAGCCATCTCTGATTCGCGTTTTTGTTAAAACGTTCTACTGCTGGCAAATTGTTTATACTCGTTGCCACTACCGTTTGAAACTTTTTTGACTTCTCTTCATTGCTAAAAAAAAAAAGCTAGATTCCATGCCTTTGTTTTCCTTGCTTGATTTTTCGGAAGGCATTTCATTCGTTGTTTAAGCTTCGTTACAACAAGGTAATGGTCTGAACTTATGTAGGGACCTCTATACGATCTCACATCGTTAATGCTGTCAAAGAACCTGCTTGACACTAGCACGTGATCAATCTGATTCGCAGTGTTGCCATTTGGTGACAGCCAGGTTTGTTTAAGTTGGGGTTTGTGCGTGGACATAGTGCTCATAACCACGAGTGATTTGCAAGCTGCAAAGTTTATCATGCGTTCGCCATTATCATTTGTTATATTATGTAGGCTATAGTTTCCAATGGTGGGTCTAAATTCTGTTTCTTTTCCTACCTGAGCGTTAACGTCTCCCAGAACAATTTTAAGGTCATATGTTGGACAGGAGTCATACACCAGTCCTAACTTTTCGAAGAATTCTTCATATTTTTCTTCTGTCGTGGCGTGGGCAACCACAATGCTGATATTGTGAAAGCGTCCTCTCACCCTAAGCTTTCATATCCGTTCATCACTCGGCAGGAAGTTCAGTATTGAATTCTTTATTTTGTTAGATACAAGGAATCCTGTCCCAAACTCGTGTCTGTCCTTTGCTCCGCTGTAGAAAAATGTGATCTCCTTTCCCAGTACACTTCCATAGCCAGTCCACCTTACTTCCTGTACTGCTATTATATCCAGGTTACTTTTCTTGACCTGTATTCTGAGTTCCTCTAACGCTCCTGCTCTGTAGAGTGTACGTACGTTCCATGTTCCAATTTTTATAGTCCGTTTCCAAGATCCAGGTTGTGTCCGTCCGATTTCCGAGGCTTGATGAATGAGCGTTCATAACACGATAGTTTTTTTACAACAGGTGGGCTGTCAACCCCCCTGCTTTATCCGGGCCTGGGACCGGCAGTAGAGTCTAGGGAGCTAACTCCACAGGCGCAGTTGGCTGAATACATTATCATATCAAAACTTCAACTTAACTTATTTTCATAAAACAACTTAAGCTTGTTTTCTAGTTAAACATCAGAATTCATCCTTTAATTTTACAATGTTATTTATGACGACATTGTATGTTCATGACAAGTGACAGGTCTATGTTCATACAATGCACATTGATTCTAGTTGAAAATCCTGTTCATTCAATGAACCTACCATTCCGTCTTAGCTAGAAGTGCCTATCCAATTTCCTCCTTGGAAAACAAATATTACTTTTTTAAAATGCAAGGTGAAAATAAATAGATTTTATCCCATTGGAAGTGAATAGTTGCACCAATGGAGGTCCCACAGAATTATGGATTTTTGTTGTTCAAACTATTTTTTGACTGTCAGATAAAGATTAACACAGCATTTACAAATTTTCTCTCATTTACCGCCTACAAACTGTAATATTTCTGCACTCTACAACAATAACTCAGCCGTGATCCAGCTTAGCCATTACTGCCATTGTAATATTACTGTGACTGTCCTATGCTTTTCTCTATTAATCAAACTTTTACATTAAAAAAAAAAACTTTGATCTGGTGGCAAGTATAAACATGTTAATCTTGATTAAAAACTAAATAACAAGCAATCGAATATCCTTACTTTTTTTCTTTTCAGAAGATTAGTCAAATTTTTGAAGTCAAACTTCAAACACGGTTTTGAAATTTCAAGGTTTTGGCTTTTGGTAAGTATGTCTGTTCCATTATTATCTGTTGAAAGTAAGAACTGATTTTATAGAGTTTCGTCTTCCAATGCTTCTAGACCAAATGGAGATCTTAGTACACAAGCTAACATTCTACAGAATGTTCTTCAACAAAACTATGACACCAAAATATCTAATGGTTTTCATTAAACTCGCTTAAAACCTTTCTAAACCATAAAACTTATCATATAAAATACATCTCTGAAAAAGATGTAGAAAAATATATGATGTAAAGTAATTTTATTAATCTATATCCATAATAACCTATAATGGAAAATCTTTACAACCACTTAAAAGGGAGCTAAAATCCGAACGGTATTAGCTAAATTATATTATATTGGACTTTGTTCTAAGTTTTTTTTTTTTCTGAACAACAAAACTATTTTCTAGTGGTTAATATGAAGATTTGATCACTATTAACTTAAATTGAGAATTGATAAAATTAAATTTACTGGTTTACACATATCTTCTTTCACAAATTTAAATATTTGAAATAGAAAATTTTAAGAAAAAAAGAAAAAAAAACATGTACCACTACGACCCGTGAACGAGTCTGGGGTTTCAGTACATGGACAACGATTCTGCAAGGAGGTGACTTGTCCTAGGTCGCGCTCAGTTTCCTAGGTTTCCGCCAGGTTTCCCCCCCTTATTTTGGGTACCCTATTTTTATAATATTTTATAGAGGCTGGGTGAGCCTCAGGAGGGTCCTAGATCCCAAATGATTCATCTCCCACCGCAAAGATACTAAATAAAAGTTGCTGCTTGCAGCGGGATTTTAACAAGGATTTCCGGCATGGCAACTCAGTGCTCTACCACTGAGCCACTCAGCTCCTTAAATTTTATGAAGATATCTTTAAATATTCACTTTTCACAGAAAATTATTATAAGGTTCTACTGGATCTAACAACCATTTATTGTTAATATTATTTTTTTCTGTTAATAAGTTGTATTATTTTCATTAAGAAATGTTTTGGAAGAATTTATGATGAGATATTTAAATTCTTTAAGAACTCCTTGCCGGCAGATTATTGTTAAAATTTGGTTATTGATGTGAGTACTATTTAATGTTAATTTTTACTACTTTCTTTGTTCTAAATTGATGTCACTTGAAAGGAATTAAACTATCCCTACCACCAACCTGGAAATCTACGAGACAAGTACCATAGTTTTTATTGTTTATATTTAGAAACATTTTGGGAAGCAGACTGAAACAGTTTCAAGTTCTGTAAAACAAGTCCGATACAAATTTTGTATATTAACGAAGGATGGAAATAGTTGGGGGGTGCAGTGAAGACTTATTTATTGATTTGTGCCGAAGTTTTGACCTACTTTGTAGATCATCTTCAGGGGAAATAGATTCCTCTCTAACATTTGTATATTAACTTTGAATAATGTTTCTTTCTATTTTAGTTCAAATATCTTTTTCTTCATGGACTCAATGGAACTCTATTTACAGCTAACTAAAACAATTAAACAAGAGAAAAAGAGTGTCTTCTTACTTTCTGTAAGGGATGAACCAATTAATTGATATAATAAATACAATTATATAATAGGAATGGTAAAAATAGATAAAATATTATCACCACAGATAATATATTGTACAAAGTATATTTTCATAATTATGCATAAATACATTTTTGTAAGATATACACAGTGATACATTATCAACTGACATTATAAAAGATTTTATTTCTCAATGAAATATGAATAAGTAACATAAATAATTGTATTAACAACTGAATAAATAAATAAAGTCTTTTAATAAAATTAAGTATGCAAAATAAAATACTACCTTTTTGCTTTAGCTCTTTCTTCTTTTAATTTTCTTTTAAAAGCTTTTTCTTCAAGTTCTTCAATTTCTTCATGAAAAACCAATTTTAATGAAGGGTAAAGTAGCTTCAACTTAGGTAGATCACAAAATCTAACCTGAATAAAAGTATATTATTTAATATTATATATAATTTTTAAATAATAGCTTCAAGTAGGTGTACGTAGTAATAATAAAATAGATGTACAATTTAATAGAAACACACTATAACTGTTATCAATAAATATATTTATTACATATAATGTTTGAGATCTCTATAAAATTGCACATCATCATATTTACAGATGTTTGTACACTTCAGTTTTTCAACTTAAACTAAACTATTAAACTAAAATATTAGTTATTCATGATTTCATACCGAAAGTAATAATTTAACAACATCAAATATGAGATCCATTTTCAAACTCTATATTCTTCTGGGACAGACCGTATTTTAATGAAATAGTCACTTCATTAATAATTAATAAATTAAAATTAAAGTTTGATTTCATGATCAGAAAAGGCTTCTTTAGATAAAGAATAAATGGAGTCCACTCAGACTAATGGAAGTACTTACACATGTTATTAAATGCTTAATCATAAAAACTTAAAGTAACACCAATCAATTTCAAATAATATAAATTAATAGAAACCAGTCAAATAAAAACAAGTATGTAACAATAGGATTTCTAAAGTAAAAAGTATCATACATAATATCGAAATTATTCTTACTTTCATATTATCAAAAGCAACACCAACATTGTTGCCTAAGTTATCGCCAACTATCCTAGGCAATTTCGCGTAACGTTGGCTGAAATGAGTCAGAATGATATGCTTTGCTTTCATTTTCTTTCCAACTTCTATCGCTTCTGATGTTGTACAATGCATTTTGGCTCTTGCTTCATGCACAAGGTCATCTTCCATGGTCGCTTCATGAATTAACACATCACTTCCCATGCCTGCAGACAAAATTATCATAATACAATGTTATGCACTACAATAATCGAACCATTGATTAGAAATGTGTACAATAATTTCTTTTATAAATTAATCTCATAGATAAACGAAGTCAGTCAAAAGTTTTCATTGAGTCTCTTATCCTACTTACAATGATAAGTGTTTGGAGACTGAATCACTTGACTAATATTTTTTGTTCAGCAATGATGACACTGATCAATATTTTTATTGATTATGGACTTACATGAGAATAAATTATATTTAGAACAAAATCAATAAATAATGAAAAAAACAAAACAATTTATTTAGTATTCTGTTATGGAGAATAAATGTATATTTATCATTTTTTCAGTAGCAATAAAATGAAAATAATTTTTTATCATCTTATGGCTTGTATTCACTTTCCCACTCAAACTGACAAAATCAGAAGTTGAAAAGTCTGGATTTAGTACGCTAACTAAACTTTACTGTTATTTAAATTATATGGAGTTTTCAGTAAACCCCGATATATATGGCTCTATAGTTCATATTTTTTACTTTATTTCTTATCTCTCTATTATATAAAAAAGTTATTAGTAACTGCCATGTAATATTTTATTAAATGGGTCAACAAAAATTGAATCGATTGAGAAGAAAAATTTGAATTAATATGTTTTTGTTGTACTTTATGTAAACAGAAAAATATAACAATTAAACAACAATGGGAGTTCGAATGATTTGAACAACTAAATAATTAGTCCGTCGCTAGGCGGACAGAGGGTATACCTCTAGTTTGCATTTAATTAAATTATATTAATAATTATTTTCATTCATTTTATCAAATTTTCCTATCCACTTTTTATTTTCAATATCATTACTTTTGTTTTAACTTATTTTTTCCATTTACACTCTATTTTAAATATTTTCTAAATATAAATCATTGTTTATAAATAATTTTTTGGTTAAGCCACCCATATAGTGATTAACCCTTCAACAATACTGTAATAACTATTTTATAATTCTATGTGCCTTCTCTACCAGCTTCTTCCAGCCCTCTCTATTTTTCGCAGCTGTCATCAAGCCTGACTCCCAGAATATCCCGTGTCTCTCTCTACACTATCCAACCACATCAGCTTCGGTCTCCCCCTATTTCTCGTGCCATACAGAGGTTCTGTAAAAGCCTTTTTTGGAATGGCCTCGTCCTCCATTCTAGCCACATGACCAGCTTATCACAGTCTTCTAATTTTTAAGGAGTAAACAACATCTGCTTTGTTGAACATTGGGTAAACTTTGTTGTTCTATAATAACTATGTTAATGATGTATTTAATTATTTACTTAAAAATTAATAATAAAAGATCATTTCCATTGTTACTGTGTGACTAACTATCTATCTTAATTTTTATTTATTTATGTTTCTTTATCTTGTTTATTCATCATAAATAAATGTGAATACCAGCAATGTGGGTTGAAACTATTGATTCCTGCAAATATTTTCTTATTGTTTGAGAATTCAAACATTCACTAATTAAAGACTAAACAGTACCATACGCGTGATAAACAGTATATGTAATATAAAATAATAAACATTTACCTAGTTCGACAAGACTATCACAAGGCATTGTATCACCAGAATAAGTAAGTTTCCAGCCATCTCTTGATGTTAAGCTAACCCCAAAGGCATTAGGGCAATGCCGTACATATGTTGTCTGAATTGTTTCCAAATTTAATTCACTTTTTAGACATTCTCTGTATTCCATTCTCAGCTTATAATGGGTAAAAAACTGAAAAATAAAATTACAAAATCAGATACATGTCTAGATATATTATTAATAAATTTGTAAGAAACAATATACAAGAAGATATATATAGGTACATCGATGTTCCATAATAATAAAGTATAATTATGTCTTAAAAACATATGATTTAACTATAGGGGAAGATCACGAACGTTTGTCTGTAATCCCTGATTTTTCTTAAAGGTTTACATTAATTAAAAAGATATACTCCATATTTAAGGTATATCTCATGTTGATAAAATAAAAATATTTTAGAAATTTCATGTTAGCAGGTTGAGACATTTTTAATGATACTAAAATTATTAATGTACTAAGTAGAGTCAATACAAAGTTGGGTAAGAATGGTCGAGTGGTTTAACATGCTTGCAAAAGTGCATCTGCATACAAACCCAAAGATTGTTAATTCTGATCCTTGTCCCAGGATTTCTCAAGCATCTACCAACCTTTAAGGTATGTAAGGTTCATTAGTCAACTGGTTGCAATTTACAAATAGTTGAGACAAAGGAGTGATGACTCCATCCCATGTATTTCTATCAGGATTCACATTCTGGTTTTCCAGAATATCATACAGCCGCCCTGACAGACAGTCTCCTTTGTGGGAATAAATATAGGTACTCACGCGCCTGATGATCCAAATAACATCCTAGGATCTAGAACAATTTGTCACTGCCCTTGAATCCAAGCATATATCAGTGGAAAAGACACTGGTGAATTAGCCCCAAAGGGACTGATTATGGCAGTTTGCCTCTCCACTAAGCTTGGTTCATAGCAACGTAAGGTTGAGTGAGCCCCACCTAGCTTTCTGTCTTTGGTCAGCAAGCAATGAAATTTCTTTAATATTAATATATTGTTTCTTAGTTTTTTCATGATGGCATTTACCAGAGAAATGATGCCAATAGATTTGTTTACCCCACAATTCATTCATTATTGGCGCAACAGAGACTTGAAGCAATCCTTGGTGGCATCTCAACCATTCTTCCCTGTTGTTAGCACATTCGAAAGGATACACATATTCTCTTCAGTCATCTGCAACAGCATCTTCCCTTCAGTCTTCCATAGTAGTTTTCTGATTGTCCTCTCCACCCATCCTGATTACGTTCCCCAGCCATCTGGTCCGTGGCATCCTTACAAATTTTGAGTTTACACCTGAATTTTCTTCATTAAAGATATGTAATTTTCAAAATTTCACTTCATAACCAAAATTATCTTCTAGACTGATTATTTACCATTCTCTATGTTTTGAACCTTCTTCTTTTGAAGATGTACTTATATTCTCATAAATATAAATTTTTCTTTAACTCAACCATTATTTAAAATACTTTCCATATCTTCTTCACAATTTGATGCATCACCAGATAATCCTGTTCTACATCACTGTCGTCTCCCGTACCATATCCTTCAGTATTGGGCAATATTTTTTAGAGCATCACAAACTAATGTAATAAAATATATTATACACTGCTATATATATATATATATATATATATATATATATATATATATATATATAGTACACTGCTATATACTATAGTAAACTTATTACTGTCACTACTTGTGTCATCTACTCATTTGTTATTAATGTTACTCAGAATAGATATATTAAAAAATAGACCCGTCCTCATGTCTATTGTTGGTTTCATCATATGTCTTTCTTTAGTTTTACTGCTAAGAATCATAAGTTAAAAGTAATACCATTACATAACAATTTAAGGATTAAAAAATCTGGAGAAGAATACAAAACAAGACATAATGAAAACTTTAAAACATTTCACTAATTATTTACAAAATATATTTGATAACAATATAAAGTATATAATTTATTTACCATATCTGTATTAGGAACTAAAATGAAAGAATGTAGTATACTTTCAAAATATTCATCATACAATTTAAGCCACGTCATTATTTGACTAGGAGCAAAGAGAAAAAGTGGTGGAGCATCCTGAGGTCTCTTCTGCAGAATTCCGATTAAACCTTGAACAAAAATAGAAGTTAAATGCTAAGCTAACGAAGCCATTAAAAATTGAAATTTGTGTCAATGCCTATATACGACACCCTCCACATAGCGTAGCAACAAATAACTGCTGTCACAAGATAGATCACTTATGATTGATAAGGGTTAAAGCATGCAAAGGTAATACAGTAGAATCCCGATAGTTCGTATGGTCAAGGGACTGATGATTTGGTACGAATTATCGGGAATACCAATTATCGGGAGTACAAAATAAAAAAAAACGTATTAATGCAATTTTTTTAATCTATCGAACCATCCATCGCTTCCAAGAAAGTCTTCAGGCTTTTTCCATTCAAATATTAACTCCAACTGGTACATTTGAATTCCTTGCTTATACGAACCACTTTTTTAAGTTCTCTACAAGTCTGGGAAGTGATTTTTTCCTTGTTCTTCAGGATTGATGTGATCGTGGAACCAGGGACGATGAAATGCTTGGATACGTCAATTAGCTTACAGCCACTGGTCACGGCGTTTATGATTTGTCGTTTCTCTTCAATAGAGAGGCTAACGTATTTTGGAGGTATGATTACGTGTCACAACGGTAACAAAAACGAGACTGAATTGTAAATAAAAGTGTGATTGTAAGAAAAGCTTAATAAAATTCCTTGAACTTCCCCTCTCCACTCCCCTAATTTCCTTTGAGTGAAAACAGTACGAATTACTTATGAGATTTCTTAGAAAACTTGTCTCTCTCACTCGCTCTTCCGTAAAAAACAATAGGATCTACTGTGCCTCTAAACAATACAAACATACTTGTGTATAAAAACAATACAAATTGAGTGATTTCCTAGAAAGCATTTATCCTCATTCTGCTCCCTGGCATATCTGCTTCACTGTTCTCTCGCCCCTTTCGAAAACAGTACTAAGTAACGAAATTTTAAAGCTGGAAATACGAATTATATGACGTTGTAAAAGACCTCGAGCATAAAAATAATACGAATTATCGAGGGGTCTGAAATGCATTGATTTTATACCATTTATCGGGATTTTCTCTGGGGACCGACAAATTTGTACGAATTAGCCGGAAATACGAATAATCGGGATACGAAATATCGGGATTCCACTGTATCTAACAATAAAATTTGGCGAGCTTCTACAATAACATTACAAATCATTTTTAATTCAGGATAGCCGCACCCATGGTACAAGCATTTAAAGGTCAATATATTAAATTTCTTGAAAAAGTTAGTTAAGTTGGTAGTATTTCGCCATAATCGAACCAAATTCATAATGTTAGATGCATAAAATATATACAATTCTTGTTCTTTAATTCTCACTAAAAAATATTTTTGCCTGGGAAGAACCATTTTGGAGTTATAAATCAATAAATGAACATATTGTGAGCAGCCATTTTGTATTCCGAAAGTGTTATGGTGGCAGACATCTATTTATTTTCAGCTTTTGTTCAAAGACATAATTAAATGAAATAGGTGAACTTTAATGTAAAATAAGACACTTTTCTGCATGATCTTACCGACTATTAGAGCTGCATAACAATTTTCCAACATTTAACTTAACAGATTTAAAAATTACCAATGTGATGATCTGCATGGAGATGAGAAACATAAACTGCACGTAAACTATTAAAAACTTTGGTAGCTTCTTCAGGTCCAAAATAGCGCACAACTTGTCCTGCAGTACCTTCGCCACAATCCAGCATAATCCTGCAGTCTTCACTGAAAAATTTTATAGATTTTAAATTTAATAATTTATTACTTAAATGTATGAACCGTAATGGATTAATAAATGTTTATACAGTTGATAAACCATCACTGGATTTAAAATTATTGAAGTCACAAAGAGCAAATAAAAAATTAAGTTTTCTTTACAATAGAAAACAAAACTAAACTATCTTTTGTTACCATCCATCAATTAGTATTCTTTTCATCATAAAATAAGAAGAATTGAGCACTATTAAGTTGAGTGAAGCAATATGTTCTATAATTTCACAAACATTTATTTAGAGTTGTTTTTTTAAAAGTTTTTATATGATTTCCAATGAGTCACGCACATAGTGACAAATTTTTTTTGCCTGAGTGTTTTTTATTATCCGTTAATCTGCCTTAGAAGTTTTTAATAGTAATAGATTGCCATAAAGTGAGCAATCTTGCATTTTATTGACAACTCAATCCTTGTGTAAAAAAAAATCTTAGTAGATAGAATGTATTTTAGAATCCATTTTGATGAAATTATTTTTTGATTCTGATGATTTGTTACAATTTTGGGTTATATTTGAGTATGTATGAAATTAAACCAGTCTTGGATCTCAGTTTTATCCATGATTAGAGTGAAGGAAGGTATTTTCTATCTTTTGGTGTTTCTCTAATTTAAATTTCCGTCCAGTGTTCGTAAGAAGAATAATTCAATAAAATAATGTTATGTAAATTTAAGTATAATGCAAATAAATAGCCCCTGATGAATTCAACACAGAAAACAAAAAATGCAATAGCATGGGGACCTGGTGTCTATAGTGTGTTCCCCTCAACCCGGCAGTCAATTTCGAGCGCTGCTGCCAAATTTTCAAACTACATATTTTCACATTAAAAATCTGAAAAACTTTATTTATTTTTCGAAAAATTTCAATGATGTGCAAAAATTAATGGTCTATCAGCCATTATAGACTAAGACAGAAACCAATAAAAAAAATCCTCAATCACAATACATTTTTTTTCCTTACGAATATAGGTATTGTCTGCTGTCATTTTACAGAATTGCATAGCATTATTCCAAAAAATAAGGTCACAGTGATGAGAGAAACAATAATTTCCATTAATAATTTGGAGTAAAAAAGTTTAAAAAAATTGTATTGTGATTCAGGATTTTTTTTGTTAGTTTCTGTCTTAATTTAGGCTGATAGATCATAAAATTCTGCACATTACTGAATTTTACCCAAAAAGATTGAACAAAGTTGATATATATATGATGGCGATGCCGCACAGAGGATAGGCTGGAGTGTGTCAGAAAGAGAAAGAAAATCCAACGTAACACCCATACGGCCATTTCGACATAGACCATAGTGATATATTAATTTTTGACATAGTGCTATATACTTTGTAAATCTAATAAATGTTAGTAACCTCATGCTGAGAAGAATTGCTGATGTATTCCTTGTTTTGTTTGGAATACAAGAGCCAGTACCTAAAAATACTATATTGGGGTATTCTTGATCTGAAGGTGGAAATTGTGCTAGTTCCTTTTGAAGTTTAGATACTTCTTCTGAAAACCCTTCAACTCCTTTAGCCTCAGCTTCAAAGCATTCTGGATCTATATGAAGTGACTCAAGACTAAAAAAAAAAAAAAATCAGATTTATAATTAAGAAAAAATATTAAGTATAATTTAAAGTGATAACCATTCATAACAAAACATAAAATTTCGATTAAGTCTAAAATGATCAAATATTTTCAGCTCAAATTCTAACATTTTATAGAAAAACAAAAATTATTTAACATTAATTTTCCAACAGGTAATAGTTGATCAAATAGATGTGGTGTTTTTGGTATGTTGAATAGAATTGTTTTATAAGGCTAAAATAGACTGTTGAAATTCTTAGAACATAGCAAATAAACAAGAATGCACAAAAAAAAGCTCTAACAAGTCATATATAACTCTAAATGGTCCTTTACCTTTTACAGATAAAACATCTGAATGTAGCAAAATAAATGGAATTTTTAAGTTTAACATAATTTATTATATAATTATATTTTAATATAAATAGTTACTTTCTAAGTTATAGAAAATACAGGTCTACCACGGGGACAGTTTTCTCCTCCAAATAATTAATATTGTCAACCAATAATTATTCAAGACTATGTTGAAGATGGTCAAGAGGGGGTGGGGAGTCAATAAAGTTTACCCATATAGGAACAACTTGTTTTATTTGTTTATGTTTTATAATGACTGTAATTATTGACTGCGCCCCCCAACCATATTAAACATTTATTAATAAACATACATTCAACTACTTTTTCATCAATATTCAAGGTTAGTTTGTAAACTTTCAGTTTCTATAGTTTTCATTGATCAAAATTTTAAAAAATAAAATAGAAAAAATAGTTTTATGTGTGATTGCTTCAGTCAATTAAGAATCAATAGTTCTTTAATAAGATTTATATGAGCTTTTATTTTTTAAAGTGGTATAAGTCCATTTTTAATATTCACGATACCTAAAGGTTTCCATTACAATTATGTTAAAAATATGGGCAATGGGCAAATGTTTTTATCACTTAGCATTTAGCAAAGAGTGATGTTTTAAACAACTTTTAAATTTTATTATAAAATAATAATCATTAAAATCATTTAATAGAATGAACAATTTTTTTCAATACAAATGGACTTATAACACTTCCAAAAATAACAGCTCATATAACACAAGATAAACATAAATTAGCTTTTTCGAGACCATTTAAAATACTTACGGTTCCCAAGGTCTCTTAGGTCGAAGCCAAAATTTTGCTGTAGTGTTGCCTTTAACAATGCAAAACTGAGAAGACAAATCCGATGTTCCAGAATTTCCATTTGGAATGTTTTCTTTAAGTTTATCATATTCCTGTAAAAAACAATACAAAAAAAAACTAACGAATACTCAACAATAAGAAATGATAAAACATTACAAGCCAAAAATAAAAATACAAAGCTGGTCTCCTCCAGTTCATTAGAACAATTAATGAAATCTATAAATATTCAGTTTATTTATGACATATGCACATAAATATACTTTTCATTCAGATGCCTAAACAATATGAATTTCAATATTTATATCCCAAAATTAATTTAAGACAACACAAATTTAAAAGTAAACTAACTTTAGTTACTAGCTCAATTTTACTAAAAACTTATTTTATCTATTACATAAACAGAAAATCATAATTTTAGACACTATGAGAACAGATAATTTATAATACATAATGTAAATTAACATGTAAAATGTAATTGTAAATGAATAGCATAAGTACCAGTGTAAAACCAGGATCTTTGAGGAGAGGGAAAAATGACGGTTCAATTAAATTCAATTTGAACTGAACTCGGTGCACAGCAGTACTTCCAAGGCATTTGTTAGCTTCGTTCATTTGAAGATGGTATGTCGTTAAACGAAAACCTTCCATCCACTTCTTGTAACTGTATTAAAAATTAAACAAATAAATAACAACAAACATACAGTGGTATTAAAAATAAGATAATCTTGAGATTTGTTTAAAAATAATCATCAGATCCAGATATTTTTATCAACTAACTACATTGAAAATTAGTCTGATATTCTATTCTACAATAACAATGACAATCTTCTCACATTCCTTTATACTTTTCATATACAAACACACTGTAGCTGCAAGTTTCTGGATCAATTTGAGTTTTTTTAGATGCAAAATATTAATTTTCAATGGACACTAAGAAGAAACCAATACCCTATCTTTATTAATTAAAAGTATAGGAAATTTCCCTATATTATTGTATTTCCACTTATCAATATAAAACAATAGTTTACAATAACCAACTTACATAGGATGAGACATGATTTCGGGTGGTGTAAAATGAACAATAAGAAATGGCTGATTTTCTTCTTTTTCTGGTGTCTGGAAGGGACTAAAACTTTTTTCAAGACATGGTAAAAACTTTTCATTTGGAACTTCAACAACTGTAACAAAAATATTTTATAATTAATATCACAATTATAATTTTAAATAGTGATGAAATCGATTAAAAGAAATTGAACCCTAAACACACAGTTTATCAATGTAATGTACATAATTAATTCCTAATGAATACTTTTTACATTACAGAATTTAAAATACTTTTTTTTTCAAAATACATATAAGATACTATATTCCTCCAACATGAGTATTATGAAGTCATATTCCTATTTAGAAAACAAAGAAGTGAATTTATAAATTTAATTTAATGTAAGAAATCTATTGAAGATTGAAAAACAATTTCAAATGTACTAAGATGGTATAGTTCAGAGCATATAAATCTGATTTTACAATATTTGAAGAAAGAAAATATGACAACAGGTGAAACCTAGTATTCATTTAAGGACCCCCACAATTTATATTAATTTATTTGGAGGTAATGCTGCCTTCATTTGTCACAATAGATTTTCAGTAGTTTAATAATTTGAACTACTTCAATATAACAAAAAAATAAAATACAGGAATTAGAAAGAACAAAATATATTAAAACGATTAAAAGGAGAAAAATGGGATTTGAATGCAGCTGAATTGATAGATAAACAACAGTTAATGACATCCTAACTGAAAAACAGAATCAGCCGAGGGTTACAGCTGTAAAAATAAGTTTACTCAACACATCATATGGGGTGTTCAGGATCAAAAGCGGATAACTCTGAATAGTTTTAGAACTTCAAAAATTTTATTTTCCACATTTGTCACTAGTTTAGTTTTAGTCAAGCGATATAAAGTTCCTTAAACTTCGGGTTCAGAAATGGACTAAAACCATAAGAAATAATGTAGCAAACTGTCTTGTTAGACAAAATTGATTGATTTAAATAGGGAAAAATGTAAAAAGTCTATTTTTAAAATTTCTTAGTTATCAGCTTTTGACCCTGAATGCCTCGTATATAAAAAGATTGTGTCAGATTTACACAGCTGACACAAAAATTTGGAAAAATCATTCTGAAATTCTAAAGAAACTTTAAACTCAGCCTGTACTTTAATTAATTAAAAATTAAATTACCTAAAAACAGTGGTCCTGGATCATGAGCTAACGTAACATCAGCTGAACGAACTATGGTTCCATCATTCAAAACAACATCTTCACCAGCTTTTAATTTTCCTAAGAGAGGGCCAGGTGGTACACCAGCTTCAACACACTTCCCTAAGCAAAGAGCTCCAGGTTTCGGTTGCAACTTGACAGCATAACACATCACCACATCTTCTTCAGATAATTTTTTTGGAGCTAAAAAAAACTATTCTTTAGGAAGGGAGGCAGTTAAATATTAATAATGAATGAAAAATAAAAATATGAACTAAATATATTTTTATGAAGTAAATTATAAAAGTGAGCTAACCTTCTCCATCTAAAGATACATAACATCCTATTATATTATAACTTTTTGCCAGAAATTGGTTCTATACAAAATAAAACATTGCTGTCAACCTGATCTCTATAGAATTGAGCTCTTATCTTAGTTCATGGCTTGGGGTATCCAATTAGTGAAGATGTATTCTATAAAGAGCAGTCTAGAACTTATATTTGTTTTTTAATCTAAATAAAAACAAATGTAATGAGAAGACAGCTCTTTATAAGATAAATCTTCACTAGAGTGTCGATAGAACTTACAATGGTAAACATAATTGATATTGAAAACAAAATAGCATAAACCCCTTTGGAAAAACAAGAAGATACTTTAATAAGTTTATAGCAAACAAGAATACTCTCATATAGCAGTGACTTCCTACCTTGATAAATCAGTAAGTGTAAGTACCTAAGTATGCAAAGATTTTTGCATTGTGAATCAGAGGCCTGTATTCTATATTTTTTTATTTATTAGTAATTAGGACATTGTTCTTAACAATTTATAACCTGAGGGTTGTTTTTTAAAACAATTTTTATGTTTTTATAAATTGATATCATATCCATTTACTGTCACAGATTGAGTGACAGGCGAGTTTAACAAAAATGAAATATTAAAACAAAAAATTATCGTACGAGAACAAAAATATGTCTTAATTTATCCTTAAATTAGAAAATATATTTATAACTACCAAATTTTAAAAACATTTAGGTTGACTTGACAGCTACTTAATTTTGTGTTATTTTATTTAAAATTTACAATTTATTTATTTAATTAACAACAAACACCTTTGAAAGACTCAAGTTTCATGTACAACTGCGCATAAGTTAAGACATATTTTTTGTTTTAATCTTTCATTTTTGTTAAACTCGCCTCTCGCACAATGCAAAAATCTTTACACACTTAGACACTTACACTTACACAATAAAACATTTATCATTCCCACAATATTAATGTAAAAATGTTACTATTCATACATGAAATTAAAAATAAACTTCATTAAAAACAAACCAGGCTCTGCAGACGAACTCCTTCTTTTCTTATCTGGTTTCTTTTCATGTTCGTAGTAATCAATTTCATCTTCAAAATTAGTTTCATCAATCCTATACAAAAAAAATAATGTACTATTAAAGAATTTAATCAAATTAAATTGGTTCCAAATAAAATAATCTATTTACCCTAGCGAATCGGTGGCAGAAACAGGTCTTCTATTTTTTGATACAGTCAGTGGAATGTATCTAACAGTCAAAACGTTGTCTTCATATACATTTTTAGGAGTGCAATGTGCTGTTTTAATAGATAAATTTTTTAAAACAACAAATCTTTTGGTAGCTGGAAACATGGAATCCTAAAAGCAATATTTAAAACATAAAAATAAGACAATAAAAAAGCATTGTTTAGTTTTAAATATAAGAATACAATTGGATCCAAATCAATATCATTTATTCAAAAACCAACATCTACATTAAATATCAGGAAAACCATTATACCTTTGATCGGTGGTTGAATCAAGTCTCACAACTTCAAGAAAGCGTCTAACTTAGTTTTATGTTGTATGTGGAAAAAAAATTGAAAGTTTGGACTTAAAAAAATATTAATTTAAATCCATCAATATATATATATATATATATATATATATATATATATATATAAAAAGGTACTTGTGTACATAACGCACGGCCAAAGTAGGCCAATGCCCAAGCGGTTACATTTTATAACAGTTACATTTCTACCAGTTACCTTGGATACTTGTGGAGTTATGTACACAAGTACCTATATAAATATATATCTACTACGACTATGACACAAACTCAAATATTTATAAATGCAAGTAAACTATTTTAAATTAATCGTGGCTATAACAGTAAGAATTGAATTTTTTTTAAAGTATTCAAATAAAATCAAAGGAGCATACAATGTTTTCTGGGCCATGAAGGACTAGCTGAGGAACGCCAACATCTTGTAGAGTTAGTGCCACTCCAGGCAAACCTCCAATGTTTTTCCATGAACTATAGGTAACAAAAATGTGCTCTAATTTGGAAAGTTTAATTTTATGCTCATGAGCAAGTCTTTGAGATCCTTCACCACAGTTGAACAAATATCTATAAACAAAAAATATCAGTCAATAACAAACATAATTGCTTTATTTAGATACAAAATAAAGGATGAAACTTACCTTGATTGATCAGTGAATAAATATAATGCAGTTGGAGCTCCTTTAGCACCACTCCCCAAAACTTGTAAATTGACTATTCCTGGAGAATATTTACTGCTTTTTTCTTTCATTTTTATTCTTTGTTTTTTAAGAACTTGAGTTTGTGTATTATCTCTTGGCATCCTTAATAATAATTCGTGTAATTTATGTTGGCTTGAAAATCTTGCTTTCAAAACACTGAAGCAAGATTCGTATCTAAAACTACATAACTTTGAATTTAAAGCCAATGTCATCCCGGTAATACACTAAGTTTTTTGGAAATAGTACATATTTGTTTTGAAAACGGATATATAATTATGTCATGTCATAGAATTTATAAACACTCATAGTGAATAATAACAAACTTGACAATGAAAAGGTTACAGAACTGTCCATGTGTTCTGGGGTAGGTTATATGCTGTTGCATATTTTTACCCACAAATAATGGAGGTTGTAACTTTATTCCTTCCTTATATTATAGGAGTGACTCTTTGAATGTGACTTGTTTAATTTTAAATTGCTACAGATATTCAAATTACGTACTTCAAAATTAGAACTTTTTATTACAATATTAATTTCTTTTACAAATATTTCTAAGTTAGTTTTAATGTATTGTGATTTATTTATCAATTATCGGGTTTATGAAGATAGTACGAGAGTGCTTAGCAAATCTGATCTCACTTCTTTATTTTTTCTCTATTTATAAATCAGTGTACTATAACAAGTTTTCATACCATAATAACAGGATATATGCTGCATGAAACATTGTAATCTTTACTTGAAGTAGAAGAGTCTCTTTAAGCTTTCCCAACTCCATTCTCAAATAAGTACCTCTTTCCTTAACAAATTTTGTACAGTAATTGGCAATGGGGATATAATATACCACATCAAAGTTGGAAGAATGTGATATGCGGGGCAAGTCCAAAGGAAGATAAGCTCCTGCTGATGGTGGAAATGCGAGGATTGTATGCACTAGATGATCTCGCTGATGGGGGGTTCGAATCAAAATCGGTGGATAGAAGTATTTGGCAAGCCATGGCCTCTTGAAAGAAAATTTCAAAATTAACTACCAAAATATTTGCAGAGCCTACAAAAGAAACTCATTCTATTCCTAAACTTTAAGGAACAAATTCGGTACTTGTGAAATATACGAGCCACCGTGGTTTGATACCGGATAACTGTGATTCTATGAAAAGAACCAACTTTAAACAGATGTTTATTTGCAATTAAATATTTTGTTCTAACCAAAAATCTTTCATATACCATTTCATTTAAAATCGCCTCAAAGAGATTCGCTTGTTTCAAATGAGTCCCCTACATAAAATTCGCAAGTTATGGAGAAAGGTAGTCTCTTCTTGTTCCTCTTCTATTTTTATAGCCCCATACTCCTATTTTCAGAGCCCCATAACCTTTTAATCCTATGTTTGTCAGTCAAAGTCTTGCAGTCTACAAAATTGAACATATTATTCGCTGTTTTATTGGTTTATCCCTTTTTGTACAGATTCACGTAGCCCTTCTAACAGTCAGACGCAATTGTGGTTACTGGAAGAATTCTTCCTTCAACTATTGCTAATAGCCTCTGATCTGTCCTGTACCAATTTAAGGGAACACTTATTTGTATCCTTACACAATTCACCAAACACCTATCCCTGTGGTAGCATACGTCCTACGTCGTTTTTTCTTTTAACAAATGAACTTTCATTATTTCCACTGCTTTACTAATACCTCCTATGACACGATTGGTTTTTACCATTTTCCGCAAACAAACTTCTCTTACAAAATTGTTCCCATCCACTGTCGTTTTACTACTAGTTCCTAACTGTTTTGCAAAATATTTTATGGAAGTAATTTACTCTGCCTTTTTATAAATAAAATGGATGGCTGTTTCTTAAGAAATTTTTAAATCTTGAAGCCAATTCCCACTTCCTTACACCATTCTTTAGTTTACTCTTTTTAACATTACATCTCCATCTAACACAATCTGAATAATCTAAATTCATAGAATGCCCGTTGTTGCATATCTTTTCTTTCGAAATAATGTCTTTTTCTTGAGAAAACGTGACTGCACCTTCTTCATTATTAATTATATTGATAAGTCAATTTAAATTGTACCTACACGTTAAACTATATTAATAATCCTTTTCCCGTTTTTAAATAAAATAACAAGGTTATTCATTCATTCATTCATTTACTACTGGGCTCTACAGTCCTTAGAGAACCATGGCCCCTGCTAGCTTCTTTCTCCATTCACCTTTGTCTGCCCCAAGGTGCCTCCAGCGGCTTATACCCATCGCCCACAGGCCATCCTTTAAATCTTCAAATCACCTGAGACATACCTCTCAATCTCAATCCATAAAGCATCCTTTTTGGAATTCTTGTTGGATTCATCCTCTCCAAACAAGAACTTCTTCCACGGCCTTCTATGTCTTCAAGGCTCAAGTCTCCCTTTCGAAATCTCCGGAACCGCCGTTGAACAGTGCACTCACTTATTCTGCCTTTGCCCCAGACTTCGTTGATATTTATGGCCATTTGAGCTACATTTCGGCCTTGTTTGAACTCATAAAATAATATTATGCGAAAATAACTTGCGTTTTGACGCTTTGGCGCAGGTTTTAGAAAAAGCTGAATTATTTCAAAGTAGCGAAGTGTTACAGAGGTAAACAAACATTTTTTTTACAGGGGATTAATAAGTGTTTATACTTATTAAAGTCAAAAGTCCAACAAATATATACAGTTAACTTTTTGGACAGGCATTTTAAAGAAAACATAAAATCCTGCATAATTTTCCGGACAACCCAGTAGGAAGATGCTTTGAGGGTTAGACAGATAAGCAGATAAACTTGTACCGCTACAACCCTTCAGCATGGTAGAGTTACAATAACAGAAATTCTTTGCCAATTGTCTCTGAATAATGGATGCATCTCCGCTGTCTCCAAATCTATATCCAATCTAGAATATCGAAAAAATTGAAAACCAAAAAAAAGAATATAATCAATTGAAAAAAGAATTATAATTTAGTTGCTTTTTAACGATCCGACATATTTGTGAATCATAGATGCATATTAGCTTAACACATATATTCAGTGTGCATCCTATATATTAGTATAGAATAGTTTTTCATTTTTTATTTCACGAATAGTTGAAAATAAAATTCTTCATTTTATTGTAATTGATTTATTTAATTCAAGGTGATTTTGAAAGGTTGAAAATTATCATTCATTATTTGTAATCTAGATCTAATCCATCAACTAATACACCACTTTCTTTTAGAGTAGAATAGAAATAAGTACCTCAACAAGGAATCATATATTATACATTAATAGCTTCAGGTACATACCGAGCTGCTAAGACTGGATCCTTTAGATGGAAATTACATGTAAGAATATAAAACATTAATAATAATAATAAAAGGCATAGTGATCCCGAAGACTCAGAAACTATACCAAAAATCACTGTTTACTAATCCGCCATTCACGGATTACCGCCTAAATCCAAATCCATTATATCACCCTTACCGCAATTCTCTCATATACTCCTCGGTCAACCCCTTGCTCGTTTACCTGTCGGCTTAGCACTCATTAAGTTGTTACTTACAATACAACTACTAGCTTTTATAATTATGCGTAATTTGTTTTAAAATATAAACTATTTAAAAAATAAAAAAGAGAGCATCACGAATAAAAACGATTAGAGGTAGAAGCTACTGGAATCGAAAATAGTTATATAATTTTCTTAATTGTTATAATTTTTAAATATTTTTATTTTGAATATAAAAGATATGTCCAGGTCCGGGATTCGAACCCGGGTCTCCCACGTCTCCGTCGTGATCACCTGAGCTATCCTGGTTCGTACCTCGGTCAGACAAATCCATTCTCTTCACTGAGATGAGATATCCCGAGGGAGATATCCCGATATTTCCCAAATTCAATCCCATATTCGAATCCCGGCCCTGGACATATCTTTTCTCTTCAAAATAAAAATATTTAAAAATTATAACAATTAATAAAAAAAAAAAATTATAATAATATATAATGACGTAAGTCAACAAGATCCTAATTAAAGTAATGTTCAATGAACATTCTTCCCCTTGTATATATCACAAAATGCGAGAACACGGGGATATGGGATCAGTGAAGAGAATGGATTTGTCTGACCGAGGTAGGAACGAGGATAGCTCAGGTGGTAGAGCACCACGACGGAGACGTAGGAGACCCGGGTTCGAATCCCGGCCCTGGAGATTTCTTTTCTCTTCAAAATAAAAATATTTGAAAATAGTTATAGTTTTCTCTATATTTTTTACAGAGTAATAGTCTGTAAGGAATATAAAGTTTGAACCCTTCTTTGGATTGTGCAAGGAAACGCTTTTTTTTTTTTTAATCTAAATTTCAGTGATGTCCTTCAAAATATGACGTTATCGAAACAAAGTACGCAAACAAATTTTCGGGATAAATAATTTTCTCGCAGAATAAAATAGTAAAATAAAAAAATTCACTTTTCGCTTACACTATATAATTTTTAATAAAAAATAAACTAATTCGTCCTTATAATTCATAAAGCTCTTGTATATAAGAGAATATTTCTTGGAATTTAAGCATTTGATGAATTTATTTTCAATAAAATGAAGGATATTGGAAGAGAGAGAGAGATAATTTGTATGCATCTACGAACTTTTTTAATAGTAATATTATATTATTTAAAAAACAGCATTGTGAGGGCTTGCTTTGGTCGATTACAAATAGTCCAGATTACCAAATTTTTATTCATTGAATTCGATATAATTCAAGAAATTTTAAATTATAGAAAAGCTGACAGAAAAGTAGGTATAGGTACTTATCTACATAGATGCGTGTGAGAGTAAAAGCAACAATTACACGATAAAAGGTATTATTCTGTCTGAGAGATTTTTCTATACACAGCTTCTTTTTAGATACTGAGTATAAATAAATCTTATAAATAATTCTTATTATTACCTTTAATCATTTTGTTTGGAATAATTTAATTGCCCCATACCTTTTTTAAGGTCTTAAGTCGGTTAGATTTCCATTTCTTCTATACCTGTCTGTGGATCTAAATTAAGTTCTATTCTAAAAATAAATTATAATTAAATAAAAATTAAAAAAAAGACATTCCTTAACATTTTTATTTAAACACTTTCCTTTGAACATAAGAGGTAGATTAAAGAAAAGGATAAATACATATTTTTTAGAGGAGATTTAGAAGGTGAGCAATCTGCTTAGTATGAAGAACAATAGAGCACAGACGTCAAATTTAGCCGAAGTGCACATTCCGATCTAATGACGAACCTCCAATAACCAACATGCCTTCTAAGAACAATGTTTTCTTTATAAGTATGAACAAATCTTACTGATATGGCTCCAATAGTTTAAATATCATATTATTGAACGGCTCGCAGATAGACATTATAATTAAAATTGAAATCGTATTGATCAGTGGGAATCAATTAAATTCCTATTTAGCTAATAAATAACAACTTACGGGGAATAAGGAGTCTTTAAGGTTCACTAACAAATTACAAAAAAAATATACCCGAGGAAGGGTTGTAGTAAGCCTCAGAATCTCATTCCCTTTGGCATGTAAAATTTTATCCTTAACCCCTCCGAGTTGAATAACGTAATTCGGAGAGGAAATTTGTGTAAATTATCAATGAGATTTTGTACGTAATCATTCAACTACCTAAAGTTTTTATTTACCTACGAAGTTACGTACGAGGAAAAAATGGTAATCATCTTCAAGTGGTGTTTTAAAATGAGAGTGAAATATTTGTACACTTAAGGAATTATTATTTGCTTATGGCATCACAAAAAAAACAGTTCTTTTATTTCCTTACTATTATACTTTTATAATACAAATTAATGATTGCCAAAGTAATACATAACCTACCAGTTTTTTGGCCAGTCCTGTAAGGGTTTACTTCAAGTCGAGTTCTCCATAAATAATAATGAAATTCCGTATAAAATTTCGGCGTTATATTTACTTGTATATAAATTGTTTATTTAACTATTAGAAAGCTCCTGTATGACTAATGCAAATAAGTGCTTCAGATCCAACTTACACTTACCCTTGTGTGAAAATGGTGTTGCCAGACTCAGCGATCTTTAGTTCTTTCCTGTGCCTCATAATTAGCCATAGTACCTTGAAACTCATTTTGTCTTATTTTTTTTTTAAATGTTTATAAACATTAATCGCCAATCATAATTCTCTATTTTATCATAACACATAAACCTAGTGAACTTTGGAAACTTCATAGAAATGTTTGGTCAAATTCCAACGTTTATAATTGCTTTTTCTCCAGAAAACTAAACAAGTAGTTTGAAAAATCATACAAAGGCTACTTGGTGATTGGATGTCTTTACTAATGAATATTTAAACCTTAACTTTTTTAAGATTTTTTAAGTGGTGCTGTAGATGTAAATATCTGAAATACATTGCGCATTCGCGGAAGTTTATACAATTTACTCACAAGGGGATACCTTGAGATCGTCGATTTTAATCATATTTTTTCCTGAAACTAGGTTGAAATATGTTATACATGTGAGCAACTACCTTAATCATACATGGGCTTTCAAACAAGCTATGTATTCTTCAAGCCGAAAACGTATGCCGAATATTATCATTATCTTTTGTAGAATTTGACTTACTGTATAGCCTAACAGTGCTGTTTGCAGAACTGACCTAAAACCTGTTAGTTTATTTATTACTTCTTCGATTCAATTGAAAATAATTCATTTCATTTTTCATTCGTGGAAAAACAAAATTACACTTGCGAATACATGTTAATGATCCGCCAATTTAAAATTCATTATTTAAAAAAACATGTAAGGTTAGGAATAGCCGATCTGGAAATAAAGGGTATAATGAAAATTTCACCTCAAAAAAAGCCGTAGGCTATAGAAAAATAAATATTATGCGTCTAAGATTTGTAATAAAATTACGGAGTACATTAATATGTGCAGCTTATGTAAATAAGAAAAGTAAGGTAGACAACCAATTAAATGTGAATGCAGCATTACTAAAACTCCAACGAAACCTTTTGAAGAATTAATGTTCATATATTATCATTTTATCAAAAACAGATACATTTTATAATGACCCTTATTATATTCTTCAAATTTTGTAATATTTTATCAATATCTATTCTATCTAAGTTATTATCTATTCTACATTGATTGCTCTCCCTATTAAAAGTTGGTTCATGACAGATTTTTCAAGTCAAGGATAACTCCTCATGAATTGAGGTCAAACTGCTAATATTGTAAAACTTTGAAATATTGGAACATTAGTTCTCCCATTGAAAAAAATATCTCGAACATGTTCCTCAGATAGAAAAAGATCTTATAAAAATTGATATTCGTTATATCTATTTAATCAGATAGAATTATTGATTTGATTTACATATATTAAAAACTGATACGGAATGAAATGGTTTCTCCTTCCATCCTCCATATGTTTGATTTACATTCCTTTCACAATATCTCTCTCTCACCTTGAACGTCTGTTTCCTATTTTGAGATATTTCTTTAGAATTACATGCCTTGTAGTACTGAATATGTTCTTTTTTTTTTACTTGTTTAAATATCCTGTTTCCGGCACGTTTAAGCCAAAACTAATTTGACGTTTTTTTGAACTTTGAATGCCTTCCCGATCACCTTGACTACTAATATATTAACCAAAGTAATTCCTTATTCATGTTTTGAATCAATCATACAGGAACATTCATATATGAGTATGATAATACGAATCTTATTTCTTTCTTAAATTTTATTAAGAGTAAAATGGAAACTGTAACTCTATTCATTATATTGGAAACTGAAATATGAAGTAGGCTTGTCGCGGTAATCAAAGAAGGCGTTAAAGTGAAAGTTTCTTGACACTTGATGGAATTAAAATAGTTTTGTAACATGTAAAAATTATTGGAAAATCTATCTGGTGTAATAAAATAATCTGATTTTTTTTTTTAAAGGTGAATGGTTATCATCTAGTGTTAATTAAAATGAAAAAGTCAAGATTTATTAGAGTATCTCTCACGAAATGAAACTAAAAACAGTAATTATAATTCGGATTGAAACAATGTTTCGTTTTGTATGTCCGAAATGCATAATAGTGGTCATTAAATAAAGATTTTTATAGAATTTTTTTTAATCCTTGTATTATATATAAATTTTATTTTGTAATTTTTCTTGACGAATCCAAAATGTTGCAAACCAAAAATAAATAAACGAAATTTTAGGACTATTTTTAGTTTTTCTCTATTTTCTTTAATTATATAATTATACATATATAATAGTTATAGTAAATTAGATTTTTAGTCTAATGAGATCGATATAATATATTTTGTTAAGAGATGAAAAGCTCCAGCCAAATATGACGATAAATAAAGTATTCTATATATTAGCCTGCAACTTAGAAACGGTTTAAATATAATAATAAAAATTAAGATAACCTATTTCGGCGTCCATGCAAATGTTAAAATTTAGTCAAATACAACTCGAAATCGGCAATCTCTCTTTTTTTTTCAGTATATGAACCTACAATTAAAGCCTTAGGAAATATTATAGCACATGGACACCATGTTCTCTCAAGTGCCCAGACCGACCTTCGATCTGAAAAAAATCATTATGGCTGTCATCAATTTGAAACTGAGTTCGTCTTGGGAAAGAAAGGCCGATTAACACATCGGCGGTGAATTCGAATTCAGTCTCAATAGAGGTTCTCTCCATATTTTTTTTATTAGTGGTGGCATTCATGCTTGAAATAATTTATTGTTTATACGAAACTGTCATATTGAGCCTTTTGTTTCTTGTTAAAAATATATTCAATTCTTGCGAATTAGCACGTTTCAACTGCCCCCCTCCAATATTTCTGATTCAGAGAATTCTGAGTTTTCCAAACCATTGCGTTTGACTACCTCATTCAGGAAATAATTTTTCTTTCAAATTGGTTGTTCAGTTTTTTTTTAATGCTCTAGAAGAGATTTTAGAACATATTTGGAAATCAGCTTTAATTAATAACGATAATTTCGCGTACAATGTCAATTATCGAAGATAGGGTAATTGCCGAATTCAAGAGATGTACTTGACCAAATTTAAAGATTATTGTACTCAATGGATACAGAAAACCGATAATATACATTTTATTCTATTTATTTTTCTTTTCCGAAAATTCCATTTCTGTTCCGACTTCCTAGTATTATCTTTTTTTTCTGCTATATCGTCATATTTTGGATCTGATCAGATCTCGTTAATAAATTATTTTTTCATAATATTCATTAGGCCCATAGTTTAATAATATTTAATTTAATATATTCTATTATACACCTAATGAAATACACCGTTAAGGAAATATAGGTGATAATCAAAAATACTCTTAACTTTTTTCTTGTTTTTCCTGGCTCAAATTAATTAGTCCTAATCCAACCAGTAAACAGTATATTTTTTTTTCAAAAAATTGCAATCAAAGTTTTCTATAGATAATAATTTTTTTTAAACAAGATCTCAGACTATTATGCAAAATATAGATCTCAAGGTCGAATCAACTCAGAATACTCAATCTCGAGGACAACACTTTTAAAAAGGCATTCATCATTCGGAATTATATATATTTTATGATAAACCTACTATCAGAGTAAAATTAATCATATGTGATTTGGCTGACGTTATTCCAGACGTATCAGAATGTATCTTAGACGTGTCAAAATGAATCTTGTTTATGTCAAATCAATCCGTCATTATTTATAAAAATGCCTTAATATTTTTTTCTTTTTTTTTTTGTTATTAAAAAGAGTTTCCTTAGATTGAGGTTTCCTTCAACCGGCCATCTTTGTCAACCGAAAATTGCTTTTATTTCCTTCTGCTTTTTATATCTTCCTCATTCATACCACATAACCTAGCATACTTTCCTCAAATCCTTTCATCCATCTTTTCCGTGTTCTTCTTCACCGCTTCCTCCTTTCAGGATTCCAATTGAAAATTAAATTGGGCAGTTTCGTCCTTCATTCTTCTGAGATAACCATACCATTTCATTTTCTTTATATTTTGTATAACGTTTTGTTGGGTGTTTATTCGCTTTTATATTAGCCTTCTCCTAGTAAAAAATATATTTTTCAATGAACTCACGAAATTCCAAAAAGCATATCGTTTAATGCCCAAATCACTCAATTCAATAAACACAATAACGCATGTTCTTTAAGTCTTTGAAAGTTAGAAATCGCATGTTATGCCTCCAGAGGAAGAACTGAAAGTAATGTTGAAATGGTCTATTGCGTCACCGATTCGCCCGGAAAGGCCATATAGGATACAACGTAATCTTTCAGAACGTTCTAGGCGCTCTTGCGTTATAGGAAAAAATAATTAAACCAAATTGACGACAAATATAATTTCTACATAATGAAGTTGTAAGTGTGTTTGTAGTCAAATATTTTAAAGGTCAACTTTTTGGGCCAGTTTTTTATTTTTCCCCAGCAATAAAGTCAAATTTCATCCAAAATGAGTTAATTGTAAGAAAAAAAAACAGGAACAAAAAGAAACCTTGTGATTCTAATAGTCCATAAGTTGCAGCTAGGTCAGGAATTTTACTTTCTATTGGCTTGAAATGGAGTTATTGCGATGGATGTTTTGATGCATTCCGTGATTCGAAAACCTTAGGTCATGTTGAATACACACAGATGTATCAATTTGGGAACAACTGTCTAAATAAAGTTCGCCAATGATTTACGTTCAATCCAACGTGGCAAGTATAGTTCGTCATTTATGTATGAACATTTTAACAAACAGACTGAAGGTAAAACTAAAACTGGTTAAACCTTGTTAATTATTTACACATACACAGCTCTTGGTCGCGGTGGGCTATTTCTCATATTTTTTAAGATGATTTTAATATAATTCACTAAAAATATAATAATATACATAAATATAAACACCTGTATTAATTGCTAGCATTTTCTCTTTGAAAAAAAATCCTAGAACAAGATAAGGGTCAGTCTTCTAAAACCGCGATAGGTTCAGTATAGTCCTCTCCTTTTGGAAGGCAACTGGAAAATGCATCTACATTATTATTATTTGTTTATTGATCTTAAATAAACAATAGTACTCAAGAAGTGATAATGATTGCGACCGTGGAGACATGAACCGAAGGAATAATCAGGAACAAAAAGTTTCTGGATTGAAGTTTTAATATATCCCGAAAATCCCGTTTGTCTAACTAAAAATACTCAATCTTTTCATGATTCGCTCTAGCATATAGACTACCTAAACAAAATATGTATCATAAATGCGACCTACCTGATGCCATATTGAAAGGGGCTATTAGAATAACAAAACCTGAATTTTTGGTTGAAAGATATGCACACCACGCTATGCCAAAACTACCCTCTGAGCAAAAGAAAAAAAATTATCGGAAAAGGATGTTAAATCAAAACTGTATTTGGTTTTGAATTACAGCACCAGCCCTTTATCGTAAGCTTTCGGTTTCTTTCTATAAAGGCCAACTTAGGAACTTTATTGTAACAGTTCGCGGTTTAGCAAAAAAGTCCACTTGTTGTATGGGAAACGAGAAAATACCCGCAAGGAAAGGCAATAATGTTGATTTCCGTCTTTACCATACTTTTCTAGGCTCAGGAGATAAATTAGAAAAATTTACGTTCTGTTCCTGTACATAGGAACGACAAAAAAAAATTATGTGGTATTAATTCTCCTTTAACATAATTGATTGAAAACCATTTAGAGAAAAAAAATAACCACAAATTGTTAGTTAGTGGTTATACTAACCATTATGTAATATAACATAATAAATTAACCACCTTAATTGTTGCCTTCAGTTGGTAAGGACTAATAAGGAGGAAAATCAGTTTCACGTGATCAACATGAGCAGGAAATGTTTTTATAATTGTATTCAATTGGGAAAAATGAATAATCCTATTGCAATTAAAAGGAAGAATGATCACCTGATTTGGTTTAGTTGAATACAATGGACGAAGAAAAGAAATGATGATCAAAACACCTAGAATATTGTAAAATTTTGAAGTTTGTTCTTTCTATCATACTTTCCGTTTTAGTTAATCATAGTTATTTATAATTTGTTAATTATTTCAATAAATATTTACGTTGTTGTCTGTAGCTTCTAGTACTTTTACTTTTTAATTAAAATGTGTTTTACGTTCTTTTAGATTACGAAGAAAGAAATTACTTTTTTGTTTTTTGTATTATTAATACTTTGTTGGTGGGCCTTGACGCTTTTAATCTACTAATAATAATAAGGCTTGGCTTACCCGAAGGCTCGATGCCGATACCACCAATCTCTGTTAACAAACACCCGTCCACGAATCACTACCCAAACCACAATTTGCTTGGTCACTCTTAACGCAATCTTCTCACCTACCGTTCGGTCTACCTCTCAGACGCTTCCCAGTCGGCACAGCGTTTATTAATTTTTTTAGGAATTTGTTCATTTCTAAGCTTTGCAACTTTACAAGCCCATCTTATTTTTCGTGACGCCATCACTTGCTTTTAATCTATTATTACTTTTTTAAGTAAACAATGCCAAATTTAGAACTCCTGTTATGGGTGTTATAAAATAAAACTACTTTTTGTTAAAGATACATTTTTATCTCTTTACTGCTTCCATCAATTCTAAGAAAAGGTATAAAAATGTTTCGTAAAAAGTGAATGATTGGTCAAGTAGGTTCCACATTGTCGGTGAATGTATGGTGAACTTTAATATCTCATTCCTGAAACGACTAATCAAATCGGTGTTGTAATAGTGAAATGTGGACTACAACATCGTAATTTGTACCCAATTTCAACCACCTACCACTAAATCCTGATTTAATACGAAGGTTCAAACTTTAAAATCGCTGCCCTGAAAAGTGGGCCAAATCGAATTAACCAATTATTCACTGTTGCTGTAGGTTTACAAATATAGACTAGAATTAGTGTTTAAAACAATAATAATAGAGTTTTTGAGAAAAGTGCATCATCTGTTAAAACGCCGCCCTCAAAAATAGGCCAATTCGACATAACCACTTATTATTGGGGAATTAATATCAAATAGATGTACTAGAAAGTCGTGTGTTGTCCTCATCAGATATTTTATATGTTTTAAAGAATATTTCTTTTATTTAGTACTTAAATTTTTAAGTTAAGTTTTGTAACGGATAGTACATTAGTTATCATAATTGTGGCACCTACCATGAGAAATAGAATAGAATAGAAAACAAACTTTATTCTGGGACCAGGTCCCTTTAGAATAACAATAAAGAACAAGTAAAATAAACATAATATTCATCTGGCCAGGAGGCTACATAATGATACAAATCATGAAGTCATCATGGGTGACAAAACATAGAAAAAATAAAAATAAATAAATGATTAAAAAGTACGAGACTTTACAGGATTTTAACTAATTGTCGAGAAAAAAAAAAAATAAAAAAAAATAAAAAAAAATATATATATATATATATAAAGGTTAGATATTAACAAAATAATAATAAATAACATTAATATAATAGTTAATAACGGAATTGCTAAATAAAGCAAATGAATGACATAGCATGCGATAAAGTATTTACAAAGTCTGTATCTTCTCTGTTGTTCGAAAAATAAACAAAACACGTAGGTAACGAGATCGAGTATTCGATACAAATTAATTCAAGCGGAAAATTGGCCTGCCTGGAGAGCATCTTTTTGGGATGCCAGGAGATGATGGAAAAGCAGGGATTTAAATGAGGCCAGTGAGGATGAATGGCGGATGAAAGGAGGGATTGAGTTCCACACAGTGGTGGAGCGGGCGAGGAAGGAACGCTCGAATGCCTTTAACTCGAGCCACTTTAACTCATCATAGTGATGTGACACCCGGGAACGCCTCGGAGTACCAAGGACAAATCTTAAAGCGCAGTTCATTATTCTTTTTAAGCGACCCTCCAGCAATTTCGAGAGGCCCCCGTATACCACACAACAGTAGTCAAAGTGGGGGAAGATAAGGGATGATACAAGAAGCTTCCGGGTAGATTGTGTAAGGAGATGCCGGGATCGATGGAATAATTTCAGGGAACTAATTGATCGTCGGGATATTTGGGCGACATGTGGTTTCCAGGAGAGGTTTTTGTCCATGGTAATGCCTAGGTTTTTAACGGAGGAGTTAAAACTGATAGGGTTGTCGCTTAGGATCTATGTTGGGAGGGTGGGGATAGCTGTAAGGAGGAAGTTGGAACCTAGAACAATGGCCTGGGTTTTCATTGCGTTCAATTCCAATTTGTTCAGCTTTGCCCAGGCACTGATCTTATCTAGGTCTTGCTGAATACTGGCGAACGCAAATGATAGCTCAGAAGGAGGAAAGGATAAATAGATTTGGAAGACGTCAGCATATAGATGGTAGGAACAGTGGTGAACGGATTTAGGAAGATCGTTGATGTAACAGTTAAAGCGGAGAGGAGAGATGCTTGAGCCCTGTGCCACGCCTGAGGATAGGGCAAGGAAAGGGGAAAGGGGTTGGTTTGGCATAGAAACCGCTTGGGACCTGCCAGAGAGGAAGGACTGGAACCATAGTATAGAGCTGTTGGAAAAGGACAATGACTTTAGTTTGGAGAAAAGGATAGAATGGTCCAAGGAATCGAAAGCTTTGGAAAAGTCTAGTAGGATTAGCGCGGTCAGTTGTTTGTTGTCCATAGCTTTATGTATGTCAGTAGTGATTTTGGTAAGGGCAGAGTGAGTGGAAAAACCAGGACGAAAACCAGATTGCAGCGGATCCAGGAGTTTGGACTGTTTGAGAAAATTTGAAATTTGAGACTGGACTATTCTTAGAGAGGTTTGGAAAGGTTGGAAAGTATGGAGATTGGCCGGTAGTCTTTGGGAGAAAATGGGGTAGAGGTTTTATTTATAGGATGGACTAGGGCTTTTTTCCAAGAAGTTGGGAATATTGCGTTTTGTAGTGAGAAATTATATATGAAAAGTAGGACAGGTAGGATATCGATGAGGCATAGTTTGAGTAGTTTGACGGGTATCTCATCAAAGCCCGTAGAACTGGAGCGGGATTTGAGAACGGAGGAAATAATGTCGGTAGATGAAATGTCAGAGAAAAAGAAATTGTCGGGGTTAAAAGATGGGGTCAGTGAAAAGACGGAGGGTGATGATTTTGATGTGTTAATTGAGGTAGAGAAAAAATTCGAGTTCATTTCATCTGGAGAAGCAGGAAAGGTTCTGGAATATGTTGAATTGCAGAGGGAGAGTTTTCGGAGGAGTTGCCATTTAGATTTAGAATCGGGAGCAGAGGAAAGGGCTTCGTGGAAATATTTGGATTTTGCTTGTCTTATTGTAGACTGTGTCAAATTGCGAAGGGCCCTGAACGCTTGGTAGTCATCAGTAAGCCTAGTGCGTCTAAAGCGTCTACGGGCAGCATCACGTTTCCTTTGCAGGTCTTTAATTTGTTGACACATCCAAGGAGCAGGATGGTGACGGAAGGTTAAAGTTTTGAGTGGGGCATGGGTATCCAGGATGGTTTTGAGATTGGCAGTGAGTATGTCGACCATTGAATCGACGGTGGTACAGGAGTAAATTTGGTTCCAATTCAGGATTTCTAAGGAAGGAGATATAGATTCAGTGGTGAGTCCATCTAGGTTGCGGAACGTTATTGTTTTCGATAGGATTACTGGAGTTTGGATATTCTATGAAATTTGGATTAAACCATGAGAGGACAAGAATGGGGCAGGTAATTGTGAGGATGAAAGGAGTCTCTGCGGTGAGTCAATAATGAACAAATCTAACCAGGTGTCAGATAGGAGAGTGTGATGGGTGAGAGAATGGAACAATGGAGAGGTGTAGAGAGTAAAAAAGGTTTTCAAGGTACAGTTTATCATTGGATTAGACCAGGAGATTGGTATTAAAGTCGCCGGAGATTATGATGTGGTTGTAGAGAGGAACATGGTTGTAGAGGACCGACTCAAAGATAGGATCAAAAGGGACCAAAGGAGGGCGATACACTACGACGTATAGGAGAGGATTTTAGTTGCATGAAATTTCGACGAAAAGGAATTCTATGTGAGGGAAATTGGACGCTGGTGAAGAATACAGGATGCGTGATTTTAGGGAGTTGTGGACATAAAGACCTACACCTCCACCAGTCCGGTCAGCTCGGTCGTGGCGGAGGAAGGAATAGTCAGGTAAGGAAACAGAGGAGGACGGGATGTGGGGTTTTAGCCATGTTTCTGAGATTCCAGTAAAGTGGAAAAAATTCTGGGTAAAATATTGATGAAATTCATCAAAGTGAGCGGGCAAGGATTGGGAGTTGAAGTGACAGGGGGTTAGGACACTAGACATAATGGGGAAGCAGAAGAGAAGCTCTCAGTATCTGAGGAGAGGAACTAAGAGGAGTAAATCTTATTGGCAGAGCTAATTGAAAAGTTTGATAGTGCCGAGCAAAGATAATCAGTGGTGCGATATTGCTATTACTAAAAACCGCTATAAGTTTTGATCCCAAAGAATAGATAATAAAATTAAAGAATAACGAAAGAAAGAATGATACGTAAATAATGAAATAGATCAAACAATAAACAAAAAAAAAGGATAAAAGTGAGAATAAAAAATAAAAGGTTATTTTGTATGAAAAAGAAGCAATAATTTCGCGACATATTTCTTAGGAAAAAATAAAAAATTTAAAAAACACTTATTAGAGTAATACAAGATGAACGCGTGAGCACCGTTGCGAGAGCCATGGTTATTAACGCAGCTTGAAGGCATACCGGTCTTCAGTAGTCAGCCGAATACATCCAGGTCTTGAGCTTGATCAGTGAAGACCACTTGGTGCCCATCTTCTTTTCTACAACGCACTCTACCACCCGAGAACCAAACATATTTTATTTCCCCTGATGCCCTCTTCTGACGTGCGAGCCAGTAGAGGTGCCTGTTAGTCGCAGTCATTTCCTCGCTTAGATAGATGCGGTGGCAGTCATTTTCCTGCCAGCCTATATCTCGCGTAGAGAAATCTCTCCTGACTTTCCTCTTTTGGGTCAGGTCATCCCTCACTGATTGCCTTGTGAACCGTGCGATGATTGGTGGGGGTCGCGGGTCGTTATTCTTCGCTCTACGACGCTGCACCGTATCCAGGTCCTCGATGGTTAATTTTAATCCCAGGCCTGCACCAATCCTTGCAACTAGGCCAGAAAGAGTCTCTCCGGCTCGTATAGGGATCCCTCTTATCTCTAGGGACTTGGATAATAAGCCCTGTTCGCTTTTATTTAACCGTACCTCCAAATTCACCACACGTGCCTTGAGCGCTTTATTTTCTGCTACTATGTCCTCAATATATTTGGTTTGGCCCTCTAGGTGTTTTTCGATGGAGGGTAGCCACTCATTCATTTCGAATGAGTAATCACCATATTTATCAATCGCGACCTTGATCATTTTGATCTCCTCATGGACGTGTTGATCAGAGTGCTTTATTGCCGCTAATATTTCCATTAGTGAGGGTACTTAGGAAATACTGTGTATACTATGTCAATCTCACATTAAAACAATTTTATATAGTTTGATTTTATATTGTTTCATACATGTTAAAAAGAGTTTTACTGTTGCGTTTAAACTTGTGGGTTCGCCTCAGTAACATGCTCGAGATTGGAGACACATAGCGGCCTGCGTATGTGTTATACAATTTATTCTAATCACCTTGAGTTTAAAAGTTAGATGTCCATTGATATAAGAATAATTATATTTCACTTAAAGGTCGTTTAATATTTGTGCAATTGATGCTCATATGAACTATTAACCTCAAAATCTAATTGAAATTTTCGTTTCCCCTAAAAGATTTTATTTGTCATTGTTAAGTGTATTGTTTTATGAAATGATGAATATAAAAATGATCTAAATATTATTGAAATTCACGATGATAATGATGGTAAAACTGAAAATAAAGTTCATTAGCATATATGTAAATACAAATACAAATAATATAACCATTAACAAAAAAAAAAAAAATGTACCACTACAACTCGTGAACCGGTCTGGGGTTCAGTACATGGTAGAGGCTGTACTGTTTCAAGGACAAGGGTTCTGCAAGGAGGTGACTTGTCCTAGGTTACGCTCAACCGCCAGATTTTCCCCCTTATTTTGGGTTCCCTATTTTTATAATATTTTATAGAGGCTGGGTGGGCCCCAGGAGGGTCCTAGATCTTATATGATCCACCTCCGGCTCCAAACAGACTAAATAAAAGTCATGGCCTACAGCGGGATTTGAACCAGGATACCCGGCATGGCAACTAAGTGCTCTACCACTGAGCCCCTCCGCTCCCTAATATAACCATTATTTT
This sequence comes from Troilus luridus, assembly GCA_964056705.1. Taxonomy (NCBI): domain Eukaryota; kingdom Metazoa; phylum Arthropoda; class Insecta; order Hemiptera; family Pentatomidae; genus Troilus; species Troilus luridus. The sequence goes on along the minus strand of OZ057412.1, from coordinate 91,428,459 downwards.
AATTAAATTATTGATATTTTCTATTGAGCTTGTGCAGCCCATCATATGATATGATTAATAAGAAGCGAGGGGATGGTTGACTGGAAGATAGACGTAAAGAAGAAAATAGTTTTGGGTGCAGTCAAATAAAAACAATTTTATATAGTTTGATTTTATATTGTTTCATACATGTTAAAAGAAGTTTTACTGTTGCGTTTAAACTGGTGGGTTCGCGTCAGCAACATGCTTTTTATTTGACTGCACTCCCAGATATGATTAATAAATAAACTACAAGAAAATTTATATAAATATTGCTCGGAGTGCCAATAGATGTCAAAATCAGACTAATCTTAATAAATTCAATTTACAAATTTAAATAATTGAGGCTATAATTGATTTAGAAATTTTAAAAAACAACAGCAGTTTGAGTTTTGACTTCTGTCAGCAGTCCTCATGTTTCCTAGTTTTTGTTTGTTTGTTTATGTGAATCATGAGTAATCCATATGGTTTTTCAAAGACTGTACTTCGGAAGTGGAGGGAATACATTTTTTTAAATTTACTTCAAATTGCAGTTATTTTTCAAAATTATTTTCGGTATTTTTTGCGATTCTATTGCGCCATGATACCTTCCCCCCACCACTACTTTCTATTCACGGACACAATCCCTCTCCTTGGCCTTATTCATAACAGTCGAGCGAAACCTATTTGTTATATTCACAATCCAGAACAATCTTGGACTAACGGTATGCTCTTAAAAATTCATTGTCATCTCCTTCCATTCGTCATCCCTTCCATGTCGTTCTGTATTATTTTCCAGTCAGCCAATCCGCTGATTGTCAATTACTTGTTTTTGACAGTTGTGGATGAAAATATAAAGAGAGAAAAAAAAATGTCCTTTCTAATGACGAGCAGTAATGGCGTTCATATCCTTTCATGATATATTTGTCGAGAAGGTGGTTTATCATGAAGATGGTATGCAAAAAAAAAGATAAAGATTGTTAATCTGGGATTATCATTTTATTTATGGCTATCTTCTTGTGTGTCTTCTTTCAGAACATTTTTTTATATTATGTAATGGTAACCATTTAAAAAAATAAATTGATGCCACAAACACGTCAAAATATTTAAAATCAAATTGCATAGTAGTTATCTTTATCTTACACCAGTTTTCTTTCCAAAAATCTGAAAAAAATAACGTTGATTTAACATTAATTTTATCTACTCATTTTGTAATAACTAATATAATATTTGGTTGTGTGTTGTGCTTCTCTAAGGCCGTTTTAATTTGAAGGCAAAACACAGGCTGGCTAATCCGTGTCTTATATTGGCATCCCATACTAATGTATTCCGAATCATAAAAATTTATTTCCAAAGTTAATATCATTCCTTGTAGGCCTATTTAGTTATAAATCGGTGGCCTCAAGTATTACTAAATTATCACTTTATACTTATTACAGAATTCTGAAAAATATTTAGAAAATAATAGGGTCCAAGTGGAGGTCAACGAAAGAATTTCTTAAATAGAGATGAATTATTTATTTTAAAAAAAACAAGATAGGGATAGGTAATTTTACTAATGGTATACACTGGATAAACGATTTTTAGCACGACTGTTATATTTCCCTTTTCATGTAATGAGGCAGTAAAAACCAGTTAACTGTTTCAAGTAAAGCACCAATCCGGTTTAACCACAATTTATAAAATTAAATGTGTTAGCAGACCCTTGAGGCAGGCAAGATCCAGTAATGGATTTAAGCGCTAGGGACGATGATCATGATGAAATGTGTTATTTCAGTGAATATAAAAATAATGAACAAAATATATTTTTTTTAAATCCATTCATATTAATTTTATATTATTATAGTAATATATTATAAATAGTATAATATCTTTTTATTGCATTAAATACGAATTTTCTAAAGATTTTGTTTTATCTAAATCCTGATTAGAGATTATAATTTATGTTTATTCGGAAAAATATAATTTCCGGTTTGTTGCTTGTTGACATCGGCACAAAGTGACGTTAAGCGAATAAACAAACAATTAAACTCTTATTCCCAGTGGTTTAGGTGTGGGTTACAAGATATATAATTTATAAAGATTAAATTAAGTGCAACAATAATTTTGAACATTTTAATAAAAATCTAGTTTGTCAACATATTATAGATTGTGTTCATAGATCACTATACTTATTACTCTTAACTGTGGTACATTGTTCTTATCGCTATCCAATAAAAATAATTTACATTAAATACTTTATATTTACATATTAATAGAAAAGAAGTTTTTTTTGTCTTATCGATTGCTCAGCCTGTCTGTGTAGTAGAGAAAAGATACACATCATTTGGTAGACACTGGCGAGTATTGTGCAAAATTTGACCGCACATTTTTCCGTTAAAATGATTAAATAGCTGTAGCTTTGTTTTTGCCTTCCTTTCTTGAACGTTTGGACGGAAATTGGTACTTTATTTCTGGTCGTGCAGGATTCGACTGCCGATCGATCATTTATTGTTCTATTTATTCCGGAGAATGTAGTGCTTCACATTTTCAAAACATTTCTACATTGTTTGAACGATCCATACATGGAGAAACGGTGGAGAAGAAGGAAATAATATTATGACAAGGTGAATATTTCATTTCCATCCGAATAACTAAAAAAAATACATTTGAAGAAGGCAATTATATTCTATTAAAAAAAAAAAAAATCAATCACTAAATCTGGATACTGGAAGGTGATAAAAATATAATAAACCTAGTAGAAATTACTTTCTTTATAACTCTTGTTTAAAAAAATATACCTATATGCTTTTGCTAAAACAAAAGCTTCGTTTTATTTATTCGTTCGATATATTATTGTGGGAATGTATATATTAAAGTATACTTAAATATAATAAATTCGAGGAGAATGGAGAAAAAGGAGAAAGTAGAGAGAATGGGTATCAAGCAGGAGGACTGTTGGGACATAGAATGAATTCCGGTAAAATATATATAAGGAATATGGTAAAACATATAAAAGTTCTAGTGGTGGGGAGAAAGAGGCAGGAGAGTGAGAACTGGGCGGAGTAGCGGAGGAAGAATGAAACGAATATGGGTGGAAAGGAAGAATAAAAGAAAAGGGTACTAAAAAAAATATGCGCATAGTCCTTAGTTGGTCTGTTACGAAATAAAAAAAATAGAATTCTATGTATATATACATTATTAATTGTTTTATGGTCACATTAATTTTAAGAAATTGTTTTCATTATAAAATCAACTAATCTTTTAGAATTTTTCACACCAAAGACTGTGGATTATTTTGATCAGACCCAAGAAATATAATTGCTGAAAATTTAGTAACAATATTATCTCCAAATCTGGTGCCAGTCAAAATTCTTAAAATATCTGTAGATAAAACTCATTCCGTGCATGAGTAATGTGCTTATTATACAGCGCCATTACGATCGTAGTTCAATTATTTTATTCAGATAGATTGAGCTTCAGCCACTGATTACTGTATTAATTAATTAACTAAATGTATCAATTCAAGCACTCAACGTGGTACAGCGGTTACGCAATTCCCAAAGAAGCTGTACCGCTTTTAATAATTTTATCAGACCGTAGAGGGAAGTAAAAACGTTAATATCACTGAAATCGTCTTAATGTAGCTGTTCTAGAGTAATGGGTATTCGATTTAAAAAGCTGATAGACATCATATAATAACAACTAAAAAAAAAACCTTTTCTCCGGCTATTGAAAAAGCTGTAATTTTTTTTAGTACAAGTCGAATATTAGTAATAGCAAGTCGAAAACTGGCAATAGTCGGTTAGAAATTTAATTATCGTTTGAAAATTTTATTAATAATGGGAGAAAAAATACAGTTTATTTCTCATCTATCTGAAAGAACAATGTTCTTAAAATGTTCACTATCTTATTCCCGTGAACCGTTGTGTTTTCGTACTTAAATATTCATCTTCGTTGTTATTTCATATTCAGATGAAACCGTTTGTGGATTCTGTTCGGTCATTGTGGATTCAACTTAAATCATCCGAGTGGTCATCAATATGTAGTCAGAATAAATGAACACCAGTCGATACAAACTGAATATACTGCTTTAAAATCCACGATGATACAGCTTTAAAACAGAATCCAAATCATTAAACAACTTTTAGTATGTTATGATTGGTTGTTGTTCTTTCATGCAACAGGCTCATGAATTTATCTCTCAATTATAGTAATAAAAAAAATGTGAATTGAAGCAGTTTTTTTTTTTTACAAAATAGTTAAACTTTTATCAATTAGTGGTTAGTCATAAGAGATTTTTAGTAAATGCTAAATAAAAGTTCTAGCATAAAAAAATTTAATTATCTATATTTAGAGTGCTGCCAATGGGTAGTGCCTCTACACGTCCTTTCATGCATTTATTTATTCATACAGCCTTTGTACTAGATGTATATATTACAGTTGTACAATTCAATAAAATAATTAAAAAAAAAAAAAAAATTATCTATATAATAATCGCAGAAAAGTTTTAATTATTAATTATTAAATGACTAACTTAAATTAATTAAATTACTACCATCTAGTAACTACCGACTAGTGTCTACCATTATTACTAATGATTAATGAACAAATTACGAATGAGAGTGGTACTTCAGGTTCAGATGATGATATGGACGACGATGTCTGTGCAGCCTATCGTGAGATAGATCAATTTAAAAATAAAACAGTCCCCTTAGATAAAAACTTACTATCGTACTGGGAAAATAAAAAAAGTAAAGGGATACTGGGAAAATAAAAAAAAGTAAATATCCAACATTGTAAAAAATAGTGTTAATTATACATGGTTCCCCAGCAACTCAAGTTTCAGTAGAAAGAGCGTTTTCATCGTTGAACTACATTTTGAGTGATCAACAGTACAACCTTGGCAATGCAACCCTTGATAACGTTTTCTTAATTAAACGGAATTAAAATTTTATATCTTTTTTTTATTTATTTTTTACCAGATCGGCCTGGTGGGCCTTTACATGGTTCTTATAATATTGGTTTTATTGATAGCAATTGATTATGGGGGGGGGGTATAGTCTCGTACAATAGACACCCCTAACTAAATACATCGTTATAACTAATGGTTAACTGTCTAAAAATCTACAAATATAAAATAGCTGGAAAATAAATTTAAGGTAGTTATATCACTTTCTATATATACTTATACAACTTATAATAAGATGTCCTGCAGTAACCTGGGCTTTAGTCTTTGAAAAGATGTCTGCTTTCCTATGTTGTAATTTATTGCTTCTTTAACTGCTGGTAGTTGGCTGCGAAATTTTCTGAATCTTTTTTTTATGTGGTCGTCTATTGTTTCTATTTGTAGTTCTCGGTGCAGTTGTCTATTTCTGATGAACCAGGGAGCATCCACTGCGATATCATTAATCATGTTGTTGTTTAGTATCTAAATTGGTTCTGTAAATAAAAATTTAGAAGAATAATCACTTTTTCATTTTTTTTAATTACTTTAAAAAAGTTCCCGACGGAAATACGGTTATATATATACTGGTGGGATAATATAAAAATGTATCAAAAAAAATTTGACTGAAGAAAAACGTCAAGAACGCCTTTTGAGAAAGAAAGGGTAAACAATTCCCTGTGATGCACCGCCATGACAATAAATAAATCACAGGGTCAAAGCATTGAAATAGTCGGCTTATGCGTAACACAGAAGGAGACCATATTAACTCAGGCTCAATTGTGTGTGTATAGTTCAGTCACGGTACAAGAGCAAAAAAGGGATAAATATTCGGTTCAGTTTAGATAAAAAGGTGATTGAGAACATGGTTTTTGAAGATTTATTGTACTAAAACGGAAATTAATCGGAAAGGGTTTTTTCGGACTTTTAATTGACAGAAAAATATACAATAATAATAATAAAAAATTAGGGGTTAGAGTGATTTGAACATTTATATTTGGATGGTTAATACTATTTAGAACAAAGGGAGTTGGTCATGGGTTACCCTCTCAGGAAATTTTAAATCCTATGAATATTTTTTACATAGTGGCTCGGTAGCGAACAATATATTGTCCTTCACAGTATGATAAGGTTATATAAAAATTTTTGTTTCTTTAATTTTTAGAAGAAATATTTATTTTCATTTATTAAGCATTTACCTCACGGTAAATGAGGTTTCTCTGATTCATTCTCCTAACTACTCAAGGAATCAACCATTTGCTTTTACAATAGATTGATGGAGTGTAATTAAATCAGTTTGTTGTTGTGGTGGGTTGTATTTCTTTTTGATATTATATAAAATCTAATATTCGAGGATCATTATGTTTAAAATATAATTCTACAAGTTTTTTCTTGATGTAAAGCCCATTACAATTTGGTCAATTGTGTAAAACCAAACTAACGATTACTTCAAAAAATGGTTATCTTATCTGCAATGTGGATTCCTGATAGTGTATCGATTAGTTGATCTCGTTTTTTTTATTCTATCTTTTTTAAAACCACTAGCTGGTATTTGCAGGACCGGAACTACGATTTTGATAGGGAGTGATGCTTAATTTTTGTGTGTTCACTCCTTCCCCTTCAATATCCGTTAAGAGGATTTTAATTAATATTTACAATAGTAATAAGGCTTAATGAACCCGAAGGCTCGTTGGCGATTCTAGGAATCTCTGCTAACAAATTACGGACCACTGTCCAAACCTAAATCCGTCAGATCACTCTTAACGCAATCTTTGACCTATACCTAATTAATTTTATAAGTAGGATAAAATAATCTTAGATTCTATATTTTGGAAATAATGTTTCACCGTTCTTATTATTTAGACTGAATTATGGATCAAAGTGTTTTGACTGTGTTTCGACCGAAGCCATATGAAAATTTCGACTAAACATTATAGATAAATAATTACTTCAACGTCTTTGAACTAGAAGTTCCCCTGAATAAAAAAAAAATGCAACATGGTAAAAAAAATCGTTGTTATAATCGCTTACATAATAATCCTTTGATTTGCCATCTCTGCCAAGTTGATTGAGAGTCTCTTATAAGTCACCCAACCATATTTGGCAAGGTATGGTTAACCAAAAGGAATTAAGCCTTAAGCATCTATTAATAACGATTTTTTTACAACTTACCTAGATGTTTTTCGTATCTAAAAGGTTTCTTCACAGATCACGGCCAAGCCAGTCTCCTCTAAGACCCATCTCTGCCATGCTCTCCTCCACATCCTGCAACCACATTTTTTTGGATCTTCCTCTTTTCCTCCTTTCCGTAGGGCAATGGTCTGAGATCCTCTATGGAGATTCTCTTTCCCTCTGCCATTCTTTTTAAGTGGCCATACCATTTCAATATTTTGGTTTCTTTTAATCTACCACCAGTAGCCTTATTGTGCTATTAGGAACAATTCAACACGTCCCTAATTATAGATTATATAATATAATAAATTTCCATTTTTTTCAAATACATCATAACGGAAATGATATAGAATAAATATGTTTACATCATTGTAAATGACAGGTAATATGAGATAATTAGATATCGTTAAATGAGGGTTTTGACAGCGGTAAAATGTTTAGTAATAATGTTGAAGTATCTTTATATTTCAAATATTGCAGAAACAAAAGTTTCCCTGTTGCAGTATAAAAAAATCGATACACGAAAAAAATAATCTCTCTTTTCCTGTATAGTTTAACACCGATAAATACAAAATATTATTTATGAAAATGTTTAATTATAGGGTATTAATTCATAGTATTTATTTGGAGTAAAGGCTGATATTTACCACTAAGACTCAAGAAAAACGCCAAATTACAGCGGTTAAAACTTTAAAGAACTTAAAAAAGTGGATACTTTATTTTACGTACTCTACCTATTAATTTCGAATTATCAAATGTTTGGATTTGGCAATAAATTTAGTGACTTACAACTCTCACACTAATTAATTTAAATTAAAACGAACAAACTCAAAACAAGGCATGGACCATCACTGGCTTTACTGTAACGATTTAACACGACGACTCAGATAAATAGGTTAATGATAAACATTCCTTTATGAGAAATGCTGTCCTCAGTTAAATCACACAAGGCATTTATAAATACAACACCGATTTTACATCAAGCTACATAACTATAATTTAACTACATTTTTAAATTACATACATACGTAATTTCAATTTATGTATATCATCTTTATATTTTATGACTGAAAGAATCAATGGAGCTAACAATACAATGGTTATTGCTTTGTAATTAGGAATTTTATAAGAAATAGAGGAAAACTATTAAGATATGAAAACATAAGGAACATCCATGCTGATTGTTTTGTGGGATATCACCTTATCCCACAAAAACTAAATCACCTTAAACAACACGAAAATGATTGGAAGTATTATTTCCTAGTTGAACATAATAATCGTCATGAGTCCGTTCGGTTGAATTTAATAACGTTATCGATTTTTGATTATCGAAAACAATCAGGGAGAGCATCACCAATTGTCATCACCTATTTCAAACATGATCTATGATTTTTTGGGGGGTTGTTAGATTAATATCCCCTTCCAAACCCCCCCCCCACTTCAATAAAATTCCACAGTTCTATGGTGGTATTGTAGATAATATAATTGTATTATCTATTATACCATCATAGATAATGGTACGAATTCGTAATAATTACCATCTCATATCATAAATTTTATTGGCTAAGTTGATAAATGAATCTTATCACCGCTTAGGAAAGAGTACCAGGAATGGTGGGCATGGGGATGGTCGATGGCAATTTTTTACCCCTCTGGCCAAGCCTCACCGTGGTTTGGGGAAGCAAAATTCGAGAAACAAAGTTTGGATTTAGTTATCTGCAGTAATATGTTATTTGGTATATAATGGTGTTTTGTTCACTCGAATTCAATGATAATAAATTTAATTATATAGTATATGTATTATACATCTTGGAGGATACCAAGAGTACCATAACATATTCATAAACAGCGCAATAATGAATAATAATTTCTTAATTTGTTTTTTCCTAGTATTTTTATATAAAGTTTATTATAAACTGCATTAATATTTATTAGAAATTATTATGTTTTTTTCAGAACGTCGCCCCCCTGGCTTTAGACGGATACTAGAAGACTGAAAATGACATTAAGTGGCCAGATAGCGGATAGCAGCGTATTAGGACACAAAGGATATAAATATTGTCAGCTTGTCAAAAGGAACTCTTTCAGCGGGGCCAGCCAGATCCTAATTGGAGTTCAAGGTGTTTTGGCAAGACTTTTATCCAGACAAACGATTCGTAGCACCTTACATCTTACCCCCTTTTGAGAAGACCTTCAGCAACAACCCGCAACCAGCAGCTCAGATGAAGTGCAGCGAGCACCTAGAGAGAGCACCAACGGAAGTGTTACAATTTTTACAGACGAATCACGTTACACTGTTAAAGTGATAGCAGATACCGAAGAGTCATCATTGAACATGCGATGCTTACAATCCTCCAGTTCATGCCATCTAGTGGAGTTAGTTGGTGTCATATTCTATGGAATCCCTGCACTAACTCTTCGTCCTTGTCAAGAGTATAATCTCTGTATTAGCAGTTAGAACTTTCAAGCAACGATAAATGTCAAATATGTACATATCTATGTATTAATTTAAACAAAAATATTCAAACAATGCATGCCTTTTTTTTTTACTATTTGCAAAAAAGTATAATAAACCTTTAATTTATACATTTAAACAAGCTAACTACTCAACTATAGTTAATCATATAACGTGTTGGAACCAACAAAAGATTCAATCACTCAATTAAGTTGATTGAGACTTAGTGTCAGCTTTTATCTTACGAAAGAAATCTCGGCGTCAAATCTTGCAATAACTATATTCCTAAAAGAGTATTTAACTATATTCCTGTTAATACGTTTTGGAAACTCTCTTTATATAACCGAAAGCTAGGAAAATGCCAACTTATATTTTGAAGAAATTTCTTTTTCTTACCAAAACATTATTCAATTATAAAGTTATAAATTATAAATAAAGTAAAAATTCTAAATCAACATAGGTTGAAATTGATCACAAATATGACATAACAGGTAAAATTGTTTAGTACAAACTGGTACATATCATGGTCAGCAAACAACATACAGTATTTAATTATTGACATGAAACCCTAGTCATAGTTATTTACAATTTGGTCTTCTTAATTCAAATATAATAATTTAGAAATATTTCATTGACTTTATCGTTTTGTTTTTTTGGTAACCTTCTTAGGTAATAAATTCGCAAGTTAAACGTATACCCAGCTTTCCATGACGCAGGATATTTTCTATCTTTGCAAGTCATGACACGCAAAATATGCTGAGTTGAAGGTTTATAAAACTAAGGTACAACATATTGGAAATAGAACTGAATTCTTTTAGTCATGAATATATTTTAGTTTCGTCTTCACAAATACACTATAAAATTTTTGAATTGCAAGATATATAATATTTGTTACTCTACACAATCTATACAATATTTCATATATAAACAATGTATGCAATATTATTAGTTGATTGCCCCTCAAATTGCTTACTTGTTTTGTTCTTTGTGTTAAATTGTTGTGTTAGTCGTCAATATTGATTTACGTGAACAAAATTATTTGAAACAACATAACAATACTGCATTGGTACTGAAATATCAGTTGTTTGCAAATTATGTTTTATTTTATATTTTATATATGTTTTGCTCTTAATTTGAAAACATACTACTATCATTACATAACAAACTATGGCACTTTTCCGACCATTCAGTCGAAAATGAGCTGTAACATAGTCCACAGTGACAGGACAAAATTTAACCTTAGTTCATAAACAGTTTCTGAGCCACAGGACAATACACATCAGGTTAACTCCATTGTGTCCTGAATGAGATTTGAAACAAAATAAAATAAAATATATTCTCCATTTAGATTATATAACGTAAAGAATAGTTAAAATTGTAAATAAATTGATAATTACTGTAAAAGTGAAAATATTCAGAAAAATTGTGCTTATTCACTGAGTTATTGTAGAAATAGATACAGCCCAAACCGTCACCATTTCGAGTATTTAGGAAAGTTAGATATATAGCCAAAGCTTTTCCTGTAGACAGCACCTGTTCATTTGTTGAGGAAAGTGTATATGAGATTCACTGAAGCACTTAGAGATAATGTGATTAACTTTAATTTATGAAAAAAATTAATATTGATTAAATCGTTAATTGAAATAATAAAAACTATAATGATCTAAATATCCTGTGCTAAGTGTCTTCTTGCATATGTATACATTTTAAATATTTTTAAAACACTGTTTTGTTCACTATTTTTATCGCATGTTCCACATTTATTATTTATATTATCATCTTTCTTAAATCCAACAATTCTTTTGTGTCTCACCTCACTACATCCTAAATTCAGTGACATAACTGTTTCTGCTTTTTCTACTATTAACGCATATTATTCGTTCCAACAGGAGTATGGGCTAGGTGCAAAAATACTGCTGTTTTTTTTTTAATTTATTGGAACATGCTATATCTATATTCCAACGGAATATATTTAATCTACTTGAATTTACTATACTAATTCCAATAATTAACGAACTTATCTATCACTGTAGAAGTAAATAAATGTGGGTCTCTGGAAAAAAAGACTCTGCTAAAAAACGTTTTAATAGTGCACTGGTTTTAGATATCTAAGTTATAGTTTTTTTTTTCTTAAAACGTTTAGGATGAAGAATAGCGCGATCAACCTCATGCTGTGGTTTCGGCCTAGGTTGTTTAACTTGTGGCTTGTCATTAAGCAGAGAGGGATCGATTACTTCCGATTAATCGATACTGGGGAAATACGGGAATCCTATCAGGCATGACATCATTTTTTTTAATCCTAAGTCAGCCGTGGTAGCCTCACTACCAATGAGGAAACTGTACCAATGTAGACCACCATGCAGTCACCATAATAATTGTTTTCGACAACTAACAATAAAGGATCAATAAAACAATACCTATTTGACCTGGTGCATCTTAACTTCTTACCTCCATTTTTTATAAAATTCGTAAAAACATATTCAACAAAATACGTTTTTCGACCTATCAAGCGCTTTCTACATCCTGAGAAAAACCTTTTATTATTCGAATCACGAGTGAAAGAGAGGTTGTAAAACAAGCTTTATGTTTATACATATTAAAACATGGAACAAGTGCGGAATCAAAATTAAGTTATGACCAGTTTATGTAGTGGGGTTTAAACGGTAGCAAAGGCAGAGACATTTGACTATATTTTTGGTTTACCCAAAATGAATTGTCTGACCAATTGGACATTTAAATTTCAATTTAAACAATCTGTCTTAATCAATTGAGATCATGTCAGTATCACGATATTCTTTTATAAAAGCTAAATAAACATAACCTCGTAGGATATCAATCCAGAACCAGTTAAAAATTAGATAATTGATCTCATTGTTACCTTTACACTGACTAGACTTTGATTTTAATTTTACTCTGTAGCTGAATAAGAGATATAATTCTAGTTAGTATAGGTTATTTACGAAATAGTATCGTATCATTTATCTGTAAAAGCAATGCCAGTCAGCAAAAATAAAAATCAAGCTACAAATGGTATTCAAATCTATGATTCAAAAGTTGAATATGGATATCTAAGGGTTTACTGGCTACCATATTGGCTGGTATGGTAATCAAGAATATCAACACGGCAAATTGATTAACTTGCCGAGATGAGAATACCACTCACTTCAGATGATGGCAGACTCATGCAAGAGCATTATATCATCATTATCATTTTATGTACCCTGTGAGGCAGTATGGCTTTAGATTTTCCTGATTTAAATTTACAATCAGTAACAAACTTTAAGTTACTTATGCACTCCAACGTCATGGGAATGTCACCACTCGACTCGGAAACAAAAATAACAATAGAATTAACGTGACGTTTTATACAGGACACCATAATAATATGTATGTAATGATGCTAGACAATTTAATATTATCTAATTTGTTTAGTGAATATTCTCTTAAATTGCCACGGCCAATATTCTGAGTCTATTCTTCAAATATTTCTTTGGGTTAGGTCTCATACTAAGCTCTGAGGAAGCAAGCGAAATGTCAGTGAAAAATTTGAAGACAGGGTCGAACTCCGAAAAACCTTTGAAGAATATTTTGTGAATATTTCCCTATAGTATTCGATTCCCACTATCAAAACAAATTTATGGCAATAAGAAAAATTAATTACAAAAAAAAACTAATGCTGTATTGAGAAATGTTAACTGATTTTTTTTTTTACTGATTACAATAATATGCAAATGATAATTAAAAAAAAACATGAAGTGTTTGAACGTTTGATGTAACATCACTTCAACTCCAATTTTACATATTCATTGTTTTTCGCCTCTGAACTCTCTATTTTTTTCTGATAAGACTAATAGCTACTTACTTATCGTAAATTATTTTATTACTTTATAAAATAAAGGACAGATTAAGTAGTTGAATTGAAGATCAGGCAGTCTAAACAATGTCTCGACCCAAGTTTCGACAGTTGAGTTTAGACAATATTTCTTCTATGAATATATCTTTAAAAAAATGCTTTGGCATAAACACAACGTCAATTTTTCAAACTCGAGCTGTAAATAAATCAGTTTCAATCTGTTTTAATTTCTAAACTCTAGAACACGCGTAAAGATTTTTTTTTTTGTCCGATTTTAAATGTCCTTCAAATGAGCATTTGTATGAAACTTTAGCAACGAAAATATTTTTATTCAATAACTTAATTCCTTCTTTTTCTGTGAATATGGCGTGTATTAATCTATAATAGACTTCATGCAAGTATATGAGTATATCAACGGGAAAAAAAGTCCCTGACTTTTAATCTATAGATTCAAAAACAATTCAACATTTGTTCTATCTATCACACTATGTTACTTATCCCTTTGATTTAGAGACAGAACAATTAGATTATTTATTATAATTTAGGGCGGGTTTAGGGGGGGGCACGGAGGCACGTGCCCTCCAAACGGTTTTTTGTGTACTTTGGAGATTCCATTACAGTACATAGTTATAGGCAATTCACATGATCATAGTTGTTAAAATATATGAATAAAATAACAGAAAAAACATTAGTGACACTAATGTTTAGATATAATAATAAACCTATGAAACCTTTCTATAAATACTACAAGTTGATTTCTAAGTTATTGTTGATATTTTTCCCTGCCTGCTAGTTGTGCCATCCCCCCAAAAAAAATCCTGGATCCGCCCTTGATTATAAATCTAAAAAGTTCGCCAAAGATATTATTTCTATTCCTGTAATATTCTGCCATTTTGGTCATTTAAAACAGGCGGTTGTCTCTTTATATTAATTCCCATTATCTTTGTTGTGAACATTGAATTTGCTTTTATTTCCTGCAATATTTATTTTTCACTTGTTTCATTGTTAGGATCTCTTTCAAAATATTTTATATCTGCTTTTGTTACCTTTTGCTTCACGTCGTGTGTGGGGGGGGGGGGTGCGTGGGAGTGTGTGTAAGAATGTAGGCCAATACAACTTACGTTATAAAAATTAAAAAGTACATGTAAAATAATAATACTGATAAAAATGCTGAGCATTCCGAGTCAAACCCAAATTGTAAATTCCCTCAAAGAATGCCAATTGATTGAGCCTTCTACTAGGTAGTCGAAAATATTTGTCTGTGAATGGAGTGACCGTTTTGTATTAGAATTTGGCAAATGGCCTTGTCTCTTACATAGCTCTAGTATATATATACACTAAACAATATAATATTATATAATTACATATATTCTCATATATGAACTTTCAGTACAGGTCAATCTAAAAAAAAATAGTGATCCATCAGTATTCATCCCTCTTGAATCAAACTGTATTTTAAAAACTGAATTAAGGAACAGAAATCATTGCAAGGCAGGTTCTATTCATTTAAAAAAAAAAAAAGATCTCTTGGTGCTAATGAGATTATAATGAGTTGAATTTAGCTGAAAGAAACCACAACACCTAAATAAGAGCCCCCAATTTCATTTCCTGGGCCCCATTCCTTGTCCTTGCATGGGCGAATTCTTCAGATATTATTTATACTTCTATTCATCTACGGCCGATATTAACTCTAATTTTTACTGTACAGGAACAGTTTAAGATATGAAAGCACTTTAGAGTAGAATTTGTTTTTTTAACTCTGGATTATCATCACCAGAAATATATTAGCCATTATTTTATTAATGTGTGAAAAATAACAAACAAATAAATTAAAACATTTAAAAGATATACCGGATCCTAAAATAAAGATGTTTCCTAACAATTCAAAAATGTCTAATGAAGTATTTCTATTTGTTTTAAATCACATCACCTAAAGAACCCAGACTAGAAATAAAAGTTCTAAACATGTCTTATTACATATTTATGGTGATGAAAATATTAATCAAATACTTCCATTGATTGATTATAGTTTTTACACTCTGACAATAATTTTACTTCATGATTTGAAATTTTTAAATGAATTATTCAGTGGTGGATGAGAATAAATAAGGAAAAAACAAAGAAAAATAATGTGCTGCATACATTTATTCAATGTTCAGTTTCACTTAACATAAATTACTACCAATAGATCAAATCACCAATGATATGCTACAAAACACCACCAGCTATCTACATTAAAAATGTAAATGTCATCAGTCGATTTTAAGTAAATATTAGATGAATATTAAAAGTATTGAATAAATGAGAACGATTCTGAGACACTAAAATAGCTTTATTCAATAACAACAACCATAACATGTTTTATGAAATGAAAATTCAAAATAAATTGAATTCATAAAATTTATTTTTTAAAAAACAAAAGATAATACAAAAATAAATAATAAATTACAATCAATATAAAATATTTTACAATAAATATTGACAAAAAAAAACAATTTAATAAAAACTGAATATATTAACTTTTTATAGAATAAAATTCATTTAACAACAACAATTCAAAAGAACATTTACAATGAAAGTATTTTCCTCAATACTAGAATACATATTTTGGATATATTAATGTTTAAAACACTTTCTAAGTAGTATTTGTGCTGTCTTTATAAAGTTAAAAATTACATCACTTTACAATTAGCTAATAGGAATATGACCAATGACAGTTACAAACAGAAATCATTAATGTGCTAAAACCAGGGGACAGTTGGGTATTTTACAGTAAAAACTGTCCTGGTTGCATTGATCAAATGGTTTCCAGCAGTATTTGCAGGGTTTTGCATGTTGAAGACCCATCTCATGCCAAACTTCAGTAAAATCATTTACAAATGCGTTCATCATTTGCTTAGTATGGAACGGAGTTGGGGCAAGTCTCAATTTTTCTTCCCCTTTTGGAACTGTTGGATAGTTGATGGCTTGTATGTAATGGCCTTTCTTTTTGAGTAGCTCATCAGATATTTTAGAACAAACATAAGGATCACCGATACGAATAGGAATGATGTGAGATGGAGTTGGTTCCACTGGAAAACCACGCTCAATTAAGAGATTTTTTAAATAAGCAACATTATCCTGATGTATTTTTCTGAGTTGCTTTCCTTCTTCAGATGCAAGAATTTTAATTGATTGCAATGCACCAGCTAACACTGTTGGAGGTAGAGAAGTTGTAAAAATAAAACCAGCAGCATAACTCCTAATCATATCAATTAAATTTGCATTTGCAGCTATATAACCACCAATATTACCAAATGCTTTACCTAGGGTGCCTGATACCATGTCCATCTGGTCTGTAACATTATCTCGTTCTCCAACTCCAGCTCCATGTTCACCATACAAACCTACAGCATGTACCTCATCAACAAATGTCAAGGCACCATACTCATGAGAAACTTCACACAATTCTTTGATGGGACAGATAGCACCTGTCATTGAATGTACTGTTTCAAAAGCAACAATCTTTGGAGTTGATTTAGGTACTGTTTTTATAAGCTCAAGGAGATGAGAGGGGTCATTATGACGAAAAATATGTTTAGGAGCCCGGCTGTTTCTAATACCTTGAATCATTGAAGCATGATTACCTTCATCTGAGAAAATGTGACAACCAGGTATGGACTTACCAAGAGTAAAAAGTGTCGAATCATTGGCAACAAAGCAACTTGTAAAAATTAGTGCAGATTCTTTCTTATGAAGTTTAGCAATCTCAGCTTCCAATTTTTCATGTAACAGAGAATTTCCAGATATATTTCTGGTGCCACCAGCCCCTGCTCCATGACAGTCTAATGCTTTCCGAACTGCTTCCTTTACTTTTGGATGACAGGACATGCCCAAATAATCATTAGCACACCATACTGTAATGGGCTTTTCCCCCCAAGAGCACTCGGTGCCATAAGGAAAATTCAAAGCATCACGATTTACCTTCTTGAAAACTCTATAGGAATGATCCTTCTTTTTCTTCATTATCTGTTGATGGAAAAAATTATCATAAGAAAAAGTATCAGCCTTCTCATCATTCGTTTCTACAGACGACTTTGACAGGTCCATGACATCTTCCTGACTTTCTTGACTGGCCTGCTTTATGAGTTCTTGTTTTTTGATCGAAGATAGGAATGGACATTTTGAAATCTCTCCAGTAAACGTACTATGCCTTAAAGTTGATTGAATAAAAGAGCTAGTAACTATCGGACAATTCTGACCAAAACTTTTAAGTAAATGTGGCCAATAATGCTTAACATACGATTGCGGTAATTTATTAAGAAATGGACAACTCATCGCTCCTCAACTTGACAACTAACTACTGAGACCACGACCTAACCCTTCCTTGCCGTTCCCACTTTCACTACTGGTTATCAACATGTAACCTTGGGTTTTATAAAGAGGGGGCAATCCATGATTGGCGAGTTGATAACATCAGTCCACTACATTTAGTATAAGTGATTAATATTTGATAGTTAATCCTGTATGAGATATTATACTTCACAAACACTGCATAGATAAACTTAAAAAATAATTGAAAGTAAAAAATTTAAAAAAAACTTACTTCTATTTTTTAAATAAATAATTTAAATGTTGTTCAACATATTAAATTATTACTTATTAATCTTGAACTAATTAATAAAATATAATCGTGCCATGAGTCACTATATTCATTCCAACATCATAAGCAGGATTCATAATTTGGCCAAGCCTAGGCAAATCATCCACCAAGCACAAATTCAAACTATGAAAAGAAATATAAAAAAGATCAGTGAATTAACCTAACCACACGCAACATTACGGCAATTAGACGTTGGCTACTGATTTTGGTTCATACTGTTTTCATTTTGTAATACATAAAATAAAAACATATAAATTATATAGATGTAATTAGAAATAACGCTCGAGATGAAGTGCTACAATAGCATAACGGATTGGACCCAAGCCCAAACATACCAAGGAAAAAACGTTGAAACGTTTGTCTTGCCTTGACTTGTCAAGATATGAACAGCCAGGGTTTATTTCTAAAATCAGTCAAAAGTATCCTACCATGCACTGTATATTCTGTAAGTTTGGTCATTTTTTATTTATTACAACCAGTAATGAAAATTGTCTGGGATTTGTTCCAAAAAAACTTCATGATTAGTGACAAAACAATCAGAGGGTTATGAGAATCAGAGACTTTCGCTAACATTCCTTTTTTCCCCACCCTCCCTGAATCTAATTTCGAAATCTCAAAACCTGTATAATGGGGATTCAATGTTCTTCTCATTTTCAGTTTGAAATTTGATTCTTCTTTATATTCCCATCGTTAGAAATATTTAACTGAAAGTTAAAAAACAGTCCGTGTTTTTGTAAATTTTACAAAGTACAAAATGTTCAGAATGGCTCAACTCCTTCCTCCAAAAGCTTCTTTCTTCACTCAGTAAATCACATAGTAAACTCTGCAAACATTACATCCATTCAATGCTGTATTAATTTACCTATTAAACTGAAATTTAATAGGTAAATTTATCATGTTAATATGTGTTGTTCATCACCAGGCAGAAATCATTACCATATATCTTTATTATATCAATCATCAACCAGACTTAAGTGACTTTTGCCTATCCCTCGTTACTATTATAAATTCCATATCGATTTTAATTTTGATTATAATTGGGCTAATCCCAACAAATTTAGTTGGTTGCTTGGTTAAAAAAGAATTTATTTTTCTTTATATTTAATTATAAATTATAGTCATTAATTATACT
This sequence comes from Troilus luridus, assembly GCA_964056705.1. Lineage (NCBI taxonomy): Eukaryota > Metazoa > Arthropoda > Insecta > Hemiptera > Pentatomidae > Troilus > Troilus luridus. The sequence goes on along the minus strand of OZ057412.1, from coordinate 91,409,284 downwards.
CAACCAACCTTAAATTGAAAAAAAATGAATAAATAGTAAGGGTTTAGTCAGTGTAATATTTTTTATTCCAAAAGTTGGTGTTTTGCCTCAAACTTATTGTATTTAGTCTAAGCTATTAAGGAGGGGCACCAAGCTTTTAAAAGTCAAATGTTCTTGAAGTTTCTCCGAAGCAACTAACCCTAATGGTGAACGGCCACCAAAAGCGGAATTTAACTATGCTAAACTGGCCTCAACTTCGCTCTTGGAGGCCTGGCACTCTAATGAAGCCTCATAAGCTTAAATGTATATGTCAGCTTTCAGAATAAAATATTGTTCACTGATTATTCATTCCTTCATATACATTCCAATCAACCAACAGAAATCAATAATTTACCACAGTTTAATCTTTTATTGTTTTGAAATTATTTTTTTTAAATATAAAAATATGTTCTATAAACAATTTTTTATTTTTGCAGGTGGGTTAGTGCCTTAGGTGGGTTAGTAGGGTAGTAACCTAGGTTAGTATTCATGGTCCTAGAGAATAGAAACAATGGGCTACTACAGAGGTTCCCAACCAATGCGCAAAGACTTATGGGCCACAGGACTGGTAGACAAAGTAGATAAAAAAAAATTTTTTAAATGAGTGTAATCAATTTGAGTCACTTAGATGCTAGTAATTACTGGTTGTATAGCTTAATCCAAGAGTGGATCAAGACAGCAACTTTTATTCTAAATATAAGCTAATAACTCCTGATTAGTGCTCCCCTTCCATAACAATCTATTGGTGTGTATTTATTATATATTTAAATTTAGTTAGTGTATCTCAACCAATACTATTACTATTCAAAAATCTTCATGACAGGACCCTGGACTTTATTTTTAAAAAATTATACACTATTTTTTTTCTATTTTGCACCAATCCACTACACATAGAAAAATTTGGTTACAGGACATCTAATTGAAACAATTCTTTAAAAAAATGTTTTTTTTTTAATCTGAAGTTTACCAGACTTCAGTACAAAACAAACATTACTTACTGTAAGATAAAGATGTTAAAGGATTAAAAATGGAAGGTCTTTTATGTATCTATAAATGAAATATCCTGATATTAAATTTGTATAGACTGAATTATATGGACTGTATACAGTCAGTCATTATATCATTAAGGACTAAGCATCAGAATGCCAAACAAATCTATTTAAAATAAAATAGTTTTTTTTATTACTGTGTTAATACAAAATGGAAAAGGAGTGATTCTATCACTGAAGCCAGCCATACTTAGTAATATTAAAACATACATGAACAAAAAACTTAATAAGTGTGATGATTAAAGTTTAAAAAAACTTACAAATAAAAGTGTGTTTATATAAATAACAACAATATGTTTATTGTTAACAACATATTTATAAATGTTGCTATATGGTCATCATAATTTAGTACCCTGCAAAATGCTTTGCCAAATGTAAATCTGAAAATGTGATTTTTTTTGCCTATTGATGCATGTTTTGAGTACACCCACCAGTTTTACTTTCATAAACTTTATACTAGATGCTCCTGTTAAAAGGGTTCATAATAGCCCATAGGATGAAAACCAATTGAATTGCTTAAATGTAAGAATATCTTGCCAAGAAAAAGAAGAGGCTAAAGTCATGGAAATACTCCGACATTTCTGTTATTCAATTTGATATAAGAAAAGATAGAATGTGCAAAATACAAACCGATTTCACAATTTCAACAGACTCGTACACTTGGTTGTCTGTGCATAAGATTTGAACATTGTAGCTCATTTATTCTCAGCATAAAGAAATGTGTTGTTATCATGGATGGAGTCAGCAGAGGAAACAGGTTTTGGATGGAGAAAAATCCAAATATACGGAGAGGCCCCTCTAACCAAGGGGATCAAGGATATTGGATTGTCCTTACAAGTTTCAATAGTATGTGATAGAGTAGTGTACAAGATTATAGGGGAACTAGGCATACTACATGTATAAAAATTGAAATATTGAAATGGATGTGCCAATATTAATTATTACACACTATTATTTTATTTGGTTCTTGTGTACATAAAACACGGTGGGAGTGGGGGGACTGTTCTGCGCATGCCCCACCGGTTACATTTTATAACAGTTACATTTCTACCAGTTACCTTGGATAACCTTTTAAAATATTTTGATTTGAATCTGAGATCGCCTCCCTTCGGATATTTTGAAGAGAAAAGATTTGCCGCCCGGCGGCAAATCTTTTCTCTTCAAAATATCCGAAGGGAGGCGATCTCAGATTCAAATCAAAATAGGAATGTATTAATATTGGAAATAAATAAATCAAAGTAATAACAATATAATTTAATATATAACATATTATAAAACAATGATATACAATATGAATAAATAATATATAATAATATAACATAAATAATATATAGTAATATAATATAAATATATAATGTAAATAAATATAATAATGAGATCAATAAATACTGTAATATAGTTTAGGAAGTAAAATAATGGAACATATATATAAAATTAAATAAATTATTTCAAAACTTAACATTTAATCGCATTTTGGTGGAAAATGTGTAGATATACACTTCAACATTGATTGAAAACAGTCTGTGTTTGCATCAATATGATGTTGTCGCCATATAAATTCTGCTAAATACTTGCTACATTTCCTATTTTTCTGTATAATCTTTTTTTCCTGACAAAAACGAATAGCATCTCCCTCATTTCTTGGCAAATCCCAAATAAGCATTGTGCTGTAACTAAAGAACACTAAACAACAAAATATCGACATATTACTTTGGATTTTTAACAAAGAACAACTGAAACACAACAACCAACTGAAACACAACAACGCTCCAACAGAGTAGTAAACAAACAATGATGGCCTTCCAAAATGTAAGGTTATCCAAGGTAACTGGTAGAAATGTAACTGTTATAAAATGTAACCGCTCGGCCATTGCCCCCACTCTCACCGTGTTTTATGTACACAAGTACCTTTTATTTATTTTACTTCCCATAAAATTGTTTGCATTTAACTTTTGACAGTATTGTAAATTATTATACAGCTTCATTGAATTATTTATGGGAAAAGAATGGCCTGAGAATAGGTAAACAGTCTGAATGATCCTGTTATGCAATAAAAGGCAAAGGAGCAACATTCAATAATAAGGCTTAAGACTTTGAAATATCAGATTTTAATATAATAAAAAGAGATATTATTGAAGACTTGCTGAAGAAAAGGGAGTTAGGATTTTAGTTGGATATCTGTTCTGCAGGTTGTCACTTGGAGTTGAGTTACAACAAGTTTTAACTGTTAATTCATTTAATTTTAAATATTTTCCAAACATACAAATTATCATGAGTATGGAAAAGAGAATTTAATTATGGGTAATGAGTAGATTTCGGTATTCATTTCATCAAGAAATAAGAGTTTCAAGTAACATTTCGAGGTATAGATGATATATGTTTGTTGAAACATTCATTTCTGGATAAATATTGATAAAAATTGATTAAAAATATTGAACAAAATATTTTTTTTTAAAATCCATTCATATTAATTTTATATTCTTTTAAGTAGTAATATATTATAAATAATATAATATATTTTCATTGCATTAAATACGAAATTTATGAATGGTCTAGCATAACAAACTACTAAACCCCAGATCATGGCAGGTGGCCCTAGATTTTTTAAAGGGAGTAAAATTCTTGTACGATTTCAAGTACTCGTTAAAAATCCCAATCCTAATTAAACCTGGATAAGCAAAATTTAGAGCTCCCAATGTAGCATCATCCGATTAGCCATAAGAGCAAAAAGTAATGTTAAATGAACAAACAACATAGATGAAATGATTACCGAAGTATAAAAATTTCACATAATTACATTATTTTTTCCATACTCAAGCTCATGATTACTTGTATTTTTGGAAAAATTGAGGGAAAGGAATGAAAAGTTAACACTTTTTCTGACTCAACTCGAAGCGACAATCTGCGGAATAATTACCTAATATTCTATTGCTGTTTTATATTGATTTTAGTTATTCGAAAAACAAAATCAGGAAAATTTTATTTAAAAAAAAGAGAATCTAAAATCTTTAAATTCGACATTTTTCTCAGTCCACAAAATATTATTGGGTCAAATTCAGTAATCTTCAGACGGAACAAAGCTATAGACAAATTATTTTGCAATGGTAGATGATTTTTGTTCATTGCCATCTGATTAATGAAAAATCAATTTACATTTTATTTGACTCAATTATTCGCTCTCATTTAAATTTTGGGTATGATAGATGATTTTTTTTTTATATATGCATTAATTCATTTGAGTGCAATTTGGTTTTGTATAGAGGAAAAGTAAAAATACTAAAAACAAAAAGCATATTACAACTATGTCAATATTTGATGGAATATATTAAATTTTATTAATATTATGTATTAAATTTTAAAAATATTAATGTTTAGAAAAACAATTTATATATATATATATATATATATATATATATATATATATATATATATATATAACAATATATTCTGAATAGTTAGAAAGTTTTATATATATATATATATATACATAAAACTTTCCTGGTGATCAAAATAATATATCACGAAGGCAGTAGATAGAACATGTGAGGGTGTGGAATCGCAGAGGCGTCCATTCTTCATTGGGCTGTGTTCGGGATGGTAAGTTGCTTCTCCATCTAACTGTTCTTTTCTTATTATTAATTCATGTTCTTATTCATCAGCATATTCCGTTATCATTTCTACAAGCCTATTTCAATTACATGCTCTTTGCTCATTAATTTCATTAATTTTAATTTTTGGTTGCTGAAAATAGTTCGGCCACGTGGGATGTGTGAACAATCCCAGAGGGCAATACTTCGTTAAGCAATTCTTTTATGTTCTTAATATCCATGTATTATTTTTGATACGTTTATAATGCTGTTAATTTATCTCTATTTAAATTATTTATTTTCCAACTCCTATAAACTTTAATTATGGTTTTCAATAGATGGTTTTATTTAGGCTTTAGCTATAACCATATTATAGTCCAAGAGCTAGCTACATAAAACAGGGTCGATAAGGTGCGTGCAGTTTTAGTCTATAAACTGGGGGGCCCAACTTAGTACGTCACCAAACGCCACTTCTTAAGGTCAGCACAGGTCGGATATGAAAATGCCAGCCGGTTTTCCCGGACGAAAAAATTGAGTGAAAAACCTCATAACGTGCGCGCGTGAAACTTCTTGTAACGTGATGTTCGATCCTCAAATAAGAGCGGTGTAATAGTGTAAGAAGTTTTGCAGGCCGGAAAACCCTCGTAAGAAGTGATCGAAAGTGCCGGAAAACTCAGCTGAAAAACCTCATAACGTGCGCGCGTGGAACCTTTTGTAAAGTCAAGTTCGAACCTCAAATAAGAGCGGTGTAATAGTGTAAGAAGTTTTGCAGGCCGGAAAACCCTCGTAAGAAGTGATCGAAAGTGCCGGAAAACCCAGCTGAAAAACCTCATAGCGTGCGCGCGTAAAAATTTTTTTATTTGATTTTTGGGTTCTCAACTAAGAACGCTGTAATAGTGTAAGAAGTTTTGCAGGCCGGAAAACCTTCGAAAAAAATTAAAGAAAATCGGCGTATATTAGAAATGAAAATTTTTCGCATTCGGCTTAATGGAAAATTAGTTTTGATGATTCCATTCAAAATATCTCTTCGTGCTATCCAAAATTAAAAAAAAAATCGTCAGGATACGATGGAAACTCGCTAAAATATAATAATTTTTTTTAGTTGAGAACCCAAAAATCAAATAAAAAAATTTTTACGCGCGCACGCTATGAGGTTTTTCAGCTGGGTTTTCCGGCACTTTCGATCACTTCTTACGAGGGTTTTCCGGCCTGCAAAACTTCTTACACTATTACACCGCTCTTATTTGAGGTTCGAACTTGACTTTACAAAAGGTTCCACGCGCGCACGTTATGAGGTTTTTCAGCTGAGTTTTCCGGCACTTTCGATCACTTCTTACGAGGGTTTTCCGGCCTGCAAAACTTCTTACACTATTACACCGCTCTTATTTGAGGATCGAACATCACGTTACAAGAAGTTTCACGCGCGCACGTTATGAGGTTTTTCACTCAATTTTTTCGTCCGGGAAAACCGGCTGGCATTTTCATATCCGACCTGTGCTGACCTTAAGAAGTGGCGTTTGGTGACGTACTAAGTTGGGCCCCCCAGTTTATAGACTAAAACTGCACGCACCTTATCGACCCTGTTTTATGTAGCTAGCTCCCCGTCTATTAATTCTGTTCACGTTATTTCTTAACTTGGTGTTACGTGAATTAATACTAATTAATTTGGTTTGTTTCATATGCTTAGTTAATTGTTTTAAATTTCCTTGTATTGTGAACATTTTCATTTGGTTTTGCTTTATTTATTGTAATGGGATTTTAGATTGTTTTGAATTGGATTTTGCAGTTATGTACACGTGGATTTAAAATGAACAGTTAATTTTCCCATTATTCATTGCATATCCCCTCTTACAACTGAGGAGTTGGAGGGTAGATTTTTAGTTTATTTAAGAAACTGTTTACTAGACAGATGATCAGGACATTGTTAACCTCCAGGTTTTCCCCAATGATGGTTGCTCGCAAAGCTGAAGGAAAAGGAAAAACAGTTACATTGTTTGCCTTTGGATATGAAAGTAATCCATCCCTGAATTACTCATTTTTATCTGTAAAAGAATATTTCTTGTTTTTCCCCTCTACCTCTAAATTATTTGTTTGCTTTAAGAGCAAATAAGAAAGAGAATGAATATTCGAACTATATGTTATAGTTAAGTGATATTAACTACAAATCATTTGCCCATAAAAAAAAAACCTGTACTACTGCAACCCATGAAGGGTATCTGGGGTTCAGAACATGTTAGAGACTGTACTGTTTCATGGACAACGGTTCTGCAAGGTGACTTGTCCTAGGCCACGCTTAACTGATTTGCCCAATTACTGAACAAAAATCTTTTATATTAAAAGTTTTTTTTTTTTTAGTTCTTAAGAACAGGTTAGCTCAGTATGTGGAGTGCTGAGCCTGTTTGCTATATGTTACTAGTTCTGGTGCAAATAAAGTATTTTGTTCAATTGCAGATGGGCCCATAGGGCCTTAGAGACTCTTCTTAGGCTTTACAGTTTCTACAAAGTGGGTACCCTTAAACAAATCACCTCTATATAAGATGTTCTAGAAACAGTGGTCTCAACCACCATGTGCTAAACCCCCAAGACCCTCATGAGTTTTTAGTGGAATCGCTACTGGGAGGATCGACGTCGAAGGTTGAGGAACCACGTAGGGGGATTGGATAAAGAAAAGTTTTTATTAGATCAGGTTCCTTTGTTCTTTTTATTTTATAACAGTTACCTTGGATAACCTTTTCAAATATTTTTATTGGGATCTAAGTTTGGCCGAGATCAGCCAAACTTAGATTCTTGTTGCCCAAAACATAACATGGAATGTAATAATAATGGAAATAAATAAATCAAAGTAATAATAATTTAATTGTATATATAACATATAATGAAGTATATAATGTAAATAAATATAATAATGACATAAATAAATAATGCAATATATAAACAATTTAAAATTAAAATTATTATTTAAAAACATACTTTTCAATCGGATTTGGGTGGAAAATAATAACATAAATAAATAATGGAACATAAAAACAATTTCAAATTAAAATAATTATTTAAAACATACTATTCAATCGCATTTGGGTGGAAAATAATGGAATATATAAACAACTTAAAATAAAAATAATTATTTAGAAACATACGATAAGCATTGTCGTATAATTATAATTCACCAAAAAACAAAAAGTGTACAATGAATCACCAAACAAACGAACAAGAAACAAAAATGAAGATACAACTCTCGAACTCACTAGTAAACAAACAATAATGCCTTTCAAAAATGTAAGGTTATCCAAGGTAACTGTTATAAAATTTAACTGCCTGGGCATGCATAGAATGTTGGCCTATTTCGGGCGTGGATTATATACACAAGTACGGAAATAGACGTTTTAAAACAAAAATTTGGAGTATAGCAGAAAAAAAACCTTAACAGGATGTGGTAGTTGGGTCTTCAACGGGTAATTGCACCTCTTATCATAAAATGGAAGTAAATTAGTCATTCGCTTGTCAGTTTAGCATTTGAAGCTATGTATATATTTATTTATTGTATTATTGTAGCTGTCAAAGCATAATTGCCTATCTACAACTTTTTAAGAAAATTAGTAACGTAACTCATTCTACAGGTTGAATTACACACTAAGAAAGGCACTTATTCAGGTTAGCAACATGGCAGAGTATGATTTAGTGATACTTCTCTGAAATAGTTCTGCAAATAAAAATAGCCAAGTCTGCATTTTGTGGGTTTTTTTCCTGTAAAATTGCTTAAGTGTGGATAGGCAGTATTATTTTGACAGCAACGATATATTTTTTTACTTAAGGCTTTTTGTTTTTATTTAGCTATAATTTATATCGTAATTGTTCTTTTTTTTTTAGTCTCACAGAAAATTCAGTGCCCCTCGTCATGGGTCCATGGGCTTCTACCCTAAAAAGAGGTCTGCTCGCCATCGTGGTAAGGTCAAGGCATTCCCTAAGGATGATCCTTCAAAGCCAGTTCATTTAACTGCATTTATCGCTTATAAGGCTGGGATGACGCATGTTGTAAGAGAAGCAGATCGACCGGGTTCAAGTAAGTTAATATTTAATATTTTTTCTAAATTAATAAGTTATAGTGAAATGCCTTTTCAGTGATGATTCTAATATTAAATGTTTATGGTTATCCCTGATACTAATTGATGAACACTAGGGCGGTCTGAGATAAGGCATGATAAAAATAACCTGTCAAAGTCATAAACATGTTACTAAAAGGAACTTAATGCCTTAATTTTACTGGTTCTATTTTTAATCTTTTATTTATTTCAATTCTCTTCTACAATAATAGTTTTAAAAATCTGATTGCATATAGTTATGTTTGTGATAGTACTATAGTTGTTTGTTTTTAGAAATCAACAAAAAGGAAATTGTAGAAGGCGTAACAATTTTGGAAGCTCCCCCTATGGTTGTCATTGGTGCAGTTGGTTATATTGAAACTCCCCGGGGCCTCCGAGGTCTTGTGACTGTATGGGCAGAACATATTGCAGATGAAGCAAGGAGGAGGTTTTACAAAAACTGGTAAATATTAAATCTATGTTTTTTAAAATTATTTATTACATGAAAATGTCTTCTATGATGATTTCTTTGAAAGTTTATGGTTATTTCTGAAAATACTTTGATTACATCTAGGGCGGTCTGAGTTAGACATTTTCATTTCATTTCAAATATTAAAAAGAAAAAATTTCATGACTAGTACCAAAGTTAGTAAAGATTTTATTTTTCCTTACTTATAATTCCTACAGAATAGGGTTGCATTATCAGTTTAGGGTACTACAATAGTGCTATCTACTTCATGGTAGCTAACTGTTTTAAGTTTTAAATAAATTATTCTCTGGAATAATCAGAATCATTACTGTTGTAATAAGATACAATTTAAAATTATTTTTGCTCTACTTCATCTCAAGAGACACAAAAGTGTTCATGTTTATTGATAACAATAAATGTCTTAATTGACTATAGCTTTCTTGCGTGCTCCTATCTAAAGTAACATAAAGCGATAAACAGTTGTATTTCTAATTTATAAATTGCCATTTATTTTGCATAAATACTGTTGTAATTAATACATCCAATCAGCCCTCCTCTGTTAAGTGCACGAGGGTGGAGGTGTATTGCTCTCCTCTCAGATATTTACTGATGAGGGCCTACCTCCTTATTTATGATTTAGGTACAAATCCAAGAAGAAGGCATTTGTGAAGGCTAGTAAAAAATGGAGTGATCCTCTTGGTAAGAAGCAGATTGAAGAAGACTTCAAAAAGATGGTCAAATACTGCAAGGTCATCCGTGTTATCGCTCATACCCAGGTATGTGTTTTAACAACTTATTTTCTTTTATAGAAAATTAGTGGTCCCCCTAACATTTTTATTTTTTCATGTTCAAGGTTTTTAACAATGATGAGAAATACTAAGCATATAAGTTCTTGTGATGCATGGGTTTACTGAGCCTGAGTTAAAACCTTGAACTTTCATTAATAAAGTTCAATGGCTTCTTTTCTTCTTTTTTTTTTTTAAGAAAAGAACATCAATTAATTTGATAAATTAGAATACTTTTTTTTTCCCTTTCCAGTAGACAAAACATAAACTCTCCCAATTACTTCATATTCTAAACCAATCTATTATGCAGGTCATTCCATTGTGTTTGATATATAGAATATTAATTTTTACAGATGAAACTATTAAAACAAAGGCAAAAGAAGGCTCACATAATGGAAATTCAAGTTAATGGTGGGACCATTGCTGATAAAGTAGCTTGGGTACGAGAACATCTTGAGAAACCTGTTCCTGTTTCTGGAGTTTTTGCTCAAGATGAAATGATTGATGTGATTGGAGTTACTAAAGGAAAAGGATTCAAAGGTAAATATTAATAATTCATCTTTAAATTTGTATTATGAAAACAAAACCCTGACTAATTAGTTTTGCACTTGTAAATAGCACTTAGTTTATTTTAACCTGTTAAAATTTAACTTAAAATGAATGCTGAAGTTACCTCCCCTCTCCATAAACTGGTATAATAATGACTATCAGTGTGTGTATTAATGATGAAAATTATATGATGTGCCGGTCCTAACCATATTGAGGATTGTAATTTCTGCTGCTTTCCTTCTGAAATACACATATTAACACTATTAATTATTGGACTGATTTATTTTCTTTATGAAGTTTAACTTTTATTAATTTACCTTCTTCATATTAAGGTGTTACTTCTCGTTGGCACACCAAGAAGCTTCCTCGTAAAACACACAAAGGTTTGAGAAAAGTTGCTTGTATTGGTGCTTGGCATCCTTCAAGAGTACAGTTCACAGTTGCCAGAGCTGGTCAGAAGGGTTACCATCACAGAACTGAAATCAACAAGAAAATTTACAGAATTGGACAAGGAATCCACACTAAAGATGGAAAGGTACACACCACTTCCAATAATTAATCTGCTTAATGACTAATAACTGATTATCTTAGCATTAATAAATTCTAATTTTAGGTCATCAAAAACAATGCATCAACTGACTACGATTTATCAGACAAATCAATCACTCCCATGGGTGGCTTTCCTCACTATGGTGAAGTGAACAATGACTATCTTATGATCAAAGGATGTTGTATGGGCCCCAAGAAGAGGGTTATCACTCTCAGAAAGGTAATTAAATTTTGTTCCTCTAGTAATTTTTAGTTGCTTTTTTGCCAATGATGATAAAAATTAGCCGATATTAATCTGAAGCTTATACTAAGCTCAACTTTTGATGTTTATCAAATGATAGGCCTGAGGCATCTGTTTGTTTCTACTGAATTCAATTAATCTTTCAAAATTCATATAATATAGCAGTATGTAACGAAACATCCAAGTAAATTAAAATGTTCACTATGTTTTATGTCTGATCTGTTTATGATTTTAGTTTGCTGTTTTTGCTCTTTAAATTTTTTTTTAAACTTTATTCTTTTACTCTACACCTCATTTAACTCTCCTTTTCTTTTGTTAATGCTAGTTACTTCCTTAATTTTCTTAACAATTCATTTTTCATTTCAGTCACTTCTTGTTCACACCAAGAGGGTAGCATTGGAGAGGATCAACCTGAAGTTTATTGATACTTCATCTAAATTCGGTCATGGTCGTTTCCAAACCCCTGCTGACAAGGCGTCGTTCATGGGCGTAATGAAGAAAGACAGGTTGAAGGAAGAGGCTGCGCAGACAGCTGCTGCGGCTGTGGCTGCTACTGCTTAAGTTTGTTTATTTATTTCAAATAAATGACTTTCTTTTAATTGTTCTTGTTTTAAAACCTTTTTCCCTGATAATTCTGAGACAAGTCAAACTTAAAACCTTTAAATTAAAGGAACTAATGAGGCAAAATAACTTATGTAATGTCCATTTTATTTAGTAGGTTACAACTTCCTGTGACCACATTATTTAGTATTTAATTTTGATAAAATAATTAGCTTTTAGTCTGATCTTTACTGTGAGTAAGCTATGTTAATGTGATCACTTCCTTGATGTTAGCTGGTTCAGATAATTCTCAATTTGATTCCATGCCTTAAAAAATGGCTGAAGATTTACAACTTTCTTTCTATCAAAAGAAGTATTTTTCTCCCCTAATAAAGGCAAAAAATATGTTGAGAGTTTAGGTTAAATTATAAGTAACATTTATCATAATATTACTGAGAAATTCTGAGGCATGTCTACTAAATTAAAAGGGTGAATGATCTTATACAACTAAGAGTAAAGAATCATTCTTCACACACATTTCGATTAGCTTTGCTGTGGTTGAAGATGATTGGGTAACACACAAGGAAATAACTGCTGATTTTGGAGAACAGCAGTGGGCATCCAGAAAAAGATATCTGAAATGAGATAGCTAAATCCATGTCAATCGCGTATTTTTGTAGACCACCCAAGAGATAAGGATGTATAGGTTTCTCATTATCCTGACAAGAATGGCATTCTTATTTTTCAAAATTAATCAAATCATAAGCTCTCTATGACTGATTTCAGGACTCAGATGTGATTTCCAATTTAATTCAAAAATGAGGCGTCTGTTTAATTGGTTTCATTATTGAAAGTATCTTAAAAAAATTTAAATTCCCTTTGTTTTTCACTGAAATTAAAATGCTAACCAGTCACTAGGAGAAAGGGCTTGTTTTCTGACTAGAAGTGAGAAAGGAAAAAAGGAGAGTTTCATCCCAGAAATGGTGATGGGTAAGGCACAGAGAATGTAAGACAAATAAAAAGAAAATGACAGAATACTCAAAATTAATTGTTGAGCAAAATAACACTGCATTCCATATGATAAATTAAATCTTTGCGGAAAATAAAGAATTATTGATTGAAGCCCAGAAATATGCTTAAGGGCATAAAATGCCATGCCAAAAAAATTCACTGAAATGAAAATTATTAATTATGAAATAAATATAAATTTAATTGCATTTTGATAGTTCAAGTTAAAAATTAGCTGTGCTATGCCCTGATAAAAAAGAAGTGTAATAGATATATTTCCAAAAGCAATGCTATTCAGAACATTTTCTCAATTGTTGCATTTTAATGATAGAGTGAACAAAATCCACAGAGAAATGATGTCTTAATATCAGGAGTTCTAGGTGTCCAGCTATGACAGAATCTGGAGGGCAGTGTGGCTCAGAGCCTGAACAAGAAGGCAGCCCTGGCATTATCATATCCACAGTCATCAATCAAGCCAAAGAAAATGAGCAAGTGCAGAAAAGTCTAACTAAAGAGACTACAACCGCTACCTATGCTGGGGATCTGCCACTTGAGTATACATACCCCATCTATAATCCGTTCCATATAGGCAAGATAATAAGATTTATTTCAAGCAATCAATTTTAGTGTTAAAATTGCTTTATGATAAAAATAAACAAAAACTATCTGCCAACATAATTTTTGGTACCAGGTCCCACATTCAGTTAATTTCAAGTTCACCACTGTAAAGTTATAACAGCTAGGCTCCTTATAAATAACCAAATTTATAAGAAAAAAATATATAAACAGGTGGTAAAGTATAAATAAGTTAATTGTTTTTCCCCAATGGCCTAATAAAGCACAATATCATAGTACTTATTACAACATGGCTTCTTACTTTCTGGATCCTGCGATATCATTAGGACCACAATTGTCATTTTGAAACCGTTTTCCAAAAAATACCAACCTATTAGTCATCAATTTCACATCTTTATTATAAAAACTAGGGAAGTAACCCCCCTATCTGCCTAGCAGCGGACCATCCCTCATTTTTCTGTTCTTTCTCAGAGTGCTCATGACTTTCTTCTTTAATTAAATACAATTTTGCATCACACATTTTTATTATAATTCCAACTTATATATTTATAAATTTATTATTACACATCACAAATGTTTTTTATTTTAGAGAAGAGAGACTTTTTACACTTCACTAAGGCCAGTCAACAATCTATTACCAACAGATTTAGAATATATACAAAAATCTGAAAAAGGAAAAGAAATAAATAAACCAAAGTACAATGTATGTTAATAGATGAAACCACGTTATATACTGGGAATCAAGTATCTTTAACTTAGAAGTAAATTACTATAACACAATTTCTTCTAAATATTTTGATAAGTTTAATGTAGTATTCTTAATTAATACTCAAAGGAATGAAATAAATTTTTACAAATAACTATAGCTTGTTACTCCCTAATAAAATTTCCATAAAGGCCGAAGGAGTGGGGAGAGAGAGCAAGGTGACACTTTCCTAACAACCAGGCCTTAGTAGGAAAAACTACTGAAACTGGTTGTGTTGTTCAATATTAAAGTCTCCATGGCTGTTGTCAAAACATCTTGCAGGATTTGTATTGTTTGTATTTACAGTGGAATCCCGATTATTCGTATTTCCGGCTAATTCGTACAAATTTGCTGGTCCCCAGAGAAAATCCCGATAAATGGTATAAAATCAATGCATTTCAGACCCCTCGGTAATTCGTATTATTTTTATGCTCGAGGTCACTTATAACCTCATATAATTCGTATTTCCAGCTTTAAAATCTCGTTACTTAGTACTGTTTTCGAAAGGGAGGGAGAGAACAGTGAAACAGATATGCCAAGGAGCAGAATGAGAATAAATCCTTTCTAGGAAATCACTCAATTTTTATTGTTTAAGTAATTCGTACTGTTTTCACTCAAAGGAAATGAGGGGAGTAGAGAGGGGGAGTTCTAGGAATTTTATTAAGCTTTTCTTACAATCACACTTTTATTTACAATTCAGTCTCGTTTTTGTTACCGTTGTGACACGTAATCATGCCTCCAAAATACGTTAGCCTCTCTATTGAAGAGAAACAAAAAATCATAAACGCCGTGACCAGTGGCTGTAAGCTAATTGACGTATCCAAGCATTTCATCGTCCCTGGTTCCACGATCACATCAATTTTGAAGAACAAGGACAAAATCACTTCCCAGACTTGTAGAGAACTTAAAAAAGTGATTCGTACAAACAAGGAATTCAAATGTACCAGTTGGAGGTAATATTTGAAAGGAAAAAGCCTGAGTTTTCGCAGAAAAATGGGAATTAAAGACTTTCGTGCAAGTGATGGACGGTTAGATAGATTCAAAAAATTGTATTAATACGTTTTTAATTTTATACTCCCGATAATTGGTATTCCCGATAATTCGTACCAAATCTTCAGTCCCTTGACCATACGAATTATCGGGATTCTACTGTATTACATTTCGGAAACTTTTTTACTTGAATACTGAACCCCCTACTAACTAGACTAGTTCAATACTGACTCATTTTTATAATACATATTAAATATACTGAATTATTCATTGGAAAAAATCGATCATCTATTGAAATAATATAATCAAAATGAATCGCAAAAATTGACAACTGATGGAACAGTTTTAATTATAAGAGAACTATCAGAGTAGAGGCTGATCAATTTTCTTTTTGCATGAGAGTGTGAGACAAGGACCATGGACTAGTTATGCTCATATTCTAGAAGCAATACCTGGGTATTAATTCTTTATTAAATAATACGATAGACATATTAATAAAGAAGAGCAAAAGGTAAATATAATACAAAATAATGTTTAGAACATAACTCCCAGTCCCCAACATGCCAGTCAATTTGTGTTTGTTTGGGACCTTAAAATACAGGGTATAATACTGTATATATTTTATATAATTAATAATATATTAGTTTTAAAAATGATCAATACTACTTTGATAGTATTGGTATATACATTTATTTTCTGTTAATTAATCAGAATTAATTATTTATGGATTTAAAAAAGAAGAGTATTCAAAGGTTCACAATATAACAGATTACAAAAAAAAAAGTTTATTAGCAATAAAAACTATGTTAACATAAATATAGACTATCGATATAATACAACTTGCATCCCATAACCTCCTCATGATATGTCCAAAATTCAGAACTAAAAATGTCAAATGTCGGTTTTGATAATGCTAGTTGAACCCCAAGCCGTAATGTACGGGCAAGAGAGTGGTGAGACGGGTGCTACTGAATCTATTCGACAATCGGCTACCACAGGGCACACTCCGCAAGGGGCAGTGATGAGACCAGCAGGGCCTGTCAATGATGACACTGCTCGGTACAACCTGTCACCACCAGGTTTTATTTCCCGTTCTACTTTTCCATCAAAGACAAGGGTTTCCAAAATGGTCTGAATATCATCTTCTGACAGTGACACCTAAAATCATTTGGATTAAGAGTATAACATACAGCTATGCATAATATAAAATAGGGAATACATTTTTTTTTTCTTGAAATTGAACTCTTACCAAAAGATGTATTAATTTATATCTTTGATATTTAATTAATCATAAAATAATAATTAATCCTCAATTGAAAAGAACGTATTGGAGGTTTGTAAAGGTCATGAGAGGAGAGTCCACAGTATTTATATAATTAAAATTATAATTTACATATTTCAACTTGTACTTAAAAGAGTCTGTTGTGTTTTGTTTATCTCTTGAGGGATCATAGCAGGCAGAAGTTAATAGCAATAAAACATTTGAATAATATAAAATTAGAGCATTCATGATAATGAATTTCACAGTAAAAAATAAAACATGTTAGTTAATGCTGATTCCATTAGACAGCATTGGTCATAGTACTCTGGAAATGTACAGAGTAGAAAAAAAAAAAAACTTCACCAGGGATACCAACTAATGACTCATGGCATGATAGTCAAGAATTTGAATGACAGGCCACATAGCATGTCCTGAGGAGAGTCTGAAGTGAAATTCACTTGCATTCTCAAAAATGAAAGTAAATTGAATCTAGCCACTTTGCCTAGGCATTGAGGAGACCCTGACCTAAAATACATATATCTGATAGGAATTTGTGATTCCTAAGTTTGATATTGCCTTATTTTTTTTTTTTTTTAGTTTTAATAAACAAATAAGATAACTGATAGCTTACCTTGCTAATCCCAAGATCACTAATAAACTTGCAAACCATCAAAGGAGTTGCAGATATCATGGCATATAATGCAACGGGACCTTTCTTCACTCCAACAGGGTCACTTTCATATTTCTGCCTTAACTCTAATAAGTACCTGTTAAAATAATATTATTTTTTGTAATTACCAAGGAAATGATTTATATCTTTTTAAAGATATATTGACGGTCCTACGTGCAAAGCGACATGTCAAAAACTGAGGTTTACAAGAGAGTATAATGAAGAGTGATTTGAACTTTCATTACGGTCTCCTGTAAACCTCAGTTTTTGACATGTCGCTTTGTACGTAGGGACCGTCGATATTATGTAGACAAATAAAATAAACCCTACCTGCAAGCCTTGTTATAAATTTTTCACACAGAGAAATGAGAAGTGTACTGTTCTTTATTTTAAAATAAATTATGTGTAATTATTCTCATTGGATTTTTGTTTATTTAAAGTTACATGATATAAAATATGAATTTTATTTTTTTTCCTGTCCTGTCGATCTACAGGGTTTCCAGGATATACCCTTAGTCGATTTCTTATTTCTGTCCATACTTCCACTGCTTCTGGTCCTGGATCAACAGTCTTCTTCATCGTAGTCACAGTTGCCAATATCATTACTATACTACAGGTTTCACAACAATCATCTCACCACAAGTGAAAACAAACAATATACTAATGTAGGATGGAAATAGTTGGGGGTGCAGTCAAAAATTTACACAATAAATCAGTGGAAACTTATTATATTTTATGTGTGCCGATGTTTCGACCTACTTTGTAGGTCATCTTCAGGGCCATTAGGAGTGGCTACTCTGTGCAAAAAATCAAAGTAACTATTTGAAAATTTTATAACATTCCTTGTGAACTGACAGGAGAAAATAAAGAATCTATACTTATTCCAATTCAATGACTGAGGGTGGACTGTAATAATTTTGGAATTTTCACTCCTACCGACCCCTACAAAAATACTCCTTAGTTCAAACTAGTATCATTACATATTACACTAAGGAAATTATTGGATTAAACAAAGTGGTTTGAGACAAAACTGCTTAATTGTTAATCAAATATTACAGGAAAAAAATGGAACACAATTAGGTCGTTCATCACAAATAGATTTTAAAAGAGCTTACGATTCCATCGACAGCCAAATGATGTATAATGTATTGATTGAACAGGGAATAGCAAAGGGTTTGGTAAATCAAGAAGAATATGCATGATACCCATGGCTTGGGTCAGCGTATGATTTGGCACTGTGTGATTTAAGCTTCATATCGATCATTCAGTCTTTGCAACCAACTTTTAGGTCAGCTATGATACAAGATATAACATAAAGTAAATTAAAGAACCCATTACCTGTAGGATTGTTGGTTAAGAACGTCCACAAACTCGGACTCAAAATCTTGATCACTGTACCAAGAACCTCCTGTTAATGTGCTGTCAGGCTCAAGTTCATACAACATGTACACCTTTTTCTTATTAGCCTAAATTAAAAAAATATATGATTTTAAACAATAGCTAGAACTACTTTTACACAGTCCAATTCATCAATAAGTTTATTAAGTTATAATAGTAAATTATAGTTGTTGTTTGTTCATTTAACGTCACTTTGTGCTGCCATGGCTAATCGGACGAAGTAATTTAAATTATGGTGCTCATGATAAACAAAATAGATATCACATAGTATGTTATTAAAAACATTCAAAACAAACAGTAATGATATTTAAGTAATTAAAATAGTCAATCAAAATTTTATTTTGCATTCCAAATTAGCATTTTAGTAATAAGAATGGTCACATAAAGAATTATATAGTATAAAGAATTTAAAGTTAAATTTATAAGTAAATGTTATTAATAAAATCAAATATCATTAACTGTGGGATTATTATATGCTATTTTTAATCTTTTGTATCAGTAATTATTTAAAAACCAATTAAAAAATTCAATTGCTCTTTTAATGAACTTGATAATCTGATAAAATATGTAAATCATAATCTAATTTTTAAATTAATAATACATTTTAAAAACCTATAACTTACAGCCACTGACTTCACAGCCTTGATAACTTTTTTACTCTCCAATGCTTTCAAGATTTTGTTTAAAACAGTAGGTTGAAGTTTAGATTCAAATCTAATATCCCTCATCCAGATTCCTTTATTTCCAGCTTCCTTTATTAGCCCGAAAACAATTTTTTCTTCAGTATCAGCTCCTTTTAAGCCTTCTGGTGTATCTTCTGATTCTTCAGCTCGAACTTTATAGATAAGTCTACCACCAGCATTATAAACATCAATCAACCTCTAAAAAAATATTTTTAATATGTACTTAAATATAAACAAAAATACAAATATTAAAAAATCTAGTTATGAAATGTGTAACCATCAGCCTATAATGGTTTATTGATACCTACATACTCACAAAAATATCTGTTATATCTTTACTAAACGGCTCAAATATCAATATGTATACTAAAACGTATTAATAAACAGCACTAGGCGAGGGGGAAATAAACATGGTATTAAAATCCAAATTAATTTTTCACTCACTACTCAAGGTTGAGACGAGGAACTGTGGAGGACTGATTAACCACTCGAGGTTCCTTCATTCCACTCCAAAGGAACACCTGTGTATGGCATTATTTAAGGAATTTTAAGTCATTAGTATTTCTACTTAATCTTCTCTTTACTATTTTTCATGTTTACTTTTATTTTTCATTTTTTATCTGGTCATTGACTGATATAAAACTTTCCTTACTTCCTATAATCATTGAGTCATAAACTTTTGAACCTGAACACCTAAAGGGGATCTGAATATAATATGGGAAAATATAATTTTATATGTGGCACCCATAGATATAACGCATTTCTAAAGTGGAAACAAGATCATTTGGATTGGCCACCCCTGTAATAAACATTTTTTTTTGTGGTGGAAAAGATCTTTCTTAGCTATTAACAGAGGAATGGTCTATTGTTTTTTTTAAGAAATTACCTTTCTCTCTATGATATTCCATTGATACTCTAATTAAAATAATTATTTAATTATCAATTTCAGGATTCTAACGTTATCAGTTTACAAGCAATATAAGTGCTGTCTAGTGGAATGCACGGTGAATAACCGATTTGTTGTAAATTATATTTAACAAATTTAAAGCGTAAAACTAACTGATATATTATATGTTAAATTATTCCTGTTTTAATTAGATATTATTTAAAATTATTGTTGCTGTAGACTTCAACTCACTGGGTTCACTCAGAAAGTATAAAGCAATCTAATCAAGTAGAGGCTGGAGGCTGATTATAATTGTTACTTTTATTATTAACGTTCTAATTAAGTCATAACTGTTGACTTCCACCTTCTGAAGAGATATGCAATGGAGGAAGAGGAATTTAACACTCAAAGCTGGGTTCAACTGTAATTAAAATTATTACTGCTTCAGGAAGAACTTCACCAAAGTAAAAGTCGATACAAAATATTACTAATAATAATTGGTAGTAGAATAATAGTCGCAAACCCATGGTCCGCAGGTAATAAAGCATTTTAATAAATATTGCCATACAGAAATAACAGAATTCCAGCTAACGATTGATTTACTACAGAGAGAAAGAGGACATGTTTAATCGAGAAAGATTAAAGATGTTGGAAATTTGAAAAGACTAGGACAGCCTGGCAATAATTCTAAAGATGAGCCATGTGTGTACATTAATATCCCTATAATAATCATATAATATATATATATATAAATTTACCAAAAAAAAATTACCACTCACCTTTGTTATTAGTTTGTTGATTATTTGCACTCTTTGCTCATTGCTTAGATCAGGGATCTGTTTTTCTAAATCATCATCAAAACAACCCTTAGTACCACCTCCAACCACTAAGGATAGAATTCTGAAAACAAAAATTCAATGGTCAGAAGATATAAGCTATCACTGCAAGACAAAAATATAAAATGACAGTACATTTGTTCGTTAGGATCAGATTGAGTAGAGGTAGATGCTTTAGCTTTATCTACTTTTACTCGGGGCATTTTGAACAAAGGTATATTCAAGAGAATACTATTGAAGTACTGAATGATGTTATAGGAAGGTTATAAACAATCTTTACAAAGAGGTAATATCCTAAAAAGAGGTTTATCCCCCAAAATACTCCCCAGTGTTTACATGAGTTACTTTAAATAATGGAGATGGTGCAGTTAAAAATGTTTTTGAATATATCATGGTTTACCATCTAAGTAAAGAAGACAATATGGTCTAGTAGTACTTTAATGATAAATATTTCCCCCCAAACATCATTTGTAATTGGATGTTTTAAGTTTGGTCTTGAACGGGATCTTCTAACTTGCAAGAATATATATATTTTTTTTAATTTAATTATTGCCGGCTTTGCTTTTAATAGTTTTATGAAGAATTTTCCATAAGGGACAAACTATTGGGAATAGTGTTGGATTCATTACTGATCCTAAATATTTACAATGATTAAACACCTAAAGTATTTTGTAATAGTAATACCATTTTTCATTTCTTGTTAATTCCCTTTCTTACTACATATAAGCTGTTATTTTTAAAGTGGTATAAGTCCATTTTTTCACATTCGCTATATCTAAAGATTTTCAGTTGAATTACTTTAAAAATACGAGCAAACGAGTAAATGTTTGTATTACATAGCAAACAAGCGGCGATCAGAAAGTGTTCATTAAAACACGTAAAATTAGCAGAGATTGAGTGTGATTGATTTCGTGCTTACCGAAATACACTCTCAGCCGCTAGCTCCTCGCAGCTAAAAGGGAGTACGTCATTTGGCTGATTTAAAAACTTTTAAACATTTATGTTGTAATAAATTGGATACATCGGATGAAAATTGATACATTACTGTGTTCGCAAATTTAACAGGCCTTTTCATGCAGATTAAGTCCAGTCATCCAGCCTGGTTATTAGTACTCTTTATCTTTCCTTACTATATTAATTGTTTTAGTGTTTGCTACCACTGGAGTTGACTTTACAGGCTTATTTTATCTATAGTAGGCAGTTAGGAGTAGCTTAAGTACTAAAGCCTGCTTTAAAAAGCTTTGCTACTGAAGAGGTGCTCCATAATCGAAATCTGGTCTAGGCTGTATTGGGGCTTACGGTCGATTCGCTGTCGATAGAAATCATCTTTGAGTGATTTTGTCGATTAATAATACGAACGTCGTAGGAGCCAATAATTATCTTTATGATGTAAATAGATTATTCTCTCACTTCTTCGTTCTGGATCTCTGTCAGATTTGGAAATATCTTAGCGACAGTACCTACCCATTGATAGGTCTATTTATCCCCTATTATGTGTATATTTCTAACATAGTCACATAAAAATCTTTAAAATTACATTATAATAAAAAATTAAATCCTTTTTAATAATACAATTCATCCTTGAATATGATTAGTAACTTTATTAAAAGAAAAAGTGGCAAAAGGTTCAAGTGGGAGACCGGATGTTAGCAAAACCTTAAGTAAAGTCTATCTTCATTATTTAATTTACTGTTAGCGATTAAGCACTTGAGGTTTTCACTTCTTTTACAAGTTATATAGTCTTTGTTTAAAATAATTAATGTTTATAAACAAATAATAATAGTTACAATATATATATCTATATATTTTGGCTTAGAAAAATATTAACAGCGTTTATTCAAATTAAAAAGCTACCACTGTTTTCAACATTCGTTGATTCTGCAGTGAATTTAACATATTTAAATTCAGACTAGTTTTCTAAAGTTGTTCAACACAACTTTCTGTACCTAACTTTTAGCTTATATTTGTTTCTATATGGTTGACATATTGGAGGTTATATTGTCAGGTTTATTAATCAGCTTTCAAGATTTACAAAATGATAAGCCCAAAAATCTCTGTTAAAGACAGTTTTGATGATGATGAAATGAGTGATGATGTTGAAGACGAAGTGTTTATTAGGGATGGTAAAAATGGTTTTAAATTTGATGATGAAATTGGTGTCAAAAGACCGCTTATGGCTCCCAGAAGAAAGTTCAAGTATAATAATCAGCATTCTCCAAGATGCAAGAGACCTTTCCGTACAGGTTTACGTATCCACTGTAATTATGGAATCACATTTATTGCAATATTTTTAGGTATTAGACATTTTTTATCACCTTTCATCTTTTTCATAAGTTTTACTTAATTATTACCAGGAATTTGTTCAACTTTGCAGGTGTTACCTTAGCAGTCATTGTAATGTTCAATTTAATGTCTAGCCCCTTCAATCAATTAAGACAGTGGGCAATCAACAGAAAAATTGATCAAAATATTGTACCATGTACTGATTTTAAAAGTCAACATGTTTGGCAACAATCATTTTCCCGACTAAAAACAGAAGCTGCTCTTACAACTTTTGATGCTAATGGTGATAATATTTTGGATATCGTTGTCGGGTTTTCTACTGGTACAGTAATATTATAATTCATCCTTTTTTTTTTTTCAATTGATGCTAGTAAAATAAGATAAATATTATATTTGTTTGATGATTGTAGTTTTATCCTGGTTTTCCATTAATTTAAGTTGCTAATGTGAACATGCTCATTGCCCAGGTTTTTCCCTCGAAAAATGGAGATACTCTGGTTGAGCTCCTGAAGAATGTGTAGAAACCACAGGTTCAATACATGACCGATAACAGAATAAGTAATTTATATGCCACGGTTAGTCTTGAACTTGGACCTTACAGATTAGCTGCACAGATTTACGAATTCTATCCACTGATAGAATTTAAAAATTTTCTTCTTTATAAGATATTTTAATATGATTGAGGTTGGCCAAAAAAACAAAAGCAACATTAAGAATTCAAGATAGTTAATTATAATATGCTCTATAACTATACACTACAATACTCCTTCAACAACCAGAGATAATAGAGCCTTGTTGTATAAAAATATACCAAAAATAGCTGAGTATCCCCAATAGTAATGAGGGAAAATTTTCATCTCTAGCACTTTCCAGTAAATATATACGATTTCTGTGTGAACTGACTTTTTTATAATGCTTAGATTTTATTATGTGTCTTTCTTCAAGGTGAATGTTCATTTCTTACTCGTGGAATAAATATTGATATAAACACAATTGTTAATTTTTCCTAAAAATTAGGAAAAACGTTCTATTTATATACGTTACTACTAAACTACCAACAACTTTTAGTCTTACCACATTTACCTTACTATCTCTCCCTTAATTACTGATATATGAATCGCCAACTGCAGAAAGGCAAGTAGTCTCTCTTGTAAAATTTATAAAAGTGGACTAGTCTTTCTGCAGTCAGCAATTCATATTTCCTTGTTATTATTAATTATTAATGTTCCTGCCATTAATTTAATGTTATTGAAAGGATGTCTGGTTGCTCAGTTTCACTTAAGTTTTTGAAACTATACATGGTTAGTCAGGCAGGAGCTTGTGACAATTGTTTACTCTCTTCTGTTGGCCATGTCTCATTTTTTTTTTTTTTTTCCTTATATTTTTAGTTGTTATTCTTATTTTAATTTTATTATTATTTTTTGTTTGCTTTTTAAAATTTGTTTGATTTTTTTTTGTCTAAAGGTCACTTCACTCATTAATTGTTTGATGAATTATGAATCGCTTGGTCAGTTTATGACATGTAAGTAATTTAATTTTGAATTATTTAACGAATAGTTTTATTCAATAAGTACAAGTAATTATAACTAATTAAAATGTTTATCATAAATAGCATTTATATTTCTAGGTATTGAACTGTACATCATATGCTATGCCTTATGAATGCTTCTATGAAGTATTGATCCAACTCAAATTATAGAAGCCTAAATGGCAAAGATTTATCAAAAATTTATTTTTCTCAAATGAAGTGTTATGATTTATACTTTATTGGGCTGCATGTAAATGAATGGCCAAAGCATTTTACGTTACCATGGACTAGGAGGGAATATAAAAAAATAGGAATAAAAAGTTGAACAACTTCTTCTTCTTCTTTGACTTCCTCTTATTCCATTGCTAGCGTCAAGGAGCCTCCACCCAATGCAGCCATGCCTCGTGGTCCCTACTCAGCCGCCTCATTTCCTGGAGGGTCTTGCCTCTCTCCCCTCCAATGCCCTGGATATATTCCTGATAGGAAACTCTGGGGCAGCCTCTCGGCCTCTTCCCAGTGGGTCTAGCTTCCATGGCCTTCCTTGGCTCTCTCTCTTCGTCCATCCGACAGACGTGGCCAAACCACTTTAGCTGTCAGTTTTTTATGGAATCTTTCAGCTCA
This sequence comes from Troilus luridus, assembly GCA_964056705.1. Classification (NCBI taxonomy): domain Eukaryota; kingdom Metazoa; phylum Arthropoda; class Insecta; order Hemiptera; family Pentatomidae; genus Troilus; species Troilus luridus. The sequence continues at coordinate 91,383,933 of OZ057412.1, read as the reverse complement.
ATCACTTTCAGCTCCTCTCTGATTCTTTTGTTCCTGATGCGGTCTCTTCTGGTCTTTCCAACAACTCTCTGCAGGAATTTCATCTCCGCCGCTGTCACTCGGCTAGCTTGTTTGTCCAGAATAACCCAGCTCTCACTTCCATAAGTGAGGGTTGGGAGGTAAACTGATTTGTAGATGTGCATTTTGGTTTCCTTTCCAACCTCCCTATGCCCAACTATACTGTTGCAAATAGGGTAGTAAACCTGGTTGGCTTTGGATATTCTGTTAGCTACTTCTGGGTCAATTCTTCCCCTGCTGCTGATTACTGTCCCCAAGTAGGTGTACTTTTCCACAACTTCAAATACCTCCCCATTACAGATCAGCTGGACCTCCTCTTGTTCCTCTCTTGATACCACTAGACTTTGCTTTTATTGTCATTCCTTTGCAGATGAGTTCTTCCTCCCATTCCACCAGGGCTTGCTGCAGCTTGTCTTTCGTGTCCGCAATCAATACTATGTCATCGGCATACAACAGGCTTTGAAACATAACATTTATTAAGTTCCACTTGCCGATGACCGCCCAGGCAGTACGGGGCTTACAGATTTTATGGATTTCATCCATAAATAATATAAATAGTAGAGGACTTAAGCTGTCTCCCTGCCTCACACCTCTTTCTATGGGAAAGGACTTGGACTCCCTTCCATTGATCCTCACTACTCCTTTCGCTGCCTCATATGCTGATTTAATTGCAGTGATGAGATCTTCTGGCACATTTTTTGCCGCCAAAGCATCCCATATTTCTTGTCGAGGGACAGAGTCGAATGCTGCTTTAGATCAAGGAAAGCCATCTATACATTTGTATTTTCCGGGGCGACCTGTGGTCTAGTGGTTAGCGTAACAAACTACTAAACCCAAGATCGCGGGTTCGTAGCCCGGCAGGTGGCCCTAGGATTTTTAAAAGGGAGTAAAAAATCCTTAGTTACGCCGTCCTTCGGAAGGGATGTTAAACGGGGGTCCCGAGCCTGTACAATGTCAGGTACTCGTTAAAAATCCTTATCCTAATAAAACCTGGATAGGCAAAATTTAGAGCTCCCACTGTAGCATCGTCCGATTAGCCATAGCAGCATACAGTGATGTTAAATGAACAAACATTTGTATTTCTGTCCCATGCTTTTTCTACAATGCTTCGTAATACGAAAATGTGATCTTGAGTCTGTCTTCCTGGGCAAAATCCCGCTTGCTCCCTCTCTATTTGGTTCTCAACTGCAAGCCTTAGTTTCCTTTCTAGGATTGAGGTGTATAGCTTGTATGCCACCGAAAGCAAGCTTGTTGGTCTATAGTTCTCGCATTCAGTGGAGCTACCTTTTTTGTGAATTGGGATAATAATGCTGAACTCCCAATCCTTTGGAACTATTTTTGTATTCCATATTTCTTGGAGGATTTGTTGCATAAATTTTATAAGCTCTTGACCTCCAAATTTCAGGAATTCTGGAGCTATGCCGTCCCTTCCTGCTGCTTTCCCTGTTTTAATTTTTCTGATGGCGTATTCAACCTCATCGCCTTCCATGACTTCCAGACTCTCCAGGATATCATTTCCTATCAGATGTTCTCCTGTGTTAATAGCTTCTCTGTCAGAAAAGTGCATCTGATAGAACTGTCTCCTTTGTTCTAATATTTTCTCCTCTTCAGTAATAATCTTGCGGCTTGAGTCTTTGACATTTCTCACTGGCTTATTTCTTTTCTTTTCTTTTTTATAAAATTTATTTTTCTCAAAAATTTTAATCTACTTAATTTGTGTTATGGTTTATACTTTATTGGGCTGCATATAAATGACAGGCCAAAGCATTTTACGTTACCATGGACTAGGAGGGAATATAAAAAAATAGGAATAAAAAGTTGAACAACATGGTTCTAAAATATGAAATATTTTAACAAGATTAGAAATATAAGGTTTCTAGTTTCAAAACAACCTGTTTGGTACAGAAGAATGAAAAATATATATTGCCAGAAAAATTGGTACCATCAGCCTCGAGGTGAAAGAGGATTAAATGCATCATTTGATTGATGTGAAAGCTCTGTGGAACTCTTTTGAGTTTTTATTTAAAAACACACTTAGACAAGAAAGCTTGGAGTTTCCCAATCCACCATAAATAATTTTTGAAAAATGTATTGGCCTTCATTTCATTAAAAAAAAATTGATTTATTTAAGAAACCCTAAAAATAAACAGCCTGTTGAGATATTTGATGAAAAAGGCAATTCAAAATATATATGAATATACCTAGGTATAATTCATTCTAGGAGTTTAAATCATTGTTTAAGAGTATTAATATAAAAAATGTATTAAGTAGTTAACCTGCGTTACTCAGAACTAGTATGCAGAATTTTTTTCAACAAGGTAATGCCTGACCACATGATTTTCATTACACAAAATGAAAAAGATTCTTTTGTTTATAATCAGAAGAAAGTTATTCTAATATCATATGTTACATATTACATATATGTCTACATAAACATATATAAGTATGAAAAAAACAAACAATTCTTATGATTACAAGGAAGGATAGAAATTATTACTGATGATTTGAAATGCCGACGATTTGACTAGTTCCACTGTATATTTATATTCATACGTCCATGCATATCTCTCATGGTGTAACATCTAATTGTGCATCTTTTTTTTAGTATTCATTCCTCTTTTTAGTTACTGCTTAATCTTTAGAAGTCTTACTTTTGTTGGAGGTCCTTATTGATCTTTTTAATCTATTATCTCTTCTCGAAAAATTAATTCTTTGTAAATTTAATTATTTTGTAGTTAATGAACTGGAGAAACTTTACTTTAAACTCTAAACTGCTATTTACTGTCCACAAAATTTTATTTGGTGTACATTGGCTTAAATTTGATTTAGGATCACTTTATACTGCAGTTCATATCAAAGATTAAATTATGAGGGAGAACACTATTAGTGAAGAAATTGTTATTTAATGATGCTAATGCAAAAGGCTTTAGTCATAAAAACGTATAGAAGTGATAAAACATGGAAATTATTCTCTCAAATGTGACATATCAATATTAAGAAGGTCTACAACTTCTTTTTTAGAAATCATAAGTAGGTCGAATATTTATACTTTTACAACTAGGTCGATTATTTATTTTTTATTATATTCTATATTATTTTCTTATTGACTAAGAAATGGTCGAGCCTGGATGTAATAAATAGGGAACATTTCAAAATATAACAAAATTATTATCACAACTAGCATGTACATAACGAGAATATTTGTGTTAAACTGAGGCAGTGACCAGTCAAGTGAAGAGACCGGTTGTAAACATAACTTAAAAAATGAACATCAAATTCTCAGATTGGATTGAAAATTGATTCTGAATAGTAGAAGTGTTTTTTTCAACATTTCATCAACTTTGTGGTATTTTCAAGGTGTTAAGCATCACTTTATAATTAAGGAAGTCATAACCATCTTTGCCAGTTAGTTCAAAGTTCAAATGCTACTTGAAGACGCTTCCAGCATTAAAGAGTATTAATGGATGCTTGAATATGGTGAAATGAGCTAAACAATTAAGTAAATACCATTTTACCTATTGTCATACCTATTATCATGGGTAATCGCACTGAAAGATTCCATCAGGTGAGGTTAGTGCCCCGCCCCAATTGGGTAGCTGTTGTAGCCCATCCATTGATGCGTTGTTGGTTTACTATTAAGGAAAAATTCTAATTCTAGGAAACTTCAAATATCTAGTTACTCAAAATGATATGCATTTGTAACATCCCCCCCCCCCCCTCCTCCCTATGTTATATATAATATTCTAATATTCTGAAATAAGTTATTTCACAATAAAGACATTTTAAATGTAGATATTAACAAAGCTTATGCCCAATAATTTTTTAGCTTTTTTTAACATTGAATATTTTATTTTGAAATAATTTTCTTCTTTTTTTTCTTCTTCAGGAATTGAAGAAAATGAAATGCCTAGGAAGTGTAGTTCACTTGATACTAATAAGAATTGTGGTGGTGGTGCATTGGTTTTGGATGGTAAGACCGGTTCTGTTTTGTGGAAACACTGGACAAGAAAGGATGTATTGTTCATTGATTGTTCCGAAAATGTTAATGCTGATAAAACTCAAGATTGTCTCATCTCTGGCAAAGGAGGGGTAACATTATTTATAGATTAGGTTTAATATTTAAATTGTTTACAATATAGACATGAAATGTAATTATTAATGTGACACAATGTAAGGCAATTGTAAGAACCTGTACAAATCCTGGCTTGACATTCTCTTGGGTTAACTAATGTAAATTAAAGGCATTTAGATTTCACAAATAGAAGGTGATAGTCTTAATCCACTACATTTCAAGTGTTTTGAAAGTTTGTTAGTGATGGATGCCTGGTGTAACAGTATGGTAATGGAATCAATTCTTGCGCAAGATTATTGATTTTCTTGGTTTTCAATGATTTTGTTAACTTCACTAAACATATTTTTAATACTTCTTTTACACTTTCAATGTTTTTTTTTTTTAGGTTCTATGTATTGTTGATGGGAAAACTGGCATTTTGATCTGGGAATTCACTAAATCAAATGTACTATATCTTTTTGACTTGTATTCTGCTCAATTCATTGTGGATCAAACTGGAGATGGTTTCTCTGATGTTCTGATTTCACATACAACCGATCAGTCAAGTATGAATATCTGTTTTAAAATCATGGGTTTGTTATTTATTTTTCTCTCTGAAACTATAATAACAATCATTGTTATAAATCATGGACTTATACTTATACATTTACTTGTTAAGAAGTATATAATGATGTGTATGTTTTTTTTTTTAAATAATATTAGTTGACCTTAATATTCTGCATACAGGAAAGAAAATGGTTTGGGTGAAGGTCAAAGAATTAATTCCTTAAATAGTGATAAACTATTTATTAGAAACTGACGTTTTGACACATATTTCTGGTCTTCTTGAGGGCTTGTAATGTAGGTCACATGCACCATACTTCTTGATACTTTTAATAATAGTTTTCACTATTTAAGGAATTAATTCTTTAACCTCTCCCCGGACAATTTTCTTCCTGATAATGTTTTTTATTTATCAATCTTTATTACTATACATACCTAATATTAGGTAATTATTTCTTTTCTTTATTTTTTCTCGTATAATTCATTTTTAATTATTAATCTATCATTTTCCCTTGTACATTTTGAGTTGCCTTCGTCACATTATTATAATCATCATTTAAAATTGTATCTCCAACATTTCTATCAAAACTAAAGTCACTACTTAAAAAAATAATAAGTTTTGTCCAACCTTGATATCCAAAATATATTATTTTTTGCAGGTTATATCATTATATTAAATGGCAAAAATGGTGAAGTTATTGGGCAAATTGGAATGCCAGATGGAGGCAGTGTATTTACAGTCCCCCGTATTCTTCAAACCTACAATAATACTTACGTGATATTTGCCACCGGAAGCATTGAAACTTCAGGATCATTATTTCTTATCCCTCTTGAAAGTATCTCTCATTCTGACATTTCCAAGTGTAAAACCATCTGGAAAGGATCTTCCAGTGTGAGTTCTGGAATTCTTATTGCTGATGTGAATGGGGATGACATAGAGGATGTCATCTTTACAAATGGTGATTCCTTGAGTATATTAGATGGCAAGGACTTTACTTCTGTATGGAATCTTACTTTGAAGGAATCTGGAAATTCTCAAATATTAATGTGAGTTAAAAACCTTTTTTTTTTTTTTTTTTACACCAAGTCTTTTACAGTAATCAATCTAAATTAAATTTTGTTTCCAAAATTAAATATTTTAAGGATGTACTACAAGTGCTGTTCTTCAAATAAATCTAATTTATTGGTTCTTTATCAATTTTTTCCAATTCGATTATGATACATGTCGAGAATTATTACTTGAATTAATAGATACAGTTTGTCGGGTTTCCATGCCACACGCCCATTGTTACTTATTTGCTTAAATACCAAATGCAGCTATATTTCGGTACATACTATATTTCGAAGGTTACATTTTCCTTTGTCTTTCTTCTTAATATTCCTAATTCCTTGTCACAATTTAAAGAATCCTTTTAGGAACCTTCACAAAATGAGCAGTGATCATGATGAACGGTTCATTGTTCACTGAAGTCCGGCTATCACTAGTAGGCTCATTTTTGGGGTGTCCTCCATTATTAAATTCACAAGTTGTATGGATTCCTCATAAAATGAAATATTATATTTTGTTACGAGACAGTAAAATATATTTGTGATTTTTTTGAGATAGGGGATTACTGAAAAGAGTCAGTAATCATAAACAAGTAACATTAATAACTGCTTATCAATTGATGTTTATTCTTTTTCTTATAACTTTTATGGTATAACTAGAAAGTATTTTTCTGTATTTACCATAGGTACTGTCTATAGATATATTTTTTAGACATTATTTATTTATGGTTATATTCTATATATACTATCATAAAATAAGAATTTTGGGGAAGGCTAGAATTGGTCAGGGGGTGCAGTCAAGAATAACAAAAAAAGATTTTCTTATTTTTCTGTTATTATTGGCTGTACCCCGACCAATTCTAGCCTTCATTAGAATCTTCCAGTCAACTATTTTCCTCTAAGAATTTGGGGGAGTGGTATAGATTTGGGTTTGTTAGAACTAATATTACTGTTAGTTTATTGGGATGAAGAAGAAAAAAGAATTAGTATCAGTTGATGTTAATAATATATGGTTTACGAGTACTGCCTTTATCAATGAATCACAACTCAATTGATGGACGTCTTTTTCATAAGTGTTTTTTCAAATTGGTGGTTATTATATCTCTCTACAATCACTTATGTTTCACATTTGGTCTTTTCTTCATTTAAGACAGTGAAGTACTTCCAAAGGGGGTTGTGTTGACTCACGTTATACAAGCATGACTCAGTGATAGAGCACTGAGTTTCCATGCCGAAAATCCTGGTTCAAATCCCTCTGCAGGCGAGTCTTTTATTTAGTCTGTTTGTAGCCAGAGATGGATTGTATGGGATCTATGAACCTCCTGGGCCTCACCCAGCCTCTAAAAGTGGGTAGCCAAAATAAACGGGGGGGGGGGGAATCTGGCGGCTGAGCGTGATCTAGAACAAATCATCTCCCTGCACAACTGTTGTCCATGAAACAGTACTTTCTCAACCATGTACTGAACCCCAGACTCTTCACGGGTTGTTGTGGTACAGGTGTTTTTTTTCATGCATACCATAATCATTTATTATTTAAACTGATCAAATGATAAATAAGTAAACAGTGTCAAAGGTGAACTTGTTCACTGGTAAGCCAATTGTGGTTTCTCTCTCTCTCTCTCTCTCTCTATATATATATATATATATATATATATATATATATATATATATATATATAAATATAAATATAAATATAAATATAAAAACGTGTACCACAACGGTATAGAGAGAAAGACTGGCTGGAGGGATTAGGACGGGCTGAAGGGATTAAGAACGGATTAGAAAGATCGCGAAGGATCTCGAACGTCCCGGGTCTAGAATGTTCAACCTTCCCTATATAAATAGCGTCCGCTCCAAGCGAGTCAGTCAATGTAAGTGATAAGTGAGTGTAACAAACTGTTTCTGTTTATCACTGTGTGTCAGTTTGTCATATTTGAAGAGTCTTACGGTCGGTGGACTTTAATTAGTGAACTGTAAGTGTTAACTAGTTGTTATAAACTATAGTGTAATTTTATGGTATTTGTACAAATTTATGTAAATAGTTAAGTTGTTTAGTATTAGCAATATCTTATATTATTTGTATATACTTTCAGTAATTAATTCTATGTGTTAGACACAATTTGGTAATTGGTTTTTGATATTATTTTAGAGGGCCAACTCCTGCATACTTTAATAATGACGCATATCCAGATTTACTCATCACCAACATGGTTGGATCAACATTTCCCGATTATTATTTTTCAGAGGTATGTTTAAGTACTTCCTAGTTTTTATTTTGACTATTATCATTTTTGTTATTACCATATTTATAAATCTCAAAAGTGAAATAATTAGTGATAACAGATTCATATAGGACTGGAAGATTTAGAATGGGCTGGTGTACTAAAATTAAAGGCCTGGCCTACTATACATTACAGATAACAGATTCCGACTTATATTCCAAGTTATTTTTAGTACCCCTAATCACCTATTTAGGTACTGGCATATATTCTGAATAGATCATAAATTGATATTTGTATGTACTACCCAAAGTTAAACCTAAATACATGACATTTTTTATTGAATAGTTATAGTTATTGAATAGTTATTGAATTAGTATTGTTACATGTTAGTTATTGTAATTTAGCTTTTTTTTAATTTATAGTAATTTCTTCCAATTTAGAAAAATGTAAATAATCCAGTTTCACCAACTTATATTGCTTGTATTTATGTTTATTTTTTAAATTATAAAATATTAGTTTTATATGAGTGTTTTTCACCTTTATATGTATAGCATTAATTTTTTTTGCTATCTCTGTCTGTAAGGGTTTGCTTCTGAATCTAATAAATAAACATGTGAAAATGGGTAGCTACAGATGTAATAATTATCTAGAAAGTGGTGGGTAGTGTGGTTAATGAAATTCAGTACCCTTAGAAGTATAAAGTATCTAGCCGAATCTATCCCGGTCTCTTGCTAGGTTTCTGGCCTGTCGGAGATCTTTCTCTTTTTCTGCTAAGGCGTTCGATGTACTCGAGATAAGACATCCTTGGGCGCCCTTGAGGTCTTTTTCCATCCGGCATGTAGTCCATCGTCTTGAGAGGCACCCAGTGTTCATTCATCCTGACCACGTGCCCGAACCATTTCAGTTGTCGGATTTCCATTAGCTCTTTCAGCGGGGCAATCTACAGTTCCTGACGAATCATCTCGTTGCGAACACAGTCTCTTCTTGTCTTTCCCCCCACTCTTCGCAAGTACCTCATTTCTGACGCGGTAACTCTGCTTTCCTATCTCTCCGTCAATACCCAGCCTCCAGCTCTATACAGCAGTATCGGCAGGTACACTGACTTAAAGATGTGGAGTTTGACGTTCCTTCCTACCTCCCGCTTTCGTACAACAGTATTAAAAATCTGGTAGTAGACTGTATTTGCCTTATTAATTCTATTGGATATTTTCGCATCCAGCTTCCCAGTCCTGTCTATTACTGTGCCGAGATAAGTGAAGTCAGTCACCACTTCCATTTCCTCTTCATCGCAGTATATGTGAACTTCTTCTTGCCGCCTACCCGACTGCAGGATGTTACTTTTATTGGCATTGATTGTCATTCCTTTTTGTCAGAGTTCTTCACACCATTCCGTCACCGCTTGTTGCAGCTTTCCGACTGAGTCAGCAATCAGCACTACATCGTCTTCTTCTTCACCCCAGAAATGTTCTCTCAGTTCTTCTCCTACAGATGGACGCCACCTCATCCATGAATAGGAGGAACAACAAAGGGCTCAAACTGTCTCCTTGTTTGACCCCTCTTGCTATACCAAAATGGCCAGACTCCAATCCATTGAGCCTAATGATTCCTTTAGGCTCCTGATAGGTAGATTTTATAGCCTCTACCAAATTCCTCAGCTCTGCTTCGTACTCTAATATCTTCTGGGGGTCCTGTAGCCTCTCGTAGCCTTTCTTTAAGCACCCTTGTATCAGCAACTAAGAGCATGTGGTCGCTTCCTATTTCCACCCCTCTAATCACCTTTACATCTGTAAAATACCTTCTCATATCTCGGCTATATATGAAAGTCTATGACACTTTTCGCATTTCTCTCAGTGGCCGAGAAGGTAATTTTATGAACTAGCTTGTGCGGAAAAAAGGAGTTTCCCTACAGCAAATCATTTTCGATGCAGAAATCTATGAGTCGTTGACCGTTTTCATTTTTTAAGACTTCGCCACCATGCGGTCCCATCACTCCATGTGTTCTTGGGTGATCTTTGCCAGTCCTCCTATTTAGGTCCCCCATAACCACTATGCTTCAACTGCTGTTCCTTGCCTTGATGACTTTATTTATTTATAAGCATTGAAAAAAAAAAAATAAATAAAGCTTTAAGTCTCTAAAATACTGTAAAATCACTAACCGGTCGATGTTTTACCAGTTCAGGCATCATCAGGATATACATTGAAAAATTCGCATGAATGAAAATCAAATACAGCACACCTCCAGACATAGTTCTCAATGAGAGTAATCGATTAAACAAATAGGAGGTTGCTCTTATTGATCAGCCTATGTGGCTATTGATGTGAGCTGTGCTGAATTTGATCTTCATTAATGTGAATTATTTGTTATATGTCTCGTTGATGCATGGATTAGGGAACTGGCCGATTTTTTATTTTCTGGTATTTTACTAAGGCTTTGTTCTTTGTTTTTTTCCAATTTCATAATAATAGTAATTTTTTTTCATTTTGAGTTTTTGTTAACATAAATCTAAATTGTACAAATATTCATTTGTGCTTTGTTTCAGAGTCGAATAGCTAGTGGTGATTCAGGCAAATTTCTTTTAGATGAACCAATACTTGGCACTGGTGAAATAACATCACCAGCCATTGCAATTAGTTTCACTGGGATTGGGAATGATATGTTCCTATTGTGGTCTTCAACCTGCAGTACCTCAAAGTCAAATCAAAAGCAGAAATTTACATTTACCAAAGGTGAGAAATGTCATTTTGAAAATAAAAGTTATTTGCAACTTAATTGGACATTATGTTAAAAACATTTCTAATCGTTTTATTTTATTTTTACTGTTGGTATTTTTATTCCTCATTTAATAAATAATCCAATTATTGATTAGAAGGCTTTTACCACTTATTAAAGTAATCCAATCTTTTATTATCATAATTTGTAATGATCAAGTGCAACTAGGATCATCATGTCTTGCTATTCAAAGAAGATTCATTGCCAGTGAAATTTGGACTCTAAGTGGTCTAATCTTGACTAAAAAAAAAAATAATAATAATAATTTGTAAATCCTTAAAGTTGCATTCGACTGAAAAAACATTTTTTCATCTTGTGCCCTTTATTTTGTATTACAATTTTTTTTTATGGTATGTATAAATACAACCTTAATGTTTTAAACAATGCTGTACATGCCATTTTATTTTCTAGTTTTATAAAAATAAATTAGTTTTAACTTGTTAGGAGCAAACAGAATAGGAAACAATACTTGTATTAACTTTATAATTAACAAAAATAAAATATCCTGTATGTGTGAACCAAATTTCTTCATTTAAGCTATTTAGTTTTTTATATATCTGAATTAATTTTAAATAAGACAAAACTTATTTCCTATTCAGAAAATTTAAAAATCTTAACATATTATCTTAAAACATAAATATTAACAAAAGATTCAACTAATTCAAAGTCCTCTAAATAATAAAGTCAATAAAACATGTAAATATTTTGTGTGATGGCAGACAGCAGTTCTTAATTATTAGTTCATTGTGTAATAATTAAATGTTTTAAAAATATTAGCTTCCTGAACCGTTTTCTCCTGTTTTAGGAACAACATTGTTTGAGAAAACACATTCCGATCTTTGCAAGTTGAGGTTTAACAGCAGTCAAGATGTTCAATTATACTTATTAAGTCAACATGTTGAGCCACCTGGTGTATTGTTGTACTCATCAAGTTAGTTAGATTTTAATGTCATGTTAGTTAATTGTTTATTTGTATAACGTTGTGCATTAAACGGCTTTACCTTTGATTAAAGGAAGTCTATGGGATAATAACATTGATAATATGGCTGTCTCAGCCAAACCTTTTGAAGTGAACCATAGCTATGAAAGTGACCAAAACGTTAATTCTTTACACAAAAATCGACAAAAATCTCACTTTTCTTCACAACCAGGTATTGTACTAGTTTCATTAATAAGATTATTTAGTTTTTTCTTGATGGCTTTATAAGAATATAACATTTTTCGGCACATTGATTACTCATGCATCCAAAATCTCCTACTTGTAGAGGTACCAGAAAGCTGGAGATCGTTAAAAGACATCTGAAAACTGTTAAAATAGTTTCATATTTCAAGCATATTTTAATATTTATGTATATATATCTAATAATATATTAATGTTTATATGTGGGTGTAAAACAAAGTGATTCCATCTTACTTGTGAAATTAAATTTAACACTCGAGTATGTTTTTTGAAAAGTAATACTCACCAAAAGGGGTTTGAATTTGGGTAATAAAATATCTTTCCTAAGGTTTGTGGATGATTTGGCTGTTGGGTAAAGACCTAGAAACTATAAGATTTAATACAATAACATTGATGAATGCCAGTAATGTAGTAGGACTCAAAGTTAATTAAAGTAATGGTTAGAAGTGGCATCGTGGTTTTGGTGATATTTATGTCAGAAGGAATAAGTTTGAACTTTTTGAGAAGTTTAAGTACTTAATGTCTATAATAAACTTTAAAAAAATAATAAATTTAAGAGGAAATAAAGATGCGGTTAAAGGCAGAAAATGCTTGTTATTTTTCGCTCCCAACATTACTAAGCTTGTGGGCTTTTGTTCTGAAACATAAAAATTAGAGTTTATAAAACAATAGTCCTTTCAATTGTTCCATATGTGTGTAAATAGTAGCCTTTAACTTTCAATATAATAATTTTTTTTTGTATTTTGAAATCTTCACCATTTTAGCTAGAAAAAAATTATATTACTCAAAAAATCTTACCAATGGACAACATCCGTTTATTTAATTGATCAATATTTTTATTTGATAATATGGTAAAAATGTTCTCTATAAATTTACATTATTAGCACCAATATATCTTGCTATTTTCTTCTATAGTTTTCTATTAAGGAAATTTCCTTTGCTTTGTTATTATTCCAAAACAAGTTTTTAAAAATTATATTATAAAAACTAAGGAAATTTCCTCAAGGAAACTACTAAGGAAATTTTCTTTGCTTTATTATTATTCCAAAAGAAGTATTTTAAACTATTGTAAATAATTTTATCACACCATTCACAAATTTCATCTGTTTTTTAAATATAATTTTAGAGGTTACTTGAGACACTTAATCACTTACCGTCTGTAATTTTTGAAGAGACAATAAATTCTAAATAATTTTAGTGTTGGAATGGGAATAGCCACAGTCACATCTTTTGAGACAACTACTATTTGAATTGAATGCATATCCGATATCTTCAGAACATGAATAGGCCAGCGGCCAGGTACCAAAAAAAGGCTTTAGGTCGCAATATATTGAAGAGAGTTGCATTTTTGATATGTTTTAAGGGCATGTCTGAGCAGTGTAAATCCAAGTTTGCTACAGAAAAAACGGATGGGAGTACTTTCGGTGGCCGAAAAACCTCAACGTTTTCGGAGTTATTTCAGTTTTTGGCCTATATCTCCTAATTGGTCTGTGGTTAAATTAAAGCTAATTAAATTTACTATCTTGACTTTTATGGTAGAAACACACCTTCGGCCGGTGTTCCTAACGAAAGTCGGCCAAAACTTAAAATTTGGATGTTTTGGTTTTTCGGCCACCAAAAGTTCTCCCATCCGTTTTTTCGGTAGCAAACTTGGATTTATACTACTCAGACATGCCATTACAACATATCAAAAATGCAACTCTCTTCAATTTCATGCGACCCTCAAACACCTGGCTGCTGGCCTATATTTGGACTATTTGGAAAAAATGACCAAGGGGCGTAACTCAGAATCTATTAGACCTACAGGCCTTGATCTGTGCTCAAATTTAAAGCTAATTAAATTTACTACAGCTTCATTCCTTATGACTTTCATCGTAGGATCACTCCTTCGGCTGGTGTTCCTCATCAAAGTCGGCCAAAACTTAAAATTTGGATGTTTTGGAAAAAATGACCAATTTTCAAAGGGACGTAACTCAGAATCTTTTAGAGCTACAGAGCAGCGGTTGGACTCGAATTGTAGTAAACTTAATCTACATTAAAAAATGGTTATTAATGGTTTTTAATAAAAACGCACCGATTAGGAGATATAGGCCAAAAACTGAAATAACTCCGAAAATGTTGAGGTTTTTCGGCCACCAAAAGTTCTCCCATCCGTTTTTTCTGTAGCAAACTTGGATTTACTCTGCTCAGACATGCCCTTAAAACATATCAAAAATGCAACTCTCTTCGATTTTTTTGCGACACTAACACCTGGCCTAGAATTGTTAGGTACAGTTTTAAAATATTATTTCTCAAATCTTTAATATTTTTGAATCAGAAACAACGTTTAAATATTCTTGAACAAAATTAGAAGCCACCAATTTTTTAATTTGTGAAACCCAACAGTTTCTGCAAGTAATTACGAGGCAGACCATGCTCTAGTATTGATAATGTTACGGGCTACTGGGTAAGATTTCCGGAAGAATCCAGATCACGTTCTTCTAATTCCCGTTTTAAATCTGCAACTTTTAAATCCATTAATTTAAGACTTTGAGAAGCCATTTTTCATACAGTAGCCCAATAATTACAAAATAATAACAATTACACAAAATATCCCACTTCTGACACCAATTTGTTACGGGCTACTGGGTGTAAAATGGACTAAGCTATTACTTAATTCAAGAATCTAATATTTATTAACAAATTAAAAAGAATACAATGAGATTATTTAAAACAATTAAATTATTAACCTAATATCAATTTACAATAACAATATTCTACTAAATATTATCTAATTTCTAAGATAATAAGATATTGCTAATACTAAATAACTAAACTATTTATATATAAATTTGTACAAATACAATAATATTACACTATAGTTTACAATTACAAATTAACACTTACAGTTCGCTAACTAAAGTCCACCGACTGTAAGACTCTCCAAATATGGCAAACTGACCCACAGTTTATTACACTTATTACACGGCCACTAATTGTCACTGTTGCTCACTAAGCACTTATTACAGACTGATACTAACTCACTGTAACTCACACGCACTATCACTAGTTAACGACTGCTTATTACTACTGGCTTATTACTCACTGGTCTTATTACTCACTGGGCTTATTACTGACTCCGGGCCGGCCGAACAGCTCGCCTTTTTATATAGGCAAGGTAGGTCGGGGTGGGACAATTCTCGGAAGGACGAGGACCACCTAGACCGACCCGGAAGGATCTACGCCATTCTATAATCCCTTCCGCTTAATCCCATTGTTTGTCTTATCCTCCCAGCCGGTCCTTCTTCCCTCTCTGACCGTAACACTGCCCCCTCCTTAAAAGTGCTCTGCCCCAGAGCATAGTCCGGAGAAATCGGGCAGCTATGAGCTACTACGGATGGAGACGCTTTTCCTTTCCAGGGGTTGAACGTGCACACCAATATGGCGACTCCAGAGTTGGCGAATATCTGTTCAAGCATGTTCCTGACAACCTTCCACTCCAGGCCGTCATATCCACAGCCCAACTTAGGGATCGCGAGCTTGGTGACACGCAGTCTCAGAAGCTTACTCCGCAGGTCGTCGAGGCTTCGCCGCAGTGCGTCATATGTGGGCTTCTGATCAGTAGCACACTTGGTAACTAAATAGAACAGGTGTCGTCCTTCGTGCGTATGGTGGAGTGCTTTCCCGACGCTTGGTCCTTGGCGTTCCAGTTCCTTAGTTCCAGCAAACTTCTTCCTGAAGACCGTTGCAATCCCTCGGGAAGTTCTCAGATCTTCGGCGACACAATGGGCCAGAGAATAGTCCGCGGGTAACGAGAAGATATCTCTGTATACTATCTGAGTTACTCCACGGGAACCTTGTACCTTAGGTTGTGCAACTGATACCTTACTGGTCTCCACGTTGTTGAGGTACCTGACTTGCTGGTCATTTGTCGGGCCATGGTCTCCTTTGTATGGGGCCAGTCTATTAAAATGGACTACCCTGGGTTTTCCTTTTGGCTGCTTTCTGATCCTATAGATGACGTCGTTTATCCTATTGATGATCTCAAACGGGCCATCCCAGGAGTTCTGAAGTTTAGGTGAGTAGCCTCGCCTTCTTCGAGGATCATGTAGCCAGACCAAATCTCCAGGTTGGAATCCACCTTTCTCTGCCCTGATGTCGTAACGCTCCTTCATTCTGTCACTGGCTCCCTGGATGTTTGCACGAACCTTCTCGTGGATGTTATCCATCCGCTTCCGTAGATTCGTGACGTACTCCTCTCCGGCAACTTCCTCATTAGGCTTGAACCCGAATTTCAGATCACAAGGCAAACGAAGTTCTCGGCCGAACACCACATTTGCGGGGGTCTGCCCCGTTGCTTCATGGACTGAACTGCGGTAGGCTAACAGGAACAAGTGAAGATACTGGTCCCAGTCTCGCTGATGCTCGGAGACCACTTTAGACAAATATCGACCCATTGTCCTGTTCATGCGCTCCACCATGCCATCCGATTGAGGGTGAAGAGGTGTCGTCCTGGTCTTCCGTATCCCCAGTGCCTCGCACATTCCGGAGAAGACTGCAGACTCAAAGTTTCTTCCCTGGTCAGCGTGAAGTTCCATGGGTACTCCAAACCGGCTGACGAGCTGCTTCACAAGTACGTCTGCAACCGTGACTGCCTCTTGATTCGGAAGGGCATACGCTTCCACCCACTTAGAAAAATAGTCCATGGCCACGAGAATATATCGGTTACCTTCGTCCGTCACAGGGAAAGGGCCAGCGATGTCGATCGCTATCCTCTCGAACGGTGCTCCCACGTTGTACTTCACACAGTAGTTGCGTTCCGGAGCAGAGAGTGCTTTGCTGAAATATCCAATGACCCTTTCTTCTCCGTCTTGGATCTGAGAGAGGACACTTCCAATGGCGATGTTGCTGGCATCTGTGTCAAGTATGAACTTGCTCTCGGGACGTGGATAGCTTAGAATAGGGGCACTACTCAATTTTCTCTTCAGCTCCTCGAAGGATGCCTGACACTCGTGATCCCAATGGAAAGTCCTTTTCTCTTCGGTAAGCCTGGTAAGAGGTTTTGCGATGTCAGCTAATCCTTTCACGTACCTCCGGTAATAGGTGCAGAGCCCGAGAAAACTTCTCACCTGGTGCTTATCTCGGGGTATTGGCCAGTTGGTGATCGCTGCTATCTTCTCTGGCTCAACAGCAACTCCGTTGTCTGACACAATATGCCCCAGGTAGTTGACTTTCCTTCGGAAGAGATTACACTTCTTAGGGTTCAACTTTAAGTTCGCTGCACGCAGTCGTTCGAAGACCTTCTCCAGATTCTTCATATGGTGAGCGAAGGACTTTCCCAGCACAATGATGTCGTCAAGGTATACCAGGCATACCTCCCAAGAGAGACCCCTTAACACGCTTTCCATCAGCCTCTCGAATGTGGCAGAAGAATTGCAAAGCCCGAACGGCATTACTGTAAACTGCCAGAGCCCAGTGCCAATTGAAAACGCCGTCTTCTCTTTATCCTCAGGTGCCAATCCAACCTGCCAATATCCACTGCGGAGATCCAAAGTAGAGAAGAGTTTACACCCCTCTAGGGTGTCCAGCGTATCGTCAATCCTGGGAAGCGGATAACTGTCCTTCTTGGTGACGTTGTTCAGAAGGCGGTAGTCTACGCAGAATCTTGTTGTGCCATCTTTCTTCTTCACCAATACAATAGGAGACATCCAGGGTCTACTCGAAGGCTCAATGACACCATCAGCCGCCATCTCTTTAATTATCTCCTCGGCGTCCTCCCGTTTGGCTAACGGTAGCCTCCGCGGGACCTGTCGGATGGGCTTCGCATCCCCGGTGTCAATCTTGTGCTGGACGATATCCGTTCTACCCCGTGGTCCTGGTCCGATCTCGAAGACGTCATGCCATCGGATAATCATATTCTTCACTTCCTCGCTCTGTTCGGGCGAAAGGTCGCGGCATGATTCGTCAACAAATCCTTTTAGCTCTTCTGGCAGTCCTCGCTGCTCGGTGGGACGACGTTGCAGCTGACGAACCACTGAAGTAGCGGTTGTACACTCCCCGACCGGTGTTCCTTTCTTCAGCGTTACCGGGAAGCTGTTCAGGTTCATTAGCCGAATTGGAGTGGTAGGTCCGATCTTGATGAGAGACCTAGCAACCAGTACGCCGCGTCCAACCTCTTGTTCTTCGTGCCTTCTGGGTTCAAGTAGTACACATTGACCCTCCGGTAAATGCCCTTCGACAGTCCCATGCGTCAGGATTTGGCTCCGTGCAGGTAAAGTGGTGTCTTCTGGTAGCAGCACTCGTGCGCTGAAGTCCTTCTCCTGCCGAAGTATGACTTCCTCGTCTCCCAGTGTCATCACACCTCTCGACATATCCAGTTTGATCCCGTATGTGACCATAAAGTCCATGCCCAGTATGACATCCTCATCTATATCTGCCACGAGAGCGCGGTGCTTCAGATGTTGACCCCCGAT
The DNA here is from genome assembly GCA_964056705.1 of Troilus luridus. Taxonomy (NCBI): domain Eukaryota; kingdom Metazoa; phylum Arthropoda; class Insecta; order Hemiptera; family Pentatomidae; genus Troilus; species Troilus luridus. Next base: position 91,365,590 of record OZ057412.1, on the reverse strand, counting down.
GATGAAGGTGGCAACTGTCTCCCCGTAGACCTTGGCTGGCTGTCCCGTGGCAGTCCGTAATGCCCAAGTTGTTGGTAAGATCTTCTCAGCTGGAAGTGTCTTCGAGTTCAAGATTGTCATGGTTGCGCCGGTATCTATTAGCAGACTTCGCAGCTGCCCGTTCACCATCCCATCAACGTAGAAACTGTTCGTTCTGCTTCCTATTGACGCAACCCTGATGGTCTTCCTGGGGCCTTTGACGTTACGGGTTGACAGTTGCCCCTTCCCATCAACCCTATTTAGTTTTCCTGTGGCTTTTCTTGCTTCTTCGATAGACACTTGCTTCTAGGGTGTCCAAGTTGGCCGCAGCTCCAGCAGCGTATCTCCTTCTTACGGGTCCTGAGAGCCTCCAAAACTTTTGTCACTAGGTCCTCGACGCTGGGGACTACATTTGGCTCCGCTTCTGCTGCTCGTACTCGCGCATGGCCCCGTACAGACTGTCTAACAGCCTCGAACTCCATGGCCTGGGATAATGCGTCTCCCAAAGTTTTCGGCCGGGCGAGCTTCACTGCTTGTTGTGTCTCTGGGTCCCGAATTCCATCGAGGAATTTGTCGACAGCCAAGCTTTCGTAGACATCGTCGGTGACCGATGGGTAGGCGTTCCTCACCAGCCGGGCAATATCCGCTTCAAATTCCTGCAAAGTCTCGTTGGTCTTCTGGACCCTGCTTCTCAGCTGTGAGCGATACAGCTGGTCCATGTGGCAGTGGCTGAAACGCATCTCCAGTCTTCTCATCAGCTCACCGTAGTTGGACCGTTCCGACATGGGCATTCCCTGCAGTACTCCCAAGGCGTCTCCGCGCAGGGCCAGGCACAAAGCTGAAGCTTGGGTCTCCGGCGACCACCCGTGGATCGAAGCCGCTGTCTCGAAGAGAGTCATGTAGTCTTCCCACGGCGTCTTTCCGTCGAATACTGGAATGGTATTGTGAGTTGGTGGCGCCCCAGCATAGGCGGGTAGAATGGTGTCACGATGGCCGCCCTCGGAGGAACGGTCGGTGTTGTTCGTTGGTGGGTTGCTCTTACGTCCCTCGAGTGCTTCCATTCTTAGCCTAATTTCGTTCACTTTTTCTCCTAGCCTAGATTCTACATCTGCTACTTTATTATTTACATCGGCTAACTTATTATCTACATTTTCCATTAACTTAGTCTCTAATGTGCCTAACTTAGACTCTAATGTATCCATTAAATAATTTTTTACAGTACCTAGCTCATTTTTAACAGTGCTTAACTCATTACCTAGCTCATTTTTAACAGTGCTTAACTCATTACCTAGCTCATTTTTAACAGTGCTTAACTCATTACCTAACTCATTTTTAACAGTGCTTAACTCATTACCTAGCTCATTTTTAACAGTGCTTAATTCATTTTTAACAGTGCCTAATTCATTTTTAAAAGTTGCAGACAACTTGCTTAAATCAGTTTCAAACAGAACGTCATCTGGACTTTCCCCTAACTCTACAAAAAATTGACGCAAGCGATGTTGCAGTACACTTTTATTTCCGGAAGAATCCAGATCACGTTCTTCTAATTCCCGTTTTAAATCTGCAACTTTTAAATCCATTAATTTAAGACTTTGAGAAGCCATTTTTCATACAGTAGCCCAATAATTACAAAATAATAACAATTACACAAAATATCCCACTTCTGACACCAATTTGTTACGGGCTACTGGGTGTAAAATGGACTAAGCTATTACTTAATTCAAGAATCTAATATTTATTAACAAATTAAAAAGAATACAATGAGATTATTTAAAACAATTAAATTATTAACCTAATATCAATTTACAATAACAATATTCTACTAAATATTATCTAATTTCTAAGATAATAAGATATTGCTAATACTAAATAACTAAACTATTTATATATAAATTTGTACAAATACAATAATATTACACTATAGTTTACAATTACAAATTAACACTTACAGTTCGCTAACTAAAGTCCACCGACGGTAAGACTCTCCAAATATGGCAAACTGACCCACAGTTTATTACACTTATTACACGGCCACTAATTGTCACTGTTGCTCACTAAGCACTTATTACAGACTGATACTAACTCACACGCACTATCACTAGTTAACGACTGCTTATTACTACTGGCTTATTACTCACTGGTCTTATTACTCACTGGGCTTATTACTGACTCCGGGCCGGCCGAACAGCTCGCCTTTTTATATAGGCAAGGTAGGTCGGGGTGGGACAATTCTCGGAAGGACGAGGACCACCTAGACCGACCCGGAAGGATCTACGCCATTCTATAATCCCTTCCGCTTAATCCCATTGTTTGTCTTATCCTCCCAGCCGGTCCTTCTTCCCTCTCTGACCGTAACAATAATATTTTTGAACAGAAATTTATAGTTTTTATAATATGTTCTATTAATGATTTTAGAGTTTCATAAAATAGTTTATTAGTATTATTATTTATTCCTACTGGTCTACTAAGGATCACGTCCGTCATTCATCAGTCTTCTTTGCCCAGTGCACCCTACTTTCCTCTGTCCATTTCTTTTCCGCCATTAGCTTTGATTTTTCCTTAATTCCTGCTTAGCATTTAATTTCATCCTTAGACGGTTGCCTTCTGGAATATCCTCAAAAGTAATCTCCATCTCCTGTAATTCCTTTTCCACCTTTTTGAACTGGTTTCATTTGGTCTTCTTATCTTTATAATAGTTTTTTTATAATTTTTTTCTACTAACGAGCCACTATTTGAAACATATAACCTTCAAAATAGTTTATTATTATTTTATTTTATTTTTATATCTCTCTTCAAAATTTTTGTTTAGTTTGCTACCAGAAAAGAAGTTTTTAACCATTCCTAGTTTAACTTTTTTTTGTTTTGACCTAATTTTATAATTAATAGATTATTATAAAATTAAACAATTAGATATATTATGATTGTATATTAGTTATAACTATTTATTAATTATTGGATTATATTACTATTATTTGTCATTTGTGATTATTATATTTGTAAAGTTATTTAATGAAGAATTAATCAATTTGAGTTACAGTTTAGTTGCTATTTATTTAATGATGCTCATTTTTTTGTGTTTCAGATGAAAAGAAAAATGCTTTCTTTGGGAAGTATATGGATGAAGGAAATAGTGATAAATCAGATTGGAATTTCCCTAATTATGATAATATGCCTGTGTTCGTTATTTTTATATTTTATTTTACCTCTTGAGTTCTTAACAGGTTAATTAATGTCATCATTTGATAAACAGGTTGCCATCCGTTAACTTGGGTGAACTGGCAATGAAATATGAGGCTTCTTATCAAGATGGGATGAGCCATGATGAAGGGAGGGATGAGAAAATGAGCTATGGAAAGGAGATGAAGCGGTTTGCAAACTACCAAGGCGGGCTTCTTCCTAGAGCAAGATCAACTGGTAAGGGATGGTGATCAGGATGGCCTTCTACATAGTCCATACAACTTATTTAATATAGGAGGCAATTTCTCACATTGTTCTCATGTATTAGCATCAAGTCCAAAAATGATAAAATTAGTTTAATCTATCTTTTTTTTGTTATTAAACATTATTATTTATTAATAATAAGCTGGTCTGCATTTTTATGGACCATAATGTGACAATGTTATGATCTGTGATAATGGCCTAATCTCCGTAAATGGTATTGATTTATTTTCAAATATTGTTTTTAACGAACATAAAAATTTTGAAGATATGCATGTGTCCTGGTTAGCCAAATAGTACCCACTAGAAGGCCCTTGACAATGCATTTCCTGTTTAGATTTGTTATAACTGGAGGGATATAGGAAATGATATAACATGGAATAATAATAATAAAGGAAGAGTCATCCAACATTACTTACTATTAGCAAAACTAAGAGTAACCACCTTAGCCATGGGATATCGCTATATGGGGATTGTTAGCTGGATTGCTACACTCCAATAATTTCTCTGTAAAGGAAAGTTACCTAGCAAAGAATACTTCGGAGATAAATTTCCAGACTTGATCGTTGAAAATTTGCTCATTTAATCTATTTTCCTATGGGATGATCTTGTACATGGTGGAAATAGTGCATCTAATTAAATTTTGATTTGTCAGCCTTAACACCACAGTGTTTTGGAGTTCCCAGTTTCCAAAGAGCCAGTCTGATAATAAATAAATAATCTCTACTATTAGTTGATGTAGTGACTCATTGTTGAGTGTTGTATAATTTTACTCCTTTAATGCCTCGTTTGATCAATCTATTCTTAAGTCATGGAGCCACATCTTTCGGCTATGAATTCGTTTGATTTTAAATCAATGGCAAAAAATGTCTTCCATTTTCATGTATTTCACCATTTTTTTTATAGATACAGTCAATCATTCACTTCTCAACTTAAAACCATCGCAGTGACATCTTTGTCATGTTGCTGTCGATTCATTCGATATAATATAACACTGTAAAGCAAGGCAGCCACCCTTTCAACTTTATCAGTTACATGAGGCAGCAACCTTGTAAAACTTTGCTAGTTATTATCATTGGTAACCCTTAATTAAATTGTATTTGAACTAGGCCAGTGGATTTTCTGTTTCAGCTGGAAGACTACTGATTCTTAGTCTCTAATCAACTGGAGCTTTGATATGGGTTTGGTTTTTAAATGTTTAAATTTTAGAAATTATAAATAATTTGCTTCATCCCCAGAAATGTTGTGGCTTCTTGTTTATCTATTAATAAAATTCTCACCGATAATTCTCACGGGCCCTAAGACAGAAACCTCATATTGGAAAAACTGGTACTTTTTTTTTTTAACAATCGAACAACTGACAAATATTTGGTCAGCACATAATGAACGACTTACCATTGTCTCCTATGTAACATTTACAATCTTTGAAACTCCTTTTAACTTTTACAACATATGTTGTAACACCATCCTGGCCCGAAACAACCTCAATAGTCTTATAGAATGGGTATGAACTTATTGGAGAAGACAAGTAGTATGAGTACAAATCCACTCCTGTTAGTTAAGCATGATGTTAGAGAAATCACCTGCTCTACCGTTGTCTAAGAAAAGACACAGACTCGTCTATTTTGTGGTCAGAGTACATAACTATCAGGCTGGACTCTCATCAAGAATATCATCAGTTAGTAGATATTAATTATAGAGTTGATAATTAAATACATAATTCTGCCTCTGTTATTTACAGAATAAATTATATCTAACTTGAAGTGAGATGTCTTTCCTCAGAGCCATCGATATAGTTTAATCCAGGCCCAGTTTGCTTGATTCTTTTCCAAACAGCAGTTAAATATTTAATGATTTTTTCTATTAGAGTCCCAAGGATAAGGATACAATTATTTTAAACCTGATATTAATTTAGCGCCATCAAGCAGGCTATTAGGTCTCCTCTTCTTGATACAGAAATACAACCTGGATAACCGATAATATATTATAACATGGGTAACCAATGACAAATCCCTACTACACCTCCCCAGCTCCACCTCTAATTTCACAAAAGGTTGTACAGTAAATTGTAAGTATTCTAAATTGGCGGACAGTAAAAAAATCAATAGAGTTTTAACAACAGTTATTTAAAATTTAAGGTATTAGAAACATTATTGAAAATTTAAAATTTTGGACTAGATAATATGGTAATTATGTTTGATAGTATTTAGTATCCTAAATTTTTTTTAAATCTATTAACTGGTTTTTTGTTAAATTTATAATCAATGCGCTTATTTTTTGGTAGAAAACCATATTTAACAGTAGACATTTTCTGTTACAGCAACCTTAGTTGATGCTATTAATGCAACTGGTATTGATATAATATTTACTATTTATTGGGAAGCACCTATTAAAGATGTTCGAATTTTGACACAAAAAGAACAAGCTTGCATACACAAGAAGCTTGCTATTGAAGAGGCTACTAGTAAGTTTAATTTTTTTAACAGGTTAACCTTGTGATGTTTTGATTTATAACAATATTTGTTGTGTGTGTATATTATGTAGAGTATCACATTTGTATTTATTCAAGCTATGATTTAACCGATGTTTTTATGTTGTAATAGATAAACTAAACAGCTTGGAATTAGAAGCAGCTGAAGAACGTGCTGAAAGAGCTTGTATCAGTGTGAGGCGAGAAGATGAGCTTGAGATAGAACGTGGTAGAGCTGAAGAAGAGGACATTAATAAGGGGAGTGATGGAATGCTAACAATTTATAGGCTAAGGCTGAGCTGTTCATGCAGTAGTTTAAGTAGCTCCGAGCAGTGCAGCGAGCCAATGCCGCTGGCAACACAAGCCTATCCAGCTAGGGCCAGCCACACATACTTCTTCGGCAAGCATTCACATTCTACATTACAGCATCACTTCTTATCAAGATAGAAAGTTAAAGTGCTAGTTTAACTGTTTGTTTTACCTTCAAAAAATATATATATTTACTATCTTTATCACTTCTGTTTCCTATCTAAAATTATTTGTACGATTCAGATATATTGAATCTTTATTTAATTTAAAAAAATAATAATCTGTGTTATTATAATCCCTATTTTATAAAAAATCCTGTAATTTTAAATATAATAAATACAAAAGTATAATATAATTTAGTGAAATGTATGTTGGTGAATAGTGTAAAAATGATCCAGTATCAATTTTATGTTATGAAATCAACTATACTTTTATCTTATTACTCACCCATGAATTTAGTTTCCTTCATCTAAATAACCCAAAAATCACTTTGGAATTTAGGTCTAAATTAAAAGAATTTTAGTGATTAGAAAAAAACTGTAAAGTATGACACAGCTGTCTTATAAAGAAAACTAGTCAGATTTTTGACAAAAGTTAATAAAACATTGGCTATTAGTGCAAAAACTATCCTCTACCAAAATTACTTTATTTCAGGAACTACTTTGCGTTATGTTTGATTGAGTTATTCCAAAGTTACAGGAATCTTTAAATCAGGGAGTAGTTTAAAAATAATGCAGTTTCAATATTATCCACTATTTTTCAATTATAATCGATCTAGTAGAAGCTCCTCAAAGTTCCAGTGGTAGTTGCTACTTCGCTATATGTGCTTTCTGTAATAAAATAAAAAAGATTTTAGAATCTAGTTGGTTGGGTAGAAGTCTTTGTCTTCTAAAAGTACCACCTCCTAGTTGAAAATTGGCAATCATCATTGCTATTTTCAATTTAGAAGTGACTGCTCTAAACAGTTGGTTAGAACTTCATCTAAACCACTCTCTCATGGTCAATAACCATGACATTATACAGTGTTGTCCCTTGTTTTTGCCCTGGACAACCAACTGTATAGAAAAAAAATACCACTACAATTCATGAAGTGTCTTGTGTCTAGTACTTGGCAGAGACTGTACTGTTTCTAGGATAACGGTTGTGTAGGTAGGTGATTTGTCCTAGTTTACCCTCAACCACCAGATTCCCCCCCCCCAGTTTTGGGTGCCCTCTTTACTGATGCTGGGTGAACCTCAGGAGGGTCCCAGATCCCACACGCTATAACACCATGGGTGTTTACAGATTAAATAATTTATCTGTTACAGCTGGATTTGAATCCCGAAGCAACGGCATAACAACTCAGCACTCTACCCGCTGATGTACCCCACTCCTAGTCCTGATAGAAAGCAATTTGTCTATTAGAGTTAGTAAGTTGAGAATTATTCTGTGTGCTCCCCCCATAGCAAAATTCAAACCAGTGGTGCTTCCGATTCCAGAATGCTGAAGTATTCATGACCTCTCTTTATAAATATATTTTATTCTTTATTTTTAATCCAAGTCTTGAATATTTCTTAACAGAGATGTGTTGTTTATGGAATTGGATGCCATTTGTAGGTCAACTTTTTATAAACGATGTAATATGTAGATGTAATTTTTATAAAGAATGTAATCTGTAGGTCTACTTTTAATAAACAATGCAAACAAAAACTGAAAATAAAAACTAAATAAAATTCTGGGGCACACATAAAACTTATTTGTTAAAAAATGACATAAGCAGTAAAAGCAACAAAAACATTTGTAGAAAGTGATAGGAATTATGAAATAGTTCGTTAACAAGGACCATTTGTAGCCAGCTGTTTTATTTCTTAAGAGAAATGGGTATTTCAACTAAAAGCGAGAGAACTATGTTCAAAGAAGTTTAATTTAATGACACAATTATAAAGTTATTAAATTTTTGTTTTGAAAATACGGTATGTTACAAAGTAATATTAATCTAAGAGCTAAAATAATGGTATTAAATTATTCTATTCATAGCGATGTAATAAACTTATTAAGGAATTACAGAATTTTTTATTATATTTAAAAAATAATAAATCAATTGGACAACAGGTAAATTTTAAAGTATAGTAATATAAAGTCTGTATTTATAAAAAAAAAACTATATATAAGTAAATTAAATTTTATTTTGTCGAGTTTCAAATGCCATTTCAGCCCTTTAATTACAATCACAAATAATTTAAATTTCATGGTGAATAAACCTGAACAACAGCGAAATCTCCTGAAGTGAGCCAGTCATCATACTTGGCATCCATTACATTAGCAAGATCCTTTTCAAGGCCACAAATAAGATCAGCTTTACAAGTTCTGAGGGTAACTAAAGGAGCTGGATGGAACTTTCCAAGGGTCGTGCAGAAAGGAGTAGTTGGATCCCAATTGATATCTTGGAGAAGTTTTCGATAGTTGAGGTCACCTTTGAAAATAATAAGTGAGGAACAGCTTAACTCACTGTAGAGCTCAGGGTTTGAATCCATCATTTCAGAATAGGATTTACCAAGGCACCAGTATAGATCAACCTTTACTTTCCAAATACCTAAGGACAAAATATTATATTTGTATTATAATGTATAAATAATGATATGTACAGGGGAGGCTATTGTACCTTATTCTTACATATTTTTTAAAGCCATATATTGCAGATTATAAATATAAAAACATGACAAGCATCATCATTACTACACACTACCTTCCTTTTTTGAGAATTTCAATATTAAAAATTATATTTAATTTATATATGTCAGTATTGCCATAATGCACTGTTGATTACATCCTGGGCCTTGGATCATCAACTTTCTAGTAAGAACACTGGTCAATAAGATCAGTATAAAGTTTTTTCATCGTTCTCGACATCTTCTAACACAACGTAACCATAAGCTCCTCATATCATCTCTGATCTTCCACCTCTTTGACTTCTGTTGTGTGGTATACGAGGGCCTCTCAAATTTGCTTGAGTTGAGTACAGATTAAAGCAATTAATAAACTGCTCTCCAAGATTTGCCATCAGCAACCCAAGGCAGTCTCGCCCCTCTTCTACGATGAGTTAAAATGGCTCTTCCCTTCCATCCATAGAGAATATTTCCTCGGTTCATTCTAATATCAATCCATCAACTATCAACATCTGTCCTATATCTACAGTCTCTTTCAAATCAAATCCTCAATCCAGCACCAGGAAACAACATAGATATAAGGCTCTACATCCCACCTGGGGACAAGGCTTCCTACATCAACCAACAGTCATCTCTGTTAATATCCGGCTTGTTTCTTTGCAGTTTTCTTGTTTTCCGATCTCTATAATCATTACCACAGAGCTTTCGAGCATTCCTTTCTAGCCTGTCCCACCACCTTCTGGAACCCAATTCCTCCTAATATCCTTCTATCTTCTTCCCTATCCTCATTTAAACCCTTGCTTTTCCAACATCTCATCACTTCCCAAATATATGCTCTCAATGCAGGTTTAGTTATTTTTCTTAAATGGGTCAGTACTAAATAATGGCTTTTGTTGTTTAGTCTTTTTACTTGTATCTTCTTTACATTATGTAAAGAAGTTATAACATCATAGCTTATGTTTTTATTTATTTATTCTCTTTAGTGGCTTACTTAGTATTTTGTAGTGAAATGCTCTTTTTTTTTTTTATTTACTTTGTTGGCACTATAAAACAAACTAATATAAATTAATTTATATAATTTAAACAAAACAATAATTTGTCCTATAAAAAACAAAGATTCGAATTGGAAAAATATGTCTTCTAATTCCATATAAAAATTAGTTTTAGAAGAACAATCTCTTGGAAAAGATAATCATTTAAAGATTATGAATATACATAAAATATAATAATATTCAACTACAAACTAGCTATAAACAAGATTTGTAGATACCTTCATCTATATATTTCTGCCAACGCTCCCCAAATTTTTGATATACAGGATTTTCACTTGACTTAACAGCTTCAATTGTCTGATGTAGATCTTTAGACATAACGTCAGACACATACCAGGGGATAGATTTAACCCTGAAATTTAATTGTTTAACATTGCATTTTGAAACAAGGTAATCAGCAAGACAAAGATCACAAAGTATTTCCAAACCACAGTTGTCAGTAACAAGATCTGGAAATGAAAAAACAAACAGGATTATATAAATAAAAAAACAAGGTAAATCAGCAACATTTAAAGAAGGCATCAATATTCTCTATTCTCTATAAAACTAATTTATTTCCAACATCTCTTCTTGACAACAACTAAACCTAACCTGATGCTTGAGGTAAGTGCAAAATACACAATTTTCAGAAAACAATAAAGAACACTTGAGTATTTGTCTAACATGTATGTATATGTTGTATCAAACTATATGAATGGTAACAGAGTTTTGCAGTAATAACCAAGTAGAGCTACCCTCCAAAACTAAAATAATAATGTATAATGTAAGATGTAATAATTAAAAATGAACAAATTAAAATTATACAGATGTAAAGACATGAGAATTTTTAAGAAAATGTGCATCTCAATGATGAAGAAGGAATTCAAAACGTTGATGACTGTATTATGGAAATGTTTCTCGAACAACAAAAACGTTTGTCAAGGAAGGAACATATTGCATGTATAGCGAAACATTGGCAAAGAATTTGACAACACAGTCAAAACTAGAAGAAACATTTGATGAGTGGATTTAATAATGTTATTTCTGTTTGCTAACATACTTTGTTACTGTCACTGTTCATATTGTTACTTGTTTTTCTCATCTCTGATGAAGGCCTAAAAGTTAGCACACAATAAAAAATAATTTATTTAATTAGTGTGACACTTCTTCCCATCCCAAAAGCTTATCCATAGCAACAGAAGATTATATCAGTTAAAAAAAAAAGGTAAATTAAATGAGACAATCGGTTATAGTGTAACTGAGTTCAGTTTTGAACGAGAGAGTGGTACTGCTTGGTTACCACCCTGTTTATAAGTGATTTTTTTTATTTTATTCAATGTAATTAAAATTACTTTCAGTGCATTATACTAATAACAACAATAACACTGGCTCTACAACCCAGTATGGGTCATGCCGCATCAAGGCGTCGCTTCCACTCTTCTCTGTCCTGTGCCAAGGTCCTCCAAGCAGTGGATCTAACAATGCTACTTGCATCCTTCTCGACCTCGTCTGCCCATTTTAATCGTGGCCGTCCACGTTTCCTTTTTCCGTCAACGTACCCAAATGGCAGTCTCTTATGAGTGGCATTGTCCTCCATTCTGGCCACATGTCCAGCCCATCTAAGCCTAGCTATTCATATATACTGAACCACGTCTAGCTCCTGATACATCCGATGTATCTCTGCATAATGCCTGAGTCTAAATTGATCACCAACTCTTACTGCTCCATATATCCTTCTTAATATTTTTCTTTCGAAGAGCAATAAACTATTGGCATCTGCCCTGGACTGAGGCCAGGTTTCCGATCCGTAAGTTAAAACAGGCCTTGTCATTGTCTTGTAAAGTATCACCTTGGCTCTTCATGATATCAGATAACTTCTTAAAATTTTTGGCATCCCAAAATAACATTTATTAGCGTTCAAAATTTTTCTTTGAACTTCTGCTCCAGTTGAGTTATCCGCTTTGACCAAAGAGCCAAGGTAGACAAAACTGTCGACACTTTCAAACTTGTAGGTGCCAAACGTGATAGAGGGAGTTGATTGCCTCAAAAGGCTAGCAAGCATATATTTGGTCTTTGCCTGATTCACTTAAAGACCCATTCGCCATCCAGCTTTCTCCAAAGCAAGAAACGCTTGCTGTAAATCCCTTTGTGTTCTTCCGACTATATCTATGTCATCCGCATAGGCCATTATTTGAATGGACTTAGTCAGAATCGTACCAGTGACTTGTAATCCTGAGTCTCTTATGACATTTTCAAGCGCGAAATTGAATAACAGGCACGAGAGTCCATCCCCTTGTCTCAGACCCCTAGTTGTCCTGAATACTTCAGAAAAGTCAGTATGGATCTTTACCTGGCTTCTCGACTCCCTCATCAGCAATTCCACAAGGCTTATCAATTCTCTGGGGACATTCATTTCTTCCACACCTTGATACAGTTTCCCCCTGAAGATACTGTCATAGGCATTGCTGAAATCCACAAAACGGTGGTGGGTTGTTATATTGTACTATCTGGTCCTTTCCATAAGAATTCTCAGGGCAAATATTTGATCAATACAAGATCTACTATTCGTTAAGCCGCATTGGTACATTCCTATCTCTCTTTGGGCATGAGGGAGTAGTCTTTGGTACCTTGGAGAGGACTTTGTAGGCACATCTAAGGAGTGTTTTGCCACGATAGTTATCACAATGCATCTGGTCTCCTTTCTTGTGAAGAAGGAGGATAACGCCAATGCACCAGTCACGCAGGAGAGTTTTGTTTAACCAAACACTGTGAAGAAGATCTCGGATCACCTTTATCACTTCATTTCCACCAGCCTTCAGAACTTCAGCTGGTATGCCATCACATCCTGGCGCTCGATTGTTCCTAAGCTTCCGAATCACATCCTCGACTTCCTCATCATCTGGTGGGTCAAGAAGCTCACACTCTTTAAAATGAGTTTTTGAATCTGAATCCGAGTCATCTTCCAGGGAAGGGTTTTGAACATTTCCCAGCAAAATTCCAAAGTGTTCAGACCACCTTTCTAGGGCCCCTTTTTTATCGGTGATCAATTTACCATCCTTACCTCTACAAGTATTGGTTCTTGCTTTGAATCCTTTTTTCTGGCTGTTAATTGTCTTGTAAAACGCTCTGGTATTTTCCTGTCTACTTAGAACCTCAATCTCTCTCATTCTTTCTTCTTCCTTCTCCCTCTTTTTTTCTCCTATGCAGGTGTTTCTCCTCTAATCTTAACACTCTGTAGTCAGAAACAGCCTGACGAGTCCTATGCATATTGATCATTTCCTTGTAGGCCCTGTTTTTCCTCTCTATGGCTTCATGACACTCTTGATCAAACCATTCAGACCTCTATGGTGGCCCTTCCAAGCCTAACACTTCTTCGGCGACTTTTTTAATTGTCCTTACACTGGGCCCATGTTTCGTCAATTTCGTTCTCCTCAAACCCACGTTCTAAAGCTACATCCAGCCTTTGTACGAACCGTGTTTAATACTCTAGCTCCTGCAGCTTCCGAGTATTTATTTTCTGTGAACATTACTTATTTTGACATGTATGCGTGCTATTACCAGGCAATAATCACTGTCTACGTTTGCTCCTCTGTCACATTCTGACCGTCGTTAGAGTAGAACATTGTCTTTTACTTATAAAAATGTGATCAATTTGGTTTTTGGAATGGTTGTCCGGAGAAGCCCATGTTGCCTTATGGATATCTTTCCTACGGATACGGTGGTTAATAGCTTTAAAGTCGATTACTATTTGTCGCATCTTGTCACCAACAACAAAGGCTGTACCAAAATTATTTTGATCTTTGTGGCAACTATAAGTGGTGTGACATTTCTTCTCCAATATGCCAGATCCTGTCCATCTCATCCCTTGAATTACTGTGATATCTATCTTATATTTAGATAGCTCATTCAATAGAACCTTCAGTGATCCTGGCCTGTAGCCAATTTTAAATCCTTGAGTGCGCCGGGTTGATACCTTGAAGACTGTCCAGATCTGAGGCTAATTCCTTGATGATTATACTAATACAACAAGTATATAAAATGAAGAGTACATATTGGCATGAATAATTAGGAGATTAGAGCGTTTGTCTAGTAAATGTTGAAGTAGCCTGAAACGGCGAGCTGTTTCTTGTCGTTTCAGTCTAGTATGAGGATTCCAGGTTAAGCATTTGTCAAGGTGTAGTCCTCAGTACCGGACCTGTTCTACAGGAATCAGTGGGATATTATTAACCCATTCGAGACCGATTGCACACCATGTGTGCAATAACAATAATGTGGAATTATCAATTATTCTGAGTAAACTAGTTGCCGAAATAAGATTTTTCTTGAACTAATGAAATCTGTAAAGTACAGGAAAACAAAATTTGGCATTGGTTTTTCATTATTCAACTTATTTTTTTTTAAACCTTTTAATACTTTCAAAAAAATTTCTTTGCATTATATTCTGTTCTTTATTATTGAAAGCAAAATAATGATTCTATTTTATCTAACTATTTTTGAAATAAATGTTTATAAACATATTTTTAATGATGTATTTTCATTTTACATTGCATGGTGTTCAATCCCCTCCTCGCAATAAAACTTTTCCGAGGAGCAAGCTGCACACCCGGTGTGCAATGATCTTATTTATGTGAATTCACTTACGAAGTGGGGGATTTCCATAGTAAACATGTTTTTAAAAATTAAAAATGAGCAATAAAAAGAAAAAAAATTTCGCTCCTGGGGACCGTGTGCGAAAAAAATCGTCGTCTCAAAGAGGTTAAACGATACAGAAGTACAGGAAGTTGTTGGTTTACGATGGAGGTATAAGTGATTTAAGCTTGTTAATTAATTTTACGGGAGGCACTTTGGATATTCCATCTTTTATCCCTCCAAATAAGGGAAGAATAAGGGTGTCCATTGCATCCAATCAGAAAAAAAAAATGGATATAGTAGAAAAGCCCCGAAAAAAGAAGAAGAAATATATAAGAGTGTGCGTGTTAAGAATTTTTCAAATATAATGCTACATCCAAGATTCCAATAAAACAGGTAAAGGCAGAATAACGTTTCGTTCAATTCAGGAATTAGGTAAATAACAAATTAAAGGAAATTTATAGCTTTTGCTACAAAATTTCTAAAAAATGGATATAGCACCTTCAGGAGTCCATTGTCTCAATTGTATCAGAAAAATCAATAGGTAACTAAATAAAATTTGACTAAGAACAAATATCAACCTTTTACATTGGCTTAGAATAGGTTAATAGTCTGGCTTTTCTGCTTTAGTTGGATTTATACTAGGACATTAAAAAAATAATTTGATTTAATAAAAACAATCAAAAGCATATGGAATACAAAATTTATAATTTTAAAAAAATGAAGGCCAGTAACTTTGTATATTTAAAAAGTAATAATATTTTTATGAATTAATATATTACCTACAATTTGACAACTATTATTAACCAGAAGACATGATACCCGTTCCAGTTCATTTACTAGAATATTGTTATCCCAATGTTTAACTTGATGCA
Source organism: Troilus luridus (assembly GCA_964056705.1). Lineage (NCBI taxonomy): Eukaryota > Metazoa > Arthropoda > Insecta > Hemiptera > Pentatomidae > Troilus > Troilus luridus. The sequence continues at coordinate 91,350,175 of OZ057412.1, read as the reverse complement.
GTAAGTCGTTTTTAACTTCAGTGGTTCCTCCAGATAATGATAAATCTAGTCTGTTTGCCCAAAGGGAACACTAAATAGACAAAGTAAGAACAAAAATGATTAATTTGTTAAATAATGACATGGATGAATGGATGATCTATGAATATGGTCGTTTAGAATTTAAGAAAACATGATGGTGCTTTAACATTAAAAAATACTATAAAATAATATAAGAACTTCCTGGATTAATGAATAAGTGTGTAGCACTTAGTCTATTTCCAGTATCATATTTAAACCAAACCGAATTCAACATAAAGAGATTATGAGGACAAAGGATGGAGGGTGATATTAGAGACATCAGATTTTAGAAATCTCTATAAACTTTCATCAAATGATACATAAGCTCCATAGTTTAATTGTAAATAAATTTTCAATTAAAAAAAAAAATAACAAAACTAAAACATAGTGAAGAAAATAGTTGGGGGTGCAGTCAAATAAGACACTAAATAAGTGGTTACTTATTTTAATTACGTGCCGACGTTTCGACCCACTTTGTGGGTCATCTTCAGGGCTAAGAAAGAAAAACAGACAAAATAACAGAACTATAAAAATACATTGCAGACTAAGTATATGATAAATGAGAAAAATATATATGTAGAGAGGTAGAAATTTAGAACAAAAGTGAGGGATATATATGAATAAAAAATTACAGAGAAAATGTACACAACGGTGGTGATGCCAAAAAGATTTTTTTACAAAGATAAAGGAAGGAAGTAAACAGAAAGTATTTAAAAAGAAAAAATATATAAACATCAGATAATAGACTCCTGGGGAGTTTACATAAGTAAAATGAAAGAAGGTATAGCCAAAATGATATTAAAGAGTAAATAAAGGAAAAATAACAGTAGCAAGTCAAGATATAAATATAGAGTATAACAGTTTTGAAATGCATACATATAGTATGGAGTGGTATAAAAGTATGACATAAATATACAAGGAACGTATAGAAATATAAGTAACAATATGGTATGAGCATGGAAATAGAATGACATATGATGAAAAAGTGATGTTAAATGCTAATGAAATCTCAAATAATAATAACATATGATGGATGCCAAAAAGCTAATATGAGAAAAAGGTGTGTAAAATTGGAGAAGGAAAAGGGTGAGGAGAAGATATGAGTAATAAAAATGGGCATACCTGACCAGCGGGAGGCTGACGCAAGAATGACACGAGGTCTAACCGACAAAAAAATACGTTATGAAGGTATTGCCAGCGATATCTGACGGCCAAAAATATGACTAATTTTTATTTTTATTTTTTAATTGTATATTAATACTAATTTTTATTGTCTATTTTAAAGAAATATTGACTATTTTATTATATCTAAATGGGTATCATGACTATTTTATAGAGGGCCACGAAAAATAATGACTAAATAAATGGGAAAAGGTAAGGTGATAAAACAGTAGGATTTGATGTCAAGAGGTCAAAATAAGTATAATAGGAAAGAGACTATAGTAGTAACAGAATGACAATGTGAAGGAATAACAAGGTAAACTGATTCAAGGTTTATTTAGTAAATTGAAAATTTGTGAGTAGAAAGAGGATAAGTTGTTTGAATCGATCTTGAGGTTAACAGTGGAGGAATCTAAATTTATGTGGATAGTTTCAGAGAGTATGCGTTTATCATGGTTGGGAACAGAAGCTAGGATGGATGTATTATCAAAGTCAAAATTGTGTTTAAGGGATAAGGCGTGTTCGGATACCATATTGTTACTTATATTTCTATACGTTCCTTGTATATTTATGTCATACTTTTATACCACTCCATACTATATGTATGCATTTCAAAACTGTTATACTCTATATTTATATCTTGACTTGCTACTGTTATTTTTCCTTTATTTACTCTTTAATATCATTTTGGCTATACCTTCTTTCATTTTACTTATGTAAACTCCCCAGGAGTCTATTATCTGATGTTTATATATTTTTTCTTTTTAAATACTTTCTGTTTACTTCCTTCCTTTATCTTTGTAAAAAAATCTTTTTGGCATCACTACCGTTGTGTACATTTTCACTGTAATTTTTTATTCATATATATCCCTCACTTTTGTTCTAAATTTCTACCTCTCTACATATATATTTTTCTCATTTATCATATACTTAGTCTGCAATGTATTTTTATAGTTCTGTTATTTTGTCTGTTTTTCTTTCTTAGCCCTGAAGATGACCCACAAAGTGGGTCGAAACGTCGGCACGTAATTAAAATAAGTAACCACTTATTTAGTGTCTTATTTGACTGCACCCCCAACTATTTTCTTCCTTACATCTATCATCCAGTCAACCATCCCTCGCTTCTCATAAAACATAGTGAGCGTAACTGTCAAAAGGCAACTATACAGATGGGTTTCTGAAAAAGATTGGTGCGCATCAAATATGAGGATGATGCGTGAATAAAGGACATCAGCTTGAAATTGCTCCTAAAATATGTTTAGGAAAATAAAAAAATTAGGACAAAATTGATATGAGTAAATATACAAAATAGTACATCCATTATTATGTATATTGGATCAATCACTCAGAAAAATTATGAAGAGAAAGACTTCTCTCGTGATATTCGAATATCTGCTGCCTTATAAACCTTATTTTATGAAAGTCAACAAGTGAACAAAGCATCAAATCAGATCAAATCAGAACAAATCAGAGCATCTAACCCTACTATAAAATAAACAGATAGAAGAATAAGATCCAGCTAAGTTTGACATTAGCTCCTTTGTACTGTAGTCATAGAATTTTCGCTATCTATCATCACTATATTTAATTGGTAAACAACATAACCAAGATCAACTAAATAAAAACACAAACTCTGAATAAAGTAAAACTAAAAAATAACTTAACTAATCTTCATAAAGTAAAAAAGAAAAATAGTAAAGTTCTCACAAAAAGTATGCACATGAACAAATATAGTGTGGATGGAAGAGTATTAAACATGAACAAATATTTTCATTCATTTAGTACAGTGTCATCTCCATCTATTTATGATATCATAGATTTTAGGAGATGCTCACAGGTTTGTTTATGGTGCAAAGTGTAAATGGCAAAGTTAATGTTACATAATTTATACCATAATTGATATTCTAAACAACAACCTTCAATAACATTTTAAGTTCCTCTAGTATCTGGAGCTGTGATGTTGAAGTATTAAAAAGACCTTCTTCCTCCATGTGACTCATAACAAGCTCTACAGCTGGCAGTGAATCGGTTAGTAAAGTCGACTTCTGATAACAGAAAGGATCCATTAAATTGAGACAGCTCCTAAAGACAAATCAAAACTAAATTATAATTATTACTGTTACTATTATAATAATTATTATGGTAAACCAAATAGTAATAAGGTTGAAAATTGTCAGGGTTTACGAATTTAAAAAAATTACTTTCAATGTAACGCAACAATAGTCAAGAAAATTCTAACATTTATATTTGAGCGAGCATAAGGTGTAAAGTTCTTAATAGTAAAACATTCACATCACATTTTGATACACCCAAAAAATTATCAATGATTGAATTACAAGCAGTTTATTTTTATTAAATTTATTGAGGCCCAATGAGACTCTCAATGACTAAGTGATATTTATCAGGTGAAAATGTATTTGCAAAATGAAGAACCAAACTTTGATAATTTTGCAGTTTTGTATTTGATGGCTTCTTGAATGCCCTAGATTTACATTTAACTGTTTTAAAGCACATCACTAGTGATGTTTCATTATATTCAACAAGTAGTTGAACATACCTTCACCCCACAACAGAGATATAAAAAAACATAACAAGGAGGATAGATTTAAAGGGTTAAAAAAATTAGGCCTTTCATAGATCTAGTAGAAATACCTTTTGTAGGATAAAAATCTTATTTTTTATCTTTATTTTTAATCAGTTTTTTTTTTCCATGACATTTTGGTCCAAAAACTCAACACACTTCAAACAAGCCTAATTGTAATTTTTTCAATTATACAGCTTATTGCTTTGAAGTTGTTGCGATTCAAAACCTTTAAATAAGTATAATTTTTAAAATCATCTTGTGTCTACTGAAAATTTAAAACTCAATGATTCATTGTAAATTCTGTAATTTTTGGTTAAATAAAATTAAAATTTATACAAAGCTTTCTAAAACTAAAATCTTACAATTATAATAATATAAATTCATACTTTTCAGCAGACTAATGATGCTAGAAATATATTTTTAATACTAGGCACCAGCAATTAATATGATAAAAAGCCAAACAAATTTAACAACTAATCTTAAATAAAATTAAGGAAAAAATCAAAGTAACCAAAATTAAAATTGTTGTACTTGAGCAGTTTTTTTTACTTAAAAAAATTTACAGATTTAATTATAATTTTTTTTTCCATTCAATATTTTATATATATTTTATGCAACTATTAACATCTAAAAAAGCAAAGTCCTTTAAGTTAGAATAACTCAAGATGTTCAGATTGTTTTTAGTGAAGCAGGGACATAATTCACGTACATTCAAATTCAATACAATAAATTCATAACAAATATTTAAGCCCAAGGACCAAGGGAGTTAAATGAGTAAGCAGTAGTTGTAGTTTGTTTACATTTAATATAAAATATCATTTACTATAATTATTATAAAACTATATAATAAGTAAATAAGACATTGAAGTATGTTATTACTATGGTTTATGGATAAGGTTGGCCATGGAGGAGGTATAAACATATAAATAAACAAATAAATTCAACATACTTAGTAGCGAATATCTCCCGTATTTTCCTATACAAGTAACATTCTGCCAAAAGCCAAACAGCTTCATAGTAATTTAATTTACTTCCTTTTTTAACTAGTTCTTCCAAATGTGTATTCCATAGATGAGTGTCAGGTTCAGTCGAAAAGAACTTCTCAAATGATTTACCAGTCTGTACATGATTCTTCAACTGTGAAATTTCTCCAATGGCTGACTTTAATTCTTCTTCAGCACCCTCAAAGTTAAAATAATATTAAAAAAAATAATCATTAAAACTTATTTTAATAAGATTTAACATTAAGAAATTTTAAATTTTGGACAGGAGGAAATACATATGTTTTACAGATAACATTTCCGTTACATATATATTTTTTTTTTTTAAAAACATTAATGTAAGTTAGTGATATTAATTAACTAAGTGAGGTAAAGCTGTAACTAATATTAAACATAAAGGACCATGAGAAAAAAAAATTTGAACACTACTAATTTCTCAATTACAGACATCAAAAGTGCAATTCTCCAATACTTAATATTAGACTATCTACAATTCAAAAAAAGTTATAACTTTAGAGAAAGTTTACAAGATAATAAAGAATGTCACCACCATATTCCAATTCTTAAAAAAGACAAACTATAACAGTAGGATATAAAACTAATATTTAGACATAAAGACCCTTGGAGGCAGAGACAAGACAGAAAAAAAAGTAAAAATACTGCATTTCTTTCTCATAACTTAAAATAACTTACTTACCAATTTGAAGACAACATGAATTAAATTGATTAAAATAAAAGAGAGGCTTTAGAACTTGAATAAAACATAAACAAGTTAAATTAAGTACTGACAAAAATAGAGGAATATTAAAAATGATTGGTGGGTGCACTATACTAGCATTACAGAAATGAGTTATTTATTTTATTGTTCCAACATTTTGGCCCAGTTTTAGGACATCATCAGGACTGAGAATAAAATAAAACACAATAACAATATCAACAGTGCTGTACCAAAGAAAATACATAAGTTTATATAGACAGGAATGAAATAATAAAAGGTTATATTATAAAATAAGTGATGAGAAATAAAAAAATTACAAGAGTGAACTGAAATTTATGAAGATAATAAAACATAGTAAAAGTACATGAAAAATGATTTTATCACAAAATATAATGATTGTCATGTTATATGTCAAATCAGTGAACATTTCCCGCCAATGTTCTGAATATATGAACTTATGGACGCCCATACCTTTAGTAAAAAAAAATGATTGAATATAAAAATGAATATAAATTTATCCATAATATTCCGTTTTACATCACTCTAATCTAATGATAAAAAGGAGTTCTCATGTGTTTCAATTACTAATATTATTCCCAATTGTCTCCTTCACCCTCCTTCCATTCCTTTAAATTTCTCTCCCCAATTTTTTAAAGATCTTTCCTTTACCAGTTCTTTCCAAAATTTTCACAACGATATAATTAGCCCAAAAGCAGACAAAGGAAACCAAACAGTTGTAATGGACCTATCCAAATATAATGGCAAATAACTTCACATTTATCAGGCTGACCCTACCTCTACTCTCCAAACCATCATCTTAAAAGTTTTAAATTAAAAATTGATTCTTTATCCTATCAACAGACTCCTTATTACCTATAATTTTTTAGCTCCCCGTTTTTATGGACTACCCAAAATTCAAAAACCCGTTACCTCCTCCACCATAGTACAGCCGCAAGTTCTTAACCACATTAATCTATATGATCCACTATTATCCCTCACCATTCCTGACCGCTATGAACTTGTCTTAAGAGAGAAGATAAATGTTAAATATAGGTAAATAATGAAACAAAAACGAGTGGTAATAATAGAAAAATAAACAGGTTATGACAACTGACTTTGACTGATAATTGACTGATACCCACAATGGCCAATGCTCAGACAATGGATATTATGTCAAAATTATAATGTACAATCATAACAAAAATGCATCATTCATTATTACTATAATTATTATGATAAAATAAACATCTCCAAACATTTAATAAAATATTTACATTAGTAAGCAAAAATATATTAAAGTAACACATACCTCTCCATAATTTATTACAATGTTTTGTTTTTCTCTGTAAAGATGATCCACTAGTTTAGACAAAATCACTGGAACTCTATCTTTCATCGACGGATACGCAAAGCTCCTATTGCATTAAAAACTTATTAACAAGAAAATGTTTAGTTAATAGAGGAAGATTCTAAAACAGAGAGTCTTAATTTTATAAAACATAATTTGTTTTATGAATTTCATCAGGAAAAAAATAATTCACATTACAAAAAAAAAGCCTTTATGCCATTGCATTAAACTATTTGGTAATTACACATCAATGGGACAAACCATACAAAAGATTCTAGAAATGGCTAAATGCTGACCATTATTAATAATGATTTGAGTGACTTAAGGTCTTAAATTAATGATACTTTAAATTATTTTAATACAGTAGTGTTAAAATAATTTTAAAAAATAGTAAATAATTGCAATATCATGTATGATTTTAAAATACAATTTGTAATAAGGCACTATGCTACATAAGAATGCAATGTGTTAGTAATCAGATATGGATGGGGAGGGAGGCGATCATAATTTCTCATTGAGGGGTTTTCACTTAATAGAATCTACACTCTTGCTTTGGTTTCCAGCAAGGCAACACATCACTCTCACTGGCCTGGATGATGTTGACCATGATGCAATATATTTTGTTATTCAAAGTGCATAACTACAAAACTGAATCAGCACTTTTCCCTATCCTCAACATTGTTTATACACCACCTAGTCGAACAGAGACTATATCAAACTCAGGACAGTAAAGGTGGTGAAAATTTCAAAAAACCTAAAAAAAGCCTCGACAGTTTTGTATTTAGTTCAGTAAAAACAAAATGAACCCAAATATATTCTTTTGATAACAGACACACGAGTTTGTGCTTCTAAACTTTAGAAGGGTCAACAAAATCAATGGATTCTTTTCATTATAATTAATGTCTAGATTAGTTGGTAACACTAAGGATAGATTGTTTTATTTTATCATTCATTTTTCAATGTCACATGACTAAATTGAAATACAACAATAATATTCCATTACGTAAAGTATCCGTTGCTTAGAATTTTTTACATTGTTTTTCTCATTTTCATATATATGTATCATAGAACTTTGTAATATTAGGGCAGTGATTTGTTAACAAATTGAAATATAGTAACAGGGTTTATTGGTACATATGATTGGTACATATTAGCATGAAAGACAAGTAGAGATACTACCCAGTGGCAGTACTCAGATAACAAGTTCAACTTAGAAGGTCACGAGGCCATCTTCTCTTCAGACGCCTCAGAGGTTATCAGGAATTGAAGAGGTTGCTAGGTTTGAAACTAGTGGGTTTGAGTAGAAATAAAGTTTGTCATGAAAAGATTGATATAGGATTTGAGACTTGTAAAAGTAGTTAAAAAGAGTATATTCTTCGTTATATAAGTGCCTAAATGCTCCAGTGGACTCATCCTTTTGTCGGAATGACCATCCTATCCTAATACCTTATTTTCAAAGACCTTGATACATTAATCGTACAAAGCTACTGGCCAAGTTTCAAACCTATATAGAACAGTTGAAAGGATAATTTTTTCATAGATTCTAATTCTTAAATTTCCGTTCAAAAGTCTACATGATCTACATTAAATTAAGAACGGAAAATACAAGATTTTCCTGCCTTTATTTCATCTTGAATTTCGTTTTTATAATGAGGGAGAGAAGATTGAATTAACAGCTGGAAATAGTCATGACAGAACGGAGCTGATAGCAACCAAGGAGGATATTCCACATCCTGTGTACAAGGTATGTGAACCCCTCTAAGCTCAAAAACAATAAAGCTCCAAGAGACGATGGCATATCTCGTGAATCGCTCAAGGAAGCAGGAGATGAATGGTCTAACTATAGAGGGTATCTCTGTTAAACAAGGCATATAAGGTTCTATCAAAAATTCTCTTTGCAAGTATCATACCCTATGTTAAAAGTAGTATGGGGAAGTGTCAATGTAGATTCATAAGGGGCAAATATACCAGTGACCATATACTTCAAATGAGGCAAATAATGGAGAAGGTGATTGAGCATAAAATGGAAATTCGTCATTTATTCGTTGAATTTAAGTTAGCTTATGATAAGGTGAATAGATAAAACATTGTCTATTGCTATGGAAAAACTTCTCATACCTAAAAAGCTGATTCATCTCGTTGATGTATCCATGAATAATACATGGTGCTGTATCAAAATTAATTCAGAGTTATCAGAGCCATTAGTAACTAAGAATGGTTACTACTGTCAAGCCTGTTATTTAATGTGGCATTGGGGAAAGTCATCAGAGACTCTGGTGTGGATGTGAGTGGTCACATCTTTTACAAAAGCAGTCAAATTCTCGATTTAGTTGATGATATCAACATAGAACTTGACTCTATGTTAATTGAAGGAAACTTTCAGAAAAATTGAGAAAGTTGCCCATAAGGCTTATTATAAATGCTCCCAAAAGTAAGTATTTGCCAATAAATGCATACAGGGATAGTTCCTCCTCCTTAGTTATAGATAATTACACCTTTGAAAGTGTAGAAGGATTTGTTTGCTTGGGTTGCTAAATAAACAATTGTCATAATGTGGACCAAGATATTGGTAGAAAAATATTAGCTGCTTTTGTGGCTTGCAAAAATGATTTAAATCCAAACTGATTGAAACAAATACAAAGGTGCTAATTTATAAGAGCCGTGTTGACCTACACTTCTGAGGAAGAAAGATGAGCACGTAAGAGTTTTTGAAAGGAAGATCCACAGAAAAATTTACAGTGAAGCTAGGGATTAGGGGAATGGACAATTCTATAAAGAAATTTCTAAAAATAAACTGATAACAATGGGCTAGGCTTATACGGAGGATGCATGAAAGTGAGATGCTAAGATGACTCCTGCTTGTACTAGCCCCTTGATTTACGCAAGATTGGAAGGCCAAAAACTAGATCGATGGATATTTGAGCCTAATTGGAAGGTAAGGTCACGAGATAGGGAATGTGGAAGAATCACTTGAAAGAGATCAAGGCTCAGGATGGGCTGTAGTGTTTAAGAAAGTAAGTAAGTAAAGTTATTTCAATAAGTAACCTTTCCTTTGACATCAGATATTTCACATGAAGCAAACCAATCCATTCTGCTCACCTTTGTAACAATCTTCTCACATATACTTATTATAATGTTTTTTTTTATTTCATTTTAAAAATTGTAACATCTTCAACAGTTTCAATACAGGTCCATAAATAAATATCTTTTTCAGATGGTACTTTCTACTTATAATTTTGTTCATTAGTTGTTCTTCAAAAGGAAAGCTTCCGAACTGAATAATGAATAACATTCAGAAATATACTATATTAATGTTTGATTGAGAGGCAAGTATCCACTGTTTGTAAATTGAGAAACTTCAAGAAAGGCTTAATTTTTTGGCCCGGAAACTCAAACAAGTGAATTGTTTTCAAAAATTTCTTAGATGTTTATGTGGCTTTTTAGAGACATAAATAACAAAATGGAATTCAAATTATTATTATTTTTTTTTTAGGAAAAGCTATAATTTATAAATTTCTTAGTATGACACTAAGGAAGATGTTGGATGTCAAGATGTTAGAGTGACGGCAATGAGAATTGATAGATGCATTTAGTTTTTTAACTAGCGTACCCTAAGTCAGGAATGTATTAAAAAACAAAAGATACTTTCAAAGTAGGTGTGACAAAGTGACAAGTAGGTGGCAAAAAGTGGAATTTTCCCCTACACCCCTCCATAAAAAAAATAACTAATGTTTAAAGGAATGAGTGCAGTGCAATACAGAAACTCATCAACAAACTCTCCATTGACAAGTACAATTTATCTTCAGAGCTAACCAATGGTTGTTGGTAGGTAGAGGAAAAAATATTTGCTTCTTTTAGACTGAGTTGGCTGTGCAATTGTTCAGGATGTATTAAATTTCCTCTTAATACTTTTAATTTTAATGAGTGATCAGTACTAGTTTGTTATATACCCTACCAAAATATTTCATTTATAAAATATAATAATGTAAATAAAAAATAAGTAAAAAAATAAATTAAAAAAAAAATCAAAACTAGTCTAGTTATTTCCATTAAAAAGGACTATTCTTATAAAGCTTAATGGGTTATTTTTCTTATAGTGCTCTATTCATTTATATAAATTTACTGGCGAGATGAATCTGCTAGATAACAAACATAACAGATGTCTCTTTTTGTATCCCATTTTATTGATATCCACATTTTCTCTCCTGATTGAATAAGGACCCCAGTATCTCGACCCACAAAATTATGTTTATGATTTGCCTATAAATGACTATTAAATCTCTTTGATTAAATGATCGTCCATGAATATGAGCCAAACAAACGGATTGGTATCTGTTCTGCAGGTTGTCGCTTCGAGTTGAGTTACAAGTTTTAACTGGGGTTTTTTTTTTCATGGAACGGCCATAGAGACCACGTGAATATCATCATTTTCATTTCTTTTCATACCCCTTCTCTCCTTCCTTCTTTCTTCCCAACTTTTCTTCATTCCTTCCTTCTTTCCTCAGTCCACACTATTCCTTTTCTCGCATCTCTCTTTCCCACAAGTGCCTTAATTTCTTTTAGTCTTTTCCCATAGTCATCCCTATCAAAACAGTATTGTTCTGTTATTTTCAGTTTCTCAGTTTCTTCCTTCATCTGTTTGATGTACCCCCTAGCACTCTTGTATCCTCTCATTTTATAGAAGAATTTCTCTATTTAATCTCTTTGGGTGCATCCTCACCACATGTCCGTAGAACCTTAATATTCTTATTCTTATGTCCGTTTCCAAATCATTTATTTCTTTGCATATTTTTTAAACTGTTCATTTGTTTCATTTTTTTTTTATGGGAGGGAGCGGAGTGGCTCAGTGGTAAAGCACTGAGTTGCCATGTCAAAAATCCTGGTTCAAATCCTGCTGGAGGCAAGACTTTTATTTAGTCTGTTATCAGCCGGAGATGGATCACATAGGATCTGGGACCCTCCTAAGGCTCACCCAGCCTCTTTAAAGTGGGTACCCAAAATAAAAGGGAAAATCTGGGGATTGAGCGTGATTTAGGACAAATCACCTCCCTGCATAACCGCTGTCCATGAAACAATACTGTCTCTACCATGTACGAAACCCCAGACCCTTCACGGGTTGTAGTGGTACAAGGTTTTTATTTATTTTATTATTTTCCAAAAATACAACTTATTGTGAGCTTTGGTGTGGAAAAGAGAATGTAATTATGGGTAATGAGTAGATTTCTGTGATAATTTCATCAAGAAAGAAAAGTTTCAACAAACATTTTTAAATATAGATAATATTTGTTTGTTAAAACGTAAAAGTATATAAACAATATACACATATACAAAGTGTATACATTACACTGGAAAATATTAAAATGGAAACAAATGCAAAGTTAAAACTTGTGACATACCTTAAAGTGACAACCTGCGAAATAGTTACCAATGGATTTATTAAATATGAATGTAATAATTTCCTTTACTTGTAGGGCATATGAAAAAAAATACTGAGAGATTTTATCCCAACTTCAGTTGGTAGTGTTATTGATAATCAGAGGTTTTAAGACACAATTTACAGAGGTTTTAAGAGTTTTAATTAAACAATTTTTTAAAGAAAACAGTAATTGTTAAAGTGATTTCGTGAAGATTAATAAGAGAGTTTAATTATTATTTAAAAAATGATGGAATGCTATTGTTTTACTACAGTTAAACTTTTTTCCTAGGATCACCAACATGCATACCTTATGGTTTTGATAAGTCAAAGAGGGTTTTATGTATTCAATTATTTGATTGATACCTTTTGTACTTAGCAGACAAACTTTCATTTCTAGGAGTTGGTAAATCCAAAACGATGTTCATCAAAGTTTCGGATTTTCCCTGAAAAGAATCAATACCAGACATATATACTATTGGATGAAAAGGTGAAATAAAAAAAAAACTACAAATTCATGTAATTGTAGGCATTACATAAGGAAAAAAATGTATGATACCATTAATAATAAAAACTATCTAAAATCTGATAATTGATAATATTATCATTTTAACATAGAGGTTATAGAACTTGCAGGTTCTCGAAGTTGTGTGTTGACATAACTACATTCTAATTAAAATATACATTTATGAATTTGATTACAAATTACTTATCGGCTTAAATTTATTCATTCATATTATTTTAATTTATCTAACCTCAGAAGATTTGAATTTTGTAAAATACATATGAAGAAAAGTATTACAGCATAGAAAAGGGATGGTCCGTAATTGTTTTTTTACATCCTTGACAGATTTCTGGATCAAATAATCACTTTTTCCTAATACGTGTAAAATTTGTTTTGATATCATTCTATAGTTCAATTAGCACGTTAAAAAAAAACACGAAAAAAGTACATACAATTAAAGTAGATGCCTACAATACCATTATTTTATTGACATTAATGCAATTTACATTTTACTTATTGATAGTGTTTATTAATTATTAAATCGATTTCATTAAAAAATTAAGCAAGATTATTACACAATAACATGATAATCAATTTTTCCAAAATTAACCTAAGTACTTGACCAAGGAAAAATATTCTAACCCCGTTCAAATTTGAAATTTTTGTCATAGAAACGAAATATCGAAAAAAAAGTTGAATGCTCTACTGAATGGGCACGCAACGGATTTGGAAGTTGAAACTGTCATTCCAGTTTATAGTTCCCAATTCCTTAAACCTCATACTGATTCGTCTAATAACTCCACACACCTATTAATATCTCTCTGAGAAGTATAAACACATATGTCATCGGTATGTCAAATTGTAAGATAGAAACCTCTTGAGGTAGGTATTTTCTTATATCGGCTGAAAATATTGCGAAAAGTAAACTACTCAGCATGCCTCCCTGAGGTAAACCCACTTGGGCTATTCTGCTCATGACTATTATTTGATATTTTTAATGATATTCTTCTATCGCTGATCAAATTTGTTATTGTTTCAACACATTTAATGGGGAAATCCATGTCTTTCATTTTATAATGTAGTATATGTAACGCAACAGTGTCATATGCTTTAGCAATGTCTAAAAATAAAGCGACTGTTTTTTGTCCTGACGCGAGTGCCGTGTGTATGTCCGTATTTAATTCAAGAAGACAATCCATTGTTGATTTACCTTTGCGAAAACCAAACTGATAATTTGGTAATTTACTTTGGGATTCTAACCACCATTCCATTCGGTGCTTTATCATCCTTTCAAATGTTTTTAGTATACATAAGCTTAAGGAGATTGGTCTACATGCTTAAGCTTTATTTGGATCTTTATCTGGTTTCAAAATTGGAATGATACAGAACTCCTTCCATGAAGTCTAGTCCCTAGATTTGTTTGTTTGGATCTTTATCTGGTTTCCCCACCTATCTAGGGCTAAATCGATTTCCCCTTCTATCGTACAGGGCCCACTCAAAGTGACCACTTTACATTGACATGGCCTAATGTCTGGCTGACTCTTACCCTTAAACAATAACTTTAACTTGTCCTTACCCACTAGTGTACAAGAACTCCCTGTGTCCACTAAACACCTCCACCCCCTGTAAAACTCAATAACAGGCAACCTGTCACCCTTCTTTACCGCACTATTCACAAAAAAAAGGTTGCCCCTCCGCTTACACCATCCTCATTCCCTTCTTACCTGCTCGGCACGCCTCCCTGTGCTCCGTTGAGATGGAGGAAATTGATGACATTGTCAACAACAAGTCCCGGCAGGTCATCTGGAAAACAAGGACTACGGGGCTTGTGAAAATGGAGTTTTCCAAGTATGACAAACGTTCCGTCATCACTATTTGGTCACAACCTGGAGTTCGGGAAGAGCAAATGTGTCGTGTGCTGAAGGATGCCTCTAAGGCGGGAGCGACCCATTACCTGTATGTTGGCAATGCGACGGTGTGGGATAAGATACGCAACTTATGGCGCCTCGAGAAAATAGGGATCGATAGGATGTTCATCCGATGCCGGTCGATGGTGGAGACCATTCGGGATCAGGACCAACAAAAGGAGGTAACCACGGGTTATCATCAAGGCAAGACGAACCACAGGGGTATCAATGAGACGTTGGCAGCTTTAAAGAGAAAGTATTACTGGGTAGGGATGCGGAAGACGGTAGAAGAGATAATAAGGGATTGTCACATCTGCCATACGGCCAAATATGACCGCCACCCTCCCGTAGGATTACAAACTGAGACGCGGACACCCACGGTACCCCTGACAGAGCTTCAAATAGACACCTTTACGTGGAGAGGTTTTAAATGGGTAACAATATTAGATACGTTTAGCAAAGCGGCCATGGCCCACCCAGTAAAAGAAAAGTCGGCGGCGGCGGTGAATGACGCTCTACAGACGTGGTACCAGTGTTATGGGGTGCCAAACACGATCTCCTCGGATGGGGGCAGAGAGTTCGATAACGCGCTCTTGCGACAGGAGATGAAAAGGTTGGGAATCGAGTGGCATTGGAACACGCCCGGACATCCGAAAAGTAGGGGAGGGGTTGAACGTCTCCATAATACGTTGGGGGAACACCTCCGAGTATTTCATGCGGATAAAGGGTTAGAAGCGAACGAGGCGATGCCCCGAGCAATAGCGGCATATAACCATTCCATACATATGGGCACCGGGTTTTCCCCTTTCGAAGCTCTTTTCGGGTTACGCGCACGAAGGAGAAACGAGGAGGAGACGGTGGTGGACGAGGGCATGGCCGAGCAATTAAATGCAAACAGAGTAGAGCTCGAGAGACATTGGGGCAAAGCACACGGACGAATGGCCGCAGAGAAGAGTAGGAGAGTGGCGCGTGAGAACGAGGGAGTAAGAGATGTCATGGGTACGATTAAAATAGGTACTATTGTTTATAGAAAGATCTTGTCGAATCGTGCGAAGGAGGTCCTCAGGTATGAGGGTCCATTCAAAGTGATTACGATTAGGGAGCACAATCTTGTCACTATTCAGAGTCTGGTTGAGCCCAGGAAACGGAGAACCGTTCATATTGAACAACTTAAGGTTCCGGCAGGGGAGGGCCGATCATAAAATTGTATTTATTTCAGTTTATTATTGGATATTTTTTTTTTCTCTGTTTCTATGTAGTTTTAGGAATTTAGCGATATATAGAAGTATATAATTTTTTTTTTATGTTTTGTATGTTTTGTTTTTGGTAGAGTTTCCTTGTCATTGTAAATAAAGTTTAGGTATAAGCCTTATATTGTATATATCCAGTGAGGCTATAGAGTAAGATAGTATTAAGTTTACGAAGATGTTCGTAAACTGGCAGGGGGGAGTTAAGATGGGACTAAGAGCTGTATATCCACTAATACCAAATTCTTATAAACAAACATTCTAAGTACTATATATAGAGAATTATAAGAGGAATAAAGTCAGTGTTTAACCAGCCTTCAAGTGTGTTATTTGTCCCTTAACCTTCTTTTTTTTATGCTTTGGAGTGGTGAAGTCTTTAAGTTATATATATATATATATATATATATATATATATATATATATATATAAGTTAAGATGAGACTAATAGCTGTATATCCACTAATACCAAACTATTATAAACAAACATTGTAAATACTATATATAGAGAGTTATAAGACGAATAAAGTTAGTGTTTAACCAGCCTTCAAGTGTGTTATTTGTCCCTTAACCTTCTTTTTTTTTATGCTTTTCGTTGTGAAGTCTTTAATTATATATATATATATACTGAATTAGTTCAGTTTGAAACTCGTCAACCATTCGACCAGATCGAATCGATCTGGTTTTTATTTCGAATCCTCGCTCCCCCTGCCGAAGTAAGGCCCTCTGACGATTTCGACATTTCAGTCGCCCTGTCAATGAAAATCCTCGGACATATTAACTACGTCGATCTACCAGTCGACGACAATCTAATCCAACAACCATATAAGGAAGTTTGGTTTTTTGTACACAATATTTCAACTGTTTCATTTACTACAATTGATAAATATTTATTTAATTTGTGATTTGAACATTTTATTTGTAATCAGTTAGGTTCAATTATTTAATTCAATTTTATTTTCATCATTAAACTTTTAAATTTTTCATTCATTTCAATCAATTGTTTTTGTTATCAGAAGTATCATTTTATTTTATTTTATAAATATTGTTTATGTTATTAGTTTAATAAAGGGTTTCATTCCGATGACTTGCGATCTGGAGTATTGAATCAGGAATTTATTTTCCCCTATGCATTTCGGAGTTCCAATCGAGAGGTCCTACTTTTTAAAATAATTCAATGATTGTTTAAACACCCCTCTTTCGAATGAGCCCAAGAACATCGAAATCCTATTTTATTGTAAGTAATACAATTTTTTTTAACCTTATATATTTATTCATTGATAAAATTTGCAAGAGGAAGGTTTTAGTGAAAAAACAATGCAAACATAATTTTTACAATGTCAGCTCAAGATGTAAATAAACCATTTCAACATTTATTTGTTTATTTTATCAACATCTATGGCACAACTTATAATTTTAGACTACTGTATCCTTTTCATGATTTGTCAAATAAAATTTACCATCGTAACATTTTTCTTCTTTTCCTCTAGGACGTAGTATATGCATGGAATACCTAAAAGTTTCAATAAATATAGTAGGTATTTTTTAAGCCATGCTCACTGGAAGAAATTTTTTGTTTTTGTTTTTTAGAACGTGTTCAATTTTCCACACAGACACAACAGAAAAAACCTTTAAAGTTTCAATTTAAGATAAAGAAGTACTGAAAAAAGAAAAGTAACGATTGTTTTTATTTTCGACAGGTCTCGCCCCCCCCCCTCCCCCGACTTTCTTCTTGCTCCCCCCTGGTCGGAGAGCCCCTCCAGGTTGAAAAACATTACTATAAAGATAATAACGAAATTGGTCTGTCTCCCAAAGACAATCATGGAAAAATCTGAAAAAAGTACAGATATTTAACCGTCTTAAACCGAAAATATTCAGAGGAAGGCCTAGAATGAGAAGGTTGAATGATGTTGAGGAAGACCTCAAGTTCCTTGGAGTAAGGAGATGGATAGAAGGAGCAAAGGATAGGAATGACTGTCTTGAGGTCCTTGAGGAGGCCCAGGTCCTTGTGGGAGGACCGTAGCGGCCATCAGTAAGTGAGTAAGTAAACCGAAAATATGTGTACAACTTTTTATTGTGCTCAACAAAAAAACCAATTGCCTATTAACATTATAACAACTGTTTATAATGTAAGCTAACAACCACCTCTCTATCTCTTACAAGCTTAACAGGAATCCTGAGCTGCTCCACAAAATCCTTCCATAAGCCCTTCGTCCCACAACGGGGCTGTATCCCGTTAGAACCACTCCCGTACGATTTTCTGACGCCTCTTTCATTACTATTCCTGACTAAATGGCAGGCCATTTTAATCTCTGTGTCTTTAAAAACGAAGATATACATATTTCTTGACGGTGGTAGTAGTTCTTATCAGAAACACCAATATTTTCAACTTTGTTCAAACCCCTGCTACATATTTTGTCCCAGAGCCCAGTTTTAATGCAATTTAAACACTTATGACCGAATGGAGGTTAACAATTCTTTGAGTGCTTCTGCTCACAACGCGTGCAATCAACTAATTTATTTTTACTTTCAAATTGATGGTCATTACTGTTATCTCTCACCAACTTAAGCCGTCCCCTTTATAACTTCAAAGTTGTACGCTGCCATCTTCACAGATTTACAAAATGCGCCAGTTTTTCTTAATAAGGGATCCGCAACCATCAAGCGTTTACTGGTTGAAGCAGAATTGACTCTCAAAACAATTTGCGCTTCACATGAGGAAATGAGAGAAGACTTCAGTTCCGCATAAAAATGTTCAAAATACTAAGTTGCATCTTGCCTTCTATTTAAAAAATGAGCTTCTCGTTCTTAACTTTTGTTCTACAAGATTAAACTTTTGTTCTAAAAGATAAAACTTTTGTTCTTCTACACGTGCTGACCAAGTGGTGAACATGAAGCACCGTGTACATGTACCACATGTCGGCACTGCACAACTCACAACACTCACTGCCTGCAGACTGTAATAAAAACTCAGTCTTTTTCTCCTACAAATTACTAACTAATAAGGAAAATTCAGAAAAACAAATCAGCTAACATTTTTGCAATAATAATATATGTCAATATAAGTATAATTTCCCATAAATGTTTCATAAATTACACATAGAATGTTTCATAAATTATACTCGTACATTTTGATTTTTATGGGTATTGATATAGAATAATGAATTTTATTTTTTTATTGAGCATCTAGTTCTGCTTATTTCCCAAAATCTGCAGATAACAAAGATATGTTTCGTTTTAATAACTATGAAATATCATTTTGTGTTAATATAGTGGAGTGTAATATTACTAATTCACAAAATTCTAGGATATTTTCTATATCTAACCCTCTTAAGATAATATAATTAAAAATGGAATGAAGTTGAGCTTGTGTTGCCATGTCTAATTTATTGATTATTTTATACGCTCGTTCTTAATTTATGTATTTAATATCAATATTTAGGTGTACTGAAGTAAGATATGAAATTTATCTATAGTCAATGCGGGTTTCAATCTTTAAACTTATAAAATAGTTTGAAAAAAGTGTTTTTATTGTTAACCTTGGAACTAAAAATGTCATCAGAATAAAATAGACAAAACTAGAAGCGCTGAAACCCTCTGGGCAACATTTGGTAAAGAAAAAACGGAAAATTTTAGTCACAAAATTACAAAATAACCAGATAAAGTTAAATCCAAATGGTAGACTTTACACCAAAGTGTAAATGATTGTGTAAGTACGCCACCTTTCTTACTAATGATTCTTTATTACAGAGCAACACACCGATCACGACAGCTGTCGACGTTTAGTATTATATGTTGCAATAACTATTCAAATATGTCCGTAGCCCGGCAGGTGGCCCTTGGATTTTTTAATGGGAGTAAAAAATCCTTGGTTATCCCGTCCTTCGGAAGGGGCGTTAAATTGGGGTCCCGAGCCTGTACGATGTCAGTTACTCATTAAAGATACCTATCCTAATTATATCTGGATAGGCAAAATTTAGGGCTCCCACCCCACGGGGGCACTTGCCTCCCCAGACAGGTTTTTTTGTACTGTGGAGAATCCAGTATAGTACATAATTATAGGCAAATCATATGATCGTAGTTGTTAAAATAACACAGAGAACGTGAGTGTAACTATTCTTTTGATATTTTAATAAACCTCTATCATACAACAAAGCAGATGCGGATTTCAAAAGACTCACTACAGAAAAACAAAAGTACTCCTGGCGACAGTTCTGCGCAAGCCTCAATAAATCTACCCCGATGAAAGATATTTGGCATTAACTGGATATACTTAATAATCGAAAAACTATTAACCGATAACCTGTTGTGAACGACGACTGGTGTTAAGAATTTATGGACACACTGCCCCCTCCGTTAGTCATTTTCAAAAATGTCGCTAATATTAACAATAGCGAAGAGTTTTCTGGAAAAAATTGTCAACATATGAAAGAGTTCACCATGGAAGAACTAACAATATCTTTAAAAATTAATCCGAATACCGCTCCAGGTCTTGACAATTTACATTACATAATGTTAAGTAAACTGCCTCAGAAAATTAAGGTGTCTTTACTAAAAATCCTAAACGACGTTTGGCAAACAAATCTAGGGACTAGACTTCATGGAAGGAGTTCTGTATCATTCCAATTTTGAAACCAGATAAAGATCCAAATAAAGCTTAAGCATGTAGACCAATCTCCTTAAGCTTATGTATACTAAAAACATTTGAAAGGATGATAAAGCACCGAATGGAATGGTGGTTAGAATCCCAAAGTAAATTACCAAATTATCAGTTTGGTTTTCGCAAAGGTAAATCAACAATGGATTGTCTTCTTGAATTAAATACGGACATACACACGGCACTCGCGTCAGGACAAAAAACAGTCGCTTTATTTTTAGACATTGCTAAAGCATATGACACTGTTGCGTTACATATACTACATTATAAAATGAAAGACATGGATTTCCCCATTAAATGTGTTGAAACAATAACAAATTTGATCAGCGATAGAAGAATATCATTAAAAATATCAAATAATAGTCATGAGCAGAATAGCCCAAGTGGGTTTACCTCAGGGAGGCATGCTGAGTAGTTTACTTTTCGCAATATTTTCAGCCGATATAAGAAAATACCTACCTCAAGAGGTTTCTATCTTACAATTTGACATACCGATGATCTGCCACTGGGTTCGCTGCCTTCCGTCTCCGACCCTGAGGTCTCCGAGGATCTCGCAGATTCCGAGATTATCCTGCTCCTCCGTCCCAGTCTGTGGGCATTGATCTCCATCGGCTCACCTCTGTCGTGCTCTCTGCGCCGTATATATGGGCATTGTCTGGCCATATGTCCCTCACCTTGGCATTCGAAGCACCGCGTACGTGGACACTGAGCTACCAAGTGCCCTGTTTTGCCGCATTCGTGGCATCTCCTTTCCTCTCTTCTCCCATTCTTCCTCTCAACAATTTGCCTTCTTTCTCTTGGTGGCTTCTCTCTTCTCACAAACTCTCCCTCTCTTCTTCTTCCCGGCTCCTGTCTGAATCTGCTTCTGCCTGTTTCGTTCCTCCGGTACGACACCCTATTCCACCTTGGTTCTATCACTTCCTTCTCTTCCTCATCTCGAGCACTCGCGTCTACCATCTCTTGTGCACACTCCATAAATGTTCTATCTCTGGGTAGACCGTCCTTCTTTCCAGTGTCCCTAGCCAGTTGCACCTTCAGGACCGTGGTCATAAATAGCATCCACGCTTCGACAGCACCGGTGTCCATGACTTCTCTCAACTTCTCATTTATCTTATTAAGCTTAGCGAGAAGTCCTGCAGCATACTGTCCATTAGACTGGTTTGCTCGTTTCATCTCCCGAAACATCTGCAACATGTCCTCTTCTGGGGCCCATCGCCCCCCTCCGTAAGCCTTTTTTAATCTATCCTTGATTACCTGCCACGAGGTATCCTCATCCGCTTGGATCAGATTTAAAACGCTCCTTCTGACCCTCCGTGCTAAAGCTACTCGTAGCCTTTTGGCATCCGCTTCCTCCAAAAAGTCCGATGCGACCTGAGACTGAATACTGCTCATGATGCCGTCGCCGCCCTTGAGAAAGTGATTTAATTCGCCTATGTCTCCGTTGAATTTCTCAAGGTCCGATATCTCCCTTCTCAGATCTTGTGCGTTTGCCTTCCTTAACTTCATTTTTTCCAATTCGTTCGTCTCCTGCGCTATTCTGTTTGCCTCCTGCGCCGCTAGGTCTGCCCTCGCCATTGCTAGAGTTGTTGACGGCAATGGCGGAAACTCGGGATTCCCCTGTTCAGTCTGCGGAGGCTCCAACGTTAACGTTGCTGGCCTAAGGATTTCTCTTTGCTCATTCATTTTAGTAAAATTATCTTCAAAGCAAAAGAACTAAATGAAAATAAATCTAGAGAAAGAGAAAAAAAAATCGTAGAAAACAAACCTCACTAAACTGCAAAAACGTTCCCGGGTTTCGGCACCACTTAAAGACTTCACCACTCCAAAGCATAAAAAAAAGAAGGTTAAGGGACAAATAACACACTTGAAGGCTGGTTAAACACTGACTTTATTCCTCTTATAATTCTCTATATATAGTATTTACAATGTTTGTTTATAAGAATTTGGTATTAGTGGATATACAGCTCTTAGTCCCATCTTAACTTATATATATATATATATATATATATGTATGTTTCGAGTTAGTAAGTGACACGGTGAAGATCGCCTCTGAGAATATCAAATTATTATATGTAGTTATCTGGACTTTTGAACAGGTTTATAGTTTTCGCATTAAAGAAGACACTCACAAAGTTTCAATTGGATATTCCAGGAATTAAGCCTTTAATTAAGGTAAGATAAAATAACCTATTTGGTGCATTGAGCAAGGGAAAGCCAAGGGAAGAGGAAGCTCAGCCCATTATTTATCAAATCCTTAGCCTAATAACTAACGACACAACATATAAATATTACCATTATCATCATAGCTCCCACTGATTTAAAAGTAAGAAAGGCTAGGTATTTAAATTTAAATAAAATAGAAATGGAAGAAAAAATCAATCAAATCCTCAATATGGTGACAGCTATTCCGACAATAGAAGCTAAAGTTGATAATCTTCGAACATAAATTAGTACAGAAATAGAAAATATCAAAAAGGAGATTTCTTATCTTAAGCAGTGCCAGCAAAGTACAATAATGACTGGATTACAAGCAAGTAACAACCACGAAGTCGTATCAACGCTAATGAATATATTCGCCTTCTTAGAATTAGAGGTGAGGACATATGATATCGAAGATATGAGACCAGTGAAAAATAAAGGCATGGTGATTATTAAATTTACGCCAATTTTAATTAGAAATGATGTATTAAGGGCAAAACGTAAATTGAACGAACGTGAAATATTTAAGAATATTAAAATCAATGAAGACTTTCCATTCAAAGTAAGAAAAACACGGAGAGAATGTTAAAGATTTATGCTACACGAAATTGAAAAAGGGCATACAGTTATGATGAAATATGACAAATTATTGATCGACGGCACTTTATATACATTAGAAGAATTAAATAATAGGGAAACAAGAGATAAAGCTAAAAGACCAAGCAGTGAAGAATCCACTCCAGAAACTAATAAGAAAAAAAATTGTAGTCTCCTTGTAGTATTGTGTCGGGTGATTTTAATGCACAGGTTGGTAAAGAACCAGTATTTGCTCCTACTATAGCTTGCATGTGAAGACCAATGAAAATGGGTAACGAATGATTGAGTTTGCTGAATCTAGATCACTATCTTATTATCTAGATCACTTTATTTACTCACAAAGATAAACACAAACAAACGTGGATTTCTCCAAATGGAGCGGTAACGCAGATCGATCACGTTCTGGTTTCTAGTAGACATTTAGACAATGTAGTTAAAGATGTGAGATCTTATAGAGGACCAGACATCAATTCTGATCATTTTCTGGTAGTTGCGAAGATCAACCATACATATAAGATGAGGATGTTTGAAGGGAGCAAACTGCAGGTCACCTGGGAAAGAGAAAAGTTAAAGGAAGTGGATACAAGGTATGCTTTCCTGAGAGAGATTGAAAGAAGTGTAGGTAACATCCCAGCTGTAATCGGAGGAAGAGATGTGAATGAGGAATGGGATTATCTAAGGAAAACTATATCTGATGCAGCCGACCAACATTGTAAAAGGGATGGAAACAGCAAGGCAAAACATCTGTGGTTTGACCTGGAGTGTGAAGTAGCGGTTAATCTGCGTAATGAAAAGAGAAAAAAGCTTCTCTAAAGGGATACTATGCAAAACAGAAAGGAGTACCAAGAAGCAAGAGCTAATGCAAAAAAGGTTTTGAGACAAAAGAAAAGATATGCATTACAGGACAACTTGCGTAAAATAGAAGAATACAGCAGGAATAATGAGGCCCGGAACATCAGGAAATCAGGCTTTATGAATGACTGACCGATGATTAAGCGTTCAGATGGTAAAACGGTCTTCCTGGATCAGAATGTGCAATGTAGATGGAAGGAGCATTTTCAGGAATTACTAAACCTCAGGGAAGACGAGGAGTACCCTGATGTGGAATCTCAAGAAAATGAAAATGACCATTGAGTGAACCCACCAGATTCGGAGGAGGTTGGTCTGGTTTTGGACAACTTCAAGAATAACAAGGCTCCAGGCTCAGATGGCATCCCAGCGGAGTTTTTGAAGATAAGTGGGCCAACACTGGCTGAGGAACTGACTCATCTGATAGTTAATATCTGGGAGACCGAAAAAATGCCGGATAGCTGGAAGAATTCAGTCATCATACCATTCAGTCATTATTCAAGAAGAAAGGTGTTTCCACAGAATGCAAGAATTACCGGGGAATCAGCCTCCTGAACACGTCTTACAAGATATTCTCTGCTATCTTATACAACCGAATTGTGGAAGTTGTGGAACCTCGGTTGGGCGATTATCAGGGGGGTTTTAGCAAGAATCGACTATTGACCAGATATAATGGAAAAAGCAAAGGAATTTAACAAGTTTTATGGATTCTGTTTATCGATTTTAAAACAGCTTATGATTCCATTATCAGAAAAGAAATGTTCCTGGCAATGGAAGATATGGGAATCCTACCGAAACTAATCCGACTTACAGCTTGTACTCTGAGAGGAAGCGTAAGTCGAGTGAAAATAAATGGGAAGCTGGGCCAACCTTTTGCGGTGAAGTCAGGAGTTAGACAGAGTGACCCCCTGTCCCCTCTTCTATTTAATATTGCCTCCAAACGCTGGTGAACAGAGCCGAGCTTAATCAGTCAGGCACATTTTCACTAAGACAACCTAAGTGCTTGGTTATGCAGATGATGTGGCACTAATTGGACTGTCCCTCAAAGCGATCAAGGAGGCCTGTGAAAGATTGCAAAGGGAAGTTGGAAGAATGGGGCTATCCATAAATGAGGATAAAACTAATCTTATGGTGCTTAGGAAGAAAACGCCTATAAACCCGCCGAAGCAATGTGTTGTGGGGCATTATGCATTCCAATGCGTTTCTAGTTTTAAATATCAGGCCTCCATAGTAAATAATCGGGTGGACGAAGAAGAAGAAATTCAAAATCGCATAATGGGGGCTAACAAAGCATTTTTTGCCCTAAGAAGTTTACTCTGTAGTAAACTACTAAGTTGGGGTATCAAAATGAAGCTCTATAACGCAATCATCCGACCTGTACTGATCTATGCTTGTGCAACCTGGACCCTACGAAAGATCCTGGCTGAAAAGATTGACATGTTTGAAAGGAAAGTGTTGAGGTGCATTATGGGGCTGTTAAAGAAAATGGTATATACCGTTTAAGAAAGAACAAAGAGATCTACGACTTATACGACGATCTCCGAGTTTCCCATTTCGTGTGAATTCAGCGCTTCAAATGGCTGGGACACCTTGGCCGAAATGAAGATGGAAGGACGCAGTGGCTGAGGACTTGAGGATGATTGGAGTGTCCAGAGGACATGCTGCTGATCGAAATGAGTGGGAGAAGGCTGTTGAGAGGGCCAAGGGCAGCTTCAGGCGCCTGTCGAGCCGATAAATAAATAATAATAATTTCCTCAGAGCTTTTTTCGGCAGTTCTCTTATTGTTTGGCCTGTCACTAAGTCATATCCTGGTGCTTTTTTTCAGACTTAAATAGCTTTTCATCTCTCCTTTCAATTCTTGAAGTGTTACTTTTTTAATATTTCTTTCATCCACTTTTTGGCTCTTTTAAGTATTTTCTCCATCTATCCATAAGTATTTTCTACTTCTGCCTGTTAGTGGTAGTGGTTGAAGCGTCTCTTCAAGATAGTGTATCATTTTATCATATCAGTGTAACATTTTATATGAGGGCTAAGGAAGATTCATTTCATTTAATGAGCATTGCCAAAATTTGTTTTAGTACAGTGTTGGTTGTAGGTATTTATTATTTTATGAAAAAATCATAAAGCCGATAGGAGAATACCAAATGGAGTTCTCGCTCATCATATATACTATATTCTGATAAGGGCCGGCTTAAACTTACGATCAGGGTGTGCGGAGCACACGAGCTCCGAGTGTCAGGGTTTCAAAAAATTTCATTTCATGTTGATCCCATAGCTAAATTTGTTTAGTTTCATGGGCACGTTCATCTCCTTAGGGGATTTGTCGTTTTTTGTAACACCTTGTATAACTGTACGTGTTCAATTTTAATCTCGTGCTTAGGTCACGATTGCACACGTGGGCGACATGGGCAAGAATCGGCGTTGATCCTGATGTTCTCCCGCCATATTAGGTTAGATGTATTTGAGCATACTGTTAATCATATCAGTGAAACATTTTATATGAGGGCTAAGGAAGATTCATTTCATTTAATGAGCATTGCCAAAATTTGTTTTCGTATATCAACCAAAACAAATATGTATAGCGATTCGGGGCCGACATTAACATTTTTCCTCAAAGCTGAAGAACGTAGAGCGGATTGTAGTATCTTGTTTTTTAAAAATAAAGAGTAGAGATGTTGGAAGCAACATGACTTTCACTTTTTGTCGACGTTTCTTCCAGAAGGTAACTTTAAGGAGAATTTCGAGCCAGTCTTCGAATCAAGGTTTAAATTATGCAAATAACCTAGATGGAACATCCATTTATTCAATTGATGAATGATGAACCATTTTTGCGCTATTTTTTTTTTTTTTTATAATTTCGTTCAAAATTTGGTCACTAACTGTGACTAACAAGTTCTCGTTGACCACCATCATGGTAATTGTCCCTAAAAGATAATTTGTATTAACTACAAATGAATACATTACAAAAAAGTAGATGCTATATCTTTTTGTTTAGTTGTACATTGACAGGAATATTTTCAAGTAAACATTTTATTCTGAATCCGGAAAATATGTAATTTTTTCTTATTCTTATAAATACATATTCCACCATAGAATGCAACCGAAGTTGTAAGAATAAACACATAGATCAGGTACACGATCCCGATAAGACTGGTTTAACCATTTGCAGATTCCATGTTAATCACTTGGCCGGAAAATACTCATCAGCTAAGTGAAAAAACTTATTTCCATAAAAAATAAACTTACGTTGAATGTATGTTAATAAAAAAAGGACATAGAGAAATGGTGAATTGTGGAAAAATTTATTTCTTATGTTTTTTCCATGACAGCGAACAATTTTTGACATTTTAAAAAACAAATAAATAACTATGAGTGATTTTTATTTGAGAATTATAAAATTATAATATTTATAGTAACTTCAATTTTTTACAACTTTCTTTCTTCCCCATCACCAGAACCAAAGTTGTAATAAACATTATAATGAATTTGCCAATTGTTTAAAAACCATTTCAGAACACTGTCTCGCATCAAATGACAGTTATTATTATTATTTTTTATATTATTATTATTTTATTTATTATTATACCTCTAATGGCTGTAGATGCTGGGCTCGTTTTATGTTCCAGATTGTTGAATGCTACCAAAACTTTAATTTGAGAAAATTATATTAAAAAAGAATGTCAAATAAATTTATCATGAAAATGATGAATAGCCAAAACGGACTTACATCATGGATTCGAAACGATTCAAAATGAAAAAACAGATAGAACATTTTTGATTATGTGAAGTTTTGTGCTAGACAATCATGCACAGTCCTTAACATGCTGATAGAACACAAAATACTCCGATTTCATAAATCGAAGTGACGTACACACAGTTAATGAATATATAACTTTAAACAGCCTCTATGCGATTCTATCTAAATCAATATGTTGGGCATTTCATCTAAGATACTCTCGATTTGAAATGCCAAAGCAATTATTTTCAGAGCAGTAGTGGTAATGGGAAACTTATTTTCAGATGTCATCAGGTTAATTGTTGGAAGGAAGTTCGCCAGATTTAACAATTAGTCGACCTGAAACATTTAATAAACAATTATCAAAGTTCACTATCATTGTATTTTTTACAATTAATTGAAACAAATTATTGACGTATATAGAATAGAATAGAGTAGAATAGAAAACAAACTTTATTCTGGGACCAGGTCCCTTTAGAATAACAATAATGAACAAATAAAATAAACATAATATTCATCTGGCCAGAAGGCTACATAATAATACAAATCAAGAAGTAATCAAGATTGACAAAACATAATAAAATTAGAAATAGAAAAAAATATATATGAATGAATAAAATGTACAAACCTTGACAGGATTTTAACTAATTGTCGCAAATAAATAAAGGTATTTATATTAACAAAATAACATTAATGCAACAGTTAACAACGAAATTGCTAAACAATAAGTAAATGGCATAGTATGCGATAAAGTATTTACAAAGTGTGTATCTTCTTTTTTGTTGGAAAAATAAACAAAACACGCAGGTAACAAGATCGAGTATTCAGTACTAATTTATTCAAGCGGAAGATTGACCAGCCTGGAGAGCGTCTTTTTGGGATGCCAAGAGATGAAGGAAAAGCAGTGATTTAAATGAAGCAATTGAGGAAGAATGGCGGATGAAAGGAGAGATTGAGTTCCACACTGTGGTGGAGCGGGCGATGATGGAACGCTCGAATGCCTTGGTTCTGTAGGATGGAATGTAGAGATCGGAAAGGCGGGATCTTGTTTTGTGGTGCTGGACAGAGGATTTGAATTGGAGGAGACTATAGATATATGAAGGGTGTTGCGAGTTAATGGATTGGTATAGAAAAACACTAAGGAAATCTTGTCTACGAATGGGAGGGAAGAACCACTTTAACTCGTCATAGTGATGTGACACCCGGGATCGCCTCGGAGTACCAAGGACAAATCTTAAAGCGCAGTTCATTATTCTTTTTAAGCGGGCCTCCAGCATTTTCGAAAGGCCCCCGTATACCACACTACAGTAGTCAAAGTGGGGGAAGATGAGGGATGATACGAGAAGCTTACGGGTTGAATGTGTAAGGAGACGCCGAGATCGATGAAATAATTTCAGGGAACTAATTGATCGTCGGGATATTTGGGTGACCTGGGGCTACCAGGAAAGGTTTTGGTCAATGGTAAGCCCTAGGTATTTAACGGAGAAGTTGAAACTGATAGGGTGGTCGTTTAGGATTAATGTTGGGAGGGTAGGGATAGTTGTAAGGAGGAAGTTGGAACCTAGAACAATGGTCTGGGTTTTCATTGCGTTCAATTCCAGTTTGTTCAGCTTTGCCCAGGCACTGATCCTATCTAGGTCTTCCTGAATACTGGCGAACGCTCAAGAAGCTCAGAAGGAGGAAAGGATAAATAGATTTGGAAATCGTCGGCATATAGATGGTAGGAACAGTGGTGAACAGATTTAGGAAGATCGTTGATGTAACAGTTGAAAAGGAGAGGAGAGATGCTTGAGCCCTGTGCCACACCTGAGGATAGAGTGAGCGGATCAAGGAATTTGGACTGTTCGAGAAAATTTGAAATTTGAGACGGGACTATTCTTTCGAGAGGTTTGGAAAGGTTGGAAAGTATGGAGATTGGCCGGTAGTCATTGGGAGATAGTGGGGTTGAGGTTTTATTTATAGGATGGACTACGGCTTTTTTCCAAGAAGTCGGGAATACTCCGTTTTGTAGTGAAAAATTATATATGAAAAGTAGGACAGGTAGGATATCGATGAGGCATAGTTTGAGTAGTTTGACGGGTATCTCGTCAAAGCCAGTAGAACTGGAGCGGGAATTAAGAACGGAGGAAATAACATCGGTAGGTGAAATGTCGGGGTTGAAGGATGGGGTTAGCTAAAAGACGGAGGAGAAAGATATTGCTGTGTTAATTGAGGCGGACAGAAAATATGAACTCATTTCATTGGGAGAAGCAGGAAAGGGTCTAGAGGATGTTGTATTGAAGAGGGAGAGCTTTCGGAGGAATTGCCATTTAGATTTAGGATCGGGAGCAGTGGAAAGGGCTTCGTGGAAGAATTTGGATTTTGCTTGTCTGATTGTAGACTGTGTCAAATTGCGAAGAACCCTGAACGCTTGGTAGTCATCTGTAAGCCTCGTGCGTCTAAAGCGTCTACGGGCAGCATCACGTTTTCTTTGCAGGTCTTTAATTTTTTGACACATCCAAGGAGCAGGGTGGTGACGGAAGGTTAATGTTTTGAGTGGGGCATGGGCATCCAGGATGCTTTTGAGATTGGGGGTGAGCATGTCGACCATTGAATCGATGGTGGTACAGGAATAAATTTGGTTCCAATTCAGGATTTCGAGGGAAGGAGATATTCCATTCAGGAGTGAGTCCATCAAGACTGCGAAAAGTTATGGTTTTTGGTAGGATATCTGGAGTTTGGATGAAATTTGGATTAAATCATGAGAGGACAAAAGTGGGACAGGTAATTGTGAGGAGGAAAGGAGTCTCTGAAAAGAGTCAATGATGAACAAGTCTAACCAGGTATCAGATAGGAGAGTGTGATGGGTGGGAGAGAATGGAAAAATGGAGAGGTGTAGAGAGTAAAAAAGATTTTCAAGGTTCAGTTTATCATTGGATTGGACCAGGAGATTGGTATTAAAGTCGCCGGAGATTATGATGTGGTTGTAGAGAGGAACATGGTTGTAGAGGACCGACTCAAAGATAGGATCAAAAGGGACCAAAGGAGGGCGATACACTACGACGAATAGGAGAGGATTTGAGTTGCATGAAATTTCGACGAAAAGGAATTCTATGTGAGGGAAATTGGACGCTGGTGAAGAATACAGGATTCGTGATTTTAGGGAGTTGTGGACATAAAGACCTACACCTCCACCAGTCCGGTAGTGTGGAAAAAATTCTGGGTAAAATATTGATGAAATTCATCAAAATGAGCGGGCAAGGATTGGGAGTTGATGAGACAGGAGGTTAGGACACTAGACATAATGGGGAAGCAGAAGAGAAGCTCTCAGTATCTGAGGAGAGGCACTAAGGGGAGTAAATCTTATTGGCAGAGCTAATTGAAAAGTATGATAGTGCCGAGCAAAGATAATCAGTGGTGCGATATTGCTATTACTAAAAACCGCTATAAGTTTTGAACCCAAAGAGTAGATAATAAAATTAAAGAATAACGAAAGGAAGAATGATACGTTAATAATGAAATAGAATAAACAATAAACAAAAAGAAGAAGATAAAAGTGAGAATAAAAAATAACAGATAATTTTGTATGAAAAAGAAGAAATACTTTCGCGACATATTTCTTAGGAAAAAATAAAAAATTTAGAAACACTTGAGGTTATCAGAGTAATAGAAGATGAACGCGTGAGCACCGTTATGAGAGCCATGGTTATTAACGCAGTTTGAAGGCATACCGGTCTTCAGTAGTCAGCCGAATACATCCAGGTCTTGAGCTTGATCAATGAAGACCACTTGGTGCCCATCTTCTTTTCTACCGCCCGAGAACCAAACATATTTTATTTTCCCTGATGCCCTCTTCTGACGTGCGAGCCAGTAGAGGTGCCTGTTATACGCAGTCATTTCCTCGCTTAGATAGATGCGGTGGCAGTCATTTTCCTGCCAACCTATATCTCGCGTGGAGAAATCTCTCTTGACCTTACTCTTCTGGATCAGGTCATCCCTCACTGATTGCCTTGTGAACCGTGCAATGATTGGTGGGGGTCGCGGGTCGTCATTTTTCGGGTGTCCAGGTCCTCGATGTTTAGTTTTAACCCCAGGCCTGCACAAATGCCTGCAACTAGGCCAGAAGGGGTCTCTCCAGCTCGTATAGGGATCCCTCTTATCTCTAGAGAGTTGGATAATAAGCCCTGCTCGCTTTTATTTAAGCGTATTTCTAAATTCCCCACACGTTCCAGAAGCGCTTTATTCTCCACTACGATGTTCTCTATATATTTGTTTGCCCCTCTAAGTGTTTTTCAATAGATGTGAGCCTATCGTTCATTGCAAATGTGAAATCTCCGTATTTATCTATTTTTAATCTCATCACGGACGTGTTTGTCGGAGTGTTTTATTGCTGCTAAAATTTCCATTAGTGAGGGTTGTCCTATTTTGTCTGTAGTTTGTTTATCCCCTGTTTCTGTGGGTTTTTTTGCCTGATCGCACTTAGTACATACCCATTGAGTTTTTGAAGATTTTAGGCCCTCAATTTCCTTTTCGCTTAGACTGCTGCACCGCCCGTGAAAAATTAAATTGCATTTGGAGCAAGATAAGCTATTTTTATCATCACGAGCGATGAGGTTGTGACATTTTGAACACATAGCCATGTTGCCTGAGTAAATAAATAAACAGTACTTACGAGGATAGGTTGTTATGGGCGACAGCTGATTTTAATCCCGATGGGCTTACGAGATAGCCTATTATTGTAGGTTATGCTGGTTTTAATTTCAAACGCCTCTTCACTACACGGGAAGTAGAAATATATATGTGTATATATTCACTTATTTATGATATATATAGTATAATTATTCTGTTTGTATTAATGACGAGCAAAGATAACGGCACTAAACAACTCAAACGAAAGAAATCACGAGAGCGATGCACACTGGTTGGTGTCCCTGGCCAGACTGATATATATATATATATATATATATATATATATATATATATTACAAAATTATTTAGAAGTATATATAACAAGTATCTTATGCATTTACAAGTTTACGTCTTATACTCTCCATGAGATAGAAGAGAGAGAGTAGAGGAAGAAATAATTAAGAATAATTTTTAATAAATTAAATTAGCCTGCAATATACAGCAATTTTTTTTTTTTTTTTTTTTTTACATCAGACGTATGTTAATATCATTTTAGTTTGTGATTTTTTAGGTTTGGTGGCTTTCAGAGCATTCCCAAATGCTTTTTCTGTTTATTGGTTCATTTGAACTAGTTCTTTTTTTTCAGCTCTGATAATATTAGCTACTGACTTTTTTGGTGTTTGAAGGTTGCAATAAATTGAAGAGAGCTGCATTTTTTATATGTTGTAAGGGCATGTGTGAGTAGTGTAAATCCAAGTTTGCAACCGATAAACGGTGGGACAACTTTTGGTGGCCGAAAAACCTCGGGAAGACTAGGTAGCTCTCCCTCCCCCCTTGCATAGTAGTGCCTACTAGTACTACCATTATTTATTGTATAGGTAATTTACAAGTAAATATTTATACTTTACAATAAACAAACTGTTTTACATCGTTTCGTGGTGTACAAGGTAATTTTCTTAAAACATCCACTTTCCCCGAGTTTCCTTTTTTTTAATTAACAAGAGAAGTATAACAAATGCAGGCCTCGTTGTGCTCTTAAAAAAAAAACCTGTACCACTACAACCCGTGAACGAGTCTGGGTTCAGTACATGGTTGAGACTGTACTGTTTCATGGACAGCGGTTCTGCAAGGAGGTGACTTGTCCTAGGTCACGCTTAACCGCCAGGTTTTCCCCCTTATTATGGGTACCCTATTTTTATAATATTTTATAGAGGCTGGGTGAGCCCCAGGAGGGTCCTAGATCCTATGTGATCCACCTCCGGCTGCAAACAGACTAAATAAAAGTAACTGCCTGCAGCGGGATTTGAACCAGGATTTCCGGCATGCTCAACCACTGAGCCACTTCGCTCCCGTTGTGCGCTTAAACTGAAGTTAATTAAATTTACTACAACTCCATTTCACTTGACTTTCATCGTAGGACCACTCCTTCGGCCGGTGTTCCTCACGAGAGTTGGCCAAAACTTTAAATTTGGACTTTTTGGAAAAAATTACCAATTTTTAAAGGGACGTAACTCCTCGGGAATCTATTAGAGCTACAGAGCCGCGGTTGGGTTCGAATTGTAGTAAACTTAATCTACATTAAAAATGGTTACTAATGGCTTTTAATTTAAAAAACGCACCGATTGGAAGATATAGGCCAAAAACTGAAATAACTCCGAAAATGTCGAGGTTTTTCGCCCACCAAAAGTTCTCCCATCCGTTTTTTTCGGCAGCAAACTTGGATTTAAACTACTCAGGCATGCTCTTACAACATATCAAAAATGCGGCTCTCTTCAGTTTCGTGCAACCTTCAAAGACCTGGCCGCTGGCCTACAAGTCCAATGGTGTCTAGGACACTCATCTTGTTAATATTGGTTTGTGACATATGAAATGTCAGTGAAGGTGTAAATTTAAGTTATTAGCAAAAAAATTATTTAACAATACTTTTATTAATCAAAATAGGATCCTACACTTTCAATACACTTCTCGCAACGTGAAACAAGCATTTCTATCCCTGCTCTGTAGAAATTAAGTGTCAAGAAAGAAGCGAAGTCTTGGAAGGCCGATTTCAGGGCATTTTCGTTGTCGAATTTCTTATTTCTTAAAAAATTATCCAAACAACAGAAAAAGTATAAATCAGTTGGAGAAAGATCCGGAGAATATGGTGGGTGGGGAAGGACCTCTATATTCAGCTCCTGGAGCTTTTGCACGACCAACCTTGAAATGTGTGGGCGTGCGTTGTGGCAGAGCAGGTTAACCAGAGCAAGTTGTTTCTTATCCAATTTTCCATTAAACCTTTTCAATTCTTCGCTGTAACTGTTGGTAGTGATGGTTTCAGTAGGTGGCAAAAAAAAAAAAAATAGAGGATTAAACCAGCCATACTCCATCAAACAGTAATCATTACTTTTTTGTGGTGAAGGTTTGGTTCAGCCATATATTGAGGTTTTTCATTTGTATCTAACCACTGTCTGATCTCCTGCGATTATCGTATAACACCCACTTTTCAAACGATCCAAAAAAGCTCAATTCTGTTTCGTAACAGAAGTGAGGAGCACGGTTTCAATCGGGTGAGCTGGTGGGCCTAGGCTACTTTATGTGGTTCCCATATTTCCATCTTTTTTGTCTTACCAAGCTCCTTAAGGTGCCTGGAAATAGTCATGGCACTTGCTCCAAGTTGTGAACCTAATTCACAAGTGACTTGGGACCATCGGCCAGCTCTTTCAACTTTTCGTTGTCGAACTTAGTCTTCGGCCTACCACGGTCTTTGTTGGTAAGTTCATAATCCCCAGACCGAAATTTTTCAAACCAGCGGAAGATTGTTCTTTCGCTGACCATATCTTCACCGTAAACAGCATTAATGTTTCGGAACACCTCCGTGACGCTATGCCAAAGTTTAAATTCGTAGAGAAAAGTTATACGAATTTCCGTGGAACACATAATTTTATTCTTATTTATTTATAAAACGTTGCTTCAAGAAGTTTGCTCCCTTAGAGCATTCTCTAAGCTTGTTTACTAACACTGGACTTCTTCAAAAAAAGCCTCAGTTTAGTCATTTATTTCAAATAAGAAACATGACAGTGTCCTACGAAATTCTCGTAATTTTAAGACATTACTGGGGAAAAAAATTCACAACCGCTGAAGCAACTCGTGAAATTATTAAATATGATGGGGAAGGTGTCCTTGACCAGCGCACTGCGCGGCATTGGTTTGAAAAATTCAGCAGTGAAGATACGACGTTGGAAAGGTAGAAGGGCTCCGGGCGACCATTAATGGGTATTGATGAGGTTCTGAAGGAAGCTGTTGAGTCAAATCCGTCCACAAGTACTCGCGAACTTGCCAGGGAGTGTGGTTTGTCGAAAGATACTATTAGTCGCCATCTTCTCTTAATTCAAAAGGAAAAGTAAGACTGACTTTCATGATTATGAAAAAGGATTAAATGATCTTTCAAACTGTATACATAACATAATTGTTAGTGTACAAATAATCTAATCCCTAATGAAAAGAAAACTGTAAGTAAACGAAACTGGCATTTCATCCGTTACGACCCAATACAACAGTCAATAAATTTAGCAGAAAAGTCTGATTTAGGTCCTTACCTGTACTTTCTCTAAAAATGTCAGCATAATTCCTTTAAAAGTAACAAAATGTTTTCCAGCCCTTGATAGTTAGAAATAAACAGTGAATATTCCAGACTAATAGCAATTGAAAAATAATGACTTTTTTTTACTCAATTTTCAAAACTTGAAACAGATAATTGGTCAAATAAGAATTACTTATTAAGACATGTTGGGTAAAATTTCCAAGTCTCTCTGGAATATTTATAAGAACTATTTGTAAAAAAAGTTTTTTTTTAAAAACCCTATTCTTATACACAATTATTTATCTTTTATATTCACCTTTACCTTTTATCTATTATATTACTTTTACCTTGGCTCTTCTACGTTGCGAGTTAAAAGGTATCTGGTTTATTTAATTTATAATATTTTATGAATTATACACATAAAACAATAATAGTTGCAATTATTTATTGGCTAAAATTTTTAACTTAAGCTGGATAATTTCAAATGGATGAATTACACAGAGGAGGACTATAAGAGGCTAGCCCCAGGGTCACGCTTGGCTTTTTCTTCAGGAGGAGGAATTAGAGAATATATGTTTGGTTCAACATTGACCTGATGGGACAACAATTAGTATATTATTGCATATGTCTACTTCAAAAACTATTTCATAATAATGATTATAATTATTTAAAAGTAAAAATTAAAATACGAATATGGAAACTTCATAAAATATATATATAAGCCGGTTATTTAATTTAACCAAAAAATGGATGGTATACACTGAGTGGTTTTAAATAAAATAAGGTAAGTTATGATCAAAAAAGTAAAAATTTCTAATGCTTAATAAAAGAATATTGATAGCACCATACAATAGGATAATACTTTGCTTAAGGAATCCTTTGCTTTACCAATACCCACATTTTTATTTTTTGAACTCATCTGGTTTAGTTTTGACCAGACGTGGAACTTCAGAATACCTCTCTTCAAAAAATAAGTTAAATTAAAACCAGAAAATAATTAAATTTCTGAAAGAAAAGAAACTAAATACAAATAAATATCTTTTAAAATTATTTGGCATCTTTACAGTAGAAACACAGTATGTGTCCCATTGTGATTGCCGTGAAAGGAGGATGTTAGGATAAAAATTATCAAAGCAAGTTGGCTAAAATGGTAATTATATATACATAATTAGAACAGATGATAAAATTGTATAGATTTAACTCTTGTAGTTGCATTTCAGTAAGAAAAAAATGGATAACTAAGCATTTTTTTTAAGAAATTTTATTAGCTAATAAGTAAGAAAATTTCAAATAAAAAAACTGAAAAAATGGGTTAAAGTGTCTTGTAACGCGAATTTTCAAATTAAGGGGGTATGGACATATTTTTTTGTTCGATCATGAAGGTCCGTTATTGGGGTACTTAATATGTATTACTTAACTTTTTGTTCATAGTTCACATATCCAGCCTATCTTTATAAAATACATTTTATATCTCCTAGTGGCCATAATTTATAACAGAAGTTATATATTATGGATATTAATATTATGGCTCTAACAAAATCCAAAAAAACTAAACCAAACAATAATAATAGTAATGTAAATAAATAACTACGACAGTAAAGGTTTTACGCAAAGGTTACGCCACACGAGATTTTCATGACATTCCCTATGTGGTTTTTATTTTTATTTGTTTGACGTTTTAATTTCTTTGTACCATTACATTTTATTAATATTACTGTTTTATTAATAATACTAAAATATAGTGTACCTACTGATTAAAGCATCGGATTCATATAATTTTTATTTTCCGTAATTCATTAGTCATTTATGTATTTTAAAATTATTTAGTTGCTCCGTTCTGAATGTATCAATGTATAAAATAATGATCATCATTCCTGATTCTCATTAGAAAGGTGTCTTATTAAGGTCATATATACTATCTGAACAAAAACTATCTATTCTTCATCAAGAAGTGGAGTCTGTCTTAAAACTAATGATAGTTAATTTTATACGTTCTCTATTTTTTATGGGAAATAAGGAGGAAAGGAGTTAATAAATAATATAAACTCCTTAAAAATATAAATAATATTTTAAATTATTTTCGATACCTGCATTTAAAAAATAAACAGGACAACAGATGAAACACCGACAAGGTATATTAATTTATGGCAAAGATGGATTGATTGGAGAGGGAATAATTAAATCAACTAGAGAAGTAAACCTATACATTTGTAAGAAGTTGCCTCGAAAAGAATGCTTGAATAGGCTCAATAACCTCGTCAAAATCATTTAACAAGTTTTACTTTAGATCAGGAAGTTCTTATTACACTGCTTGAAAGCTGGGAAGGTTCCTTATAGACCAGTGCAGACGCCTTTGAAAATGGTAAAAAGTGAAAAACAATTATAGTAGAATGTAACCCATTGGAAAAGGAAGAGAATATAATAAAAATAAATGGAAAAATAATTTACGGGCGATCTGAGGTTGGGAAGTGGAAGGGGGTGGGAGGTTTTAAGGGTAAAAAACGGTTTATCTCGATTTCCGGCAAAACTACAAGTCCTATGGAAAAAAGATATATGGTAAAGTTGTAGGTAATAAAAAGATCTACAACTTTTGTATTAACACTTTTTTTCACATAACCTCAAAATTTATGTGAAATATCAAATAACCAAGCTTTTCGTTATTTATTTTTATCTTTTACCAAAAGAAAAATGTTTTCACGAAATTTGGTGAAATCTTACCCTTTTATGTCCCAAACACACTGTAAGTTTTTTAATTTAAATTTTTATTTTTTCACCATTAATTTTAAAAAGTTGGTGGGCTTTTTGTTCGTTGAAATCTCTACTTTCTGATGGTGTAAACAAAATATACGTTACTATGGTAACTGTTCTCAGAAAATGCAAAGAAACAAAAAAAAAGCTCGAATGCGACATTTTTTTAATAATCATTATGTACAATATTGAGCTATTTATTTAAAATTAATTTCATCTGAATCATTAACTTCCTCTTCCACATTGGAGCATTTTTCAAAACCATGACAATTTTAGCATAAATTTGTGCAATTTCGGCAGCCACATAATAAACTGTTGCAGCAAATAGTTTTGAGCAATATTTCCGGAATCAATTCCTTTTCTGTAAATTTGGGGATAATGCCACGTTCATTTTGCTTCCAGCCCCAATCTGATGCTGTCAGTTCGTTACCTAGCCAAATTTGAAGCTGATAATATGACCTGTAACAATGTTGTTCTGCTGCACCTTCTGTGGGTGGGAGATTTGCCAATATGAAAGATGAATTATTTTTTGCCAATTGATATTTTCGAAATCTTAATTGATTCAGTGTTATATTTCCTTTTAACATTTATAAATAGATTTTATTAATTGTAATACATTGTTTTCTATATCTTCTTTGTTTGCATCTTTTTTATGCAATACCCACCACGGGATTGGCTTCACATCTATACCGAAGGATCATCTGAATCAGCTGTTAAAAATGTTGGAGCAGGGGTTTACTCAAGGGATTTCCAATTCAGTGCTGCAGTAGGGAAGGAAGGTACAAACTTCGACGGTGAAATAGCAGCTATCCTCATCGCTTTAAGAAGATTGTCTAGAAGGCAAGATCGAAATGTTGCTCTCTTCATCGACTCTCAAGCAGCTATCCTTACTGTTACTAGCATGAATGACTCCCTATCAAGTGCTGTTCTGGAATCCAAATCGCTCCTCTACGATCTGACACTTCGGGGAACTAATGAGGTCCTACAATGGATACCAAGCCATTGGGGGATTTCAGGAAATGAAGAAGCTGATAATCTTGACAAGCGAGGAACAGAATTGCCACAGCCAGTCCATCCATGCAGTAGCTTGCTTCCGCCTGACAACTGACCACGATTATCTACAGAGTCATCTCCACAAGATAGGTTTGGCTCAAGATCCTACATGTTTACTATGCAACCAAGGGAGAATGGATGGAGACCACCAAGACACATGTCCTGCTCTGACAGAAATAAGAAATAAGACATTTGCCAATGAGCATTTGAAAAAATCTAGTTTATATTGGGCAGCAAGATATCGGATGGTCGAACGACCAACGACCCCGGCATAAGAAAAAACAAATCTTTTTTATAAAAAATATTGGCCAAATTAGACAATCTTTTATCGTCTAATAATGAATTTACGATACTTTTTTCCTTTTCCGGCAAATCCATATGTTGTAACGCATTCAGAAAAACAATGCAGAAATGCTACATTTTTGAAGGATTCATTTTTGAAACTATTAGACGTGAAAAATAGATCTTTTACATTTCCAGAACCTGGCTTGAAAAAAAATAAATGTCATGATTCTTTGAATTTAATTGATTCAAAAGAACCAAAAGATCAATATCATGACCCACAACAATGACAGTTTTATTAGTATCTCTGGCAATTTCTATCGAGGTCTTTGTACACTGTACATATGATTTTAAAAAAATGTCGGATTCGAGTTTTTTTCGTTTCTTATGTAATGCATTTTATTTTATTTTATACCATCAGAAAGTAGAGATTTCAATGAACAATGAGCCCACCGACTTGATAATATACTACTGAATCAATTAAGATTTCGAAAATACCAATTGGCAAAAATGAAATCATCTTTCATATTGGCAAATCTCCCACCCACAGAAGGTGCAGCAGAACAACATTGTTACAGGCCATATTATCAGCTTCAAATTTGGCTAGGTAACGAACTGACAGCATCAGATTGGGGCTGGAAGCAAAATCAACTTGGTATTATCCCCAAATTTACAGAAAACAAATTGATTCCGGAAATATCGCTCAAAATTATTTGCTGCAAGTGTGAAACTGGACGTAACAGTTTATTATGTGGCTGCCGAAAACTGCACAAATTTATGCTAAAATTGTCATGGTTTTGAAAAATGCTCCAATGTGGAAGAGGAAGTTCCATTAATTCAGATGAAATTAATTTTAAATAAATAGCTCAATATTGTACATAATGATTATTA
Source organism: Troilus luridus (assembly GCA_964056705.1). NCBI lineage: Eukaryota > Metazoa > Arthropoda > Insecta > Hemiptera > Pentatomidae > Troilus > Troilus luridus. Next base: position 91,309,058 of record OZ057412.1, on the reverse strand, counting down.
AAAAAAATTTCGGATTCGAGTTTTTTTTGTTTCTTTGCATTTTCTGAAAACATTTACCATAGTAACGTATATTTTGTTTACACCATCAGAAAGTAGAGATTTCCACGAACAAAAAGCCCACCGACTTTTTAAAAAAAACAGATATTTTGACGTGAGAATTGTCGATTTAAAATTAGGGTGCTTTTTCGATATTAAGTCAGAATAAGGTGAACAAATAAATATTTTAAATTAAAAAAATTACAGAGTGTTGGGACTTAAAAAGGTAAGTTTTCACCAAATTTCGTGAAAAAATTTTTTTGGTAAAACATAAAAATAAAAAACCAAAAACTTAATTATTTGAATTTTTCACATAAATGTTGATCTTATGTGAAAAAAAGTGTTAATACAAAAGTTGTAGATCTTTTTATTACCTACAACTTTGATATTTGTCTTTTTTCCATAGGACTTGTAGTTTTGCCGGAAATCGAGATAAACCGTTTTTTACCCTTAAAACCTCCCCCCCTTCCACTTCCCGACGTCAGATCGCCCGTAAATTATTTTTCCTTTCATTTTTATTATATTCTCTTCCTTTTCCAATGTGTTTTATTCTACTATAATTTTTTTGGTTTCAAAAATTATCGATCCTGGTCTATCAGTATGAATAATAATCTTTTCGAATTAACCGAAATGAGTCATTGTCTGCTAAAAATAAGAATATCAGTGATATAAGGAATTGGTGCAAGGTGCTTCGGTAACTGGAAGGCAAAGGAATATCAGATGCCTGCTTGGTCTATTTACGCGCTCAGTTATGACAAAAAAAAAAAAGAAAAGAAATAAACTGCGTAATTCTAAAATAATAAGAATAATGTAAACTTTTTTACCATTATCTGATTAATGTAGTATTCATAATTAACATGACCTGAATCGGGGTCAATCGCTACCGTCATCATTTCATCTACTTCTTCCTTTGTGAAAGGTTCTCCTTCTTCCATGATAAGTTTTTCCATGTATTCTTTAGTGATAAAGCCTTTATTTTCTTTATCGATTGTTTGAAATGCTTTGAGTAATTCTTCAGCTGAAGCTGGTTGCAATCTATATAAATAATAAATAAATAAACAAATTATAAAAGAACAAAAACTATTTTATTATCACTCACAAGCACACTCTTTTGCACACATGAATGCTCCATGGGCGATAGTCAGTACGCTTGCTTATGAAGAATGGCAAAAAAGAATCGAGGTATGACAGACCCACCCAACACAATTCAGGTTAAGTTGCGATATTAATTTTTGTAGCAAGTATATTTTTTAAAATTACTATAAAATAGGCCACGAAGCAAGAAATTATATCTAAAGCCGCGGTGAATAAGTCGTTAAGTATAATTTTTTCCAAAAGGAGTTTCTTTTGCTTAAGTAAGCGGAGTCGAGGTATTTTCGTAGTGAATAAGGGGCTAAGTAAGGCATTGGCTAGAAAAGGAGTTATTGCTTCGATTACAATTCTATTTAAAGCCAAAAAACTACGAGAATAATACGATTCCGGTTATCTGAAAGGAGTTGACTCTCTCCGGACAAAATCCGACTAAACCACGTATGCACCAAGGCTGTTGGTATATAATCTTTTTTGGCTTTGTGATGATAATGAGAAGTTCGCTTCTTCTTCTTGAATAACATTTACATTTAACTTGCCCTATGCTATAACAATCCAGTCCCATCTCAGGTTTTTTTTTTTAAATTTATTTATTGAAATTTACAACTGTATACAAAATACATCTAGTAAATATAATGAGTGAATACATTAACATGAAAAGACAAGTAGAGAAACTACCTAGTGGTAGTACTCAAATAATCTCAGGTTTATATCTTTTAAAATGACTTTAGCTACCGAAGCCGGTTTAATTAATCTATTCCTGAAATTAAGCTAAAAATATATTTCTGAAATTGTGTATCCCAGTTTTAAAAATTATTATTGTTTAGGTTTAATAAATTTAACAATAGAATTGACAAAAAATGATTTATTTTTACTAGATTCCGCTGCCACAACTTTTGTAAACAGAGTTTCTTTTAAAACTTTAGTTATAATTGCGAAGAAGAGGATTATAAGCCTTTCAGAATAATTCCTAAAATTGACGTTTAACTAACACGACACATAGCCGTTTTATTTCTCATGGGTTTTTTTAGTCCTGTTCTGACAACCTGGAGTTTTTTGTAGAATAAAATTTGGAAGTTTTCCGCTTTTGATCCTGAACCCCTCATATTACGACAGAACGTGATGTTGTATATTAATCTCAATAAATATATTTAAATAAATAAAGGTTAGCCGTTCAAGTAATTTGACACAAAAGAAATTTTTTCTCTTGATGCTTGATTCTTGATCATCTTGATCCAGGAAGGAAGGTCAAGAATTGGATCTTAAAATAGTGTTACGGGCTACTGGATGTAAAATGGACTAAGCTATTACTTAATTCAAGATACTAATATTTACTAACAAATTAAAAAGAATGCAATGAGATTGTTTAAAACAATTAAATTATTAAACTAATATAAATTTACAATAACAATATTCAACAGATTATTACCTAGGCCTAACTGTTATCTAATTACTAAAATAATATACAAATACTATAAGATATTACTTCAACTAAATAACTTAACTATTTACCTAAATTTGTACAAATACAATAAAATTACACAATAGTTTATAACTACAAATTAACACTTACAGTTCGCTAATTAAAGTCCACCGACCTTAAGACTCTCCAAATATGACAAACTGACACACCGTTTATTAAACTTATTACACGGCCACTCACTTAGCAATTACCACAGACTGGCTTATCACAGACTGATACTAACTCGGCCGGAACAGCTGGCCTTTTTATATAGGCAAGGTAGGTCGGGGTGGGGCATTTCTCGGAAGAAGATCGAGAACCGTCCAGGCCGATCCAGAAAGCTCTACACATTCTTTGATCCCTTCCGCTTAATCCCACCGCTCGTCTAATCCTCTGAGCCGGTCCTTCTTCCCTCTCTGACCGTAACACTAGAATGAATTAATGAAATAATGGTTGGTATCCATCAGGTCAAAAGGGGCAAAATAAACAGTCATTCATTCTCTTTTCTGCCCTGAAGAGGTCAGTAGCATGTCTGGCGAAACGTTGGCGAAAAAGTTAGCGACACGGTCTAAACCAGACGATACCACTGAAGTATTTTGTATATATAGTGGCCGTGTAAACCTAAAAGAGTATTTAAAATAAACAGTATACATTTCGTATATATTATTTTAATCACATCACAGAATCCTCTCGATAATCAGAATCACTAGAAATACACAGAATCGTTGTGTAATTAAATAATCATTTTACCATAGGCTTAACAAATTATTCTTTTTCATTTATAAATATGCAAAAATTAAAAAATAATAACTGTTGAAACTTCATATAAACCAACATCAGAGCTATATATATGGACTGTCAATTTATACTTACGTATATATTAATACGCCTTACGACAATTTTAGTTTTATTGGTAATTAAAAGTTTTTGATCCTTATTGACAAGACGCGTTCTTGTCTGTTCTTCGTCTATTACAGCACTTTTCCCCACCACATCCAACCCACCTCTGTAAGATTGTATGCTTTGATTTAACAAATTATCTATCAGGTATAAGGCATTAGGTTTTGATAAATAAATTATGGAAGTGTCGGCCAATAAAAAAATGATTCAATGGGCAGAAATCAGGTCTTGGATTAATTTTAATATTATTATTAAATTATGTTAAATAGGTCGATCACTTTCCTCTGTTGTGGAAACACTCCATTATTATTCTCTTTCTCAAACCGGGTAAACCCCCCAACAACGCCTCATCCTATAGACCAATCAGCCTCCTCCCTATCCTTTCAAAAATCTTTGAAAAAATCCTACTTAAGCGCATCCTACATTTAATTGAAATTCCTTCCCACCAGTTCGGATTCCGCTCGGGGCACTCCACTGTACAGCAGGGTTTAAGAGTGGTTGACCATTTATCCTCTGCACTTGAAAACAAGCAATACTGCACTGGTGCCTTTCTGGACATTGCTCAGGCATTCGACCGGGTATGGCACGATGGCTTGCTTTTCAAACTAAAAACCCAATTACCCCAATCCTTATATCTAATCCTTAGATCCTATCTCTCAAACCGTTCCTTCAGAGTCCGCTGTGGTCCAGAGTTCTCCACTTGTTATCCAATCGAGGCCGGCGTACCTCAAGGAAGTGTCCTAGGTCCTATCCTCTATATCTTGTTTACAGCCGATATACCTTTAGATCCTGATACCTTCCTTGCATCCTTTGCCGATGATACTGCCATACTATCAACCCATTCAGACCCAGAACTGGCATCTGCCCATCTACAACGACACCTCTCCTTAATCGAACATTGGTGCGCCAATTGGCGTATCAAAGACAACCAATTCAAAAGTAAGCACGTCACCTTCACCCTCCGTCGCAGATCCTGTCCACAAGTTCATTTTAACTCTATACCACTTCCCAGTTCCGACACAGTCCGGTACCTGGGTTTCCTACTAGACAAAAGACTTACCTGGAATCCACATACTCGACTTAAAAGACAAGAGCTCAACAGAAGATACGGACAGTTATATAGACTACTGAACAGAACATCACAACTTTCCGTTGAAAACAAACTATTAATTTACAAGATTATTCTCAAACCGATGTGGACCTACGGAATTGAACTATGGGGAACTACTAAATTTTCGAACATCAAACGTATCCAATCCTTTCAATCCAAAGTCCTTAGAACAATAGTCAATGCTCCCTTTTATGTTACAAACAAGACCTTACATCACGACCTCAAGATCCCTTATGTCCTTGATCTCATCCCATCCAAATTCTCAACCTTCCACCAGAAACTTGCTCTTCTTCCTAACCCCCTGGCACAATCCCTATCTAGTACCAACCATCCTTATAACCCTCCTCGTAGGTTGAGGCGGCAGTGGCCGAGAGATCTCTTATGAAAATACATCTGGAGTGCTGGCAATGGCCAGCTTCTCCACTCATGCCTGAGAGTGTGTGGCTCTAGCGTCCTCACTCAGTCTCCACTGGCTAGACTGGTGACGCGGCTGACTGAGAGGCGCTGGGATCTCCTGGCATTGTGCCTCGGCACCCACTTCTGGGTGTAGGGGTTCGATTCGGAGTTCCCAATTGTATATAGATATGAATGTGGCCAAGATTATTATTATTTTATTTTATTTTTATTAATTGTTATGTATATGTATATATATATATATATATATATATATATATATATATATATATATATATATATATATATTTTCTTTCTCTTTGTTATTCAGGTTTACTTATTTTTATTTATTTATTTATTTATTTTTATTTTTATTTATTTTTATTTTTTTTTATTTTTTTTTTATTTTTTTTTTTTTTATTCTGTACATATGGAATGAATGATCTCTTTTAGCTCTAATACTCATTGCCCAAGATAGTGGCAGAGTGTATTATTTCTCAATAAAAAAAAAAAAAAATAAAAAAAAAAAAAAAAAAAAAAAAAAAAAAAAAAAAATAGGTCGATTATGCTAAACGATGACTTATGGTCCAGAAGGAGATAACTGGAGTGACTACTGAAAGCTATAAGGAGGACTAAGTCGATAATAAGAAACACACAGAAATGAAAAGAGGCATGATATGGAGTATGGTGCTAATTGAGGAGTATAAACAATGTAATAGGGAGAACTATAACTTGCTGGGCTTTCAAGGATCAAAAAATGGCGCAGTGGATGAGCTTTATAATGGCACTAACAGTTGTAATTTCGTCTTATGAAGTTGACACAATTAAACAGTCTTAGTTAGTACTATGAAAAACTGTCCTAGGTGCGGAAAAAATGTATTTATTTATTATGTCTGACACAATGAAATTTGAAAATTAGCGAGAATTATTCCTATAGAACACCTGACACCTCTACAATGTAATCGTTGCAAGACAACTTTTCTAAGCAGAAAATATTATTGCAGAATACTGGTAGCACACCGTGTGTGCAATAACAATGAAGAGGCATTACCGCTTTGAATTAAAAATTTCGATGAAGTAAAGAAAACAAAAATTTTAGGTTGGTTTTAAGTTAGCTCAGTGGTGTCCAAAATTTTCATTAGATTACGGTCTTCGATATAATGATTTTATGTTATCAACCTATATTTGAAATGAATGTTTCTCAGGCTTAATCCAATATTTTCATTTTACTTTACACGCTGTGCAATCATCTTATTTGTGCGAATTAACTTACGCATTTGTAATTTGTTTAGTAAATAGGTTTTTGGTATTGTAAATGAGCAATATATATATTTTTTTAATTTTCACACTTTGAGATCCTGTTCCAAAAAAATCGTCTCCTCAAATATGTCAAGGTAAACAGGATGGTTGATTTTTAAAGGCAATCGCCATACTCTAATCAGAATTAAAATATAATAGATTTATTCTCTTAAGCTAACTATCACCAAGTCTTGAGCACAAAGAGTTTTAATTAAATGGGTCAAAATAGTTTTTCTGGCCCCTAGTTTATTGTTATCAATCTCAACAGACTTAATATTTAAAATCTCCATGATAATGAACCCATAGAAATACACATAGACGAATTTCGACTTTACATTTGGACTTGAGGAACCATTGGAAGTTTCCTGAAAATCTAAGTTTTGCAGCCTGTAGGGATTATGTCAAATCCCATAGCTTTCAGCTCCCAATCCACTCCTTTTTTTTTTATGAGAAGTTGGTCTTAAAATAGTTTAGAAATTTAGCAACTATACTTCTGGAATGTTAACTTTATTGTCTAAAAACTGATGGTTGTCCTAAAAAAATTGATAATGGTTTTCCTTTAATTTCTATTTACCAACCCCCTTTTGAGAATTCATAGTCTATTAACCGCCAATATTAAAATGATTATCAGGTAATATTATCATTTTAAATTGGTTGCTATTAGTCTTCCCGTCTTAGTTCAGGATAGAAGCATGGAAGTATCTCGGAGATCACAGAATTTGGATACACCTTGATCAGGCAGTTCCTATACCAAACATTCATATTTTGTAATGTCATTAATTATTTTTCCTTATATAAGGCAAGATAGAATGGATTTATGTATTAGTAATTATTAACGCAATGATAATGATTCAATTTGGACAAACTAAAAGCTAGGATTCCAACCATGAGCCTAATGTCTTAATCAGTGAACCAGTAGATGTTAAATTAATTTATTTTATTTAATAATTATAAATTTAAAAAAATAAAATTTATAATTACATTTGTTAGTGCTGATAATTTCTTATGCACAAGGTGAGTAATGAATAATATTCCATTTACCTAATGAGTGATAATTTATCATAGTTATTGATAATTGGTACCATATGATAAGTTTTCTATTAGCCATTTTTTTCAGTCAGTGGTTATTTTAGTAGGGAATACTATATCCTTATCCATCTTTGCCGTATAAAATTATTTCAATAAAGGGGATTAGCTAACAAAAGGTAGAGTGATTTTGATAGTTAGTTGTATCTATTAATACACTAAAAAAAATCCAAGTTTTGACCACCCACCACTAATAACTTTTCCACTTTCCCAAAATCAAATGTTAAAAAAGGTACTTTTTGCAGTTACTTGCTTCCAATACATTTTGAACGAAACATTATTACCACTTTTAATGAGCATTCTGTTTCTTACAAGTTTTAGATGAAATGTGATTGAAAATTTGGAACAGCTACTGATATACTGGGCCACCAAAATTGGTTGATAATAAAAATTGATCCAAATTGTATTAATATTCAAATTAGTATTTCTGTATGCAGTACAATCTTTAGACGATTACGAATTAAAATTCAGAACGAAAAGAGAACTTTTTGAAATATAAAAACAAACTCACCAAATTTAAAAAAGTTCTGAAGTTTTATTTAAATGAAATATTAAACAAATTTTTTATTTTTATTTATTTATTCTTTAAATTGATCTGATCTAGGTTCATATACAAGGATCATAATTTCAATATACACCTGAATGTGGCAGTATTATGGATAACTGGATCTCCTTGCATAGCACCAATTTCTTCACCAGCTGCCTTTGTGCTTAGACCTTTTTTTTTTGTTAATGTCTCTAATATCTGACCGTGAATCACAATTTTTTCTTCCGACATTGCTCTTATCTTATAAAAGTGTAATTAACAATCTTTCCCACAATTGCTCATATGTTATAAAAATTTAACCCCACAAAGCTAACTAGATTCTCAATAAATTATACGATTAGTCAAAGAAAACGTTCTAATAGGATGAATAATGAGAGTTGGGATTAAGAGTTGTGTTCATGCTAAATGATTTTTGTAACTACCTAGTATTGATAATAACCAATATATATTTGATATACTTACTGATTATATTATAAAATATAAGCTATTTTGCTTTTGTACAAATTCTATAAAAGCTTTATAGGTTTATAGAATAAATTAGCTTTGTTTTGTTATATTTACAAAATAAATGCAGAGTATCAAACCAAATCAAATACTTTGTGGTCATTGAAAAAGATAAAATTCTCTCATTTCTCAAATCATTTAAATCTATTTGAAAAAAATGTAATTGTAAAATAGTTTTTAATTGTAAAGTTTAATTACAGAAAAATAAATGGTGTACCTATTCTACAAAAGACTCAAACAAAATGTAGTTTGTAACAAAGTTGGGAATCATTGATTAGGAGAAAATTGAGATATTGCAGTACTCCTGACTGACTAAAACTTAATTTTCAGCTTTGCTACCAATAATAATACTACAATACAATACAAACTTTTGGCTTGGGTTTGGCCAAAACTAAAACTTATTTGTCTTACATAAACATTTATCTCTCTTTTATATAATAAAGTTTTTAGTGACCACGTAATAATTTATTTTACAGTTATCAAGCGGTATGAAGCAGAATGGAGAAAACTCAATTCTTATTCCTAGATTTTTTTTTTTTCCGTATGGGCCTACTAAGGACCTCGTCATTTCAACTTTCTTTTTTTTCTTGTTGACATTGGCCCAGTACTCCGGTGCTGCTCCCTTCTTTCTTCTGTCCACCTCTTTCCCGTCCACAGCTTGGGCTTTACTTAAAAACCCACAAGGGTATCTAGTTTTATACTTATTCCCAGAATTATTATTATGATTAATCATTACTCGCAGCATTATTTTTCTTCAACCCTTTTAGTCGTATCTCATCTATCCATAGGATTCTGACCTCAAAACTCATTGAAAAACTTTTATTTATATATAGTTAAAACAAAATAAAGGTATTAAAAACAACGAATCCAAGTCGATTTTATATAGTACAATCTCAATTAATAAAATTCATCATAAAAAATTGAGTTTAACTGATGAAGAATTCATTTGATTTTTTAACAGGGGCTATCTGCCTTTAACTACTTGGACTAAAGGGGTGGAGTTTTACTGAAGTGGATGTAGTAGACAAAGACTCTTAATGAAACCATTTCTAGGCTACATTCAGTTACCCGTCTGAACTTGGCCCCCAAATTCAATTATTTTATTATTTAAATATAGATTGAACAGAACAGAAATAGTTCTGTAGTTTAAAATAAGAATATCTCATGTGAATAACAGATGACTTTCTACGCTTTACTAAAATTTAAATAACTGATTCAGAGCCAATATAAAATCTGCAAGCATTGCTAAATTATTACTTTTTGTAGGATACTACAAAACAATTTTTTAAATAACAAGGTCTAAAGATTGTTTAAAAACACTACTCCCATAGATCGTCAATACCTTCCTTGTCTACATCTAAAACTTCAAATATTTTCTTAATCTCCGACATTTGATTCCCTTATACTAAATTTAAATATATATTGGTTTTATTTAATATATTTCAGGTCCAAAATTTAACTATCAGTTCCAATGTACTGCATGTTACCAACATTAAAAAAAAAGTGTTATATGCCAATTCATAAAGATTATTTATGTTGTAATTATGTTTAAAGCTTGAAGCTACGTGCTGATTCCAGTTCAAAGATTTCAACAATAATCTATTGTTATTTATCTACCATGGTATAGCTATTTGTTCTGCAACATAAGAAATTAATTTGTTGTTCCCATTGACTACTGATGCATGCATTAATAAGGAAAAGAAGGTACGACAATATTATTAGCAAATAACGAGACATGGATGTATCAGCCCTAAAAAATAGATTGTGTGGTACCTTAAGTAAGCATTAACGTTTAAACCATTTGCAGGAAATAAATTTTAGACCAACAGACTTATTTAGCAAGTGAAAGCCAACAAAATCCAATTCGACAGATTCCAGCTATGGGTTGATGGACCCATTTTTTATACTTACTAAAATTATAAGCATTATTTGATCAAATGATTGCTTTTTACGGCCCTTTTCACAGGTGCTATTTATCTGCATAGAATCTAGACTTCATAATTTAATAATGAATCAGAATTTGTTATTAAAGTGGAAAAGACCAAGTTTAGCTAGATTATAAATGTAATACTTTTCAAATTTGCTATTTTAAGATATAAATTACTATAAATAAAAATACAATTTATTAATAGTTGACAGGTTTATAACCTTAATTACTGCAATATGTAAAAAATAAAAAACATAAGTTTCTTCCTACCCATTCCAGAACTTACTATCACCATTCAGGAGTAGACAAGAACTACTTAAGAAATGTATACCATGACACAGATCCTCCCTCCATCACAATATAAATTGCAAAGTAGTGATGGGCCAGAAATCACGAACTGCTACTTTTTCACTGTTACTCAAAAGTCACAGGTCTACCTGTGATCACAAATTCATCAGTAACAGTTCTAAACTGTTCTTCACAGTGATTGGCGATAGAACCGAAAAGAATTGAAGCGTGATTGTTATTGCGACTACAGTAACAGTTCTAAACTGTTCTTCACTGTGATTGGCGATAGATCTGAACGGAATTAAAGCGTGATTGTTATTGTGACTACAGTAACAGTTCTAATTGTTCTTCGCATATGGGCGACTGGTCGTCGGCGAACGGAATTGAAGCGTGTTTGTGACTACTATTACTACCTTAATTTGACTTAATTAATTTTACTGTAGAAAATTAACTGCGCAGTTATTTATAAATAAATTAAAAGGGAAAGTCAGATATTTATTTACAGCTTGTTTATTGTAAAGTATTACTATTCACTTGTAAATTACCTATACAAAAAATAATGATAGTATTAGTAGGTACTACTATGTGGGGGGCACGTGCCCCCGTTGAAATAAGATTTTTCTTGAACTAAGGAAATCTGTAAAGTACAGGAAAACAAAATTTTGCATTGGTATTACTGTGTACCAAAACATCTAAAAACCTATTTTTTTAAACTTTTTAAAAACTTTCTTTGCATTATATTCTGTTCTTTATCATTGAAAACAAAATAGCGATTTTATATGATCTAACTATTTTTGAAATAAATGTTTATAAGTTTTTTAATGATGTATTTTTATTTTACCTTACATTGCACACTTGGTAAAAATTTTAATAAACATTCCCGAGGAGCAAGCTGCATACCCAGTGTACAATGATCTTATTTAAGAGAATTCACTTACGAATTGGGTGATTTCCATAGTAAACATGTTTTTTTATTTAAAATGAATAATATAAAGACAAAAAAATTTCCCGTCTGAGGACCGTGTTCGAAAAAAATCGTCGTCTTGAATGGGTTAAACCATAAGAGGAAAATTTACGTTATATAGGATATTGAAAATAATTCCATCCGTATGTATATTGATAGGATTATGGTGAATTATACAAGTGCCAAAGTAATTATTATCCTTATAATGTGTATTCTGTGATCGTTGTATTCAAGATGTGGAATTAAGTACGCCGACGGAATCACTGTTGGTAAGATTTCGACAGAATCACGAATCACAGTTAGTAGCAGTTAAGCAATCACTGTTGGTAGCAATTCGACAGAATCACGAATAACAGTTAGTAGCAGTTAAGAAATCACAGATAAGAAAAATCACAGTTAGTAGCAGTTGAGCAATCACTGTTGGTAGCAATTCGACAGAATCACGAATAACAGTTAGTAGCAGTTAAGAAATCACAGATAAGAAAAATCACAGTAACAGTTAGAACTGTTACTGAAAAGTAGCAGTTAAGCCCATCACTATTGCAAAGTATATTTTATAAAAGAAGATTTTTTTCGATCAGGTGTTCTCAAATATACTAGAAATTAAAAAAGGAAGGCTTGCAATAACACAACCCATTCTATTGGACTCAGAACCAACTAGTGGTGGGGTCAAAATAACGTGTTAGTGGAAAATAACGGTTACTGTGATAACGTGTTACCAGAACGAGCCCGTTATTGGAATAACTCCTTCATCGTTTCACTCGCCAATAAAGAAACAGGTTCAACATGATTTTAATAAGAGCTGAAGACCCAAGCATTATCCAAGTGGCTCCATCTACGTGAGTCTTTTGGCGTGATCGAAACTAGGTGATTACTTTGTTCTGCTTTTTCTAGGGAATATAGAAGGACTTCATTCAAAATTAATGATTGAAAAATTAAAACAAAAATTAAACTTTGCTATTTCGCACAAAAATATGGAAACAATATCAATTAAATATGTTTTTAAAGCTTAAAACTCCCTTAGACGTTATCAAAGTTGCTCTATCTAAGTGATTCTTAAGCGTGATCGGAACTAGGCGATTGGTTTATTCTGCCTTTTCTAGGGAATATAGAAGGATTTCATTCACAATTAATAATTGATAAATTAAACTTGTTTTTGGTTGACTCATTATGGGCTACGTTTCCACTCTCACATAAATTTATTTATTAGATATATTATTTTCTTTAATGAAATTAAACGTTACTCAAATAACGTGCTACTGGAACACGTTATTACATGGTAGCAGTTATTCCATAAAGAGTTATTAAGATTTCACTGTTTAGCCCATCACTAGAACCAAAAATACCTGTAACCACATGACTAACTGAAGGTTCAATAATAAATGCAAAGAAGCTACAAAAAAAAAAGCAAAGAGAAGCTCTGAGAACAACCATTGGTTACAAACAAGACTGATAAAACAAAGTGTGTCCATTTTCACTTCAACCACAAGAGCCACTATGTCTACAACCTTGTGTTAACAGCTGTAAATTCTTAGGATTAATAATTGATAGGTGAACAACCCTGGAAACCTATTTTCTGCCATCCGTACTGTTATTCTAAGACTATATAATGTTTTGACTTGTTCAAAAATAAACTACAGTAGTTTTATCTAGGTTCAATCTATATGAACTTCCTTCCTCAACCCAATAAATTAGAATTAGTGATGGGCCAGAAATCACGAGCTGTTACTTTTTCACTGATACTCAAAAGTCACAGGTCGACCTGTGATTGCAAATTCATCAGTAGCTGTTCCAAACTGTTCTTCACATATGGGAGCTGATATTCGGCGAACGGTGATTGGCAATAGAACGCGAACTGAATTGAAGCGTGATTGTGATTGTGACTACAGTGATTTAGGTGAAAAAAGTGATTACTGTGATTCATGCGAATCGGTAACCGAATGGCATCGGCGAACGAATAACTGAAGCGTGATTTTGATTCTTATGTGATTTGAATTTGTGATAAGTTTTTTCAATAATTGTATTTAAAAATAGTTCTTGCTGCCTTTTTAATTCGTACCATATTACAGGTCTCTTATTTTCAAACACTATGTTCCTCCTGTATGATATACATTAAGGTACTTATTAATCAATATTGCTAGGACTTTATATTTATATTGTTTATTTTCAATAATTTTATTTAGTATTTAAAAATATGTTTGTTTATTCGAATAATAGAAATCTTGATTGGAGGATTTAGTTTTTCTTCTGTATTTTACCATAAAAGTCTATAATACTTATCTTCATCATCTTGTAACAACTAAAACCATAAGAGCAAATTTTACGTTATATAGGATATTGAAAATAATTCCATCTGTATGTATATTTATAAGATTACAGTGAATTATACAAGTGTCGAAGTAATTATTATCCTTACAGTGCGTATTCTGTGTTCGTTATATTAAAGATGTGGTATTAAGTACGCCGACGCAATCACTGTTGGTACCATTTCAACAGAATCACGAATTAATTAACGTGTTAGTAGGAGTTAAGAAATCACAGGTAACAAAAATCACAGTAACCGTTGGAGCTGTTACTGAAAAGTAGCTATTAAGCCCACCACTAAATAGAATAAGAATTTTGCAGAGACCTTCATATCTAGTCTACAATTATCATATAAAATGTCTTCATTTATTTAACAGATAGGATAGATACCATGCTCACAACAGAAAACAGCACACCACCTAGGACCTATATTCAACCCAAGATACACGTCCAACTATCTTAACTCCATAATAGATCATTTGGTAACTGTGTGTCCCTTCAGCGATTAAAATCTACATTTAGCTCTTTTACACAATGAATTGAGTGGATCTTATTAATTTCCACCATATTATATCTTGTCGTATTTGTGTCAATTAAAGTCAAGGTGACACTCTGGTAAACGTTTTTGAAACTTGTACCATTCTAAGACTCAAAACCTATGATTTTACCTACATCACCAATGAACCATTACATACGGGTGATTCTCTATTTTGGTTTCACTTTATGGCCTGAAGCCCACAAAAAAGAGTTAAATGATTTTTTTTCCGAATTTTCTTTTTTCAGATATTAATCTTAACTTAAACTAAAATTTCCCTCAAAATTCCTTTATTCCTTTTTTTAATTTAAAGTGGTGAAATCTCAGTTCCTCCTGTCGCATAACCTGAATTGTCAGATTTGGAATGCTTATATTCTTAAGCGCTTATAAAATTAATTTATTTATTAATAATAAAATGCTTGCTCCTGGATACAAATAACCTCCAAAATCTCATTCACTTATACCTCGTTTGCTCCTCTCTTACAAAGTGAGGATCTAGGTAAAATGGTAGGTACTTTTTCAATCCTTCATTTACTTTGACATGGACCCATATCTTAGGGCTAGGGGTCAATCAAAACTTTGATCACGATTTTGTAACACTTTGTTATAATGAATTTTATTTACAATCGCTGCCAGAGAGAGAGAGAGAACTACATCAGTATTCATACCACGTTGCCTTGTAATATCCAGCAACGAACATCTGATATACGAAGCGCTGATAATTCAAAATTCCTTGCTGATGTAACTGCGAAGGAAAAAGTGAAATAACATGATATTAAATGTTGAAAAAGCACAGGGTGGCCAACCCCAAGTACTTCGCCTCGTTTGTAATTAAAATAAACGATATATACAAAAAACACTCGATACATAATTTGGCTAAAGTATGATGAATGTTAGTTTTTCCCAACGTTTGTAATGTTTCAAGACTTGCAAAATTATGAGACTGATATGTTAAATCAAGACTGATTTTTAGTACCCAGAATGGCTCTTAAAAATCCAGGCGTACTAAAGATATCTATGCTCATCTGTTGAATTAAAAAAAAAAATTAAAAGGTTGGAAAGCTCATTCTTTATTCATAAGGGAAAAAAAAGAATGAAATTTGAAACCAAAATAGTGAATCACCCTTTTTCTCTTTGGTTGACGAGTGCACTATAAATGCTTTTTCATTCCAGGATATCTCTGCTGCGATAACTATTTCGAATCTTCAGAAACCATCCAGTTTTTTAGGAAATGTCATCCTTAGTGCATTCAGATTGCGGGAGCTCTTTCATATTTCAGAAACTAAAACCATTCTTAATGACACACAGTTTAGCCTAAAGTCATTCTCAAGCCTACAATTTCACTTATAATTGTCTAGTAGAGAGGTCAAACGGGAAGATTGGACTCCTTGCACTCAAAGCCCGTCTATGTCCACAGACCTATTGGAAATCGGTTCTTCAGGAAACACTACTTAAGGTGTTCTGTATAACACCGCAAATGTCACCCCTCCCGAACTCATATTTAAAGTACTTCAAAAATTCTTTTATGGTAGGTCAGCCCCATTTGGATCTCTCGATTCTGTCAAGTTTGCTAGAACTAATAAATACAACTTAGTTCAACCCTTGAACACAAGCTCTGGAGTTTATAACTCCAGTCAAACCTGTCATTGAATGGTAGAGGTACGTAAGTAATTTGTGACCTCGCCCTAATACCTAAGGGAGGGACAAGGACCTACTACCCCATAACAATATCGCTAAGGGCTTCGCAAAATTTAGACCCACTCACGCCATTTATGTTGAATTAATTATAACGAAATACAACATTTTATCATCTTACTTATATTCTGATATCTCAGCAGCTACGTATGGAAGAAATTTGAACAAGTGCACACTGCCAGACGTTTCTTGGTCTTCAACGTTAACAATAATTTCTTGAATTTCTGCTTCAGTGGGTACACATCCTAAAGTGTGAACACAGTACATATAAATTGTAACCAGATTTACTGATAATAATGCTTTATTCCATATGTCAATGTTAAATTACCTAGAGATCTTAGGATGGTACCAACTTCTCTAATATCAACTGTTTTGTTACCTGCGTGATCAAATACTTCAAATGCTTCTACAATTTTCTTCTCCAGATCATTGGTTATCAGTGCTGTTCAGAGGAAAAATAAATTGAAAATATTTAAATAAATTAAAATTAAGAATATCATTTTACCTTCTATATCTTGAAGTTTTGGTGGTGCTGCTTTTCCTCCCGGTGCAGCTTTTTTTGGGCTCTGGGCAGCTGTGTCTGTTGTGTTCATTTCACATAAATTTTAAAAAACGAAAGAAATATATTATTAGTTTGGTTACTATAAAGGACTTGTTTGATGTCAAGGCAACGAGATATCTAAAGAAAAAAATTAGTTTGAAAAGGGCGCCAGCAGTTTATAAAGTTATCAAGAAGGCATTGAAATAATTCTATGGCCTGCTGGCGGCGTTTAGGTTTGGCTAGTGTTTGCATGTATGGTTTGTTTTGGTTCACTCAGTGCCGGGCACCTCGAGAGTATTTGTTTTTTGTTTATGTCCAGACGAAATTGAAATTGTCTTTACAGTGAAAAAGTTAGTAGAATTTTTTAACGTAGTTTGCTATTTTAGACATGAATCCCTCCAAGCTCAAAGTTGTTGAACTTAGAGCTGAATTGGCAGCCCGTGGATTAGATACTAAGGGCAACAAAGCTGCCCTTGTCGAAAGGCTAAATGAAGCTTTAGATAAGGAAACCGGAGGAGGTAAATATTTGTAACATTCTTTCTGATTGTCTTATATTTTGAAATTCAGTGTTATCAAGGTTCATGTGTGTTAGCGTTAGTGAGGTGTTTTGAATACGGAGGTGGTAGCTTCTTGCCGCCATTTTGGCGTTGCGTTTGAGGGGGAATTGATTAGTCTTAACTGGAAGCCAAATAGTCGGTTTCGGTCATTTATTTATTTCGTTTCGCATGATTTAACTCACTTCTATGTATTTTCTTTTATGATACTCTTATAAATAAGATTGAATGTGTGTATTCATCGTCATATCTAATACCCTCAGAAAAATCATTGGACAAAACTGGCAATGGAAATGCTTCAGAAAGCAATGAAATTGATTTGAATGAATCTGCTGGTGATACGTCTCAGTTAGAGGATCCTGATCTTGCTGATGAGACCAACACTAATTTAGAAGTAGAATCTGAAGAACCTACAGATAAGGTATGTAGAATCTTGTTATGTCTAGGAACTGACTTGTTATATTTAATGAAAAGAAATTTAATTTTATTGCAATATCACATACTAGTTTCATATTTGAGTTTATTGAAGTAACTTTCCATCTGATTTTGAGTATTTTAAATTTGATATAAATAAAATTATTGTGCCCCTTGTTAATTATTACCAAATGATTCTCCATTCATGTGTCTTTATCTTGAGAAATTATAGTGATCTTAGTGTATAAATTACACATTTTTTAAACTATTTAACATTTGACTGTATTGATTTGATGTTTTTTTTTTTTAATGAATTGCTTGACATCTAATCATTAATTAATTAGTAGTTATTTCTTCTATTTACCTTTAACTTATTTATTTTCCAATCTTAATTGAGGCGGTTGACATAACCTTTCCACTCTGGGTTGACTTGAAAGTTTATTTATTTTTTTCTGGGATTTATGGCAGGAAAAAGAACAATCAGATCAGCTTGAAGAGACTTCAGAAACTGAAGGTAAAGAACTAACTGGGAGTGACGAGGCTCAGATTGATAACTGTCAGAAATCCCCTGAGGATAATAATTCTGAAACCAAGGATAACCAACCGGATACTTCTGATATTTCGGTGAAGAAAGAACCCCCCGTCAGTTGTGACCCAAAATCTGATCAAAATAAAGTAAGTATACCTTATATCATATCAACAAATAAAATTTTGTTTCCTAATCTTACCCACTAGTTTTTGTATATGAATAATATTCTTAATTCTTCTTACCATCATTGCTCAAAAGCAGTAATTGCTATACCTATTTCCCTGGAAGAAGTATTTTACGAAGAAAGTTATTTGGTTGTTTTTTCAGCAACAAGTAAATGAAAGCAGAACTTTTTAAAGTTGTTATAAAACACTTACATGTTCAAAAACTACATATCCAATTTTTGTTTAAAGTGGCCAATTATGAGTATTTTACTTGAAGGTTATGATAGTTGCTATTAATCAAAAGTAAATTTAAAAAATATTTATTTATAAGATATTTCTTATATACTGGACTAACTTCTTGATCTATATAATTAAATAATGAAGAAAAAAACCTTATTCCAGTCAAAAAATTTTTGTTAAAAAATTAACAAAGGATTAAAAGACGTTTCGACATTTATTCGTAATTTTCAATTTTAGTTGTTCTTCACAACATCCTTTAAAAATTTACAAATCAATTCATTACTTTAGGTCAAACAATTTAAAAAATCAATTATATATAGAATCCTGGAAGTCAACTTTCTTCCATGGCCAAATATACAATATGTATATGTATATTTGACCATGGAAGAAAGTTGACTTCCAGGATTCTATATATAATTGATTTTTTAATTTGTTTGACCTAAAGTGATGAATTGACTTGTAAATTTTTAAAGGATGTTGTGAAGAACAACTAAAATTGAAAATGACGAAACGTTTTTTAATCCTTTGTTAATTTTTTAACAAAAATTGTTTGACCGGAATAAGGTTTTTTTCTTCATTATTGAATTATATAGATCAAAAGTATTTATTAGTGTACTGTTAAGACTTTTTTTAAAATATTCTATGACTCTCAGATTTTGGTTAATATTGATCATTTATGAATTGTGAGTAGATTTCTTTGATAAAGACATTTTGGAGATACTGAAAAAAATAATAATCTCGTAATGACAAAGTGTTACAGGATCAGTTTTTCAGGCACTGATGATAAATGCTAATAATTTTGTAATGAATTAGTGTTCCAGGATCACTTTTTCAGCCGCTGATTAATTATGAAACAGGTGTACTAGTATGTCACTTTTAATGTATGTTATTTTTAACTTGATATATTTAAGTCTTAGATCAGATTTTTTTCATTTATAGATTAAAATAATTTTAAGTACTAAATTTAACAATTTTGTTAATTGTTTAAAATAGGGGCATGTAAAATAGGTTAAAATAAGGGCATAGAAAAACTTCAATGAAGGAGGTGGGGTTCACATGTTCACACGCTTGTTGGTCATTTTGGCTTGTTTCCTTGCTGTCTAAACAGTTGGTGTTGAGGGAGGGTTGTGTTCAGTAACATATGGAAGGAGTAAGGTATCATTTGAACTGTTTTGGGATCCCAGAGACTTGACTTATAGTTCAAATAAATGGTTCTTCTCTGGTAATCGGTAGTTAGACCTCAAAATAGATGGTCGAGGAACCTTTAACAAATTGAAATATCTTGAATGATAGTTACCTTGCAAAGGAATGACCTTTTTGTATATAAACATTATGAAAATTCTTAAATACATCTATTAACTTAAGAATGATCTTTTTCAACCATATTTATATAAATTTAAATTATAAAATTAAATTTAATAAGTACTTTATAGTGCATCAGTCCAATTTTTTCTTTAACTACACTTCTAAACATTCTGGTATGATTATTTCTTTAACAGGAAAGTGAAGACTGTCAGATGGCTGAGGCAGAAACTAATATGGATTCAGTTAAAAAAGAAGGTTTTGAGAATGAACCTGAGGAGGAGCATGATGCCAAGATGGACCAGGACAATGTACGTATAGGAATAAAATTTAAATAGTTATTTAATTATTTAAATTGTCATTATTTGATATCTATTTTAGGTGTATTACAGGTTGTTTTATTTATCATTAAAAAACTGTGTACATATATGATTTAGGGCTTTACAAGATTGAGTTTTCATATTAGAAATTGTGTTGAAATTAATGAAATTATATATCAAAGATACTAATAAACTTCTACCGCTTTTGATTGAAGGTATCTATTCCACACTTTGTCGCTTCAAATTGAGTTACAAGTTTTAACTGTTTATTCGTTTCTCTATTAATATTTTCCAAAACACACAAGTTATCATGAGCTTTAGTACGGAAAATAGAATGTAATTATGGAAAATGTTTATACATCAGTAATTTCATCTAGAAATGAACGTTTCTACAAACTTATATCTCGAAGTTAAAACTTTTATTTCTTGTTGAAATGATGATCGAAATGTACTCATCACCCCTAATTACATTCTCTTTTCCATGCTAAAGCTCATGATAACTTGTATTGTCGGGAAATATTAAAAATGAGCTTATCGTGTTAAAAAATAATTTTACCCTCTTTGGAATAACAATGAGCACCTTTTTCCTTGAAGACTCGGTTCAATCTCATTGATTTTGGTAGAGAGCTCCAGAAACAGTTTCGCTCAGTTTGAGAAACTCAAACAATAAGCTGATCCCACCAAATGCGAAGCCTGTTTTTTTTTTCTTGAATATCTAGTTTGTCTGTTTATGTTGAAGGGTGGCCTGGTGGTCCCCATGATTTTCTCCTATTTGGTTTGGCATAGGGGATCGTATTTTTCATCGCCAGTGACTACAAGGTGCAAAAAAACTTTCCTTTTATACCTGGTAAGCAGTATTTCATACGCGCACGATTTGCCTTCAATGTCTTCACACTTCATTTCATGTGTGACCGAATTTCCCACTTTTTGAGTCATTTCCACTCAAATCCTCTCACTTAAAGTAGCATCTCCGCATGTTTCAACAAGCAATTGATGAGCATCAGCTTATTTAAAATAATGAACTTAAACCTAACTTCCCACAATGACGCTAATTTGGCCCAGAACTGGTAATTTCTCATGAAAAAGATATGTGCTGCTAATACAAAGTCAGAACCATTTCAAAGTCATGATAGATGTGCATACTTATTTATTGCCATTTTACATCTGACAATTTCAACATAATCTAGTCGGTGTAGCTGTCTCTGAACTATGGCAGAAACTTATTTGTATACTTAATGCATACTATACTGGTAGAAAACAAAATTTTAATTGGTTCCTCCCAGTGTTGGGAAATCTTTATTTCAGCCAAAGAACAATAAATAATTTAATAATAGATGATGTAAACAAATAAATTAGTTTGTTGACTAATATTTAAAGAATAATTGTTTTTATCTGTTCTAACTTATAAATAAATAGAAGTTATGGATTAGTTTAACAAAAAAAAAACAGTGTGATAACTAACTAAGAGATACAGGAAAAACAAATGTAATACTTCAGACCAGTGAGCTGTTGATGAATTGATTTCCTTGGTGTAAACGATTTTCCTAATATTTGACATTGTCTGAAAGAAAAACATGCAAGATTTTCCCTAATTCTGTTTTGCTATTGCTCTTATAACCTGTATATAAGAATGGATTACCAGTTTAAACTTATTTTATATGTTAATAAATATGAAACAATGCAGTTTTTTAATTTTTTCTTTTTTCTAACATTGAAGTTTTCTTTTTATGGTTAAATTATTACAGATATTATTTTAATAATGTTGACATTTGCTATGCTAACAACATTATAATAATATATATATAAATTCTCAATTATGTCACATGAAAGTTTTACAAAAAAGTTATTAGGATAGTTAAACTTACAATCCCTTTTGATTTTAGTTTAGGATCGTTCAAACTTGTCAGAATATCGTTTGAGCTAAAAAATAAAATAAAATCTGTTTACCCGTTAGGATGAAGGAAAAGTTAAAAATATTTATGTGGGATTTAACTTATTGAATTGGTTGTCTCAGGATGATTAGTATCGTTCTTTTTTTTCTTTTTTTTTTTTTTTTTTTTTTGACAGAAAATTTAACTAAAGAATAATAGATAACAGATGATTTAGTTTATTTATTAAATAACTAATCAGTTGTAACCAGTTTACTTTAATAACGGATACAAAATTATTCGAATAATGCTAATAACAACGCTTATACCAATGCAAAGTCTTACAAGGTGTCCTTATAATCAGAGTTTGTAATAAGTTCTTGTTCAGATGAATTTAATTTAAATAAACAAAATGAAAGAAGCATCAATAGAACATGCTTAGTAAATGATGAAATAATGAATATTATTACTTACTTATTTTGTGTGTGATGAAAATGTGTTATTTTTATTTTAACCTTCGAATAAAGGCTATATCAAGTTAAATATGGCAATTAATGTTTAAATATCTAGCATAACAATTTTTACTTTTTAATGGTTGGTTGATAAAAAATTACATTATATGTAAATTTTAAATTGATATATTTTTTTTAAGGGTGAAGTTAAAGTCAAGACTGAGCCAGTAGATGTTAAGGAAGAACGAGACCATCGGGAGGAGAGGCAAGATCGTAAAAGAAAACGCTCCACTAGTCCACACCGAAAGTAGGATTATTTATTTTTGAATTAGTCATTTAGCATTTTTTTACTGTTACATCATAAATTTTATTTTTTCTTTAGGGACTGGAATAGTGTCAAAGTTGCTACTAAAGATGAGGAACCAGAACTGAATGAAAATGACGTTGTTCTCAGTTGGTGTATGTATTTATTCTTTAATTACATTAAAAAAATAAATGGAAATCTTTCCTTTTTTTAAACTAGGCTTTTATTTATAGCATACCTTTGAAAGGAGGGCTATATTTATTATATTTATGTAAAATAATTTAATAATTAACATTTAATTTTATACTGCTGTACATGATTAATCAGGAATACATCAAAATTAGAGAAAATGGATCAGACCAGATATTATAGCTTGTTTTAACATCAATTTCTTTGCATTATTAGTATATAATCTGTATTTTTCTTTTATAATAATTTATTCAATGAAATTTACAACTGTATTATACCAGTACATAGAGGCACATATTCATAGTTCTAATTTTGCTTTTTCATAGCGTTTATAGCGAAATAGGATGTCAAGGAATGGGGATCTGCCTGAGGGGAAAAAACTAAATCAGCAAAATCACTTGAAACATGTTTACTGTATTATTGATTGAAACTCAACATGGATGGCACATGTTTCTGCAGTAGAGTGTGCCATGTTCATTCTACGATCTGTCAATACAAGATTATAGCGACTAAAAAATCTTTCTGCCTCAACACTATTCACAGGGGCCCACACAGTCATCAGAGCTGCCTCAGCAAATTCTCTGTGAACAATTTTTACAGCTATGAGTAGCTGAATTATGTCTACTGTGACTCCATCCCTCACTTGCCTACAAGCTGTCTTTGAAAATAGCTGTTACCTTCCAGGAATTTACTGTCATGTCAGATTTGAATGTTGGTGCAAGCCTACTTTTACTTGTTAAAAGAATATCGTCTGATCGTTGACATTCTGGTCTACAGGGGTTCAATCCTGTGTGCTCAAGGAATAAGATTAGTCCTGTTGTCTTGATGGTTCAGCATATGAGATTCCAGTTTCACCGAACTCTTCTGACAACTCTCTTATTTGGGTTAAGACAACCTGGTTCTTTCGCCCTTTATCGTATTTATTGCTTTAATTCGTGAAAATATCGTAAATGCTATGAATTAGTGTCTCTACTAATACAAGTAAATTGAATGAATGGTACATATTGGCATGAATAATGACAAGTAGAGAAACTACCCAGTGGTAAGTAATACCCAAGTAACAAGTAATGATTTGTATTTAAAATCAATAATACATAGCAGTATTAGCGAAAAGGCAAGATAAAATACCTCAACTACCAGAAGCTTTTTAAAATTAGCAATTCTCCAGAGAAGGTAGAAGTGATAAAGGAAATGCCCAGTTTACGCCATGTTGATGATCTATTAAGGTTTATCGGTCTCGTTTCTTCTTACACATTTTTTATCCTAGATTTATGGGCAATTAACCTACTCCTTTATTTAACGACTGGTGCAAGTATAATACGAGTTAAAGAGCTCTCATTATTTTCACAGTACCAAATAACTAAGTGAAGGGTTTCCTCAGGAAAATATACTAAGCACAGCTAAGAAATTAGTTGTTGGTAATTGAGCTTACCATGCACACCTCTAACTTCTTAAATTCTATAGTTCATAGCGTCCTGTTTATTCAATTATAAATTTTAAAATGGAATTTAAATAGACTAAGTAGGCCGGTCTAAAGGTGCTTGTGGTATGCATATATCTGCTCTGAGACCCCTTCTCTAATTCAACAAAGCTTGATTTTTATCTGGTGCAGAGTAGAACAATTCTTTTAAATGTTAGATAATTCTGTTGTTGCTAATTTAATTTTTTAAATTACATATTTTAGATGACTCTGACCTCAACTTAGTGATTGACAAAGAAACACTATTGAAGGCTTCTCCTTTGAGTGATGCCGGTTTTGGCTATATATGGGCTGGTGTTCGAGGTACATATGGGTATACTAAGGGTCATCTTGTTTACCAGGTTAAGGTAAGTAAATTTATTATTGTATATAGGATACCATTTTTCTTATTAATATGTACTTACATTAATATATTACAGTATAAATAGTATAATCTATACTAAGTACTAAATCCAAAACTTAAATGGACATGAGAAGCGAGGGGATGGTTGACTGGAAAGTAGACATAAGGAAGAAAATAGTTGGGGGTGCAGTCAAATGAAAACACTAAATAAGTGGTAGCTTATTTAATTATGTGCTGACGTTTCGTGAGTTAGACCGCGTCTACTCTTGCTACAGCTTCCTGTAGCCCTGAAGATGACCCACAAAGTGGGTCGAAACGTCGGCACATAATTAAATAAGCTACCACTTATTTAGTGTTTTCATTTGACTGCACCCCCAACTATTTTCTTCCTTAAATGGACATGGGTTGTTGTAGCACATCTTCACAAGGTTGTGGATTTATGTGGGACAGATGACCATCAATGAGATAGGACTTGCTTAGTTTAGAGCCACTACAAAACAATGAAATGAAAATAGCCTTTATTTATGTGTGAAATATACAATTACTATAACATAAATTTATAAACAACATAAAAACAATTCTTTACTATATAAAAAACAAAACAATTCTTTACTATATAAATATTTATACACATTTTTATTTTTCTTGCATAGGCCTTCCTATTGGAGTAATAGTCATTAACACTTCCCTGACTAGACTAGCCCTAGTGGGATTTGTAAGGGCCAACCCTTTTTTCTTCCACAAATCTCTATCCTCAGCAGCTCTCCACCAGAGGGGTCCTGCCAAAATCCTAAATGGGTCAGGAGGGATGGAGAGCCATCCCTTCAGTTGTCTACCCCTCATCCTTTTTCGGTCATATGGTGTCCATTCCGTGACTATTTTCGACCATCTGCTGTCCTTGCACCGCAAGAGATGTCCAGCCCATTTCCATTTGCTTTTTATTATATGCAAGGACGTGTCTTTGAGCCCTGTTTCTTTTTTTAACTTTTCATATCTGATTGTTATCCCTTTTCTTTACTGTCATTATACTTCTTTCGATGCTATTCTGCCACACCTTGATCTTCTCTTGGGCTTTTGTCAAAGACCATGCTTGGGAGCCATAGGTCACCGCTGGCATAATACATCTGTCGAAAACCGAATACGAATGTTTCCTTTCATTATGCACTTCAGAGACCAGAACTTGTTCCAATCAAATGCTATTCTTCTCTGAACTTCTTTTGTTGCTGTATCTGAAAAGGAAACTAACTGGCCAAGTATACATATTCTACGAATTACGAATTTGTTCATTTTTATTTCTTCCCTTGAACTATTGGTCATTAGTTTGGTCTTGTTATAATTTGGGTATAGACCAATTTCTTCGCAGAGTTTTACAACCTGTTTAAGCATTTCTCGCATTTGGTGGTGGGCATCATTGGCAAAAAGTACACTATCGTCTGTAAACCGTAGGTCACTTAACCATCGACCATTTACTTTTATGTCTGCTTTTTCCCATCCAAGAGACCAGAATATCATCTCCAAAACCAGAATAAACAAGGGAGATAACGGATCCCCTTGTCTAACACCCTTCTCGAGACTAAAGATTTGACCCTTCTTTTCCGTCATGACATATGCTGACATATCATTGTATAGCTCTGCCATAATTCTCACGTATTTCTATTCGATTCCTATGATTCTTAAAGCTTTAAGAACGCCGGTACTACAAAACAATATGTCCTTCTTACCTTACCAGGAGTATGGAAGGATTAAATAAATGATCAATAACCATCAGCAGAATCATTCTAGATGGTTGCCTAGTTTGTGTAAGATGGCGGCTCTAGGTGGATCGTTCATAACTCAGCATTAATCCTTTACAGTTCTAGTTGCTCGGTACCTCAGACCCTGAAATGCAATTCTTTTTTAAGCCATTCCGAGAGGAAGTCCCTCTATCTTAGGTATCCAAGAATTGTACACTAAGCATTTAACTTAGTCAACTAAGCGGGCGTGTTCTTGGTTTCAAAGTGATATGGTGCACGATTAGATGGTATATATCAGATGCAGGGGAAAAATTTCAAGGCAGTGGTAATACTTATTACATAAAAGCATGAGTATAAATTATCATAGAATCTTGTTAACAGACGTGCCCCATTTACTGAATAGGTGATTTGAGTTATTTGACTGGCTTCTGAAAGGGGTAGATCAAATTTGTATTCTGTGAATAATCCTGGAGTGAGGTGAAAAGTATAAGCTGCCAACTCAACGCCTGTTCATTGGCATTAGAAGTTCATAAGACTGCACCAAAAGTTGAGACTAGAAACTCTTGGTTTCCAGGCTTGTGGTGCAATTTTTTCTTAGTTGCTTCAGGATTTGAAGATTATTAACAGTAGGCTTCTTAACAGGCAAACTGAGAAGAACTGAGTTCTGCCTAGTTCTTATCTAAACCTCACAGAACTCTATTTTTTGACAACAGATTTCAAAGAGGTCATTGAATTTAAAAGAAAAATATAATGGTGCAGAATTGATTCTGAACCTCCTGATCCACCTATCTATGATGATGTGGAGGATGAGGATTAGGTGAATAGCCTCAAAATAACAAGGCTCCCGGGGGAGGAATCACAGCCGAGCTCTTGAAGCTTGGAGAGTAGTTCTGAAGCGTTCTCTATGTCATCCTTACAGCCTAGTTCAAAGAGAGAACGCCAGAACAGTGGAGGAAAGTCATTATCCATCCAATTCGGAAGAAAGGCATCCTGGAATGCTCCAACTACCAAGACATTTCGCTTCTACAGTGTGCTTACAAGGTTGTCTCTAATGTCATTTAGTAGAATCCTTTCCATTTGGTAAATATCAGGCGGGCTTCAGAGGAAGAATTCTGTTTTGATGGGAGTACACTGTTGCCAGAGATGCTCGCATTCTGGCCCATAGCCGCACATAATCCGATTGAGTCCCCTGGCGAAGGTTTGTTGAGGAGGCCAAGGAAAACATCAGTATGTAGCACCAAGGATGAAGAAAATGATAATTAATTCAGTGAGAGTTCCTCAGAGCTGTAGAATCATAAGGAACAGAGAATTTTCAGACTTTCGTGGTGAAGTAGACGTGATCTGGTATACCAACCTAGCCGAGTTGCAGGTCATATAGGGGAGGAACAGGCCACGCTTAAGAATCAGTGGGGAAGCGACCCTGAGAAGATAATTGGAGAAAGCATTCGTCAAACATGAAAAGTTGGCAGTGCTTGATAAAACCAAATGGTGGAGGCTCATTGAGGAGGAAAGACCCACTCCATGTTTTAGTGTCACAAAAATAAATATTAGATAATTTATTTAATAACTTAGTATTTTTAATTTGTACCTTTTATTTTTTCATATTCTTCATTCAAATTAAAAATTGGATTTTAAAAATTATTATTTACAGTTGACAGAATTTTGTGATACTTCCCATCTGGAAGATGAACCTAACCCAAATGTTCTGCGTGTTGGCTGGTCAGCACTTGGTACATCCATGCAGTTGGGTAAATAAAGATTTAATGTTGCAAAAATAGAAAACAATTTATTCTACAGTCATTATTTTATTTTTTTATATGTTTTTAGGTGAGGAACCTTTGTCTTATGGATATGGTGGAACTGGAAAAGTATCAGTAAATTGCAAGTTCCGTGATTATGGTTGTAATTTTGGTCTCAATGATGTTGTAACCTCCTATCTTGTGAGTACTTAAGTTATGTATAATCGTAGTTTTACTCAAATATGAATGGTAGTTAATATTTCTTACATTTTTTTTTCCAGGATTTCAATGAAGATGCCATAATTATTAGCTATGCAGTAAATGAAAATTTCCTCGGGGAAGCATTCAGGCTTAATGAAAGCGACCTCAAAGGGCAAGCTCTTGCACCACATTGCTTAACGAAGAATGTCAGATTTGAGGTGAATTTCGGTCAAGTTGAACCTTGGTTTCCAATTAAGGCTGGATACGACTTCATTAACCAGGTCCCTGTAGATCAGTGTATTGCAGGGCCTCGAAGACCTGAGAAAAAAACTGATTGTGAGGTAGTTTCATTGTTTTTTTACTATTCATAAAATGCTTTTAATGTTGTTTTTTTTTTGTACATTACATATTCAGTATGTATACACCTATTAACTTGTTATTAGGATCTTATGTGATTTTGTTGAAAATTTTCAATAAACGACCCATACATGTACAAGAAATTCTCATGGTTAAAGCGGGATTTTATCTTGGTCATTACACTGTTATTTTTATTTTTTCTCTTGTTAATTTTGCTTTCGAGCAGTTATGCAATTATGGCATTAGTGGGTGGTAAAATTTTTGGGGCGTGCGGCTGTGGTAAAAGGTAAGGCTCTAAAGAAGTCAGCAGTGCTAGCAATGAAATATGAAACAATTTGCACTGTTAAAATATAATTGTATTTTGATATACAAAAACATTAAAATATAATAATGGAAATCTTAACCATATTATAAGCAATGGCTATTTAAAAGAGTTTACTTAGGTTTTAATTGTTATAGTTCATTGCTGATGAGAATTTCCTTCTTATTTTAATTTAATTTAATTTTTTTATTTCTGAAGATCAAGGCTAAATTAAAGTTGAAAACTGTTTTCTGTTAAAAATGTTTGTCTATCTTCCCAGTTAATAGTGCTTACGTATGCTAATGTTGATTTATTTTTTTTAATTAATTGCTAATAATGTTGTAGGCCATCAATCTTAATATTTATAATTATATAATTTGCTGCAGATGATAATGATGTGTGGTCTACCTGGCTGTGGAAAGACTTACTGGGCGAACAAACACTGTGCTGCCAATCCTGAAAAACTTTACAATGTCATTGGTACCAATGCTTTCATTGATAAAATGAAGGTAATATTTATTGCCCTTAAATTATCTATTCTACTGGTTAAAAAATAGTCATACAATTAATTGATATTGCTGTTACTTAATTTTTAATAATTAATAATTATTTTTAGAAATTATCCATCCACAGTCAATATTTATTGCTTCTATAAATGATAATAAACAAACTCAACTTTTGTTGAGGCTAAGCAAATTTATTTTGATCAACACGCACACATTTGTGTTTTCAAAGCTCTCTTAACATTATATTATATAAAATAATATTAGCATTCTATTTTTATGTATATTTAACAACTAAACCGCCTTATGATAATATTCATCTTAAAACATGATCCTAATACAATTTAGCGCTGGCAAACATCAATAAAATGACTTTAGGTGTCAAAATGCAAAATCATTCATTATTTTTCATGTAAATGCTCTGATTTGTTTGTCTAGTTAAATTTTATATATGAAGCAATCGATTAATCATTATTTAAATTTGAATAATCATATTAAACTTCCGATTTATCTACCCCTTACCGTCAACCTGTAACTGTAGCTGTACCAAGAATTATATGTAATATTTAATCTCATTACCATTTTTTTTTAATTTATATTATTTGCATTAATAATAGTTAAAACATTAACAGAATTTATTAACTTTTAAGTTATTAATTAAATATGTTTTATTATATTGGTATCTTATGAGTACTTATATTGGTACTGTTATATTCTATATTATATAATTAATTTATCAACTACTTTAACTTAATTAATTATTTTAGCTTGTGTGCTCTTTTGTATAACAAACCAGGAAATTATTTTAGATTAATCTAATTAAACTTTCTAGGTAAATCATGAAGGTAGTTCTCAATAACTAAGTATTGTATACTAGAATTAAGAAACAGTCCTTGCCAGTCATCAAATTTTTAAACCACAGACAGCACTGTGAAACCAAGTCTTGCGGGGTTTTAGATGTGTTAAGATTCATAATTCGATCCGATAAGTAATGTTTTTTAATTAGTTAAATTAATTTTTTGTTTATAACCTCAAGTTTTTTATTTAAACTCCATCCTGCAGGCAGCACTGCAATTGCGTTATCAACATTTTTGAAGAGAAGAAGTCTGTTTCTTTTTCACACAATTGTTACTTGTATCTGTGGGTTACTGATTTTATTAAATTAATTGAAAATATTAAATTAAAGCGTAATTAATGTGTGGCACATTTTGCACTGTTATCAAAAAATATTCTGTCTGCTAATTCATAAACCGCAATATTGAAGTGAGTATATCACATGATTTTCAACTTAATATCAATGATGTTTGCTGGTGTATTGAACAACAAGGAACCTAATACAATAAGTAGATAAATGAAATAATAAATATACTTCCTTCATTTTTAAACGGTTGGACCTATTTTGATGAAATTTTTTGTGTTCGAGAATAAATAGGTTTTTTTATTGTTTGTTGTTTTTCATAGCTTCAATGTGTTTGATTTACATTGGATTTGGCTCCCAGCAAAGGGGTAGTGGTAGCGAGATTTTTAATAACCCTATCACATAGTTATGAAACTATACTTTTAGGTATATTGGTGAAAATTCATCCACATTCCTGTTAAGTTTATACTTAAAAGTTACCTAAAAACAGATATACTTGATTAATAGGCCAAGTTGTGATTGTGACTGGTGTCAATCACGTCAGATATTATAATGTGTTATTTTTTACATATATTTTCATCAACAGTCTAAATAATCTATTTAAAGAATAGATCAAACAATCTGTTTAAAAAAATATAATATTTGAATTTAAAACATTTAAAAAGGACATCTGTTGGATCAGCTAGTGTATATATTATATTTTTGGTTGAATTTTGATCATTGGGCAATATAGTATTAAAATTGCATTATTTATTTATTTTTTTCTTCTATCATTGTTTATTTTATACTTCCTCTGTATTAATTACCCATTCAATTTCAGGTGATGGGTCTTCCGAGGAAAGCTAATTATCATGGTCGATGGGATCTCCTAATTGAAAAGTGTACTAAGTGTTTGCAACGGTTGATGGACATTGGCTGCCGTCGTCGTAGAAACTATATCCTGGATCAGGTAAATGTTAAAGACTTTTATTAGTTTCTTGCCTTGTATAATGCTCAATGGCTTTATAAATTATACATTTCTACTATAACTTAGTATAATTATTTAGGCATTTATAAATTTATTTATCTAGGTTATTTTTATATTTAAGTTAAATTAAGTTAGTTATTTAAACTATTATTAGTTTTAATTGGATAAGCATATTAAATTTTAAGTATTTCATCTCTAAATATGAAGAAGTATTAATTTAAATTTATTACTTTAATCAGTTATAAATATATAACTGATTAAAGTAATAAATTTAAATTATATATATATATATATATATATATATATATATATATATATATATATATATATATAATAATTCATATGTTATTTCATGTTTAGGAGCATTGTTTATTGGAATTGTTTACATTAATTTTTGGTTAAAGAATCATGGGAAAAAATCTAATATAATTTATTAATTACATACATCTTTTGAATTGCTACTTTATTTGGAAATTACTAAATAAGATTAAAGGAGATGCTGATTGATTTTCAGAAGTTAGTACATATTTTAATAATCTAGCCACCTGAATAGTGGCCTATTAGATATATCAATTGATATACATGTTGCTAAATGCACAGAGAATTTTTTTCAATGAAGAAGAATTTAGAATAGTTGAAAACTTCCAATTATCAACGATTATTACTTATTAGAAAGACTAATGTAAATTTTTTATATTCCAAAATTATGATTTTTATAAAAGAATATGGAATAAATATTTTTGATTTAGAAATATGGATTAGTTGAAAAATAGAAAAATGTCTGTTTTATTTGAGCTCATATATTGATTGATTGATTTATTTTGAAGGAATGTATATAGAACTTATAAGATCTTATTTCCTGTGAGAGAATACAAAAAATAAGTTATCAAACTAGAGAACTAAGTATGTATTTAATGAAAGGATAAATTTGTCTATCTTTTTAGACACTCAGTAACCTCATAACAACAAATATCCACAAATTAAGCAGCAGTATAAATTGAACACTATCTGGGTATTATTTTTCTATAAAAATAAAATTGAATATTTATAAAGAAATAATAGCATTGTTGTTAGTCAAAAGTTTATTGATATCTAGCAAGTCATTTTTCCTTCATTGAGCCTATATTTTATTGCATTAGTGGTCTGTGGTCTTTTATCAACATATTACTTACTATGTTGAAAGAAATAGTGTAAGCGTTAGTAATTAATCTTACTTTTATTTTTTTTAATATGTTGAGCATTATAAAAGGCATATATTTTTTTACTAATAAACCAATATAATCAGTTCTTTTGTTGTACCTTATCTCTGTTAAAAAATCAAATAGTCGGTTTTCCTAAGTTTCTATTCTATTTATTGACTATGTATGGTGATGTATATAATTTTGATCTCAAGAAAATGTATTATATTGGTTTTATTATTATTATGAAATATTGGGTCGGATCATCTTGTGAAGTGGCTTGTTGCTATTAATGGGTAAGTACAAAGTTTTACAGGGGCTTGGCCAGATTTTATGTAAGTATTAAGCTAAACAATAGATTTACAGGGTTTTCCTCATATTTTCTATTCCTCAAATGATTCTAGTTATTTTTTATAACTTATCCATCTTACCTTACCTCATAGCCTATCCTTCTCCTGCCGTGTCAAGAACTTTGACTAAGCTATCTGATACAAGAATTTCAGAGTTATTTTGTTAAGTTGCAACTTCCTTTTAGATTATTTTGTGATCACCAATTCAGGTATGAATAGCACCTAAGTAACTTCAAGACTTCGTGTGTAAACACTCATTAAGTTAACTAGTAATTTGGAATGTTCTGTTTTAAACCTATTTTGGTGGTTTTAATTTCAAAATTTGTTTTTTATGATATTTAATCATACTACTTGTACTTGGTTGACTTTAAATGATATTTACTACAATTTCATCGATCTGATACAAATGTTCCTAAAAGTGAACTGAATACTACTCTTGTTAAAACTATTAGAATATCATTGATTCAAAATAAGCATGTTGAAATATTATTGTGTAGTATGGACTACATTAGAGTAAAATAAGAACCGATCACTTGGTTTTGTTGCTGTGTTAAATTTTATAAATATTGATTCCATAAAAATATTTCCAAATATTGCCAAATTAGAATATGAACAACATTAAGACATACTGTGGCTTAAAATAAACATTGATGCAGAAGTAATATATTGTGTTACAATAGAATATGATCTACAGTACTACATGCTGTTGTTTAATGTAAATGTGATAGTCAAAATAAAACTAAGACATTTATTTTAACACATGAACAACTTATGTTGCCATTTTTATCTTTCATCAAAAAGGCAGGATTTAATTCAGCAATATGGAAACAAACTTTAATGGTTACTATTATTTGTGTTTCTATTATAGAACAACTATTCTAATTATTTACAGTTAGTATTAGAACTTATGAATTCATTAATGTAACATTAATTATTTTAGATTTAGTTTTTAAATTAGTTATATTTTATCTTTGTGAAGACACTCTGTCATGTAAGTATTTATTTATAAGTTCAAAACTATATCTACCGCCTAATTTGTCTTTGAGAAAAAACACAAAATATTGAAAAGCTATTTGACGTAATATCTTACGTACACAGACTAATGTATATCCGGCTGCCCAAAGGCGCAAAATGCGCAATTTTGAGGGTTTCACCAGGAAGGCGGTTGTAATTGTCCCTACTGATGAGGAATTCAAGAGAAGGGTCAAAGAGAGAGAGCAACTCGAAGGCAAAGATGTTCCAGACTCAGCAGTTATGGAAATGAAAGGTAACTCCCAAAAAAAATAAAAAATAAAAAAGGGCCTACTTTATGTTTTATTTTCCTCTTTATACTTCTGTTCTTAGGTCCTGTCATACAAAATATTCTTCCTATGACTTAATTTTGCATGCCTTTCATCTCAGTATACAGTTTTCCTTGATTTCTTTCCAAATTTATCATTTGATTTTTTGTACAAGTAGTTCAATATAGAAATTCAATAATCTTGGTAGCTAATTCACTGCCCTCTGGATTGAGTGAATTCAAATTACTGTGATATCTTAAATGTCAAAATAAACTTATTTGGTGTCAGAATAAACTGTTTTTAAATTTTGTTTCCAGCCAATTTCACTTTACCTGATAAAAGCCTCTTTAGTGAAGTAATATATACAGAACTCGATGAAAGTGAATCAAGAAAATTAGTTAGAAAGTATAATGATGAGGCAATAAGTAATGGTTTTCCAAAGAGAGGGCCTCAAGGACCTCCCACCAAGAGGTTTAGAGGAGGTGACTTTCAGCATGGGCAGCAACAGCCAGGCGGCAGGCATGATGGCTTCAGGGGCAGGTCCAATGCACCTCCTAGCCATCAATTCAGAAGTAAGTTCTCACTTTTAAGGCTCACCTATTGGTGATGCCCATGAAGCAAATAATAATTTCTAGTTTGATAATCGTT
This sequence comes from Troilus luridus, assembly GCA_964056705.1. Taxonomy (NCBI): domain Eukaryota; kingdom Metazoa; phylum Arthropoda; class Insecta; order Hemiptera; family Pentatomidae; genus Troilus; species Troilus luridus. Next base: position 91,273,823 of record OZ057412.1, on the reverse strand, counting down.
ATCTATTTTTATTAGGAGGAGGCGGAGGAGGTAACCGTGGTGGTGGAAGTTGGCATCAAAGACAAGCTGGTGGAGGAGATAGGTGGAGAGATAGCAGGTAAGAGAAATAATTTATAAATTAATAAATCTTGCAATGAACTATTATTTTGTGGGATAACTAAAGGAAATATATTATATAAAATTGTTTTGAGAGAAATTTTCTATTTACCAATAGCTGAAGGAGGAAACAATATTAAGTTCAGGATTTTCACTTTTAGAGGTGGCGGTGGCATGATGAGAAATCATGGAGGAGGCGGATATAACAGACAAGGTGGTGACAGGCAGCAACAGGGTGGCTGGAGAGGAGGCAATAGTGGAGGCGGACGTGGTCCCAGGGACAACTATGGAGGTGACAGGAGTAGAATAGGTGGTGGATATGACAGGAATCAAGGGGCTGGTAACAGACCACCTGGTGGAAGTAGGGGTGGAGGAGCTGGAGGAAGTTACAGTAGGGATACCAGGAAAGATAGTAGGCAGAATCAGATAAAGGTAAAATATTATTACAATTATTAATAAAGTTAGTTGTCTGTATAATGTTTAATGTAAATGGTTGTAAATAGAGAGGAGGAAGTGGAGGTGCAAGCGGAGGCACTGTAGCTAGTTCAGGTCAGTGGGGAGGTCAATACCAGGGTAGTGGTGGCCAACAAGCTGCTCAATCATGGAGTGGCCAGCAGCAGAGCTGGCAGCAACAACAGCCACAGCAACAGCAATGGGGAAGCTACCAGCAACCTCAACAGCAACAATGGAAAGGTAAAAGAGTTGTTTCTTTATTCTAGTATCATCAGAACCAGTAAACTTTATACCTTATCAATAATGCCATTCCACCACTGACAGTTAGCAGATCAATCGAAATTCCAAAAACTGTTAATTTTTAAACATTTGTGTTCTTATCAATAAGGGCAAAATTAGATGAGTTAAGTTGTAAAAACTAAAGATCGACGAAATTAAAACTTATGTTTTAATGTTCAAAGTTTGAGTATTTTTTAGCCATAATATTTATCTTGAAACAGCTGTTAGTTTTACCACCAACATCTTTGTTTATTTATGTAGTTAGTAAAAAAATAAAATTGTTTTGGTATTTAAGCGATGAACTACATAGATATTTTCATGTTTCTAAGAATAATTCCATAGCACAAAACTAACTCATAATGAGTTTTTACTCTATTAAATTGATGCAGCAGTTTAAAGCCATAACATATATATATTTAGTAGGTGAAAAAAGGGAGCGGAGTGGCTCAGTGGTTAAGCACTGATTTGCCATTCTGGAAATCCTGGTTCAAATCCCGCTGCGGGCAGTTTCTTTTATTTAGTCTGTTTACAGCCGGATATGGATCATTTAGGATCTAGGACCCTCCCGGGGCTCACCCAGCCTCTATAAAATATTATAAAAATAGGGTACCCATAATAAGGGGGAAAAACCTGGCGGTTGAGCGTGACCTAGGACAAGTCACCTCCTTGCAGAACCGTTGTCCATGAAACAGTACTGTCTCAACCATTTACTAAACCCCCAGACTCGTTTACGGGTCGTAGTGGTACAGGTTTTTTTTAGTAGGTGAAAAAACTATAAATCAGGAGTCCTTGATTCACCATTAGTTTAGATATGAGATTCTTGTATATACTGGGGCCTTAAACGTTTAATTATTTATTACTATATCAATGAGATAATGGTAATAGTCTATTTACAAAGTCCAGGTCAAAATCACAATATATCATATAACAGAAAAAGCGAGAATAAAATACTCCACAAAACAAAACTACACTTAGCCAGAAACACAGCAGTTGTGGATAGTTACTAATGGATTTGCTACCACACTGAAATATAAATAAATGAACTAAATTATAAATATGAATTTGTGAAAGTACATATCACAAATAAATATAGAAAAGAAATAAAATAAAAGAAGTGATTGAGGCAGTAGCACATCCTTTTCACACAGGCTCCTTTGTTTTCTGTTTGTAACAATCACAGTTCTAACTCTGGAATAATGAGTGGTATGATATATTTTAATTTGAGGAATTATTTTCCCTATACAGTAGAAATCTTGTTAACCGGCTGCCTCCTGGTTACTATGGCTAATCTTAATCTGATGCCTAAGTATAAAGGTGGACTGGAAAGTATGTTCGTTTCTGTACTCATTATGTATCTCCAAGGCTTGGCAGTCATTTTAAGGTTATTATGACTTGTTCACTTCTAAATAACTAACTCAACTAAATATATATATATATATATATATATATATATTTGCAATTTGGGGTGAAATGGCTAGTCAAATACCAGAAGAGCATATGTGGTATTGTATGCTTATTTAGTTTCACGAGGGTAACTAAAGTTAGAGTGGAGTAACGCAGCAGTTGTGAACAAAAATTTGTGATTTTTATCCTAATAAATTGGATGTTCTTAAAGATGGTTTTTCATAACCATAACCAACCTTGGTCGAATTTTATCAGGAGCATTTACAGCAAATTGGAAAAATAAGCAAAAACAGGTGTTTGGTGCCCCCATGATCTGTCCAAAGAGAACAAAGCCAACGATTCATCACGTGCAACGTAATGCTTCAATGGAACCTCCAGAACCGATCATGTGATCACTGGAGACGAAAAATGGGACCTACATGATAATCCAAAACGCAAAAGGCAGTGGCTCTCTCCAAATCTATTTCCACGAAGTACTGCAAAACCAGGTTTACATCCCAAAAGGTGCTTCTGTAAGTTTGGTGGAGTATTCGCAGAATTCACTTAAGAGTGCTAAAATCTGGACGAAGTGTTAATGCAGGCCTTTATTATGAACCTATGAAGGTATTGAGTGAACCAATCTTTAATCAAAATGTATCCAGAGAACAGATAGAGTGTCATTCTGCAACACGACAATATGTAAGGCAAACACTGGAAAAAATTAATGAATTAGGGTGGGAGGTACTGCCTCACTCACCATACTCGCCCGATATCGCTCTTGGACTTCCATTTATTTCGATCCCCACATTTCCTTAGTGGTAAAAAGTTGGAAAATCTGGATGATGTCCATAATGCCATTTCTTGATGTTTTACTAAAAAAATAATTGAATTTTATCAGTCCAGGATTGAAAATTTATACACTAGGTTATGGCAAAATGTTGTAGATAACTGATGAGCGTGAGCTCAACTAAATTGTCTACCTGTGCAACCAATTGTTTGGTCAGAAATAATACAGTCCTTAACAATCCAAGATCCTTCATTGATTGCTGTAGATTTAGTTTTTTAATAACAGAAATATGTACAAATTGATGTTAACTCTGACAGAATTGTTATATACAAAGTCTTCTACTTCTTTTTAAAATTAGAATATATGTATACAGTTCAACTGTATTGCTTTCAGCTAATTTTTTTTTACGACCTGCTTCCAATACAAATCTATTGAAACGATAGTTTTGATGAATGACCAGAACTAATAATCCTGAAATTGAGTCACTGTTTAAACATATCTCTTACCTCTCATTAAGTAACCAAAATTACTTAGCACGCCAATAATATTGTTATGTATTTTTTTCTACATGCTAAGTGTGTTAAGTTCTTACTGATAAAATGCTTAAGCAAAAATCTTCCTTTGAATACATTTTACTAACTGTGCTTTTCTCCACATTCGATCCTCACTGGCTCATTGCTTTTCTTCAGAAAGCAGGGGCCTGTCAGCACTCCTGACACTAAGTTTACCCACAATTTTGTTAATGACCTAGTCTATTTTTAAATTTAGGATATTAAAAAACTCTGCAACTTACACACGATAGGAAAACTTGGTCAAAATTATTTCAATATTTATAATTTTAGTTCTATGAGTCTTTAAAAAATGAAATCTCTTTCCATTATACAATATATCTAGAAGTATTTCATTATTATTCATAATTGTGTAAGCATTAAAGGATCTTGATTAAATTAATTTGAAATAATTCAATATATTATTTATAAAATAAGTAGCCTTTTGCTGATCAATGTAGTACACATGTCAGGTCAGGAGAATTATTGTTGCTTATATTGGAAAGTGAAAATGAGTATTAAAGTATTATTTTCCCATTTTTGCCTGATATTAAGTGTTGAAAGGTGCTTAATTATTATTGCAAAGCATTTTGTTTTTAAAATAAATTATTGTTAAATAAAAACATTAAATTTTAGTGGAATGTCATTACTCATTCCTTATTTTAATTTTTTTTTTTTAAGTAGCATTAAAAGAAATAAACCTTTATAGGTACCTATAACCAGGGTGGTAGTGGCGGTTACAGTCAACAGCAGGGAAGTGGAAGTGGACAGGGTGGCTACCAACAAGGAAGTACCCAAGGAGGTGGCTTTAACCCTCAATATAGCGGTAATTGGCAGCAATATGGAGGATATGGTGGCTATGGCCAACAGAACTGGGGACAGGTAACAAATAGTTTTCTTTAATGTTTCTTTTAAATAAAAGTTCACAATTTAAGTTTCCCCGTTTAACTTGTATTAAATGTTACATTTTTTTTTAAATAATAAAATATTTGGTATAAAACTTGCAGAAAATTTATTGCTCTTAAAAAATTTTAACAACATTCTTCTTTTTTTTTTACATCAATTATTACAACTTAAAGAAGAACAAAAAAATTATGTTTTTCAAGATATCTCTTCTCATCAAGTGGGGTAAAAAAATAAAATGGATTTTTTTCCCCAAAAAAGACAAGACATTTAAAAATCAAAGTTATTCCGTTTTTTGAAAAGCCAAATTATAAATTACAATGCCAGAATCCTATTTTGTGATGTTACCAAGCATTTTTGTTCCCAATAGGCACGTAATTTTTTATGTTACGAGTTTTTTCTTCTAAAATTTGTCATTTTCAATTTGCAGACTATTATATTATCGATGCCTTAGTTCACATATGTGTTAAGTGCCAAAAAAAAGATTTTACGTGAGTCAACTTTGATAATAAATTAACTCAAGAAATACAGTTAAAGTTTAAGCACACAATATATCAACATCTGATCTATGACTTCCTCATTACAACATTATTTATATAACAAACCCCATTTTTGAAAAATTTACACATTTGTGAACTAATGCATCGTTATATATACTTATTGATATTGTGTTTGTACATTTAGAGGCATATTAATATACATAAATAAGAATATACCCTGAACATATTTACACACCTCAATACATTATAAGTTATGGGGTGACTTGTGGTGTAGTGGTTAGCTGTTAGCTTAACAACCTACTATCTCCAAGGTATCACGAGTTTGTAGTCCTCCATGGGACCTTAATATTTTTTAATAAGGGGCAGTAAAAAAGTCCTTGGTTATGCTGCTGGCATATTAAATGGAATTTTTATATTACTTACTACCTTGGTTATGCAGTACTTTAGAAGGGACATAAAATGGGGGTCCCAAGCCTGTTCGATGTCAGGTACTTGTTAAAGTTCCCTATGGTAATTATTCCTGGTTAGACAAAACATAAAAGACTTCTATACATTTTGAAGTACACTTTACTGGCTGATCATGCTGCATTAAATGCATTGATTCAGTCACAGCTGTTGTATAAGAAACATGAATTGGTTTTAGCTTTAGTCTGAATTTTTATGTTAATGTTCCTCTTTCAGAATATCTGTTATATTATAATTGTGAACAACTACACTCATTATTTTTTTTAAACTGGTTGTATGACTAATTATATTATATAATTATTTTTTAAATGGATTTTTATATATACATTATTACTTACTCGCCATTTTTCAATGAAATTTATTATTTACCTCGACATTTACTAAAGAGTTAGCATATAAATCTTTTGTAAATAACAGCTTCGAGATAAATGTATACAAACATTTTCTAGAATAAAGAAAAATTATAAAAACGTAATAAAATTAGTGAAAAGCCCCTATTTTGGAAATTTCATTTAACTCTTCTGTGTTATAAGTAATGCTTAACTGTTCTGAAGAGGCATTTGGAAACTCAGATCTGTCAAAACTTCCTATCAGAACGAAATAGCTCGAATATTTCTCTCAACTCTACGGCCCTGTTCAAGCAAAATATTTTTTGGTATTGGATGTTCGGGCACTCTTCTTTAACGCCGACATCTCTATAAATGAAATTAATTTGGCTTTAGAAAAATGTAAAAATTCCAAATCACCAGGCCCTGTCATACAAATTTTATAAAAGAATCCCCGAAAATGGCGTAAAATTTATTCATGGTCTGTTTTACAAAGTTTTAAGCGAAGAAGCAGTACTGCGTTCTCGGTGCAAAGCTGACGTGCTGCTGTTCAAAAAAGGGGACCCAAGTAAACATGAAAACTATAGAGGAATTTCTTTGATGAATTCGATTACAAAAATTTTCACCCAGGCTCTCTCTAATCGGCTTCCCAATTGGACCGAATTCTGTAATCCCCTAGTAGAATGCCAAAATGTATTTAGGAAATATAGAGGATGCACTGATAGTCACTTTACTCTATCGAGTCTTATCCAGTTACAACTTATGAAACCCAAAAGGCAGGTTTACACAGTGGTTACAGACTTGCAGAAGGCATTCGATACCGTTAATCATGGTTTGCTGTGGGAGAAACTCTTTCGATTCGGAGTAAGTAGAAACTGGGTTAACATCTTGCTAGCCCTTTACAGCCAGGCTTCATTTAGGGTTAAATTTCAGAATGAATTTTCTAGGAAATTCCCTGTTTCGCAGGGCAATCTATAGAGGGACACCCTCTCACCCATGCTCTTTTCAATATTTGTTAATGACTTGGAGGAATATCTTTTGAAGGAAGGTTGTTCTAGTGTCGGTATTGACCATGAAAATGGTATTATGATCATCATGTATGCAGAAGACTTGGTTTTACTATTTAACACGTTAATCGAGGTGCAAAAAAACTAAACGTCTTGGAAAAATATTGTGAAAAAACCACATTAAAGTTACCATAAACAAAACTAAAGACGTCGTATTCTGGAGATCACAAGGTAAACTTAAAAAAGAAACCCTATACTACAACAATAAAATTGAGACTAAGTTCTTTCCACTTCCTCAGTATAGTTTTCTCCAACTCGGTTCTTTTTCATTTGGCAAGTCAAGATATGATTTTTTTTTTCAAATTACAGACTTTGTAGGGATATATTTATAATCAACTATATTATTTGGTCTATATTCTAAATGTATTGATCTATAAAGAAATAACTGATGAGATCTAAAATAAGTTATAATTGAATTGTAGTCAGCAGTTTTTCTATTTTAAATCTATTTTTCTTGCAAGAATCAATGTACTATAATTTAATTCCCAACAGGGCTGGCAGCAATGGTATGGCCAGGGAGGAGGAAATCAAGGCAGTGCTGCAATACAACCACCCCCTGCTAAATAAATGTCACATTCCTAAGAAGTTATTTGCAAGATTAACTTTTAAGGTGTAATTACTTGGTTTTGTGTCCAAGTACTATTGTATAAAACTAACTTTATGAGAATTTTAATAAGTTTTAACAATTTTGATGCAATTTTTGTCTGTTTCATACATAAATTATATGTATATGTGAATATGTATATTGTATGTTTGTGAGTATAAGTATATATATACTCACACGCATACATATATAAAATGTGTGTGTATATATTTTCATTTACAGTGTTAATTAGGTTGACTAATTGATTACCGATTGTGTTATTTTAAGTTATTTTAAAATGTATTACTGAGTTATTAAAAAGAAATAGAAACTCATTTTATAAAAATTTATTTAATTTATACCATTATATATGACACTAACATCTGATTTACTTCCCTGAACTCTTCAGGGATCATCTGTGACATATTTTTTAAATGGATCAGTCCTTCTGTCATCATCTGCTTTGAGATCTGTATCCTTGAGGTATTGATGTCATTTTCCCATTTTTCTAATGTGGTAGATTCTTCTTTCTCATGTAAATAAAGGACTTTTAAAACTTTTTCTTCTTTTAGTTGCACTTCAGATGTATCAGTATTTTTATTTGTTAACAAGGTCAAACCCTTTTCCATAACCCATATCAAGAGATAATGAGTTTCATTATTTGTAAGCCTTGCATATAAAATAAGCTTCCTAACAGCTATATCTTTCATGATCACATGTTTAATTACTGAAGTAAAATCACACAGACCATCATTCATCTTATCTTGCTCTAAGTCTTTGAACTTGACCGATGAATTCCAAAACATAATGCAATCTCTTTCCCGAACTCCAAGCCAGGCTTGACAGTAATGACAAGCAATCACTTTATCAGAGGAGTCAGTTAGGGTGTGAACATTTATTTGAATAAAATACAAACCGTACAAGCAATCCTCTTGTTTTAGTTTAATATTATCATTAAGGAGATTATTATGACAAAAGAAATCATTTGTATCAAAACTGGTTGGAAGAGGAAGAATTCTTTTGAATTTAAAAGGCTTCTTGTTATAAGCAGTAGAACATTCTCTGCAAAAGATCATAACTTCCTCATTTGCTGTAAAGTCTGGTTTATAACAATCGCTTTGAGGGCCAAACATCATATTGTTCTGCTGTTTAAATAACATTTCATTTTTGAAGCAACCAAATATTTTGTTAGGCTCTATTCTAACCCGAAACTGTAGTGAATAATTTGATACTTTGAGTCCTGAAAGACTATCAATGGCAATGGTTCTATTTTCAGTATTTATTGTTGCTATGTCTTCGTTGTTGCTCCCTTTGATGAAAATCTTATTAGAGACTGTAACCACGTCAGAGTCCTCTATACATTTGTTCATTTTAATAAAAAATTGGCAAGAACCAATGGTAGGACGCAATTCACCAACTACAGTGCAACATTCCATTTTAGTTATTTTTTTTAACAGGAACCACAACACCTAAAATAAAAGGAATGAAAATAATAAATAGGAAAAGTGTATATCAGTTAAACATTAGTTGTAAATATACTGTAAAAATTAAAAGAAAGTATAGCATACTAAACAAGGGTGAGGTGCGAGGTAGGCATGGATATTATCCTCTGTTTCATTGGATCTCAATTTCAGTAAAATTAATTTTTGTTCTTGTTTTTTTAATTGGAAGAAAGAAACTAAGGGCATAATCACTCTCTCTAACCTTCAATTTTTCTTAATGGTACATTTACTATTTAAGATCAATTTATTATAAATTAATACTTCAACATCTCAGCAAAAATAGAGATAATAATCTATTTTATCCAATAAAGTGAGAACCTTGACTTAAAATCTCTTTACCTCATCCAGTTAAACCTAAGGGAAGGCCCATTTAAGAAGAAAATCAAGACAATTAGAATTTATTGGTATGGTCCTGATCAGAATCAATTAATTTATGTAATAATAACTAGTGATCTTTTAAATAAATATTTTAAAGCAGCTTAAAAATACTTCAGTCGAGTATATTCGCATAGTAGATAGTAGTAGAGATTTTTAAGTGAATTATAATGGTAAATAAATAAATTTTGATTGCAGGACATTCAAATGAAAAAAATATTCAGGATAATTTATTAATTTAAAATATATTATAGACATATGTACAGGGAAACTGTCGCCTGCAATTATGCAGCAACTACTAAATAATATTCTGTCTGTGGTATGATAAATTATTCCTTTTTAGAACTTTTGTCTCCCTATTCATATGAGAACCAAAATATTTGGTTTAATGAATAGAAAGTGTTGATTAATCATCATTATCTAATTAAATAATCAGTAATTAATTAAAAAATAGAAAAAGTTTGCCCAAATTTGATAAACTGTATTTCAAAGACTATTCAACACTAATGAGATAAGTTTGGTCTCTGTGTCAAATTTATTCCACTTAAACAAAAATATTAGTCTTTGTCAAACAATTGCTTCTTCATGGCTGAAATTGTTAGCATTTATCTGGTGTGTCACTGGAGTCAAAATCTTCTATCTTATCACCACAAAGATAAAATAAAAGAAACCTACTTCTCTAATTGACATTCAAGAGAATCCCTATTCCCCCAGGCTAAAAGCAGTTTCTATCAAAATTGTAAAAAGTATTAGTGTTATAACTGTAACTCTAAAGCATAAAATAAAATAAATATCCAATTTTTTTACAACCATTTCATCAAAGTAAAATGTATAAATTTATATTAATTACCTTTCTTCATATATTCTAAGCAAAGATTTTGTCCTTCACTTGTAACAAAGGGCAAAGTTGATAGTTCATAATAATCACTCCGTAGTTCAAGATTGTTTATGACAGTGCTCAAGATATGAGATTTTTCAGCAAAAATTCCTAAAAAACAAAATTATTTTCACAAATATTCATCTCTAAATCCAATTGTAGTTGAACTATTAGAGATTTAATGAAGAGAAACTATGATATTAATATATATTAATGAGATGAAAAGCAATTTATAAAAGTGTAGAATACTCATTTGTAAATATTACTTTGCAATATTATTAATAGCTGAAACATTGTAATGATTTAATGCAGGTATGGTCCATTTGGGTGAATTCAAGAGAGCCATAAAAAATTGCTAAGACCTATATGAACATGTGCATTTTTAACTAATGCAGTCAAAACCATTTTAATCCAAATTTATAGTGAAACAGATATAAGATGCCTCAGCACGACTAAAAGAAAACTTTACATCCACACTGTCTTATAGCAACAATTATAAACCTAGTCACATACTTTTTCACAAAGGATTTCCTGTATTCAATTACAAACAAGTACATGACATGGCAGCAACTGATATTTCAAGTTTCATTCGGTGAAGAGTAAGGTAAGGTATTGGCAGGTCTGAAGATTTTACTACTGGATGCTTGGACTCTCATTCTTTATTGGATCAATAATAGAGGGGTTCTGTATCACACGTTAACATGTCCACTTTATTTATACATTGATTTATTAACTTATACAAATATATGGGGACTCTTAATGGAGATTAACATTAAAAAGCATTTTGTTAGCAAATCATTATAAACCAATTGAAGCATCTTCTTGTTCACAAGTTCTCAGGCATGGTTAAAAATCTCTATCTTTAAATTTTAACCTCTACAAAAGTGGTTCATAACTTTTTTTGTATCATGCCCCCCCCATGTTCTAATGAAAACTTTCCACACCCCCCATTGTTCAAATACAATTCTTACAACCCCCCCCCCTTTGCGTAATTAAATTGTATGGACATATGAAACAAATAATAAGCATTACATTGAAAACAGAACCTTTAGTTTTACTGCCACAAAATAGAACATTATAAGTTTCAATTTAAGGTAAAGAAGTATAACTTCTTTTAACCGGTGAGAGAAAAATAACTAAAACTAAGTCAGAATTTTTCATTTTCAACTGGTCTCACACCCCCTCCTCCTGACTTGTACTCATTCCCTCCAGGTTGGAACCTCTGCTTTACAAGCTTTTTTACATTAGTTCTCAAAAATCTGCAATTACAAAGACAAGGGAAAATGAAAAAAAAAAAAAATCTTGAGGTTTTTGTGAATTATTATACGTAAAGGTACAAATAAGAAAGTTTATTAGTTAGATTAATGTGTATCATTTCGAGGATATTGAATTCTAATCTATTTAATCAAAAAATGCAATATACCAGTTATATTATCATTGCCCTATCTATGAAGTTGAAGTTTTCTTATTAGGTTTCCTTTATTTTCTAGAGAGATAAAGGCTGGGCTTGTAAAAATTAGTGCACTTAGTAGTTTAAAAATATTATTTCTAAAATTGTACCAAAAAAACTTTTTTAGAATAACTATAGTTAGGGAAAAGTATGGAATTTCCTCATTTGAAAGATTACAAAATCATCTAAACTTGACCATCATTGAAAAAGATACTATGTACATACAAATATTAATAAAAACATTTTATCTTTCCTGTGCAAGCTCTAATAGAAACCAATGCATTTTGAACATCATAGAACTTAAACACATAAATTATCAATCATTTGTAACTTAATAAAATTGGATTTCACTTTTCACAGATTAGAGTCAGCTTATCCTTAACCGAGGGTTCGGTAAACAATTTTAATATAAACCTTAAAATTCCTAACTTTTTTTATTTTATTCAGATCAAATGACCCATCATTTTAATAAAAATCCTATTGTCATAAATCATAATTAAAGGCATCTTGAATTTCAAACCGTTTAAAATTCAAGATGCCTTGAAAGACCCACTTATAGCCATAATTTGAGCTCTAATATTTGAAAGTGGTAAAAGTCCATACGGATCTAAACAAAATTGTTTATTCTTTTAAATTGTTTTAATGATTATTATTTCATAATAAAATTTAAAAGGTGTATAGGTTTGAAAACATCACTCTTTGCTAAGCGCTGAAAATGTTTGCCCTTTTGCCCATATTTTTAAAGTAATTCAAATGGAAACCTTATATGAAAAAATGGACTTATATATACCACTTTCAAATATAACAGCTGATATAATAGATCTTCAATAAAAAAGTTAAACAATACTCTGTTTAGTCCAAAATATCCATTTACAATCCAATTATATTGTGGGAACAGACTGTCATATGCAAATAAGACACATAAGGATGTGTAATACAAGTTATTACATTCGATAGTAGTTACGCATAAATATGTATAAATTGAAATTAAATATAATATACTGTGGCCGCAGGTAACATCTAGTGCTATTAAAGGACAAAAAAATAAAGAAATAATATAGATTGAACGACGGACACTGAAGACCCTCGATGTTGAGTGTCCATAAGCAGTTCTACCTACCTACCTCTAGTGCTATTTATAAAGCCAGAGATTCGGTACACATAGAATATGCTTATCTCAGAAACTACCAGTCCGATTTAAAAAATTCTTTTAGTATTAAAATGAAAATATATAGAGGAAATCTTTTAGTGTTAACCGCACAGAAATCATAAATAAAGAAAAACCCTCATTCTTAAAAGAAACATGAAAACTAAAATAATTGTTTCTGGGTAGTTTCATATTCTTTAAAAATAGTGACTATTTGTAATTGCATAAGTTGGTAGTGCTGTTACATCATAATAAATATTTTTACTTTTATTTACTCATTCCTGCATTTATTTAATTTAATAGAACGTAATATAGAATTATATTGATTTTTTTGCAATATTCTTTTGCAAAATTAGGTTTATTTTATGAGAAGCGAGGGATGGTTGACTGGATGATAGATGTAAGGAAGAAAATAGTTGGGAGTGCAGTCAAATAAAACATTAAATAAGTGGTTACTTATTTTAATTACGTGCCGATGTTTATGCCGACACTTATTTAGTGTTTTATTTGACTGCACCCCCAACTATTTTCTTCCTTAGGTTTATTTTAATTAATATTTTCCATTAACATTTCAGAATTAGGTAACCTAACATTGTGTGTTCCCCAAGGCAAAATACTATAATTCCCACTGGTGCATAAGTTGAAATATAAATTTATTTTAAATTACTATTTTAGAAAATTACAAGAAATGAGAATGAATTCTAGGATATTATTTAAAATGTATTTTATATTTTTGAGGTAGTCCAAGTTAAACATAGTATTATTAGTAAATTAGTAAAAAGCACTAATATATTTTGATATTATTAATCCAGTGATAAAAACATGTATGTAAGTAGCTATAATTAAAAAATTAATAAAGAAATTAATTTAAAAGGTTAGAATGGATGGTCCAACTCTTTATTCTTATCTATAAATGTTAGTTATGATGTTAAAAACATTAAGCCAACTTCAAAACAAAATTAATGAAGTATGCATCTGATGATGACATGAAAGCCAAAGCTTTGGATGAAATAAATAATAAAGATGTGGTGAAAATACTTTAGCCTTGTTTAATTAATACCATTATAAACTTCACCTAAAAAACTCACACAAGGTTACAATATCAAGGTAATAAGGAAGAATAAGACTAATATATTTACCTGGGGCTTCAAATTTTAAGAAAGTGAAATGAACATGAAGATGATAAAATGTGGGTTGATAGTGGATAAAAATTCGAAGCTGGTTTCTAGATATATTGTACTTTTCAAAAATAGCATCCTAAAAAAGATAATAAGTAATGTCATCATCATTGTATAAGAAGTAAATATATTGACCGTTTTTCATTATATAAAACTTAGGAGAATAATTAATTTTCATAATCTGATTTTTCTTCATATAACATATCATCAGTCTATTTTTATCAGTAATCATAAATACATAAGTGTTGAATATACTTTCCAGAAATATAGTTTTAAAAAAAAATTAAGTTCTTTCTTTGAGCTAGTTTTGTGACAGATATTTAGTGTGAGCAGATCTAAAGTTATTCACAATTATACAATCTCTAGCAGTTCTCTTATTTTTCTTCTGGAGTCAGTTTACATGATACTTAGTCTTGCAATATATAGAGGTATTCAACAATATGGTTTAAACAGTGAGAACATAGAGGATAGTTGCTGTATATTAATGTTAGAATACATTTATAAAAAGGAGTAAATACATTTTTAGAAACTGAGTGATAAGATTTATGAGGACGAAGTAGTTTTTTAAGTTTTCAACAGAGAGTGTTTATATGTTTATTATGCTGATGTTGATTGTTTCTGCAATAGAATAAAATATATGCAGGATTTTTCAGAATCTAATAATATTCTAATATTCTAGCAGCATAATATTCTGCTAATCTAATAATATAGCACTTAAGAGTTTATGTTAATTACTTTAATTTTTTTTGTTACATGGTACAGTCTTAATTTGTAGGTGTGAGATACCGAAAATTTTTTGTTCCTCCAATCACACAAAGATATTGATCTAATAGTCAATTGATACCAACTAACATTAATCCAAAAATTGAACAAAAATACCTTAACTCTGGAGAACTTACTTTAATATTACATTCAGTCAGAGTGACAGAGAAACAAAATAAGGAAGAGGAATAGTTTTTAATATATCTACAAGCCCTAGCATGACTAAAAGAGTTTGACCAATCTCTCAGTACAGCTCTCTGTCATGTACTTATACATCTCAATTTTTTTTTGTTCATAATTACAAAATATGTGATATGAAAGCAACACAGGAGGTTATTCAACCCATTTCCATTAACTGAAAAAATCTGAAATACCTTCAAAATAAAAACTAGTCATGTTTATAAACTTACAGCTCCTTTTATAAGGATGTTCTTCAAAAGGGGTATGTGTTCACCCCTAAGGTCTCGTAATGATTTGATACCCCTTCTTTTAATGAGTGCTAATAAATATAAATCTTCAACTTGTTTTCCATTCCACTTCAAATCAGGTAGTAAAACAAAACCTATTGATGGATCATCATCTTCAAATACTATTCGTTCTGTCTCTTTTTTGTGATCAATAACATTATATACCCACTGAAAAGATTATTGATAATATTAATATTATTATGTACTGTAACAAATACGACAAAAGATCTGATTAATACATAAACATACAGTTAAATCAAATTGTTCTTGGTTAATATACGGCAAAGTTATACTTTTGTAAAGTTCTTTGGTTTCCTCAATTAAGTATGTAGGCTTTTCTTCAAACTTATTAATATGCAGATCCGTAGCGGGGTATATTATAGTGGTCTTTAATACTACAAACAAATGAAAATATTATAGGTAATATAGACTATTTAAATTAACAAATTAAAAATACCAACCATTCAAATCAGGATCAATCTGACAGGCATAGCTACCATAAACATCATTCACGAATTCCTTCTTTAAAACACTTTTACTAGTAGACAACTTCTTCACTAATTCCTCACTAAAAGGTGTCTTTTCCAACCAAATGACAGCCTTCCCTTCCCGGTCAGCAAACGAACCTTCTACACAAATAGTTTTTCTTTGTCCAAAATCACATAAAACTCTTTTGAATACAAAGTTCGACAGGTCTGATAAACTACTATGCTTGTTGTTGGTTTCACAAGTAGAATTGTTTTGATCATTTAGACTAGACATAACCCTCCGAACTATTTTACAATTCCAGTTTCTACCAAGTAAAAAACCATGAGGCAACCAATGGGATACTCTGTAAAGCAGACCAGTATTTAAATAAACCATTGTTAATTGAAAAAGCCGCCAAGTTGTACAACTGAACAAATGAAAATAAGAATTAATGAATCTTCGACTTCAAAAAAGAAGTGAGCTTTGTTAAAAGATGTATAACTATATATTTTTTTTCAATACTAATTAAACATCGTAATTTCATCGTTGTAATAGATATGTTAATTCAAAATTATACTACAAGTACCCAAATTACTAAGCGAGTATTGGATATTGTGAAAATGCCATGAATACATTTCAATTTCTATTGTGTGGTTTGATATAAAATGTGCGTTTTTATTATTTCTAAAATTTAAAGTAGAATTAGCGGATTTCTCTTGTTTACTATGTTTATGTTTACAGATTTTAATGAGTTGTTATTAATCCTCTCTCTTTTTTAAATATTATTTACTATCACTACAATTGAACTAATATTATTTAGTATACCATCAAATATGACAATGGAAACACGTTATTTTCGTGTCATTGTTTTAAGAGTTTAAACTTGCACCCTCGGGAGCCCAAGCCGCAAGAAACATTACCACCGTATTTGGGGAAGGGTGTTGTAACGAACGGACCATTTGCCGTTGGTTTGAGAAATTTCTAGCGGGTGATACAGTTTAATTGATGAATAAATAATCAGTTCATAAAAAAATCATTTCTCCTTTCTACCCAGAGGTGAAATCATCACCTCCGCGTCGTACTGCAGGGATGTTGACACAATACAACAAAAATTATCAAAAAACAATCGGAACGGACCAATGCTAAAGGATCTTGGAGAAAATTTTCACAGATGTCTGTGATGATTCAATCAGTTAAATAATAATTATTATCATATGTTTTGATTTAAATAGTTAAAATATTTATGTAATACATCATATGTTTTTTGTAACATATCATCACCATCATCATAGTCTATCCTCTCTACGACTCATGCAGTGTGAAGTTTCCTTCTGTACAGCCAGGACCACACGGTGTGATCCCCTACCATTTCTCTTCTTTTATTCTATTGCACGCTTCTCTTGCAAAGCTTTCCTTAACACGATCTTCCCAGGAATGTCGATGCCTTCCTCTGGACCTTCAACCTTAGCCTCGTTTGTCATCTCGGCCAGCCAGATGTGTTCCATTCTTAAAACATGTCCAAACCATCTCTCATCATTGCTAGGTGTCCAGCCCACCTCAATTTCAGGTTTTAGGGCTTCTTGCTGAGACTTTTAACTTTTACACGAGTTAGGATATCTCGGTTCTTAATTTTATCACTTCTTCGGATTCCCACCATACTCCTTAAAAGTTTCATTTCCATGGTGTCCAGTTTCACCTGTTCCTTTTTTGTTATTGCCCAAGTCTGAGCGCCATACAAGATTGAGGGGGAGACACAAGACTGTAGGACTTTTGCTTTTAGTTCAATTGTGAAATTACCATTAAAGATATTTTTAAACGACCAATATTTATGTCATCCTATTTCTATCCTTCTCTCCAGTTCTTTACATTTTTTTTCTAAAGAAATTTCCTGACCTAGATATATGTATTGATTTGAGTATTCTGTTGTATGTTCTCCTATTATGATATGCTGTTCTTTTTTATTTGTAATTATTTTCGATTTTTGGTAATTTATTTGTAAACAATATTTTTTACTTTTATCAATCAGATCATTGACCATTTTAAGCAAATCAGTTTTGCTAGGAGCTAATAAAAATATGTCGTCTGCAAACCTTAAATTGTTTAATTACTTACCATTTATTTGAATGCCTCTTCCATCCCATTCAAATTCCTTAAAGAGTTTATTAATGAGGTAGTTTTGTATTGAGAATCGGTGATAGAGGGCATCCTTATTTCACTCCTCTTTTAATGCTGAACTTCTTATCATCTCAATCAACAGGTACAATGTGTATTTCTTTAGTTATTTCTATATATTGGATGTATATTCTATATATATCAGTATATTCCTGCTTCTGCCTAAGCTTTCCCTATATACTGTTGATTGATTGAGTTAAATGCTTTCATGAAATCGGTATATTGTAAATATGAATATGTTGTATTCAGTGTTTTTTTTCTATAATTAGATTGATGCATTGTAGGTTGTCTATGGTGCTGAATGATGGGTGGAAACCGGCTTGCTCTATGTCATGTTATTCATAGATCTTATTTTTCATAAATTTCATAGATATTAATGATCTTATTTTTTATGATGCTACAAAATATTTTATATGTGGTTTGTGCCAATCAGATTGGTCGGTAGTTTTCTATTTTATCCTTCACTCCTTTTGTATATAAAATTATGATTTTGCTTTCTTTCCATTACTCCGGCCGGCACTTTCATTTCTTTTAATACCATATTGAAAATTTGACATAGTGGTTTCGTGATTACTTCTTTGGCTTCAATGGTGAGTTCATTTGAAATGCCATCGCTTCCAGGGGCCTTCTTCCTTTTTAATTAATTTATTTCATTATCTACTTCTGCTTTCAAAATGTTAAAATCGTAGAAGTAGGTTTCATGTTCTCTATTAGTATTTATTATATGTACTATTTCATTATGGTCATGGTTTTAGTAAATATGCATTAATTAATAATACCTTCTTCATAGTTGTGTATGTCTTGTTTGATTCTCTTCCGGACTTCGGATCTGCATGAGCGGACTTTTGGTCAGCTGTTTTATTTGGGGTGCGATTTAGTTCCTCTCTCTTTTCTATTAACTCTCTGGTTTCTTTTGTCAGTTTTTTACTTCTGTAGCATTCCTTCTTGTTTACCTTTTTCTCTTCTCCTTTTGTTATGCAAGCTTCTTTAATACTTATGGACAGTTTTATATATGCGCTTTGAACTGCCGATTGGCTATCAAAGTTTAATTCTTTCAGTTTCTTAGAAACCCTTAAGGAGTAGTTAGATGGAATCAATTTGCTGTGGGCTGGTTTCTGTTTTATGAAGAATCTTCATCTAGGTATGTTTAGAGAACCAAATACTAGTCTATGATCTGAATCAAATTTCAAAAAAAATTTTGGGTGTACATTTTTTATATTTTTTTCACCTTTCCCTAGTATATGGTATATTTCATGAATTTCACCACCAGGTACATTTTCATAGGTGTCTAAAATTTTTAGCTAATTTTTAAGCGCGAACTCCACTAAAATTTCGCCTCATGTATTTCTCTTGCCTTTTCCATACTTTCCAACTGCCATATCTTCTTTTTCTTTTGCTCCCACTTTAGCATTAAAGTCCCCAAAGAGAACGAAGTTGTTGTTAATATGTTCTTTTTCCAAATGTCCATTTTGCAAATCATAAAATTCATCCAACTCTTCTTCAGTGCTCATTAAAGTAGGTGCATGCACCTGTATACAAGCTTTTTTTTAAAAAAATGTGTTTATTGAAATTTACAACTGTATACTGAATACATCAAGTAAATATAAAGAAAGATAAATCATGTCCCGAGATAAAGACAAGTAGAGAAACTACCCAGTGGTAGTACTCAAGTATAAAAGTAGTATGACTATTTCCCATTTTTAAGCCAAGTTTTGCAATTCTGTGTGAAATAGGGTTGTTCATCTGTGTGAAAAGTTGCTCTTCATTGGTCCACTATTTAAAAAAAATATATCTATTTTCGGTTTCTGCGATGCTTTCACTGTTTCTTCTTATTTTCGATAGTCCAATAACATGCCATTCGATATTCAGAAGAGCTTCTTCTAATTCTAATAACCTTTCTTTTTCCCTTAGCGTTCTAGTATTTAAAGTACCTATATTTAAAACTGTCCAGTTATTTCCTATTTCCTACCTTGCTCCGTTATTTTTTTTGCCCGAATATTTCAATTCTTTCTATGCCACATCCGAACCTTTACTTGAGCTCTGCTTGTTTCCCTCTACATTTTTATTGACATTTTTTTTTTATTTATTCTAGTGTTTTCGTCGAAATTTATTTCCATTTGCCGTTTTTCCTTGTTTAAAAAATAGCAATCTAAACTGACTGGTCTAGATGTAGGGTGCCCCGAACTTGTTTTGGGATTTTGAATTATTGGAGAATTTTCTTTAGGTCAGTTGTCCAGAGGTAACGGGGCCTCCTGGGCTGGGCCAATCACCCGCCTGGGAGTATACGGGATTCAAAGATACTTGGCGAAAAGCCTCGGAGATGGACGGACTAAACGGAAACGACCCGCCATGGATAAGGACACACAATTGGATACATGGAACGTGAGATCTCTCACCGGCAAGGAGGTCGAGATTATCGAGGAAATGGCGAGGTGCAGATTGGATATCCTGGGATTAAGTGAGGTAAAGAGAAGGGAACTGGAGAGATTGAAATGGATAGAGGATACACTCTGATATACTCGGGAGTCCCACCAGGGAACAGAACTGTAAAAGTAGTGGGCATTATAATGAAGGATGAGATTTATAGAAAAGTAGTGGAATGGGAGGCAGTGAACCCCAGAATAATTGTGGCCTGTACAAATCTGCGGACCAGAGACTGGGCCCTAATACAAGTGTATGCCCCAATAAATGATGCTAACATCCTGGATAAGAAACTTTTTTACAGTGACCTCGAGCGTACAGAAATCAAGGCAAGGAACAGCAGTCGAAGCATAGTGATTATGGGGAACCTAAATGGGAGGACTGGCAAAGATCACCCAAGAGCACATGGAGTGATGGGACCGCATGGTGGCGAAGTCTTAATAAATGAAAACGGTTCTTCTCACTAAGAAATATCCTCCAGAAATCCTGGGACCGTGACAAGAATATGTGCATTGCATTTCTGGATCTCAAATCGGCTTTCGACTCAGTCCCAAGAGAGGAGACATGGGCTGCTCTCAGAAACAAGAACATACCAAGGAATTTGGTAGAGGCTATAAAATCTACTTATCAGGAGCCTGAAGGAATCATTAGGCTCAATGGATTGAAGTCTGGCCATTTTGGTATAGCAAGAGGGGTCAAACAAGGAGACAGTTCGAGCCCTTTGTTGTTCCTCCTATTCATGGATGAATAGGAGGAACAATAGAAATGAGGTACTTGCGAAGAGTGGCGGGAAAGACGAAAAGAGACTGTGTTCGCAACGAGAGGATTCGTCAGGAACTGCAGATTGCCCCGCTAAAAGAGCTTCTGGAAATCCGACAACTGAAATGGTTCGGCCACGTGGTCAGGATGAATGATCCCCGGGACCCTCTCAAGACGATGGAACACATGCCGCATGGAAAAAGGCCTCGAGGACACCCAAGGATGTCTTATCTCGAGTACATGGAACGCCTCAGCAGAAAAAGAGGAAAAGATCTCCGACAGGCCAAAAACCTAGCAAGAGGCCGGGATAGATTCGGCTCCTGCCTGGACGCTCCCCTACGCTGAAAGGCACTATAGGGGTAAGCGAAAGAAGAAGAAGAATGAATTTTCTTCCTCACTACTTTGCCTTTTTGTTATTTTTTCCTCGTTTTCAAATTTAAGATCTTGAAGGGAAAAACACTGGGCATCGATGAGTAGCTTGTCATATTTCATTAACACTTTCTTTTCTTTTTTTTTGTAATAGAAAAGGAAAGAGTTCGGCTCTAATCTGGCGTATTTCCTTAGGGAAGTCTTCTTTTATCACAATATTTTGAAGAGATTTTTTTATGTTTACAAGTTGATTTTATTTTATTTTATAGTTTTTATTTGTTGTATTTTAAAGTCGAAACGTTAAATGATCGAGGTAAGTTGAGCTTACTCATTAACCACATTTCCCATTATGTCCACATATTAATTGCCGACAAGGACACGTATAAGACAGCTATTGAAGCACTAATAGCTACGTACGTAAAGCCGATAAATGAAATTTTTGGTAGGCACAAACTGACATACCGTAAGCAGTCTCCAGATGAGACTATTGACCAAATCACCAAGCATTGCAACAAGAAAGTTAAAACTCTTAGTTGGGGACGTTGAAAACGTACGTTCGTGATTCATTTATTTGTGGCCTCAGTTCTCACCCTATTAGGCTGAGACTGTTAGGGTTTAACAAGCAGCGGTTTGCGGAAAATTGCAAGTAGAAAATGTATCCTACTATTGGTATACCGATGGTAGTCTCCATGGGTTCCACATATCTTTCAACCATATAGAATACTGTGTAGCTAACTTGGAGTTGTTAGGGGACCACTATGCAAAAACGAAATCAGTGTACTACCCGATTGTGTGCTAATGTTATTATTGGAAACGATTTATTAAAACAGAACGCTGAACTCAATTGGTTTTCTTTGGTGGAACTAAACCTCCATTTACTACCAGTTACATGCATCCAGCAAAGATAGAACTTCCTCACCTTTGTGATTTTCTAACGAGAGATGTCAAACCCATACTTACCAAATCTAGGAAACACTCTGTAGCAGACGCCGATTTCATGAAGAAAGAAATTGAAAAACTGCTTGCTGATGGGATTATTGAAGGAAGTAGGTCTCCTTGGAGGGCACAAGTGTTCGCAGTAAAACACGAGAATCATAAAATGTGAATGGTAGTTGATTATTCCCAAACTATAAATCGATACACGCACCTTTACTGGCCTTCAAAGAAAGCCCTTATGAAAAGTCACGTACGAAGAAGTAAATTTGATCCATAGGTCGAGGAAGTCGACACCCTTGGTGTCAACCAACACAGAATGCCAGGGTGTGCCTCGAAGACAAGCGGCAGACGACAGTGTCTGAAATATCCTACATCTCCAGGTGGGACGCTGACTAAGCCAGAACCAATTACCGGAGTTAGAGATATCTGAGCAACAAGAGCCCGAACCCACGAGGGCCTTCCTGCCTCATGAACATTCTCTGCGAAGCTCTTCTTCCCATTAGAAACAAAAATATTAAAATGTGAGAAGAATGTGATGATTCGTTTTGTTAAATAATAATTATTACCATATGTTTTTATTTAAATAGTTAAAATATACATGAAAAGCTTTAAATGTCTGCAATAAGCAAAATTTAACTGATGTAATTTCCTTACACCAGAAATATATAAATCTTATGGCATTAACAAATGAGAGTCTTATAGAATCTAACCAGGTTCCAGTTCTTAAACTTCTGCAACTTGTTATTGTGAATAAAAAAGCCTAATTTACAAAGGTTTCCATTACATTGTGCATGTTTCTGGAACATATGTGACAATACTCTCAATAAAATATTTTCTTATTATTCTCTTTTGAAAGGCTATTGTGCCATACTACTATTTGAAGCATTTGTGTTGCATATCTTGTCTGTTCACTTCTTATTCATACATTGAGTTTACATCCCCCATTCTAGTTAGCATAGAAACTAAGTATTTAAAGCTTTTCGCTGACTTACATATTTCGCCATCAATAGACATGTTTTCTGTTTTATGCCTCCAGCAGCCATATATTATGGGTTTTTTTCAGAATTGATCTTCCTCCCCCATTCTTTATACCGTGTATTTAAACTTATGAGCGTGAATTTATTATGGCATTATTATTATTATGTTGGCACTACAACCCGCAAGCGCTATAATGGTGATGCTATAAACCATCACCAATCGCCATGCTATTATATCTAGTGATGGGCTTTACTGCTACTTTTCAGTAACAGTTCTAACTGTTACTGTGATTTTTCTTATCTGTGATTTCTTAACTGCTACTAACTGTTATTCGTGATTCTGTCGAATTGCTACCAACAGTGATTGCTTAACTGCTACTAACTGTGATTTTTCTTATCTGTGATTTCTTAACTGCTACTAACTGTTATTCGTGATTCTGTCGAATTGCTACCAACAGTGATTGCTTAACTGCTACTAACTGTGATTCGCGATTCTGTCGAAATCTTACCAACAGTGATTCCGTCGGCGTACTTAATTCCACATCTTGAATACAACGATCACAGAATACACATCATAAGGATAATAATTACTTTGACACTTGTATAATTCACCATAATCCTATCAATATACATACAGATGGAATTATTTTCAATATCCTATATAACGTAAATTGTCCTCTTATGGTTTAACCCATTCAAGACGACGATTTTTTTCGAACACGGTCCTCAGACGGGAAATTTTTTTGTCTTTATATTATTCATTTTAAATAAAAAAACATGTTTACTATGGAAATCACCCAAATCGTAAGTGAATTCTCTTAAATAAGATCATTGTACACTGGGTATGCAGCTTGCTCCTCGGGAATGTTTATTAAACTTTTTACCAAGTGTGCAATGTATGGTAAAATGAAAATACATCATTAAAAAACTTATAAACATTTATTTCAAAAATAGTTAGATCATATAAAATCGCTATTTTGTTTTCAATGATAAAGAACAGAATATAATGCAAAGAAAGTTTTTAAAAAGTTTAAAAAAATAGGTTTTTAGATTTTTGGTCCACAGTAATACAAATGCAAAATTTTGTTTTCCTGTACTTTACAGCTCGTGCCCCCCACATAGTAGTGCCTACTAATACTATCATTATTTTTTGTATAGGTAATTTACAAGTGAATATTAATACTTTACAATAAACAAGCTGTAAATAAATATCTGACTTTCCCTTTTAATTTATTTATATATAATTTAAATTATATTAATAATTTAAATTTACTACTGCGCAGTTAATTTTCTACAGTAAAATTAATTAAGTCAAATTAAGGTAGTAATAGTAGTCACAAACACGCTTCAATTCCGTTCGCCGACGACCAGTCGCCCATATGCGAAGAACAGTTAGAACTGTTACTGTAGTCACAATAACAATCACGCTTTAATTCCGTTCAGTTCTATCGCCAATCACAGTGAAGAACAGTTTAGAACTGTTACTGATGAATTTGTGATCACAGGTAGACCTGTGACTTTTGAGTAACAGTGAAAAAGTAACAGTTCGTGATTTCTGGCCCATCACTAATTATATCGCTGGCTATTGTTATCCAGCTGTGTTCACTTCCGCCATCTTGGCATCACCCGCTTCGTAATCCATACATCTCTCTTGGTCAACCAATCGCTCCATGTCCCTTGTGAGCAAAATTTAACTGATGTAATTTCCTTACACCAGAAATAAATAAATCTTATGGTATTGACAAATGACAGTCTTATAGAACCTAACCAGATTACAGTTCTACCGCAGGTACTTTTGCAACTGGTTAAGTGACAGCTCCAAATCATTTTATTTCTACAGTTCCATATGGTAACCCTGTTGACAACACTTCTTCCCTTTTTATTGTAAAAATCCAACTGTTTCAATCTCTGTTTTCTCATTATTCTTTCAGCTCCATTTTATTTACCTCATTCCTGATCTTATCTGCCCTAGTTTCCTTTAAACTAGATTGGTGTTGGAGGAGGCCAGGACTCCCATGCATATTATAATATTGTAGTGCCAACATAATGGTAATAAAAATTCACAGCACTGCACTACTGGACGTCTATAATTGTTGATGTCTTACTAAATAATAGATTCTTGGTATCAGCTACTTTGAATTCAACTCTGTCCCAGGCAAATGTAAGGAGATGTCGCTGACAGAGTGGAATGCTGTCTCCTTTTGATAAGATTATAAAATAAAAAAACTTATCATCTAAGCAGGAGCATACTTGTAATTTGCCAATAAGAAGTTCAAGTGTAATGATAATTGTAGATTACACTTGAACTTCTTATTGGAGAAGATACAGAGATCGACATTTTTTAGGCAGTTTTAGATTTTTCAC
The DNA here is from genome assembly GCA_964056705.1 of Troilus luridus. Taxonomy (NCBI): domain Eukaryota; kingdom Metazoa; phylum Arthropoda; class Insecta; order Hemiptera; family Pentatomidae; genus Troilus; species Troilus luridus. Next base: position 91,248,209 of record OZ057412.1, on the reverse strand, counting down.
TTATGATTCTTAGATATGTATATCATAAAGAAAGTAAAGTTTGAAGGTTTTACTCCCTCTTTACAGTTTGTCAACTGACTAGACCTTAGAGTGGTACCGTTGACCCCCCTTGGCAGGTACCCTTCTGCTAGCACCACGTATCCAGATTCAATTTACCCCCAAGCCACCTAATCAGGACCTCCTCTCTTGTTTGAGCCCAACCGAGTATTCCGCTGGGATCACCACTAGAAGGTCAGAAAGGAGTGGCCATACATTCCACATCACTTCCCCTAATGTGAACCACAAAATAATTATTTAGTAATAAAGCGGTGTGATCCAAAACAGACACACTAATTGTTGCAGAATAATAGAGTCTTCAGCTCTAAAAAGAGAACTCTTAGAGAAAAAAAGTCACAGCAAAATGATGTAGAACAATATCTGCCTGTATTAAGTAAAAAACTGTAAACATTTGGGTTTGTTCACTTTCTATTGGAAAGATCCCAATCACTATCTCTCACAATTGGAGTATTTAACCAAGAAAGAAACCATTCGGATTTCCAAAAAATCGATTAAGTCTATTTAATAAATATATATTTTGGTATAATAAATAGTGAGGAAGGGGAAAAAGAAAAATGAAGTCCTGAAATACTTATATTTATTTGATTAGAATGTTAAAACCTGTCACAATGAGAACTGGTATTTACTTCCTCATAATCATTATCATATATTAATATTAAAGTACACCATCGAAAAAGAATGTGCACATGTTTGTATAATTGAAATTGATCCATATCTCCAAAAGCCACATGTGTGCTAATATTACTGGAGAATATTTTATCAAACATGCTCAACAAGCAGGCTCCTTAGATAACTGTTTCAAAATAATTATTAACATTTTGACCACTTACTATATGAACGACCAAACAATTGATTGCTTAAATAAACAGTAATGGGAATCAGTGATATACAAAATTTATATATAGTGATTTAATAAAAGAATAATGGTTCATCACAACATAAAAAACCTTAAACAAATAAATTGTTACCACGAAGAAAAAGAAATAAAGAAAGATAATATCACATATTTTAATATTTATATAAATATAGTAATTGTTTTTTTTTGTTTGAGGAATAAAAAAAAAAATTTAAACAGGCATATGATCAACTTGCCCAGCTGATTCATGACTTAATTGAATTAATAAATCAGAAAGTTTATACTTGAGAACTTCTACTCCTTTTAGTACTATGTTTTCAGGTCGCAAAGATCCACAGCTTTCAACATTGAAGAAGAATTTGTTAGGCTTAGCTTCCCAATTAAATGGAGCTTCATCTAAAAAACAAGAATCATATAAAAACTATACAAAGCATGAAGTTTCCTTTATTTTAAAAATTTGGAATTAGTTCAATAATCAAAAGGTAGAAGAAAAAAAAAGAAAGAGATCTCTAATCAAATAAATGAAAACATTGCATTGTTAGTTTTAAACTTTAAGTCTTAATTCTCATTCCTCCTACTTACAAAATAATTTTTTTTTTTAATTTTCACTCACTTTCTTTTTCATCATCAGATTTAATAATTATTACTCATTCATTAGGAAGATAATAACAATACTTTATAAAAAATGTTTACCTCAACTACACAATTCATTAAATTAATATTGTAGCAATTATACTGACTTATTTTTCTATTTGTTAATGAGATATAGGAAGAATTCATGAATACTTCTATTTCATCAATCAACTTGGAGGCGAACCATGAATATCGGGTGTTTTGGCCATCACGACGGGAAATTTTCATATTAAGTATTTACAGTAATTACTAAGCGAAGATAGAAAAATACTTCGGGGGGAGAACAACGGAGTAAGGAATAAAGCTGACAGTGGAGGAAGTGACAGAAGAGAAACAGAAGAAGCTAAAGAATGGAAAGGCTCCAGTACCAGGAGGAAAAATATGGAATTTTAAACATATGGTGGCCAGAAGTTGAGTAAATTGATAACGGGCCTGATTAATTCTATTGCATGCGGTGACACAACTCCAAAAGAAATGACATTTGGATATTCACTTCTTTATTCAAAAAAGGTCATACAAAAAATTGCTCAAACTATAAAGGAATTTATTTTATTTTATTAGTTATTGATTTTATTAATTTTTAAATATTTTTATTTGAAAAGAAAAGATATGTCCAGGACCGGGATTCGAACCCGGGTCACCCAGATCGCTAGTCTGGAACTCAACCAATTGAGCTATCCTGGGCTCAATCAAGCTCGCTCCCCGGTCATGGCCATATCTTTTCTTTTCAAATAAAAATATATAAAGGAATTTGTGTAATAAATTTTGTAATGAAATTTATAAGTTATGGGTAGATTAATAAGAAATATATAGGAAAAATGCAGTCAGACCAGAAGAAGCAGTGGGTTCACAGCAGGAAGAATATCTGTGGATCACATTTTCACAATTCAACAGCTGTTTTAAAATTAAATTCAAACAAATTTAGGTACTTGTGTACTTTACGGGTCCCCAGATAACAATGATTCTATGAAAAGAACAGTAAAAACTTTAAACATATGTTTATTTACAATTAAATATTTTGTTTTAACCCAAAATTGTTTAAACCTTTTAAAATTCCTCATAGGGATCCTCTTGTTTTGCTACACATAAATTCCGTAAAGTTTGAAGAAAAGAAGTATCTTCTTTTATTGCTCCATTTTGGGGAGCGCCATAACCTTTCAACCCTTTGGGTATAAGTAAAAGTCTTGGGTCTACAAAGTTGAACTTATGATTGAGAGTTTTATGGGTGTATCCCTTTTTGTATAGTCATATATAATCGTGGTTCCTGGAAGAATTCTTTCTCCAATTATTGCCAAAAGCCTTGTCTCTGAACTGACTGATACCAAACCAAGGAAACATTGATTTATTTATTTCTTTTAATAAATAAACGTTCATCTATTTTAATAATTTTACCAGAACCTACTGTGACAAATTTGCTTTTATAATTTTCCCCTACAAACTTCTCATACATATTTTTTTCAAATAGAAACAATAAGGAAGTAAGGTTATTATATTAAAAAATGAAGCCATAGGATTATTATCAGTAACATTCATAGAACCACCATTATCTGATATCAAATTGTGGGGGTCTGCATAGTATACAAGTACCGAAATTTGTCTGGTATTCATAGACCTGAACAAGGCATATGATCATCTGTCCCAAAAATTATTATGGAAAGTACTTCAAAAGAATGCTATTAACAGACCACTGATTTGCCTTGTCAGAAGAATATACAGCAATAACCAATGTCATATTTAAATAGGTAGGAATGTTTCACCAGAATTTTCTACTAGTAGAGGCTTACTGCAAGGCTGTTGTATGTCACCCTTCCTATTTAATATCTATATTGGAATGGCTTTGAATGGGATAAATAATGTAAGAAAATGGGAGTAAGAATAGGTATTAGTCATCTCCATAATCTACTGTTCCCCGATGACCAGGTAATTGTCGGTCAAGAACTGTGGGAGACGTATTATAGTTGGGGTCTTAAAATAAGCTTCAGAAAAACTGAATACATGACCATCTATGATCAAGAGGACCTCCTTGTTGAAGAAAATATGAGAAAAACAGTGCATAATTTAAAATATTTGGGCCTATAATGGAGGTACCAAGAAGCTCATATACAAGTCCATAATTAAGAGCGTGTTGCTATATGGAGCAGACATGGATGATAAGTGCTGCTTTAGGAAAAAAGCTACTTACCACTAATATGGACTATAGGAGGAGACCTGCCAGAGTGTCCAGGCTAGAAAAAAGGACTAATGCTGAAATCAGAGAGCGAATGAAAACTCAACAACATGTCCTCCAAAATGTAGTGAAAAAGCAATTGGAATGGTATGATTGGAGTGATGATTGCCCAATTTAATTTTCAATTGGAGTGTTAAAGGGAAGAAACAGTGGGACAGAAAGAAACAGGAAACAGAAGGACACGAAAAAGATGGATAGAAGGCATTTAGAAAAGTATGTACGGCCATGGCTTGAGGGAGGAAGATATACAAGCAAAAGGAAATGGAAAAACAAATTAAAAGAAAGTTTTGGTTGAAGGAAACCTCCATCTGAGGAAACCCTTAAGGTAAAAAAAATCACTATACCTAGTTTTACACTTAAAGGAGGCTTTGATATTTTAATTTTGTTTCGATCAATAAAAGAATTGTGTAGAAACATTCTTATCACCTCACAGCCTTTGTTTAGCTGTAGTGAGATTTTAGATAGTAACTGTCTCTTGCACATAACAAGCAGCCATATTTTGAATACCCCAACTGCATTCAGAGAAGTTAAGTTACAAATTGTAAATGTTCATGGATATGGCATTTGTGCTCTTGATAATATTGATAGCTTCCAAAAGAAATTTCGAACATTTATTAGAAAGAATAAAAAATTATTATAATCTTTAAGGAAACACCACTGGACGTTATTTACTTAAAGATCACAATAGATTGTTATCAAAAATTACAGCATGAAAGCCTGAGAAAAAAATAGTCATAAAAAAAAAGTAAACTGTAATAGCGATTTAACGAATTGTTATAAAAATTATGGTTTGAGAGTGTGTGCAAAAAAATGGTCACTATCTGGAAAAAACGTTGATAACATTTAAACCGTAAATTCAGAATAATAACATAGTAGACCAATATAAAGTTAATAAAAAAAGCTATCCATAATTAGAAGTACAATTCAGTGTCTTCTGTGTTGTGCTGCAAACACGTGTCTAATGAAAAATGAAAAAAAAAAACAATAATCTGAATTTACATTGATCCTCATCAAGTTCAGTATATTCACTCTTGGGCCACTCATCAGGTTTTGGAAACAGTGTATGCCTCATTGAATTATCAGGATCATATTCAAAACAAACACCAGCAGTAGGATTCCATTTTGCATGTTCCTTTCCAAAACCTTTCTTTGCAAAAGCCCTTAATTTCAACTCTTGTCCTTTCCTCAATTTAACAATTAAAATATCTGAAAAATTAGAATTCAAAATATTTATTAAGCACAACAAAAACAGGAATAATATAAACATAACTTAGAAAAATTTACAATAATAATTACCATCTGATTCACCATATTCATTAGCATCAGCATCTCTATTTTTGGATGTTGCGGGAACTACACAAGGATCAGCTGTTTTTAAATCAGCAGTTGTCACATGTCTTGTTTGGTCATCTATACATTTGACATCTAATGTAAATTCAACACTGCATGACGGGCAAAAATCAGTGCAGTTACAATCCTGCAAAAATGTTATCACCTTTAACAATCTACATTAAAAATATAAAAATAAATAATAAAAAACATAAAAATAAAATTTACAAAGTATAAATTAATAATACAGCTGCTGACACTCTCTAGCACCATTTGTACTAACTAATTGCTTAGTATTTGATTGAAAAATTCCTCTTTGTTTTTAAAATGATTATGTTAATTATTTGACAGTTTAGGGTGAACATAGGTCTTCAGTATAATCCTCATCCATTCATTAAGGTCCAGTGTTTTTATCCTCCATGCATCAGGTCTTGTTCTTAATTTCTCATCTAGCTTGTCCTTGGATGGTGAGCTTGTTCTCCTGGTTTGGAGCTCCCGTTTTATTATTTTTTAGGTCATTTGCCCATACAATAATTTTTATTTTATAGACATTTATTACTTGTATGAGAATATACAGCCTGAAAGGATCACCCACCCACCCGTATGCTGCTATGAAACATTTGTTCCTGCAGTACAACAGCAGACTGCCTATAGCTACATAACCAGTCCGAATTAGGATCGAGGACTAGTGTCCTTCTCACAAACAGGTTCAAGGACAGTGAGAAATTGGTCAAGATACACGGATTAGGGGCCAGCAGGCACACGAGGACCTATTTATCTTTCCCTGCAGTGGAATGTCTCTGAATAATACCTCGGGATGACTACTGACACTGCAGAAAACCATAATACGATTCCTAATAATACTACCAGGGTAGGGTCATCTCTCCTATATTTAATCTTAGTTTCCTACGGTTCCTACGGGTGTGAGGCTGAGGGGCCTCACAAACCTACAGAGAAAGAGAGGGGTGATAATCACTTGCCGAATCTCAAGCTTTATGGTTTTTCCACAGTGGGAGCTCATCTATCCTGGTCTAAACATGCTTGAGATTGCTTAACTTTCATTACCTATTGCAAGTGCCTTAGCCCTACTTGGCTCAAACATCATTCAACCAAACACAATGTATGTGTATCATTGACTTCAATTCCTCTTTTCTTCCTAAAATGACCAGTGCAGTGACCGCACTTGATCTTCATCGAATTTTGACATAATCTTCCTGCTCCCTGAATGGGTTAACGATAATAAAATTTAATCAAAATGATACAGCAGTTAAAGAAAAGCCAACTTCTTCCATTGAAAATAGCACTACAATGGGTGTAAATACAACAAAACTTGCCTAAGGTCTTTTCCTTAAAGCCCATTAATTATTAATACATGAACTTCATCCCTGAAAAAATCAGGAACAGATTACAAATACATAAACTCAAAAAGTGTAAACTTTCCATTTATTAAACAAATAATTATTGGAAATATAATTAAATTCTGCAATTAAAAAGAATAATATTTGAATCATTATCAGCAAACATACAACAAATTTAAATTTGCAATAATGTACTTATTATCCTATTGCTACAAGTCAGGTACACTGCAGAAAATAATCACTATTCAAAGTTGTAAAAATATTTTAATCTGGTCAAATTACCACTTGATATAATTAACAGATTACCATTTGGATGGGCAAAATTTAGGGCTCCCACAGAGGCATCATCCAATTAGTCAGACCAGCATTAAGTGATGATAAATGAACATACAACAGATTACCATTTTTATTTTAAAGGATTCATGCAAAATTCTTGTACCCTGGAATAGATTAATTTTTCCACTGCAGAATCAGAAGTAAGGGGGATAAGTCCAATTCTTGATGCTATGAATTCATCACTTAAAACAGTAGAATTGGCAGACAGTTGTACCCAGTCAATCGCTAAAGTCGGCGTTTCAGCAATGAAAACTCTCCGAAGACTGTTAGCAACACTGGAAAATCGTAACATTGATACTTGTTATTGTTAGTTCAATATAAAATGATCCAAGAAAATGTATCGGTAAGCAACCTTAATTCTGTATCTTCTATCTGGAATTTAACATTGTCGTCAGTTAAATCCGAAACATGGACTGAAGGCTGATTGGCATAAGGCATCGTTAAAAACTACAATGTAGAGCTATAACCTACTAAAAACTTTTGAATAGGTTACAATTAGAGCTTTGCCGGACAAGCAGTGTTGCCAGTCCAAAAACAGAGTTTTCTCTTGTCTAAATTTTCCCGAGAAATACTCCAACTCAGGACCTAAACGTTTAATTAGGAGTGCTGCGTCTTAGGTATGTTGTTATTGTTATATTTATTGTAATCTTCTAAGGGGAGAGTGTGAAAAAAAAAGAAGCATTATTAGATTTTCTCGGGAGAGGATGATTGGTTGAAGTAAAACAAAAAACTACGACTAAATTTTAAAAAGTAGTACTTTTAAACATTGAAAAGAACAATCGGGGTTGGAGAGTTAAAGTTATTTAAAATATATACGATAAGACACTTATTGATCTAAAATGAGATCTTCAGATATAGGTTCTAGCTGAGTTTAATATATTCAGGATTTTTACATATCTTTTCTTTCAGGCTATTTACGCATTTTAAATAAATTACCATTTTTTTTATTATTTGTGATTGAAGTAATTTTTATGGCCCTTTTAGGCTTTCATATCAGTTCCCAGGTCAGTTTCAATTTCAGTCAAACTATTTCCTAGTTATGTTTTGAAGAGAAAAGATTTGTCCTGACCGGGATTCGAACCAGGGTTGTCTGCATCTCCGGTTGTGTATTATTTGTTAATTTGATGGTAATTATTTTTAAATATTTTTTATTTGAAGAGGAAAATTCTTCCCCGTGTATAGATCGCAAAAAATGCGAGAACACTGGGATATAGCATCGGTGAAGAGAACGGATTTGTATGACCCTGGTAGCTCAGTGGTTTAGAGCACTGCACCCGATGCAGACGACACGGGTCCGAATCCCGTCCAGGACAAACTTTTATATTCAAAACAAAAATATTTAAAAATAATTACCATTAAAATAGCAATTGATAAAAATAAATTATAAATTTTTCTTAGTTAGTTTGACTAATTTTCCCGATGTGTAAAAACTAAACAGTGAATGAACAGAAACGGAGAATGAGAATTGATGGGATGGCCAGATCTAATTATTTCAATTTAGTTATTAAAGTTCATAGGTGTATAAAAGTATGTCAGACCCTCTGATAGAGTCTTCCTACATGTCCTTAATTACCACATATGTATACTTTAAAATTAATATGAACAATACATGTTGACCCCCTTTAATAAATGAACTTTTGAGCACGGCTAGAATGAAGTGAACTCAGGGCTAAAATTACTAGTAGAGTAAGAACTGAACGAATCTCATAAATTGAAATCTTTTTAACTGAAAGGAACCATAGAGGAAATTAACTGAATTGACCTGGGAATTTATATGACCATCTGATACCATAATTCCCAGCAATTCCAACAGATTAACAACATATTTGACCATAGTCAAAAAGTAAAACTTCATCCTGTGGAGCTGCCGCAATATAAATTCAACCTAACCAACCCAGATTGAAAACAGTGTTGCAGCCATCCTGAGGTTGCTTAAATAGCCCATCAAGGGTGACCACAGGGCCGGCTTTACCTTATTGCAGGGTGTGCGGGGCACACGGCGGCGGGAGGCGCCCCTTGCGAAACCTCCAGGGAGGCTGCTTTATTTTCACGATTTCATTTCATGGTGATCCCATAGAAAAATTTGTATAGTTCATGGGCACATTCACCTCCTTAGGGGATTTGGCGTTTTTTGTAACACCTTGTATAACTGTAAGTGTTCAATTTTAATCGCGTGCCTACTAGAGGGCGCCTAGGTCACGATTGCACACGGCGCGACATGGGCTAGAGGCGGCACTGGGTGACCAGCCAGGAAAAGAGATTGGCATAATTGAGCCTGCTTCCAAAACCTCATCAAAGGTTTTTATTGGAAAGCTGGCCACCAGGAGCAGGGCACAGTTGAGTTCTTTCTTATTAATAATCAAACATATTTACACTATCTATTTAATTGTTAAAAATAATATAAAATGAAGAACCCAGGATAAATATGATTATGCTGGGTAATAAAAAAACAAAACAATTCTTTAACACAGACTACCAAGTATCTGTTAAAATAATTGAACGCAAAATAAAAAAACATCAGCTTTTGGCAGTCTAAATGCGAAGGTATTTGAATTTGATAAAGTGTGGTTGAAAGTGAACATAAATAAACATTTAAAATATACAATGAAATGAAATAAAAATATAAAATAAAACTGAAGTATTAAGAAATTATTAATAGTGAAAGGTACCTGAGTTGACACTACTATTGAAGTTAAATTCTATTTTGACACTACTCAGTTGCATTGTAGTAATCAAAAATTGAAGGTAAAAAAAAAAAAAATGTATATTTTTTAGATTGTTAATAAAAAATTAAGCCTGAGCATATATTAAAACTCCAGAAAGTTGACTATTTTTCAATAAATAAGTAGTTTATGTAAAGGACTCTCGGCGGAACCAGTCCGCTAGGGAGCGCGTCCCTCTGGGCTGCGGATTGAGGGACCCCTTAGGAGGGGCGGTCTGAATATAAAGAATAAGGACCCGTGGACAAACCGGTATCCGTTTCCGGGGGGTATAGCCCGGCCACCCTTCCTCCGAGGGGATATAAATATTCGGAAGGCCAGTTTCCCCGAGGTTACGGGGTCTACTTTGCTGGGCTAATCACCTGCAAAGTAGTTCTAATGATTCAGAGTTTATTAAGTGGCCTCGGACAGGATGGAAATCAACGGTTACGACACGGCATTCATAAGGAAATTCGATTAGCTACATGGAATATAAGGACAATTACGAGAAAGGAAGAAGAGATAACGACAGAGATGATGGCCTACCACGTAGACATTCTAGGCATAAGCGAGGTGAAGAAAAAAGGTAACGGAGAGCGAAGGCTGCCCAGGGACCATACCATGATATATTCGGGAGTCCCGAAGGATACCAGAGCAAAGGAAGGAGTAGGCATAATCATGAAAGATAACATATTTGCAAAGGTTGCAGAGTGGAACCCAGTATCCTCTAGGATTATAACAATGCATACCGAAATATCATCAAAGCGGTTAGTTTTTATTCAGGTATATGGCCCTACAGAAGAGTGATGGGGAAACATGGAGGAGAAGAGACCAAAAATACGAACGGCCAGAGGCTGATTGAATTTTGCGTTGACTTCGACCTACTGATTGGGAACTCCCTATTTCCCCACAAGAAAGTGTACAAGATTACTTTCAGCGCCCAAGAAAGGAATGCAAATAGCGTAATAGATTATTTCCTCTACAGAAGAAACGTCAGAAGATTATTCTCAGATGTAAAAGTCATCAGAGGAGCGGAAATCGGTTCAGACCAAATGATGCTCATAGCCGATACACAAATTCTGAAGCCCCAGAATCCACAACTCCAAGAAAGGCATGCGGCAGAACTGGAAGCAAAATTGCGGAAAATAAACGTTGATGCACCGATAGATGAGATATGGAAAAATATCAAAGATAAGATCCTGGAAACGGGGACAATGGTATGCGGGATAAAGAAATATTCCTTCAAGGCAAAAAGAACAGAATGGTGGAATGAGCGGGTGAAAGCAGCTGTACAAAGTAAGAAAACTGAGTGGAAAGGATATTTAAACAGCAAAAATGACCAAACCTAGGAACTGTACGTCCGACGGAGGAAAGAAGCAAAATTAGTTGTGAGAGAAGATAAAAAGAAGAGCTGGGAAAGATTTGGAAAACGACTACAATGAAAATATAAAAATATTCTGGAAAAAGATAAAAACCCTGAAAGGCAAAAAGTGTAAACCCATGAGAAAAATAGCGAAGGAAAAGTTCTGACCAGGCAAAACGATATTCTGGACAGATGGAGAAAGCACTTTGCACAGAAGTTCGAAGATCCTCAATATCAAGAAAATGAGGGGGTAGAAAGCAGAACCACGGACTACGACGGCACCATATGGGAAGAAGTGATGCAGGCTATAGATAATCTCAAGACAGGAAGATCACCCGGAGGAGACGGTATTTTCCAGGAGCTCATCAAATATGGAGGGTACAAAAATATTAAAGTGCTACAGGGCTTATTTCAGAAAATATATGAGGAGAAAAGCATTCCCAAAGACTGGGAATATAAAGCATTATCCCGATACATAAGAAAGGAAGCCAAAGTGAATGCAACAACTATAGACCTATATGCTTGTCCCAGGTGGTCCACCAATTATATTCATCAGTCCTCGAGAAAAGACTCAGAGAAGTAGTAGAAAAGGACCTTGAAGAATTCTGAAAGAAAGCCCCATTCAGACTCTTTAGACAAACCCAAGATCAAAAAAAGCGACAAAAAAAATAAAAAAGCGGACAATATTTATTACCAAATCCGCACTACTGTTGTTGGGAAACATGAAGTTGAGAAAAAGGTAAAACTTCACATTTTTAATGCAATTTACCTTCCCAACCTACTATACGGAAGCGAGAGCTGGGTCCTTCTTGACTGATTGAAGAACAGAATCACCGCCTCAGAGATGAAATACCTCAGAAGAGTGGTTGGCCGAACACGGAGGGAACACATCAGGAACGCCAGAATAAGAGATGAGCTAGGGGTGAAACCTCTAACTAAAACTCTAGAGAAGAGGCAGTTGAAGTGATTCGGACATCTGAGCCGAATGGACGAATATCGCGGACCAGGGAAGTTCTTCAAAGCAAGACCAACTGGCAAAAGACCAAGAGGCAGGCCAAGGATGTCATGGCTGGATAATATGGTTAGGATGGGGGAGAAAAGAGGAAAACCATTGGATTCCATGAAGGCATTGGCGAAAGACCGAGACAGGTGGAACGCTTGGATCGAGGGAGCTACACCTTTTCTATTACAAATCATTAATTTTCCAAATCAAATTCCGCATTGTTGTTTAGGGTGTTTATAAAAATTAAAAAATCAATTTCCGAGACAGTAGGAGTAGCCAAACATAAATACCAGGTCAAAAATAAATAGTTAAATAAAGACATTTTGAAACAGCAGGAATCTATGTTCCAATCAAATCAAACAATAATTGGTTTTAAAAGTTTAATTATTATTAAATTAAACTAATTGATTATTTTAATTAAAATTAATAATTAGTTTATTTAGTAATTATTTAATAAATAAATAAATTAATATTAAATAAACTAACACCCTTAACCTGAATGGTACTAAGGAAACAACTTAAGCTTTGTTATACTTTTTAAATTTATTTTGGATTGTTTCTACTATAACCTACCTGATCATTGAAGATGGATGAATAGTTTTCTTTTTTTGTTACTTTAAATGTTTTATTAACTTGTAGGTTAAAATATTGGTGCTTTCACCTTAACTATCATTCGAGATATTCATTCACGTTAATTTTCTCACCAAAAGGTTGATTATTAAAAAAAGTGTTGTTAGGAATCATAAGATAGGTAAAAGCTAAATTAATTAATAACAAAGTTACTATGATGGAATAATATATATATGAATAAACAAAGTAAGTATGACTCAGTGGCTGCCATTAGCCTCTATGCTTGATAAACAATCCCAAAAACATTAACCGATCAGCCAAGTAGTATAGTAAGTAGAGTAATAGCAATGCATTAAATGGTGATGCAGCATATTGTTACCTTAAACTCATATTCCAATCCGTCATCATCAAAGGAAATTCCTAAAAACCACTCATAAAACAAAACTGATGAAAATAAAACACTGACACTACTGATGGCCCAAACTGAATTAATCCTATAGATTTATTAAATCTAACATATTACTAATTAGAAAGTTACCTTGACCCATAGCTCAAAGTAACAATTAATAATGACTTTGTCTCCTTAACTGGTAAAACCTCTTAATTAACTTTGAAGAAAAAATTCTGAATTTAAAAACCAATGCGAATTTTGAATCTTCAAATGAAGGGAGGGACAAAGTATAAGTATATTTTTTAAAAAATCAACAATTTTTATTAGTATATTTTATTAGTTTGGTTTCACTGTAAAAGAGATGAACTGGATTTTTGTAAAATTAAAATTTCTTGCTATTTACCTATTTCTGAATCAAATTCATGATTCCTTAAGACAAAACGTCGGAAATTTCAATATTTGTAATGTTTTCATTTTATAATTAAAATTAATTCCTAGCTTATACACAGGAGTACTTATGTTCATTTTTATAACTTTGATTTCTCGCAGTTCTTATATTCATTTATCTTACATTTCTATTGAGTCGACTAAGTTCCACCTCTAATTGTGCCTGGTAATGGGAAATAATGAGAATGAAAGGTCATCAGATAAAACAAATAAAATTTTATTCAATAACATTATATTTACATCTAAATAATTCAGTCTAAAATAAAATAAATGTATACAAATATTTACAGTTTAATCTTAAGCATTCATCACAATAGAATTAGGAATGTGATGAAAAAAAATGTTATATATATATATATATATATATATATATATATACACACATATATATATGTATACAAATACCACAAAATTCTTATTCAATTTTATAAAATCCCAAAATTCATTTTTAAAACCTGGTTAATTATTAATGGTAACATAATAATAAACTTAACAAGAAAGAATGATTTTACAAACTTAATTTATTCTCACTAAGTCAATTAGTAATTAATCAAAATAGAAAATCTATAAGACAATTAACAAGAAAGGTGGTATATACATAAATTTAAATTAATAGGTAAATATAATCAATCAGTCTTGTGAAACGTTTGTAACACTAGTTCTTTCTGAGCTTGCAGTGCTTCCACTAGTCGTACTTGAATCACAGCTGTTTTCCTCAGTTGTACTAGATGAAATGGGACTGCCACCATTTTCGATTGTCCTAGTTGGTTCCTGGGTAAGTGATGGCACATTTTCTTCTAATTCCATCCTCTCTTCTGGATTGGCAACATGATTGGTCTCCATATCTTCATATTCTCCCTCTTCTTCACCAACACCCTCCTCTTCATCATCCAATTCCACCTCCTCTTCACCAGTTTTAAGATTTATGTACACACGACCTTTAATGCTTTCAAAATTGTCAGGGTATTCAATGAGGGGCATAAATCTATCTTTTTTATCCAGACCTTGATCTCTGAAAATCAATCTCTTATCAGTATTATGGTTTGAGTCGACCGGTTCAGACCAGAGTTCTAAACGGTCACATTTCATGTAAGCATCTGGTTTAATGAACTTAATAGTGGAAAAATGTATTTTTAAATGCTCTCTAAGAAAATGCAATTGGGGAACATTATAATCACAAAATTTGCACACATAAGGGCCATACTTATTATTAGAGTGACATTTAATATGACTATTAACACCATCCTTCCTGTTGTTGGCGTAGGGACAGTATGGACAACGACTTATAACATCACCATTAATATTATCTCTGGTAACTGTGTTAGTAATGTTTCTACTTTGCAATAGCATCATTGTCTGCTGATCAGCTACTGACATTTTTAAACTTTTCCCACACCTCTCTGTGGAAAAGATTTCATCAGTTTCATCTACCTCTCGGTCCTCAATGACTGGATCTCCTCCTCCAATACCTTTTTCTTTCTTTAAGCTTTCACTTAGGTTATGTTTTTTCAAATGCTGACTATAATTAGCAAAATATTTAACAGAATAATCACATTTCTCACAGTTGTAACGCTGTTGGGAACCATGAAGAGAAAGATGTATTTTGTATTGTTCTCGTTTTTCAAAAGCAGACGGACATTTATGACATTTGTACCGCTTTTCTCGTAATCGTCCATTTTTTATGTATGCTGGATAAACAAAATCTGGGTTTCCAAATATGAGTGAGCCAAATTCTGGATCTTCCTGGGTTGGTGCAGGTACAGGTTTTATTGGGGAGCCTTTTGCTACTTCTGTTTTTTGCTTCGAAAGTTCAGCACCTGATCCAGAAACTTCATCTGACATTTGATTTGACTTTACAAATTCACCATTTGCATGAACAGCTTCATGCCTCATTAGGTTACCATATGTTTTTACAGCATAATCACAATACCTACACTTATGTTGACCTGGTCCTCCATGAAGACTTTTATGATACTCTAACGCTAACTGTTTATAGAATTCTGCTGGACACTTATCACAAGAAAGTGGTTTTGATTTACCTTCCTCAGAACCTTTTTGTTTATCTTCTTCTTCTTCATTTTTTACAACCACCCAAACAGATTCTGATTTCCAATTCCATACTGATCCTGCATGATCTCCTAAGACAACGGCAACCTTTGGCTTAGGATAATTTTTGTCCATAGAATACATACTACAAAGCACAGTTGTGCGCTCTTGATACTCATCAGAATGCACTTTAAGATGAGCCAAAAGGTGCTGCTTCTGTCGAGCCGTATAGCTACAAGACTCACATTTAAAAGGTAAGTTAAGGTCATGGAATCTTAAATGAATTACGACTTCTTTAACAAATAAGAATCTTGCAGGACATGCAGGACAAAAATGTAACACAAGACCATCTTTTGATTCACTGTCACTACCTGCCATGGATTCGTCTCCCTGTGATTCCTTAGATGGCTCCTCAGCTCCAATTTTTTGTTTTAAACAGGCTTCATAATCACTAACTTTTTTTTTCATTTCTTCAATCTGTTCTTCATCAGACTTTTTGTGATCAACAACACCACAAACTTGGCCAAAAAACGCCTGGTGAACTTTCATATGGGAAGAAAGAACACCAGCATTATTACAAATGTAATTGCAGTCGGGACAATGGTGTTGGACAGATATACCATTGTTCCCTTGTCCAATATTTGAATTGGTTTGATTCCTAGATGCATGCATTTTCTCATGCTCTTGGATATTTGATTTTCTCATATTTACATGAGGACAAAATCTGCACTTGAACATTTTTGAAATTCCCATAGGTTTGGAAACCCAAACCATTGGTATGTCAGGAAATTCAGATGTATCAATTCCACTGATATCTGCAGCTATCACAGTTTCAGAATTTTTAGGGTTAAGAGAATCACCTTCTGGTAGAGTTGTCCTACGATGTAATCTGACGTGCAAAGATAGAATAATATTTGTATGTGTACTGTAATTGCATTTGAAGCATTTATGAGGTAAATTCTTGAAGTGCCACTGCCTATGGTAGACCAACTGCTTGTGAGTAGTACCAACATATGGACACTGAAGACAGGCAAATACTACATTCTTCAACTGAAACAAAATAACAGTGGCACATGAATAAATTATTTTACAAACATTTAATGTTATTTGTCTATAATTTTTTTTTTAAATCACTTAAAATACATCCATAAAAGACATAAATAATAAATGAAAGTGGTAATAAATAAATTTGTGGATAACATAAAATTATTGCTAATAACTAACACTAATCTCAGAATATTTTCAATTTATTTCAGAATAATTCATTACAGTCAAGTTATCTATACCTCAATCTATACAAATGCAATTTACCACTTATATAGTCATCACTATGTCTCAAAAGAATTCCAATGAAGCTCAATGTTTTTATGGTGGTTCCTCCCTCTTATTTTCAAAATTTAAAATAAGGTATTGTGTAGAATATTCGGTCCAAAACAGAACGAGACCACTGGAGAATTTAGGAGATTATACAACATAGATTTGCAAAGCGTGAACCCAGTTAATATAATTAAAGTGATAGTGTCACAAAGATTAAGACAGACTTGTAAAGTTGTTAGACTGAGTAATCAATAAATTTTTAAGAAGCTAATAAGCGCTGGGTCGATTGGTGAATGTATGAGGATTAGCGTAGGTAGGAGGATTATTTTAAGAGATATCTAACGGTTTTTGGTTTGGGTAGTAGTAGGTGGACAGAAGTCTGCAAGCAGAGATTGGCAGTATCGGCATCAAGGACCCTTTTGGTCCGCTAAGACTTAAAATTATTTTTTCATATATTCTTATCTTCAGAGGATTGATTCAATCCTTTCATTATTGTTATTTTTTACTGGTTTACTTAACTAATTGTAAGTATTAGATTTATTACCGTTTCATCAGCTGTGTCTAAATTTTCATGTAAATCCAGATGCTCCATTAATTTCCTGAAAAAAATATCAATTGATAATTATTAATATATAATAAATCAATAAATGAGTATTATACACTAATATACTGACAATTAAGTATTAACAAAAATAATAAATAAAGGCAACTTCTTGAGTGTTCAGAACAAAATCCTTTTAAGTTAGTACCAACATTTTAATAAAATTCATAATGATTGTCAATTAAACACAAGTGTATTTTGCTCTTTTTTAAATGAAATTTTGCTGCTATTTCACTCTGTTTTGAAATAATAGGTTGGGTAAAAAGAAATCTATTATTTTTGTGTGAAATTCAAAACTTTGTTTCGGATTGTCCGATTTGGGTCATATATGTGCCGTTTTGTTGTATAATGTTTTGACATTTTAAAGGTAGCTTCATAATGCCTCTCTCATAGAAGTCTTGGTCCTTATTGGCGAAAAACTCTAGTAATCGATTTTCACAATCTTCTCTTGATCCCAATTTCTTATCACTCAGGAAGTTTTGCAATGTGAAAAAAAGGTGGTAATCGCTTGGTGCCAGGTCCGGACTATATGGTGGATGAATTAAAACTTCCCAATCAAGCTCCCCAAGTTTCTGGCGAGTCACTACAGACGTGTGTGGCCTTGCATTGTCCTGATGGACCACAACACCTCTTCTGTTGGCCAATTCTGGTCAATCGCTAACTTTAAACGGTACAGTAAATAATGGATTATTTAATAAAGCAATTGTATAAGAATATTATAACAACTATTGTCTTAGTACTCACTGTGTATTTTCCACATAGTAAGGACAAAACTGGCATTTGACGTTACTACCTTGAGTAACAAAATGCCTCTCGGCATGTTCCTCTAATGTGGCTAAAGAGTCACAGAAATAGGGGCATGTTTCACACATGAAGTCAGGACCTAACACAAAAACAAATTGTCTATAAACATGTTTATAATATTTAAATAAATATTAACAATATTAAAAATATAAAGATGTTTTTATTATTAAAATAAAATATTAATACAATTACATTTAAAGCTAAGATATTTTAAATCGAAGGAACCCAGATTTATTTGTGTTTTATTTTAAAATATTATTAAGTTATAATTTTGATCGGTTTATTAATGTTGGTAGACATTGAACAACAATTGAATGAAGAACAACACAAACCCTACAGACATTTCTACATGAATTTTATTGTTACTATATTTGTAAAGATTTTTTTAAAAAATAAAATAAAAATCAATTTATACAAAATCATGGAGAACACTTTTTTTTTCAGTTCAAAAATGAAGTGTAAATGCATTTTAATATGTGAGGCAATTTGTTTATGATTCAATACTTACAGTCAACATTATCTTCATTTTCGCACAAGCTTGGCTGACGACTTGCATCATCATCACTTTCCTCTTTATTGTTACCAATAGGACTAGACTAGAAAAAGATAAAATATTTTAAATGATAATTATTTTAATTTAGTTTTACAATGGATAATTGTAAAAAAAAAACTTACTAATTCATTAGAAAAGCTGTGAAATTCATCCTGTTTAGTGGGTGTTTTGTTTTCATGAATGTTCCTATAATGTTCCTTAACATGAGCAAGAACAACCCCTCGATCACTATTCCTGCACAAATTAATAAGTCCATAATAGTAACGTACAAGACAAATGAACAAAGCATCTTTAAAAACGCTTATAAATATTTTCCTCCCCACTAAAATTCAGAATAACTATTTAAAAATAGAACAGACAACTTAACGAACAACCTTTTTTAATTAAGTGCTGTCATATAATAATTTATGTTATAATATTGAAGTATAGGAAATGCTTCTTTACTAAAACTCTAATGAATACTTGGTGAGAATTCTTCAAGAAATCATATAATAATTACTCCATACTTCGATAGCTAAAACTTAATTAAAAACATAAAAAATTTAGATCTAAACAAACAAGATTAGATTTAGAATGGAAATATATTAAATCACGTAGTTTCGAATTTTTCGGTGCACTAGTTTACCATAGGTTAGCTTCCTGAATTTATTGATCCTATAACTCCAACCATACCAGGGAGAAGCAAACCATTTCAGTACCCAAGTTCCATCAAGTAATTTAACAGAAGGCGATTTGTTTAAATTACAGAGCCAAAATAGTATTAATAATTAAATAGTTAAATAATTCTTAAAAAAATAATAAATATCTAAAATTATTTTTTAAAAATATAATGCACACACAACTACTTGAAATAAGTTTTAAAAGTATATATTTATTTTCATGAAAATTCTATTACATTTCTATTATACTACTGCATATTTAGATTTCACTGAATGGTAAAATTACACGAATCTCCCTTTCACAATACACTTGAATCAAATATTGTGTAACACTAGTTTCAAAAGGAAAATATTTTATCCGATCAGTATAGTGGGTATTTTAAAGTGCAAAAAGTACTATAAATGTTATTTATAACTAGCCAGATTTCAAATGTCATAGAAATATTGGAGGGAAACAAATACTAATTATACTAATGAAACTGATGCATTTCTAAAGCTGAGGTCCTTGGCATAGCCAATGTTGGAGGGCCATGAAATATTTTTGATATCAACTGTGTTTGCTCTTACTAATTATCAGAAAATGACTAATGAAGTGTTAAGGGTAACATAGTTAGAAAATAACAATTCTCAATAAATATAGTGAAGTTACTTAAATAACTAATTTATCTTACGTATTAAAATTGCTTAAAACTATAATATTAAAAACATATCATACCTAAAGAAACATTTCTTGCATTTCCACATAGTTTTCTTGTTTTCAGTGAAAACTTTCTTCTTTGATACTCTTTCTTCATCATTTTGCTCCTCCATTGATCTTTTATTGGAGTTTCTTTTGGGCTCAATAGGATCCATATTGTCTTTAGGTAAGATTCGTCTAGGTTGCTGTGCTTTCTTAAACTCTTCATTTGATATTGGAACTAGATATTTGTTATACTTAGAGTAATTACGGCGACCTGCTTCATCAGTCAGCAAAACTCTAGCTTTTTCATGAGCTGAGTCCCGCATTTGTTTTAAGCGTATATGTTTTGTGATATCCCATCTCCAATTAGAGCTATAATGACAGAGAGAACATTGAAAAGGCCTTTTGTTCAAATGCCCCACAATATGAACATGAAATCTGGACGCTGTTGAAGCCCAAAACGAACAACTCGGACATTTGAATACCTGCAATAGATTCATTAAAATTAATTACAAACGTCTTCAAAGCACATATTTCATTAAAAAATTAACAGCATTCATAAATAACAAATCTTCTTTTTGAAAAGATATATTATAGATCATTTCAATACATAAGGAAATCTAAAGTAAAATAAACAATTTCAAATAAATATAATAAAAGCACAAAGTAAATTTATTGCCAAAAGAAAATCCATTATTTGAAAAAAAAAATATTCTAAGACTATTTGTTTGTTTGTTCATTTAACATAACTTTATGATGTTATGGCTAATCGGAGGATTCTACAGAGGGAGCTTTTTTTTGCCAAAAGATTTTATTTTGCCTATCCAGGTTTGATTAAGATAGGGATTTTTAATGACTACCTGACATCATACAGGCTCGGGCTCCCCATTTAATGTCCCTTCCGAAGGAGGGTATAACCAAGGATTTTTTACTCCCTTTAAAAAAACCTGCCAGACTACGACCCCGCGATCTTGGTCACCTCTACTAAAAGACTGTACTTACTAAGAATTAATACAAGATGAATGTTAATTAGTCCATTTAATATGTAGGATTCACTTAGCAGAGGTGAAAAAATAGTTCACAAATATTAAATTCTGGATCAAAGGAGTAAATGAACAATTTTGTTATGCAGAGAATAAAAAACTGGATCACTGCAGTTGGGAATTGGAGATTCCAAAAATGCTGACAAAAGTTGAAGAATGTTTAGTCACATTAGAGAAATTAAGATTATTAAAAAAAAATGGTTTTATTTGAAGACCATTCAAAATAAAACATTTTATTGAGAAAAGATTGGGATGATGTGAGATGGTGGGACTAGCGGTCATGCATTCAGAAATAGCAGTTATTGTAGTAGTAATAGATGAAATACTGATGTAATTTCTATTGTAAATACAATTTTTTTTTCAGTTAATATGTTCAACTACCAAATATTTTACTAACAATATACTTTGATTTAAAAATTAAAAATTTATTATTTATGAGTTATTATTAAGCTTATTATTATTTATACACAATTTTGACAGAATGGAACATGAGTTGCAAAAAGGCATATTTTTACAATGCTTTGATAATCCAAGAGCTATTTAAATACACAATAAAATAGTTCTCTATAATTATCTTCAAAGGAATACCAGCTTCCTATTGTAAAGTTATATATTAATTACAAAAATGTCTAGTGGAATGTTTTTCTACTTTTTAAGGACATTTACTATCCATATAGTATAGTCTTGGTAAATTTTGATTTAATATAAATACTCCAAAACATGTAATATTGTGTTCCCAAGAACAAAGAACATTCTTCCCCTCGTATACATCGCAAAATTGCGAGAACCTGGGGACTTGGGATCAGTGAAAAGAAAGGATATGACCACAACCTGCTTGATTGGGCCAGGGTAGCTCAAATGGTAGAGTTCCAGGCTAGTGATCTGGACGACCCGGGTTCGAGTCCTGGCCCTGGACATATCTTTTCTTTTCAAATACAAATGCATATTGAAAAAAAAAAAATCTAATAAGTAAATTTTTTAATAAATAAATTTATTGATTTTGAAATTTTTATTTAGTTTTCCCACCTTATTTAAGTTATCTTAAAGTTAGAAATCTTAGTTATCAAGTTGCTGGCAGGTCTTTTGCAGGCAAGAAATGGGGTTTAAAATCCTCCTGTTACAATCGAGCGAGAGTCCTGGAGGGTTAACAGGCCTGAACATCTTTTGTACTTAAAACACAATTTTTTTTATTTTTTGAAATATAATGCAATGACTTAGGAGAAAAAGAATGAAACAATATATTCAAGGTGTGCTTGGGCCAATAATTGAATGTTTTAAGTAAAAAAAACTAGATAATAGGGTTTAGACCCATCCTATTAACTTTGAATACCATTATTTATTTATTTTCCAACAAATTATATAATGAACTATGAGAAAAAAAAGAAAATAACAAATTTAATTGGTGTGGATATTAAATGTTTTTGGTCAATACGATACAACCTTAATGAATAATTAAGATTCCTATAGGAAATAAAATGGTTCAGGTGGAGGTCAAAGAAAGAATTCCTTCTAATATAAAATAAATAAGTAAACAGTTCATCTCTATACAAGAAATTCTTTCTTTAAATTCCATCTGAAACATTTTCTTCCCAATACATATGTATATATAAGGTTAACTATTATTATTTAAGATTCCTATAATTAAAATAATGGGCTTTAGATTTCTCAACCTACCTTCCTTGTCGTTTCTCTTTGATAATATGTTTGCTCTTCATAACGGCCATTTGTGCTAGATGCATACAACTGGTTTGCTTCAATAGCTAATCTCTCCTCATGCCTCTGGTGAAAATTCAATTCAAATGGTGCAGGGGCCTTTACCTCACTATTGGGGCTAAAATTGTTCCAAACGAAAACCTTGTTTTCCATAGGATGGGCTATGCTATCTTCATGGTCTTCATCATGGAGTCCTTTCATTTCAGTATCATCAAGGTCTTCGGGTTCAGTTTTAATTTGAGGACCTTCCAAGGTATTGTGTACAGCTGGACAAGTTTGTAAATGAATCTTTAAGTCTGCTGATGTCTTGCACCGATGACGACAATATTGGCATCTTGTGGAAGATAGTTCGGTCTGAAACAAATTTCCATTGCTTTCTTCTTCAGCATCATTATGAGATTTCTGGTGTTTCAGGTGTTCAGAAAGACATTTTGCTTCAAAACCACAATCGGGACAAATGAGATCTCTGTCCGATGCATTGGTCATCAATTTTTCTTTTAGTTTATCAAAAAAAGAGGCATTTTTTCTCTTAAAGGAATCATTATGTCTTTTATCATCGAATGGGATTGGGGAATCAGATTTTTCAGAGCCATTTAAAGAGCCACTAGATAGCTCATGCTGCTTCGATTCATTCATTATCACAGCAAAGTCCTTTAGAGTACTACTAGTAAACTCATTCGCTTCACTCCCTTTTCTCTCTGAAGCAGGTTTGAGAACTGATTGTCCTTGAATAGGTATAAGATTCGGTATAGGACGTGCTGCTTTCTTTAAAGGTGCAAAGCTTGATGGGAAATCATTTAAGCCATGAACCGCACCCTCATGCCTTTGTACTTCCCCTAAATTACCGGAGAAATCACAGGTTTTACATTTGTACTTCTGAATCTGAATGAGGTTTCTGTTATTAGCTTGAGTTTTGTCAGTCAACATTTTACCCACTGGTACAAGAACTTGCCTCATACTAAATTTCATCACTGGGGGGGGAGGAGGAGGAGGGGGAGATGATACTTCATCCAGCTGAGTTTGAAGAAAGTCACCAGGGTTCTGAAAATAATAATACTGAAGCTACAAATAACTGTTTTTAATTTTATTTATAAGATTTATCTTCATTACCGCTAAATATTATGAAATTAAAAAAAAAATTCAAAACCAAAACAGAAAATATAATTTAATTAATATTGTATTTCTTTACTAATGCTGAATTAATATGAGTTGGAAGGCAAACAATAATGAAATAAATGATTAAAGGATTATTTAACACTTAAAGGTTTTAAATTGTAATTATTCTATACAAAACTAATTTATAAAAAGTCATGTTAAAAAAAAATTATGGATAGATGTAGTATTGATATTTCTACATAATACAGAAAAAACCTTTGTATTTAATAACGAAAAAAGTTGCTTCAAATTTTTTTTATTTCAAGGCTCTTTCTACTTTGTTTTATAGAACAAATTTATATAAGATAAACCCATGGAAAGACAAATTTACCAATACAAATAATCTTTAGAAATAAAAACTGAACAAAACAAACTTTACATTAGGAAATATCAGATGTAAAGTTTTAATGTATACATACAGTTCTGTAAAAAAATATAAGCTCAACTTATAAAATTAATCTATTAATAATAATTAAAATTAAATTCATAGCACAATAATGTTTTTAGATTTGTTTTTATGTTATTAGATTGGCAACAAGGTTTAAATGGCCTTTGATCTGTTAGATCATTAACGCACATCATATTTTGTAAACAAGCTTTGTTAATGCTGTGAATAAGTATGACCTCAATGTTTGTTTACTATTGTCAAGTGTATTGATGAATTACTACGACCACAGTTTTCTTTCTAGAGCTAAAGAAAGAAAGTATATTTGGCCGTTTTTTACACTGTTTTGCTTGAGTGAAGTAGTCTTTATTTATTTTTTTAAATCACAGAAATTGAGTAGAAAACAATAATCGAGCCAAGAAAAAGTGGGATGACCTACAGGCGTGTTCCTTGCGAGCTAAAGGGCTTCCAGCGAGTAGAAAACGACTTTTTAAATTGTGGTGCCAAACATATAGGGAAAAAGAAAAGAAGTGGAAGACTTTCAACATTCTCCTATCATGAGAAATAGGTGGTTTTGAGAGAAAGCTGGAGCATCTTGTGAGGCGATTCAATAAAGGATTTGATGCTAACTTGGTAAGGAAGTGGATACTAGAATCAAAGTTTTAAAAAAGTTGTAAATTCATGAGAAAACCAGGACTGCAGTTTCCTGAAAAACATATTTAAGATAGCAAAAAATGGTAAAATTTTCAGTGATAAAAAATTTAATATTGATGGTCCAGATGGTTTATATAACTACCTAAATGATGTCAGATAAGAAAAAAAAATGTTGGTCCGAAGGTTTCAGTAGGGGGCCAAAGTAATATGAGATGCTTTTATTGAAAAGGGAAAATCTCAAACTGCATTTATTTCTGACAAAATAAATGCAGTTAGTTATCAAAATTTTCTAGACGAGTCCCTTTTGCTGATAATTACAATGTTGGAAGAAGAAGAAATCATTTTTCAGCAGGATGATCATCAGATCAGATTCCGGTTCAAACCGCACACTCTACAAAACAATGGTTTGAGAATTTCGGGATCAACGCTTTAGATTCGGCAGCTCTTAGTCCTGATCTCATTCCGGAATCACCAAGGATTATACATGCTTGGGGAAACATACCAGAGAGCACTTTAATCAATTTAGTAAGAATTGTTCCCATAAGACTGTTGGAGGTGATAAAAATATATGAGAGAAGTTGCCATAATTGAAATGAATTTACTCAAACATTTTTGTCTTAATAGTTTTTTACAGATTAGTTCTGTTATTTTGTCCCAATTGTAGCTAATCCAAGCAATATTTTTAAATTGTTTATTAAAATTATAACTAATCATTCACAGTATACATAATAATATCTTTTGTTACTCAGATTCTGAAATTATATATATATTTTTTTCTTCTATCTTCACAGGATTGTATATATACAAATAGAAATCAAAGAAAATAATCAAAATTTCTTTGTCTCGAGTAGTAATAAAAACATTTTAAAAACCCAGAAAAGTATCACAGCACAACAAAGATTACCAATTAACCAAAATACTCAATAATCACACGAGCCAAAAATTATTCACATCAGCAGCAATGGTTTTGTGGTAGATATTGGTAATAAGTAATAGGACACTGTTAACACCTACCAGTGGTTTGAAGGGTGGAATTTTTTTCATTATTTGGCACTAAGGATAACACCTGGCAAAAATCCCCTGCTCCCTTTTTTTGTCTCATACAATATGGAGGCAATATTTAACTTTAAATTCAACAGCAAATGATGGAAGATTTGAAGGTAATTTGCTTACAAAAATTTATTTAAATTAAAGCGATTGGGAAATTTATCAAGTAAGATTTGAGAAAATGTATCAATCATTTATATACACACATTTAAACTAAGAGTGAATCTTTAATGTATTTTAAAGTCCCTTCATACTGCGCATATCTGTGTTAATATAAAATTCATCATTTTATGATATTCAATTTTATTACTTATAATCCTACGATATTGGTTGATACCCATATATTTTTAAGATTTTCAAAACTTGTTCTCTATGTAAATTTGATTGCATAAAAAGGTACAACAGAAGAAATTTTAGCCAGGTAGTAATAAAATATTGAAAAGTTGATTAGAGGAAATAAAACATGGGCAATAACATGATTCAAT
The DNA here is from genome assembly GCA_964056705.1 of Troilus luridus. NCBI lineage: Eukaryota > Metazoa > Arthropoda > Insecta > Hemiptera > Pentatomidae > Troilus > Troilus luridus. The sequence goes on along the minus strand of OZ057412.1, from coordinate 91,221,799 downwards.
ATAAATTGATAATAGAAAATTACAACAAATGCTTACAGAATAATAGTTTATAAGAAGGTGATCTCATAGATTTTTTCTAATAAAAGTAATACTTTAACTTTGGTAATCACTAATGCCAAAAGGGGGGAATCTAGAGGTCTTGGCAAAATGTAGTGGTCATTTTTTTAACACAAGCAAATATCAAGTTTGTAAACATGAATAACTCTTATTGCTTGATGTTGAATAACTCTTAACAAAATTGAGTTCATAATGTACAATGTTATGATGATTTCAACTTCATAAGGGTGCAGAGTTGTCGCCTAAGCAATCTTGAATCAAAAAAAGCAGGGATGATTTGAATAAAGCTTAGGACAGTGTTGATAGCCCACCCTGACTACTTTAATTGAAGTTGGTAAACACGGTTAATCCAAATAAAAAAAGTTTATTTTTAAAGTGTTAAACAAAAATAAAAATAAGCTTAAAATCATAAACAGCAGCCAACTTTCTTCTATCAATACATGTCTGATTGTATACACTGTTATTGTTGAGTAAATACTGAATTTTTTCAACAATGTATTCATTTCAACTTCATCAAATAAGAAGAAATGAAAAATAACACACTCATACAAAACGACTTGAAATTTTTACCATTGTCCAATCTTGCTAAAATTACTAATCCTACCATTTATTTATCTTAAAGAGTTACGACTTCAATCATACAGTTAATAACATACTTATAAATAATTTTGTTGTAAAAAGAAAGTAATGACATAATTAAATCATAATAAGATGTCATAACATAATACCTGTTCTATCTGATCCAAGGAACCTTCTCTTTCAAGTCTCAGTAGATCTAGTTCATCTTGGTCAATACCATCCTCTTCAGTGATCATGCCCATAGTATCAGATGCTCCAACACGCAGCCTTCTTCTATTACCAGCAACATGACCAACAGGTGGAACATGGTGATTCATTTCATGGACTGTAAGACTCTGTTTTATATCAGCAGCAAAATTACACATAACACACTTAAATGCACCATCACCTTGATGGTTTTTGTTATGACGGTCCAAATTCCATTTATAAGGAGTCTTAAAATCACACATATCACATTTAATCATAGGCATTGAATGGTACTTTACATGCTTTGTATACCTTGCTTTCATGTGTGTCATATAATTACACTTGCCACAACGAAAAAATTTTTTTTTTAGATGTACTACGCGTTCATGCCTAGCAACTAATGTCTGACTTTTACTTGTCATTTCACATACTGAACATTTGTAAATTTGAGTGCCATCAGCAGCAAACATCGGTTCCGATTTCTCTTCACTTTCACCTTCATTCTGCTCAGGATCACACTTAATTTGGGGGGATTGAGACTTACGACGCACTTTTTCAGCCCTTGGTTTAACTACTCTATTCTTGGTCGACTTTTTCTTGATTACATGAACCATGTGAATATGCCTTTGGAGTTTCTGACTATGCTTAGAAGCATAAAGGCAATGAGGGCATTCAAATATCTTAATTTTTTCCTTGTGCACCTGTTTTTGATGGTAAAGATAGAAACGTGGGTTTTGAGTGTAGTAATCACAGGAAGCACAAGAATAATTCCGTTTGATTTTGCACTGAGGAAGTTCTGATGGTTCTTCTGTACCACTTGCTCCTTCTTGACTAGAATCATCCCTCTCTTCACCATCATCACTGGCCCCAAATACTGCATCAACACTTTTTACAAGTACATTTTCACCATCTCGGCTTACCATTGAAGGAGCAGCCATTATACTAAAAGGGAAAAAAAATATCAGCAAACATTTGTAAAAATAAATTAACAGAATCAAAATGGTAAATATAGAATGACTTATTGTCAAATAGCAATCAATTTTTAGACAAAAGTAACATTTAACGTTAATAATAATAACCATAGGGAGTTACAGTACCTTGAATTCATTATTGCCCAATTTAAGAATGCCTTTGCAAATTATAATTATAATTTGATGCTATTCCTTCAAAAAATATACCAGAAGTTACTGTCTAGGTTAGAATATTTTTTAGAAATACACATGTTCATAGAATCTTTCCGTATTTTGATCCTCGAAGACGAGTAATATTCAAAAAGGACACAACTTTGTGAATCAGAACAATCAGAGAATAAAAATTAAATTATAGAAAACGGTAGGAGTGATAAAGAATAATTAATAAGCCTTGTCAGTTAACGGACAGGGTTGGAAACCAATTTTGTCATTTTAAGAAAGAACACGCAATGCATAAGATGCCACGGGACCGAGTCCAGCGCCCCTAGTTCCTCCGCATCGATCTAATTTAGCTTTGTGTCCCCTGCAAAGAGCGCCGTCGCCTTTCTTCGTCGAAGCGAAGGCGTGAGGTACCAGAGATATAAGGTAGTAAAGGCTAAAGGTTCTTCTTAGCAGCCTCTAACTGAAAGAGGATTATAAAGCTGAAGAAGGAGTGTTAGCAAGTTACCAATTGAAGTGACCCTCCGAGGCAGGGGTGACCTCCAGCAGGCATGATGAAGGAGGACGGGCAACGACTGGTTGGGGATGCTACCCCCTCCCCCGGCCGCGTGCGCACCCCTGCTCTTCTTCCTCTTCTGCCCTCTCTTCGGCTCAATCGATTCCGTAAACTCTTAACCAAGAATACTTTTTGAACAAGGTTCTATTCTATCAATTTTAAACCTATTGGTAAAACGTTCAATACCAAATTCTGAGAGTTTTTCCAACAAAACCTAAAGAAACTCACACATACATACCAATTAAAATCAGAAGTAACTATGCAGTTTTCCCAACATGAATCAACCACTGTCGAACATCTAGCCTGAAATATTAATCTATATCGAATCTCTTTAGAAATTTAACCTGATTATTTTTGTAAATACAACCCAATGTTAGTTCAATTTTATATGTTTAAAATTTAAATGTTGAAATTGTTTTCTTACTTGAGACCTCTATTTTTGAAATTAAACTCAATAAAAATGTATACACAATTATGTGTGTGTTTATATATATTCGAACTTCCCTGAAACATTATATGATTACATTTCCCACGAACTACAGAATAAACCACAATGAAAAAATTACCTAATCACCTTATGGAGTATAGCATTGTTATTGTATTTAAAACTAAGACAACTCTAATAAAAAACGAATCTTAATAATTACTAATACTACTAAAAGATTCAAAGGTTTACAAACGAAGCATAAAATAGAAACCTTAACCGTGATTTTGATTGAGCCACAAGCAAGTTTTAGATAATAATATATTTTTTTACATGACAAGAAAATCTGAGTTATTAATTAAAGATTAAAAAAATATTAAAACTATCCAATTCTACTCAAAACACAACATTAGTATGTGATAAAGGAATACATAAAACGAATGAAACAGTTTCAAATGAATAGTTTACGAATTGCAACAGTCTGTTTCATTCCCTTCAGATTAGTATAATTTGTTCAAGGATAGATAGTCTCGAATAAAAATTATTTAAATCTTAGTGAAATGGAGATATGGAAAAATAAAATTGAATTGCGGCCAGTTTTTGAAGAAAATCTTTGTTATGAATAAAACATGTGCAGAGATCAAACTCTAATAAATCGTTCAGGATGAGCGATTGAAAGAAATACTGAGCATATGTCAATCCAATAGAGAGTTGTTTACAAATGGGTTTTGTATACATCTACAAGTCAGATTATTAATTATATTATTGGTTCGAAAAAGTTTGGCTATTTTTATATTCAGTGAGATCTATTTTTTTTTCACTGATATAATTTATTCAATGAAAACAAACTGTCACTTACTTATATCGTCTATATTCCTCTGTTTCTCAAAAAACGATCAATCTCTTATCCTTGTTTAAACACAAGGATCGTTAAGGACCGTTTAATAAGAGAGTTCCAGATTGATATTAGGTTGGCCAGATTCGCCACAGTCAATTTCGGTTCCAAGACCTAATTCCGATGTCTCTGAAATCGATCGTACATGTAGTCCCCGTTCTTGTTCGATCAGAGCCTTGATATAACTCGAACCAACATCGATATTGGACAGCTGCGACAACCGACCCCAGCGGGTTGCTTCGTATCCCCGTGACGAAGCTTGGCAAACCATTTTGAGTAGCACGTTCTGTTAAGGCATTGCCCTCGTATACCTAACACATCTTTCGGTGTGCCTCCGAATCTTGCTTGCATTTTTTTGAAATAAAAAAACAAAACAAAAATATGGCAAATATTCTTTTGATCATTTGACTTATTCACTACGATGTAGCATAAACAAGATTAATTTTAATAAAACCGAACACAAGAAGTTCGAAGAGCGGCCTTTGACGTTTCCAGTAGGTGTAGTCATTGTCAGGAAAGGCAAAGAGAACTGGAGATATTTGAAAACAGTTGCTACCAAAAACCGAACCAACTTACGGATCCACCCAATACCTACGAATCTAATATTTTAATAATGGTTTTCCTCAGACTGTTGATGGTCAATGCTGTAAAAGTACTCTAAATGATTGGAAAAAATGTTTTCGAATCTTAAAAGAATAAAATGAGCAGTAGAAATCCATCAAACATATTTTCAATTAAATTAAAAAACAAAAATCAAAATAATAAGCAAGAAACACCACAATTTCGATTAATTTTATGCAAAGCACTCAAAAGTTTCCAGAGTTAAACGGAACATTGATAGTTCTGGAGGTACCCAAATACATTGAAATGATTTAAAATTATGAAAAACAGTAAGGGGAATAAAATAAAACTGCCAAGAAACTTGAGATTAACTATCTACTTATCCCTCAGAGGGGAAGTCCCTCAGAACAACAATTGGTCCCCGTTTCAGCTGAATTGAAGATGAATCATCCTCAGAATGAGGAAGTAAACTTCTGTAATCTAGTCATTTCCAGAAGTGTGCATTCAAAACTAAATAAAACATCTTTTTTCAAATATAAAATAAAACATACGTGAATTCCTGTCTCCTCAGAATTAATTTTATTTTAATTGTGGAACAGAAGAATGGGCAATACATCGGCAACTATTTAATAATACAAATTATAATATTTTATATCCAAAGTTCAAAACTAGGAAATGAGATATTAATGATGACGATGTTTAATGAATCATTTAAAGATTTTCACCGAAGGCCAATTATCCATAGTGATTGAAGGAGTTTGTCCAATTAACTTTATATTGCATTAAGGACTTTGAAATAAATCAATTAAAATATTTCTTGATATGAACTCATACATCTAGAACCAGAATCCTTCGCAATATACGTATATGCAGCATGGTTCGAACGAACCTGAGAGATCTACAACTGATCTAGACAGAGCAGTGAAGAAATAAACTTTAGACCACCTCTAATTTTAGAATGCCGCTCTCATCTCTCGCCAAACCTGGGACCAGATTTACCTTCCTGAATTAGAGAAAATACTGTTAGGAGAAAAAAATATCTTTTATAAAATAATTTGATTTATTTTCTTAATAATTAAAACAATCTGCAACCTTTAGACCCTGCTGTTAAGACGTTAGAATAAGCATTTATAAGTGAAAAAGAAATTATGAAATGTCTTCGCGGTACAATGATCACTAGAAATGCCTATTAAAACAGGTTAAACTATATAATTAAAAAATATATAAACCAAACTTGTGAAATTTTAGAGAATCAATTGGTAATTAAACTTTACTGGCTTTTTTATTTACAACATTCGGACTAAAACAACAAACAACACTTTTGACCATAACTAAGAATTTGAGCAACAAAAACAATGAACAACAATTGAATTAATAATATGAATGCTGAATAATATGAACTCTCCGATACTTTACAATATCGGAAATTTATGAAGATGCCATCTTAATAACAAACTATGGCAGAGAAGAAAAAAAAACTATGCCTAATTGCATCATATCCTTCTATAATTTTACTTTAGAAACAGTTAATCCAGCCAACGAGTAAATGGAAGGGGATAAGCACTTGAGTTCGGATATTTGTTTGAGCACATATGGTGCAAACATACTACAAGCCTCCATCGCAGGATCGGAAAGCTCTCTATTTATCTTTCGAAATTTATAATTCGATAACTATGCATCACAATAAAAAAAAAACACAGAACAATGTTTTACAGAGAATCAAAGCTAAAAAAATATCCAACAAGAATATTCATGTTCATTTTTTGTGTTCTCTGGTTATGTGTATGTACAGCCTCGAGCAGTATTTAAAAGAAGCATGTTCTAACATTTATACTAAGTTATGTAGCGCAACATGTTTCGTCGTCAATATCTAAGAATAATTTATGTATAAGGGTAGATCTATTGAAAACTGTAAATCAAAATTTTGCCTCAAATACAACAATTTACCTACCTAATAATCACAATTCTTTTTTTATATACAATTCACAGTTTCACAATTCTTGATTTTTGACTTGTCACAGAACTTGATTTTTAATCACAATTTTTGGTAACGCAAAAACTTAACCCACAGCAATCCGAGTTGTTGATTTAAATACGTATAGGAAGGTTATCCCAATTTGATCCTTAACTTCAAAGCGATAAATTTTAATTATGGATTTTTGTTTTTTTAATCATAATCTTACATTCAATAAACTAACCTAGTACTCGTTTAGCTGGACTATTAAACGTGTAAACTTAAAAACTACCTAAAATAGCTAAACCAAATAGGGATTTATGTTACGGTTCGCCATGTGTGATCCTTCTGCCCAGATGGCAAAACTGAAGAAGAGGCGGTGTTGCCATTGGAACCATTCAATTAACATATAAATATACACTTGGAACAACAGCCCAAACATCTTGATTATCATGAAATTTGAAGATGATTTCATTGAAGTTTCATCGTTTTTCATTAAAAATTATTTCCAACTTTCCTGGTAACGAGCATCATCGAACAGTCAAGACGGCGACTGGGGGAGTTATTGTTAGAAACAAACTAGACTAAATACAGACATACACATTACTAACTTGAAGAGACTTGAGGGGACAATGTGAAGTTTAGGTTATTATTCTTTATATCCACAGATACGTCCGAATGTAACAGCGGTGTTGGAGACTAACTCTAAGTTCGATACTTCAAATTATACTTCTCTCTGAGCGAAAGTCAACATTATTTTTTACAATATATTTGTTACTGGGGCCCTATTGTGAAAATAGTAAAAATAATATCATCCTCCTAATTAATGTTCAGAAATGCTTAGAGCACATCCAGTGAAAGACGTGTCTGTTAAGGAATTCACGACACCACATTAATGATATCCAGTGGAATTCGTGGTAACTACTATTAATTCAACTGTGAAGTTCGCATTCGTTGGAATTATTAAATGTAATGACTGCTTTACTTTGATATAATTTAAGATTTATGTTCATGTTAGCCTGAGAGGTTATACCTAATGTAGTCATAATTTACATTACTGTTGGGGCTCAACCTGAACTTAGAAGGGACCCTTTTCTCGTAATTTTTTAATTAATACTGTGATGTAGGCAAACAGCTACATAGCCAAAATATTAAGCCTGATGTCACGTCCCTTCTTATAATAATGAATCCTAAAAAGTGGAAAATATACCAATTTTGGTGTCAAATTTTGAAGTTCACTTTGACCATTTTGCATAAAAAATTAATAAAAGTATAAACGTCACATTTAGACCGTTATTTCCTGGAAAAAAACAGTTACTTAGTTTTATCAATCTCGGTTATATCAGTTAATAATTGTGCGTTTTTCGGGTTTTTACTAAACGAATATCCGGCAGGTTATTTATAGCAAAATAAATTGTGATTGTTTGATTCAGGGTTAATTTTAAATAATGATATTACTATATAAAAATTCAATTCCTATATCTTGACTTCAGTTTAACAACACGGTGGAGGTGATACTAATACAAGCATTTTAAATCGTAGTAAACTGTCAAGTATTTGCTCATGAATATATATGACAGTTGTTATAAATACATGGTTCAAGGTAGCTACATATATGATTTAAAAAAATAAGTTTCTAGCACCTGTGAGTGTTCCAACGTTCTAATACCATTTCTAAACCAATTATATTACCACCATAAAGTCTGATACCATTTCTACTTAATTATTTAACAGTTTGTAACAGAATAATGTTCACTTGATATTTTGAATAACATGTCTCGCATATGTGTATACGTGTTTGTGTTTGTGTGTGTGTGTGTGTGTCCATATATTCATATTTATATTATGTATGCCACGTAAATCCCATCACAAACTCGTATCATTGTGAAGAGTAGTAGAGTTGAAGCTCATGGCAGCCTTGAAGTCAGTTGCAATTTAAATTTTAAAACCATTGTCATAGGTGAGCAGCTAACAGTGCTTGTCCTTGCTGGCTTTTTAAACAATTCCTAAATTGACAACCACGATTGAACACTGACGACTGCAATGCCTATATACATATTCAAATAAATTATAAAAGAAGTTAAGAATTTCCATTATAGTATCACTTTTGGTTTATCAATTGTATCTGTAATGTAATATGTTCTTTCCATCAATGTGAACTGAAATACTAAAAAAAAAATATCTTTTATTTTAAAATAACTTTTTTGACAACATTTTGTTTATTGCTTCAAGTAAAGTACCAATTCCGATTTATTGCTTGTTGTCGAGAATAATACCAGATCCCTGTTAACAGTAGTACTTAATACCGTATTATAAATTATGAAGATTTTTTTTTTTAATGATTTCTGTCTATAAATTGAAGTGAACTGCCACTTTTGGTTTGTCTTTTTTAGGAAACCCAATACTTTATATGTAAGTAAATACGCAAAACAGTTTTTGTTTATAGTATTACTAGGTCGGCCTAAAGAGAAAAAGGGACGAAAAAAGTTATGAGCGAAAAAAAATGTTTGAATTATGGATCACTTGAAGAGGTTACATTAGTCGCTGATTATACTATACTGTTCTTATAAAAGCCAATTAAATTCGCTACAGAACGAAATAAAAAGTCCTATTAAAATAAAATTCATATAGGCAATCTGAAGGCGGTCCATGTAAGTTGCAAGGAGAAAAGTATTTGAATTATATATATATATTCAGAAAGCTCAAAACATACAATATTAATTAATTTAGTAGATTTTCAGTTTTTTTTTTATTGAATTAATATTTTGTAGGTACTAAATCTTGGAGTAATATTTGATGTACAGATTTAAATAAATCTTAATCCTTAAACCAAACTGATTATTATACACTTTTTAATAATGATAACTCTACTCAGCTAATAAATGACAACCCGGAAATCGGGAGATTGTCAATTTCAAGAAGTGTATACTTGACCGACTTTTAGAGGTAGTACTCAGTGGACACATGATTTGATACTCATTTTTATAGAGAAATATTGAAGGTTTTGAGCTTTAATTTAGGTTCAAGGGTACTGGACTCTAATTAGATATTTTTCTTGGGATGTAAATACCTTTAGTCCAATTCATTATATTTCATCAATTTATTAAACGTTTCGACTTGTATAGTCATTTTCAATATACACTGATCCCAATAGTCAACAAGGTATAAACTTTTTCTTTAAAAACCACAAATAGGAAAAAATTCAATATTACAAACAGTTACATAAAAATAATAACTATTCCATTTATTAATGCATTCCAAGCAGCTACAGTTTTATACAAAGTACTATAAAATTATATTCTAAAAAGTTATAATTTATATATCATCATTGTCCTTACAATAGTAAAAAAGTAGATACGTTTATGGAAAATAATAGTTCAATTGTCATTATATAAAAAGTTTTGAGCTTTCTGAATTTATAGCAGTACGATTTCCTTGCAACACATTCTTAGAGCGCTTTTAGAGTGGTGGTATGAATTTTTTTTTGTTAAGAAATGAAACAAGATGAAGTGGATGTCAGATACTTTATATTAAAAAGGCCAAAGCAGAATCAGGTGGAAGTGGAGGATATGACAAAGATCGTATAAGTGTAAAAAGTGGCGAGGAATCAGATAGCAGATAACTCTCGAGGTCAATGAGACCAATTGTGATATGAAGTTTAAAAAGTTCAGAATGCTGTACTTCAGTCATAACTAGTCTGGTTTCCATGATTTTTATCGTATTGCAGGGAATTGTATTATCCATCGGTTCGTAATACGTAGATTGTCTAAAATTTCGAGGGGGTTAGATTTTTTTTCTTGTTCGATTACGAAGCTCCATAAATAGAAACAAGAAACCAAAAGTATTTTTATTAATTTTCATTTTTATGCATCCGGTGTATTTTTTGTAAAACAGTTTTAGATTTTCCTATCTTTATAAGTGACCGAGATACAGAGTTAGTTTCGACTATCCCCCGTCTTTTTTCAAAGTTGAGGGCGAGTTCCGAGAACCATTTTGATGTGATCTGTGACATTGGTGCCAAGATAAAAACCACGGCAATGGATGGATCTATTTTTTTGCTTTATATTCAAGATTCAACACATTTTGAAACATATTTCGAATTTGAGGGGGAATTCCTTCCACCTTGATCGATTGCAATGGTTCGTTATTGAATAGGCCAAAAGAACTATCGACGAATCCTATCTGGGTTGTTGGTAACTTGAAACTCCAATATTCGTTATACAGCCATAGTTGCATACATGGTCATCTAGGAATTCTATGTTATTTGGAGAAACAGGAATAAGTGTAGACTACAAGTTGATTATTAAAAAAACCAAACATATTAATTATTATTAAAAGCATCGCCATAAAACAATTACTCGTACTCCATTACGAGAACACCATTGATTTGTTATAGGTTTTTCGTTTTAAGAAGGTTTGGGCAGCTATAACTTTTTCAACTGCCGGAGAAGAATTTTTTCTTCTTTTTTAAAATTCTATTATGGCTTTCAAGTAGGGAAACACGCTGATCATGTAGTGACCTAAAAGTGCACGATTAGATGTTACTCTATGAGGCGGATATTTCACGTAATAAATAGTCAAAACGGATTCAGTGTTGGTGAAAATAAAAATATCTTGGGAATCTTAAACTGGACAATGTTTGCGTTGGTTCATTGACCTTTATTTCGTAAAAGGAAGTAAATATGACAAAAACAACATTTATTACTTAATGATAATACTAATTTGCACAGAAAATGAATCTAGAGGGTACCTTTATCTTAACATAGCAGGGAATATTGAAGCAGCGTTAATTTCCATCATCCAGATTTATCTGAATTACCGAATAAGAGAGTCCTATTTGAACAGGTGTAGTTCGTCGCTCATATCTTCAGCAAGGAACGCACATTCCTTTAGGGCCTGTTAATTTTTTTCACAAGACCACATTTGACATTATATTAATCAGAAAATATGGGATAGAAACGAGATTTTTTTAAAAATAACATTTCCTTCATAATACGAAAAAAAAAATTATAATTCTTCAAAGTTACCTGCCAAGTTTCACACCCATATTGAACAGTTGAGGGGAGGTTTTATAAATTCTAATTTTTAATTTTCGGGACAATAGTTCGAGGTAAGTAATATCGATATCTAGAAATAAGAAGATTTTACTGTCTTTAACTGTTCCTTTTCTCCTCCTGATTTATTTTTTCTGGTTATTACAGAACCTGAGTACTTAAACTTCTAGCTGAAACGTATTTCCTCCATAAGTAACCATACTTAGCCTTGTCCGAATTGACTTCGAGTGCTACTAATTAATACTTTTGTGTTCTAATATTTGGTCGATTCTATTATGGTTAACCTATTTCATCTAAAATCATATCGATATTCTCCGATAACTTCCTTGGCGTATTCCAAATAATTGGAATCAACATGAATATTTTTTTATAGCAATAGTTATACCCGTGCTTGGTCTCTTTGTAGATCAAAAAAGAAAAATATATACAATCCATTGTTCGGATAGTTTTTTCATTTTTCCAAAATGAATTTTACATATAATACTCGTATCTATCAAAGAGCTTTAACCAAAAAATGAGCCATACTTACATTTTTTTTTTTATAACTTCACAAGGACTGCTATCGCTGGTTTATATAATTTCAATTTTCCGACTGCTTTTCAAATAATTTCTTACTCGGTTCTTCATATTACTGAATATCATTGATAATTAAACTTATTCAAAATGTTTACCGGTCGAAAACTAAGGGAAAGAAATTTGTCTTATCATCTTCTAGATGTAACTATTTAATTATAAAATCAAAATAGGATATTTTCCCAGAATTGATAACGTTGCTCGGCACCATTCCCAGATGATTTATTTATATGAAAAGCTCTGAAGGGTATACAGATGCAGAAAGGAGTACCTGCTATTGAAAGAGCAATAATATGTACTTCTCGTAAAGGAACGGTAAAGATATTATTTCATCGCTAATTTCAACTATTAAGCCTCACCTTTCCATCCATTACCACGTTTCTTACGTTAATTTCGTTTATATTAGTTTCTATCTTCTGTTTTCTTTACTTCTATTTGCTTTTTTATTTTGGGGAAATTTAGATTATATTTTAAAAATCTCAGAAAGTGACTAGTTTGTATATGCTTTATCCTTGTCTGTAACTTCGTTGTGTTCAACTGCTTCTAATATTCTGTTGACGAAACCTCACCTGGCTAGCGATCATAATGGCTAACCAAGATATTTAAATTGTATTCCTTGATATCTGATATTCTATTACATGTTCAAACTTCTTACGTTTCAGATCAATTTTTTCAACTTGCGCTATGAATCTCCTGAAGCATTCCTCACCCGGATATGAGTGTTTTACCCCACAAAGATCCATGACTATTAATGGTATCATGTGAACTAAAAAATATCGTTACTCACATTCGAATCTACGTCACAACCTCCAGCAGCTTGAGACAATGAATAAGGCATTCATGCTCTCTCATGGTTGAACACTCATTCCATAGGACTTAGCTGGAGGCACTTCCAAGGAATTTCCACCTACTATTCCTACACCCACCGCCCGTGGATGTGCGCGAGGCAATAAATACTTAAAAACGTAAAATAATTAATGGAACACCGAGTATTGTTTTAAACCTCGATGTACACGATGGCCTTCTTTAAGGGCCAAACGTATTTGTCGAACTGTCGATTTCAGGATCCGAGAGATTATCCTAGGGCCGGCCCCTGAATACGGACTGCTTATTTCAGCCGACGAAATGACTAAATCGTTTTTGCTGGAGACTTTAATTCAGCTCTTAGAGTTAAATTAGGCTTTGTATTGGATGATCCAGAGTTCGCAGATGCAAAACATATATCGAACTGTGCGAGTGTATAAATAATTATTGTAAAAATAACAAAGAATGATTTTAATGTAGTTGTTTTTAAACACTGATTTATGAATTTTCACTTGTTCCCTGTATTGTAAAAAGTAAACGTTTTCTTTAAATTATTTTTTCTACTTTAACTTTAATCATCTTTTATATTTAAGTAGAGATACAATTAAACACAAAATAATAATAATAGAAATATTAGCAGGTATACATATAGCAGGCACTCGATCGGTTTACTTAATGGATAAGATAAAGAGATATTAAAAAAAAAAGAAGGAACTACACTACTGTGATCATCTTGAATATTCTTCTACTTCAACTAAAATTAGTTGCTGACATTTTTGCAAATTCGTATCTACATCTAAATCCCAGTTTTGGCAAATTCCAAACTAATAATGACAGGTCTAAGTGCCCTTGTGTACCCAATGTTACCCAGGTGTAGCCAAATGTACACATAATATACAGGAATTAAATTTAAAATTTAAAAGTATGCTTCTAGGAATTATAATTCATCTGGACATATAATTCCTAGAAGGCCTCTTTTCTGCAGTTGAACCTTAAGTAGAAAACAGGCTAACTTTTTTATTTTATTTTGTTTAGTTAATTATAATAATTATTTTTAATTGTAATTATTATTGGATTAAGTAACTTTTATAATATCTAGACCCCGGAGAGGGTGATAGATCAGCTTCTTCTTTGGCGGTGGGGCTTCCAGGTCTCACTTGGCCGGTTTCCCTCGGATCGATACAGGCTCTGACCTAAAAGAAAGTGGAGCTCGTCCTCTGCGGTCCTAAGCCATCAACCAACTTGCCAAGTCCCTTCCCTGCATTGTCTTCACCCCATCGCCACTTACCATTGTTTTAAATAGTAACGGTTCTCGTAAGGTTGTGTCACCCGTCGTTGCCCGTACACACGTAAATAAACAAAATATTATATAAATAAAATATTTGGTTATTTTATGATGAAATTAAAATAACCTTTTTACTGATTTCGGACCAAAAATGTTTGATAAAAGCACAAGTAAAGCAAAAAAAAAAAAGATCTTGAAATTTTCTAAAAATTATTTTAATGACTAATTTAATATGTTTCTATCAAATAAATAATCGGTATGAGCACTTTATCTAATTATAAGCGGAATATAATTATTAAACGAAACGGAAACGTTTCCCTATCATCGAACCCATCACATGAACAGAAATATGAAACATTTCTGAATAAAATCACAAAATTGAAGGTTCACCAAACATTAAAAAATAAAAAGGTGTTAATTCCATAAAAAAGTATAAAACAGATCTATTAAGTATAACAATCAAAAGGTACTAAGGTTCTAAAAGCACTCGACAATTTTGTAAGGGTATGGAATATAACACATATCGTCATGGAATATTATTCCGGTAAGATGGTCAATTCCATTTTTTCTACAATAATTCTGACTGACTTAGGTGTAGTAATCCAATGTCTTTTCGGACCAGACATAGGATTATTGCTTCAACGTGCTCAGCCAACAAAGCGTCTGTACTAAAACTGAAAAAAAGGGAGAACCAAGTGTTATGATATAGCTTTTGATCAAAACTTATTTGTGGATTAAACATCGAAAGTAGACAAGTAACATAACGTTTGTATTAGGAACTGATTTATTTCATATAAAGAGTTTGAACAATGACATATTTATGCTGGATTTAAACAAAAAAATTGATAATGAACAATCAAAATGAAAATGATAAGGAAAATGAACAATATAATCATTAAAAAAATAATAAATTTAATAAAGTAAGGCGAAATAAATTTAAGAAAGTGGTACTTGTATGTTATGGTATCACCACTTTATAATTTAATAGAATTTATTGAATTACATGATTATTAAACACATGTGATCTGAGCTTATAAAAATTAGTAATTATATGTTTTTTACACAGTGAGGTGCAGGTGCCCGAAACGAAGCTGCAGGAAAACTGTGGTCGTAAAAAAAGACGGATACATAAAGATATGCCCAAGAGCGCTGGCAAATACGGATAAGATTGAACGATTATGGGGATCTGCCAAGTGGGGTAACAAACGAAGACGAGCAACAAACTCCACTTTTTTACTTCCTATCTTGCTGAGTGAATGTAACGTATACAACTGAAGGGTAAAGACCTATTAGCCCAAATTCTATTAGATTTTAGAGATATTTAGACATATGTTTATTATTTATTTCAAATTAAATCAATTGTATTAAATTCTAAAGTGGTGATACCATAACAAACAATTGCCAAGAAGGTATTTAGGTTATTTAGTAAAATGATAGTAGTTTTTACATCACTCCAAACTAAGCCTAGATTTAAAGAGAAAAAAAAAGAAAAAAATATTTGTTTTATTCGGCTCCCAAGGTGCCCACCAATATAATATTTATACATTGCTAATAGTAAAATTCATAGGGATCTTTATAAGATAAACTGTGAAGGCAGAAATAGAGTCGATTTTGATCGTTAATACTTTAGCATATAACCAAACATCATCATCAGGTGTTATAGCCACTTAAGAAAATAAGATGTCGGTCACATCTTTTTTACATACAATACAGCATTATTAATAGTCAGTAGTGTTGAAGGTTCTTCAGTTCCCAGCATTGAAGTAAAAAAATACGTTATACCATGATGTATCCGATAAGAGTATATTTTTGACTTGATATGTATGTCTACAGAATTAGTGGGTGGGGTAGAACACATGTTTGTAGGTTTGGAATAGGTGTACATTCTAATCATCACATATCATTTAAATTTTATCATTTATTTGTTTACATTTCCTATCATTAAACATTATTATTTTTGTATTATTATTATATTTAGACCCCCCATATGTAAATTACTGATCTCCTTCATATTACTTTTAATCCTGCACTTATTTGAATTATCGTTATATTTAATTCTAGATTTTGCCCAGGCTTCGCTCGCGTGGAATTTGGTCTGCCACATAAAGTTTCGTGACAGATTTTTAAATAAATAATTTAATTTTGTTTAACTATAAGTTACTCTTACATCCGATATTTCAGATGTCGAACTTCAAAACTGACGTATTCCATACAATCTTTCAACCCCTATTATATTAAAGGGGAAACCCTTGGAGTGGACCTGTCCAAATTCCTTTCTTCGTGCTCATTTAAGCTAAACAAAGAACCTATCTGCGAATTTCAAGATGCTAAGTTCAGTGGTTTCTCCTGTGCCTTGACCGCTGGGTGTGTTAGTCAGTCAGGTTATAGTTTTATATAAGCTTCGCCTGTGTGGTGTGTTGGTAAAAAGTAGCCTATGTCCTTCCCCAGGCTTGAGATTATCCATATCAAATTTCATCACAGACGGATCAGCATAGGCGTTAAACATACATTGACAATGATTAACGAACGGGAAGGACAGAAGTTTACTGTAGTTCGTGTCAGTAAAGGATTAGTATGTAATATTATTGAATTTATTGAAAAAAGGATTACTTAGTATAATGGTTTCACTTGTCGTACGGCAGCAGGGAGAAGTGAACTGTTACCTAATACTCCCACAAGGAATACTCACTACTTTGTAAAATCATCGGTCAATCAAGAATCGACTCATTTTTATCCATTAAATATATAAATTATTAAATTCAGAGCAGACGAAGCCTGAGAGCTATATAAAGAATCCATATTGTGATACCCGGAGCCACGTGCTGACTACAGCAGACTCCGACACTAGCTCTGAAGGCCACCACTTCCTGTGATCCCTAAATATGACTCCGGGCATCCTGTCTTCGGGTTTGCTGACTTGACCAAGTTCTCAAGAGGAGATGTAGATAAAAGCATACAATTCCAGACAAATATATAAAATTGAATTTTTTTTCTTATAATGGCCAGATCATTATGCATTAAGAAGAAAATGCAGAGAGAACACAAAACAAAAAGAGGAATGCTAACATTAACCACCATCACTATCTACCCTATTTAAAGTACAACGATTAATGAAATAAAAATCACTAAAAGATATAATAAGGGTACGAAGATCAAATTTCGGCATCTTTCCAATATATTTAAATGTTTTCTAGACGGTAGGCATGTGTATAAATGTATGTTTTTGCTTATGTTGTCATTAAAAATACCTGACGTGGAGTCACTCCTTTTACTGTAATTAGATAATAAATTGGCTAGAAAAGTTATCTCCGATCAAAATATGCATGTACCGCACCAATTATTACTAAATTGACGTAAATACGTACAATAGAATACAACACAGCTAATAAACACAGAATAAAACATCACGATTAATAAAGAAAAAAATATCTACACGTGATTTTCAGCATGTCTCCTACAACTCCTTTACCATAAGGCGAAAATCAGTTTAAAGAAATAAGCAAAGTATCAATTCCAGTCCATCAACTATTAAAATATTAGGTATATTATTTCTTTTGGTATATAATTTTGAATATCTGATCTCGACAACACACGACTTTCTTTTCCATGATATTGATAAGGAAGGGTTGCAGAACTCGAACGGGAGAAGGCAGTTTTCCGTCCAATCCTGGATATGAAACAGTCGATGACGAGGGGGATGCAATGGATACTGATCTCACTGATGATAGAGGGAGTGTCTGTGTGAGGGAAAATGTGAGGGGGGGGGAGAGAGAAATTTTAAAAAAACAGGAATACAACAAGTTGAGCTTACTTCTACCCCTACTTAGTTTTCGCTTTATTTAGTTCTATGCTCTGGGGATCTACATGAAGCATGTATAGAAACAAATAGACATGTTTATAACGCCTTATCCTTTGGAAAACTTATGCAACAAAAATTGCTAGTATACACTTCCATTATATTACTTCAACGCCCAACTCCCAAGATGTCTATGGCGGAGTGCCCTTAACCCCTTGGGCACACCACTGAAAATAGATGCTAATATCGGGAATCAAAACAAATCTCGTCACATATTAAGGCATACTTATTCTCTAAGGCAGTGATAAAGTTAGAATGTATAGTTTACCTGTCGTTTCTTTTACTGGCACAGAAGATATAGGAATTGCATCAGATATATCCTTTAGGATCACCCAGTTGGTAATAGTTGCACTGCCTATCCTGTAACGAGAAAAGCGTATCATTAAATATTTAATAAATAAATTGGTTTTAAGAATAGATAATTAATCCAAGGATAATTAATTTAAAACAAATAAAACAACACGTTGTTCTTCCTAGCAATCATTAATTTAAAAACTAATTTTACATTAATAAGTAAATTACTACTTGAACGTTTAAGAACAACTAATACGGATATTTTTTTCCCAATATTCTAAAGAATGAAGTAATTAAAAAAACAAAACAAATTCAGGAAGAATAATTATAACCTTTCAAACTTCTTATGGCTCATATCCTTATACAATATCACACTATTTTGAAACAACGTATCCATGTTAACATCAATCAGTACTCATATGGAAAAATATCAAGAATCCTGTGCTATTGCTTGATTTAAATGCATTTAGTGAATACAATCGAACTTTTGATAGATATAACTGTTCATAGTAAGTGCATAATAAAAAAATCAAATGTAGGTGTTCCAAATTAAATTAAACCGCCTTTTCAAGGGATAATGATTGTAAAATAAGTGAACATAGGAGGATATGCTACACTACCATGGCTCCAGGAAAAGTGTTATATATGCCATCAGCGAGGTACAATTCTCGATTGATAGAGGAAAGTAGTTATCTCTTTTCCATGGATTATATATGGAAATGGAAGGACGTGGTTGGTCCCACAAATTTTACTTGTGGAAAGGTCGCCCGCCTACAGAAGCAGACGTAGCTGGATGAAGGCGACCATCGCTCCTATAAATTATTTAATAAATTTATTAAATGAGTATAAATTATTTCTTTGTATAAAATGACCGCAACTCCCAATGATTTTCTACATCCCTCGGGATACGTATGGTCAAACATTTTCTCATGAAAATAAATATATGATATATCCACGGATAAAGTCCTTACATTAAGGCCTTACTGGTTTTTTTTCTTCATGTCGAGTTTGTAGGACTCATTTGGAAATGGCAAATTACATTTTTAATCAGATATGTAGGGTTTAAAATAATTAGGGTTAGAGTTTAATATTTAGCGATAGTTAAACTAATAAGATCGAAAGTAAAGATAAATTGTAAATAAATTCTGGTAGAGACGAGGACTAAGAGAAATAGGAGCGCGGTGGGGGTACCGCCCAGCTGTCCAACATCTGCGGCAATCCGGGTTTCACGTCCTCTGGTTATTTTTACATAAAGATTTATCAATTCTTTTTGTTGAACAATTCTTATTGTTGATATGTATATATGTATACAGTCACTAGCATGCACATTAAATAAAAATTGTTAATAAATAAGGTAATAAATACTACGGTTTTACTAAATAATTTACAAGTTTTATGAGCGTCGCTTAGTCAAGTAAATTTAATTGATAAAAATTTTTCAACTTTTTTTTGCGGCAAATAATTTCTTCTGAGCACTTTCTTTATAATGAGCAACAAAAATAATTGTAGACATTAATATAATAATCTAAAAAAAAAAGTGCGATATAGATAGTCTGGGTGTGCAATCAATATAACACTAAATAAGAAAAACTTATTTAGTGCTATATTGACTGCACCCCCAGAGTATCTATATCGCACATTAGATCTTCCAGTTAACTATTTTCCTCTCTATCATTAAAAAAAAAATTGGTAAATCAACAGACATCAACTAACGCGGTTTCTACAACTAATGTGCACGTTTTATTTAATAAATCCAGTAGTTCAAACGATCGATTAAATTAATCAATTGATCTGGGTAATATTCTAGTAGGGTCAGAAGGCCTTTCTTCAAATGACTTATTTAGTATGAACCTTTAAATAGTAAATAAGCTGATTCCCTTCATACTCGTGCATGCTTTTTGGCGTTCAACTTCTCTAACGAAATTTTTAATTTCTACAAAACTGAAACAAAAATTATTCACATCAAGTCGTTTTACTGCCAATACATGACCTGCCATTATTGCCTTGACCTATAATTTAGACCGGAAGGCATTATTATTATTCTAATAATAATTAATAAACTGTTATAATACTGTAATTATTAGCTTATAGTATTCATAACTTCGCCCCCAAAATTTCTCGTGATACCAGTTTCTATATCGACTGAGGTAGCACTTTTAAAATTTTGAAGAAATAAATATTTCTTGATGAACGTACACCATCGATTACAATACATTTTTTTTTACCCCTTTCAGAAACCTCTTCAGAGGTTGAGTTTAGGCTCACCGAAGGACCGGTCATATCGGTTTGGCTAAATGTCATTTCCAGCGGCGACCTTCAGGAAATTTCTTTTCGCGGTTTGCGACAGCCTGCTGGCTACTTCTCACACTGATGAAATCAAGGCAGGACAGATTTGGCCTGGCGATCCCCTCTTCCACCTTCAAGATGGCGATTGCACGGTTACACATCTTCGTATTAACCTTCGGCCAGCATTGATAGTTCACAAGTTCTGCGTCTTTTCAACGGCTCAATACGACCATTTTGGGTTTAAGTTGAGTTTCAAAGCCCGTAGCCGTAGGTTCCATAAAACGCATTTTAGTCTGTCAATGAGTCTGCACAGAGATTATCTCTTGAATGGATGGACCGATGTTGATGCTTATGTTTTTCTTTGATCTTACCCTAAGTGCCTGTGTACCAAACGGGTAGTGCGATATGGCTGCAGTGCAGTGTCTGAATAAATTTTTCTACCCACTTTAGCGCAAAAAAACTATAGGAATTCGACAAAACTTAAACCTAAAACTAAAACTATTTATTGGTTTCAGTACTATAAATTTCCATTTTTTTTATTTATCCAATGCCAGAACGTGGCATTTCCGCCATACGCCGACGAGCCTTCCAATATAGACATGTATCGGCATCATTGTTTGGAATTTGAAATTTTCCTAGTACATCTAGAAAAGTTATTTGCTAAAACTTCAAAAGTGTACATATGTATGAATTGTCTAAAGGAAAATTAAAATTAAAACATCCCTCCTCCCTCAATGTTTACCCTTCTTTTCACAATCCTTCGGCTAAGTAAAATAAGGGGAATATTTGAGTGAAATCTTCTGCGTGCCGTTTTCAACAACAATATAAATGGGTTAGGGGTGGTTATTTAATTTTATAATGATATCTGTATATTTTTCATACCTACAATTTTTATTTTATTTTTAATACGTCCATTAAAAGAATGGACGTATATAATGTTTCCTGAAGCGTTTTATTGCTCAATACTTGAATCGTGTTTAGTAGAGCCATTCAAACTTAAACGTCTCAGGAAATATCAAAATCTTTAACTTTAAAGTGCGTTTTGGCAAAATTAAAGAACTTTGCTGTGTACCGCATGGCTTCTACCCCATCATATATTAATAATTTATTACTTCGTTTTGTTAATTCTTCTGTAAGTTTTCACTAAATTGTATTTATTCTGGGAAATATGAATTGACATTGCTATTCTATTTGATAGAAGCAAATAGTGCACCAGCGATAGAAGAGCATGGCGATTGGTGTTGGAGGAGGCCAGGACTTGCGAGTTGTAGCGCCAACATAATAATAATAATTCTATTTGAATTAAACTACAGATTACAATATAATTAAACTATATTATGAGGCTTTTGTATATTCCCGCTAGCTGGTGGATGTAAGGCTGCCTGCATACCCGCTATCGCTTCTGATACCGCTCTCTGTCCCAAGAGATAATCTATTTTTAGTTTTTCATGTTGACATACGCGAAGGCGTAGGTAGCATCCTTTCAGCGTTTGTATCTTCTTACTCCTCTTGTTCAATATAAGTTTTATTTAAATGCCTTCGTTTTTTTTTCTATTTAAAAAACTATAATTATTTAGCAAAACTACAACCTTTTTTTTTTTAATATTGAAGGATTTTAAAGAGACGACTTGAAATAAATTTCAATAAAATATTTTGAGTCTAAAACAAACAATTGTCAACTTTAATTTTTTTTAAGTTAAGGCTCGGATGATTTTATTGAAATTTATTTAAAGTCGTATCTTTAAAGTCCTTTCACCTATCCATATATTAAAAATATTTCGAAAATAAAAGGAAAAAGTTATTTAATTTGTAATAATATATTTGCGCATAACCGGAAAAACACTTGTAAAATCGGTTGGAAGAACTGCTAGTTTAGAAAAGTGTTGCAGTAAGTTCAAATTTAGTATGTGCAGTTTTCAACGGCTGATTAAAAACAAAACTTATTTTATCCAAATCATCATTTGGTAAAAATAATTAAATAAATCATATATGGGACACGATGAAAGAATATCGCCAATTTCAAATAGGATATCGATTGGGATCTACAAATAAAATATTTGTTTAAATTATCCTTTCAGAGATGAAAAAGTATCATAACAAAAAATGAATATAATAATTCTTAAAAATGGAACCATCAAATTATCATCGAAAAGGAAACCTTTTATTTTCCTACCGCTTTAGGGTTGGAATAACTGCAAGTTTAGACAAGTACTAAGTAGCCTTCCTCCCAAGTTCAGGCTGCTTTTGTTCCATAAGTGAAGTAAGAGACAACTAGGTCACGATGAGGCCAAACGATCGCTTAAGAGCGAGTGAGGTGACCGAGGTAGTGGGGGAAAGGGTTTGGCTTCCCCTCTGCGCGGCCGGCCAGGACGTGACTTTCGCGCATGTTGCTTACTAAATTACCTGGCTAAGTTTATCCCTCTGCATCCGCTACCACAGCCTGTCTTAACTGTTCGAAGCCAATATGACTACCAGATCGGCGACGCTAGCGAACTGGTCAAATACGAGTCTTTGCCCTTTAGTGGGGTTGGGCGATAGTCAATAGTTAGCACTGTCGATATTTTTTCGATAGATGCTTCTTTTTTCCAAACCTATTCAATAAAGAATTTCAACTAATTTAATTAAATTCGATTACCTACCTGAAAGTTGCAGTATAATAAATTATTAGATTATGTCATAAAGATGAGAAAAACCCCAATTTATTTGAATTTTAAAAAAGTATTTACAATTTACATGTTTACAATAACAATGAACAAATCAAATCTTCAGAAAAGAAAAATAAAGAAATAGTTATTTTCAAGAGTCAAGTGTGCTCCTTGAACCACATATTTCCCGAAAGAAAAACTGCATTTCTAGTTAGAACATTTAAGAAGATCCCTAAATAATGAAGAAGTCAAGGTTATAAATACCTAGAAGAGCAAATGCTCAATACCGCGAATTTGGTTTATTTGCACAAGAATGAGACTACATGTACTACCATCATCATCATAGTCGTTCCTCTCTACCGCTCTGCAGTGTGAGGTTTCTTTCTGTATACCCCGGACCACACCGTACGATCTTCTACCATTTCTCTCCTTGTATTCCATTGCAGACTTCTCTTTGCGATGCTTTCCTTAATACCATCTTCCCAGGTAAGTTGGGGTCTACCTCTGGACCTTCTTCCTTCAACCTTAGCCTTGTATGTCATCTTGGCCAGCCTGTTATTTTCCATTCTTAAAACATGTCCAAACCATCTGAGACTGTTTTCTTCAATGACTTTTTCCGCAGGGTCCACTCCGAGCCTTGATCTAATGATCGAGTTGCGAATTCGGTCTCGTCTTGTTTTCCCCTCTATCTTCCTTAGGAATCTCATTTCTGAAGCCTGGATCCTACTTTTATGTTTGGTGGCCAACGCCCAAGGTTCCGAAGAGTAAGTTAATATGGGGAGAAAAGTGGATTTATATACCCTCAACTTTGTGTCCTTGGATAATTCTCTTTTATTCAGGAACCTTTTATTTAGTGCATGGAACAATTTACCAGCTGAGTTGGCCCTCTCCCGGATTTAAAGGTTCTCATCTGTTCGATGGGCTTGTCCTTAATTCTTATGTCTCTCATTTTTCGGTGAGGCACCCTGCCAATTCTCATTTGTCAGGGTTTATTTCTATATTAATCTTCTTTAGTTCATCTTGAAGAACCCTGATATCGTATATTAGGTCTCTATCGTTGTTGGCAAGGACTACCATATCATCAGCAAAGGCCATCAAGGAGTAGGTAACTTTATTCAAGTATCTAAATCCCAGATGGAAACTTCTCATCCGGGCTTTGGCCTGAGATATAGCAGAATCAAGGACCAGAATAAAGAGAAGTGGGCTCAAGCTGCAACCCTGTCTTATACCAAGTTTGGTTATGAACTCTTTGGAGTAACAATTGGATGTCCTCACTACATTTCGGGTGTTCCTGTAGAGGCTCATTATTACCAGCAGTAGTCCTTTGTCAATGCCTCTCTCTGTTAAAGCCTTGCGGATGTCCTCTTTCTTTATTTTGTCAAATGCTTTTGTGAGGTCTACGAAGCACACGGTTCACTCCTTGCATTTTTTAATTACTTTTTCTGTGATCTGTCTCATGGAGAAGATCAAATCTTGTGTGCTCCTGTTTTCTCTAAAATCATATTGTTCCTCCTGGAGCTGTTAGTCCACTTTTTAGCCTTCTCTCCAAGATCTTGGAGTATATTTTACTAGGAATGCTTAAGAGAGAAATGCCCCGATGATTCCGACACTCTTTATTGTCACCTTTTTTAAATATAGGGAATAAAGTTGCCACTTCCCAGTCCTTTGGGATCCTCTTATTTTCCTGTGTACTACCCAACATAGTGTAATTAGTGATTTCGGAGAATTAAATAATTACACGTCCGTTGCGTGTTTATAGAAGTTATATAGAAGAGAACCCTTGAGCTATAGGAATTCGAAGTTCAATTTCAAAAGAACTCGACACTGGACAGAGAGAAATCAGCATAATTCCGAGTGTTTCAAAACTTGAGGGTAAAAAAGATCACAACTATCGATATATCGACACTATAGATAATGACCATTGATAGGCATGACCAATCGATATATCTATAGTAACTATCGACTATCGCCCTACCCTATCCTTTAGCCCCATCTAAATCCATCAATGCTTAAACGTGTGGTTTGCTAAAGCTACGCCCACACTACTAGACCATTGCTTAGACCTTGTCTAGCTGTTCTAGCTAGGCGGTTCCGGAGCCGCTGCTGAGACCGAAATCGCTGGGAATGGGATACTTGAGACCAGCAGCATGCAACGAGACGAGGCACGAGGATTCAGAGCAGCATTCAACATTATTATTGTCATTATAAATTGCGATTATACATTTTAATAATTATTATTGCCATTTTAGACCATAACTATCATGTGTATCCTTAAAATTATAATAATAATTTAATTATGTTAATTATAATATAATTAAAATGACCGGTCTTAATTTATTTAATTTGATAGGCGCGCATATCTGTCAGATATGTAGTGGAAATGTTCATTTAGCTTTCTTTGATCCTTGTCGGTTTTAATATTTCCCTCTTTTCACGACCCAACCCAACCACAGTCTTGGCCGTAAATTCCTACAATAAATAGTTAGGGTAAAGTGTTGTATACCTGAGGAATACGTAAATTCGAGTAGTTTTTTATACCTTATTTTTAATTATGCAATATAAAATTTTTAATTCATTGGTAATTTAAACAAGCAAATAAATTGAATTTTCACCTGATCCAAACTATTACAGACCATACTATTACTATTAGCTTTTTTTTTATTTGTCAGATAAGCGCGACCTTTAATCATTGCATCAGTCTTTTTATTTTCTACTTCTTGCAAATTTGTATTTTATTTCAGTGTGCTATCTTATTTTCTATTATTATAGTCGACAAAAATATTTTTATTTGAATAATGCTTTGGACGTAAAAGCTCTGCAAAATGCAATTATCTGTGATAAAGACGATGAAATTGATCGCAACTTTCCTGGAAATAATTGTTAAGTATAATTTGACGTTTTTAAAATGTAAATTTGTATTTTTTCTAAGTTCCTTGAGAATAAAATTTTTTTCCCTCTTCTTTCGACCCAACCCTACGACAGTCTTGACCGAAAATTCCTACAATAAATATTTGGGTAAAAAAAAAGTGTTTGTATTTCAGAAATACACGCATCCATTCGTCATTTTTTAAAATATTTTATTTTTAATTATTTAATTAAACCATTTTATTTAAACCATTACTGAAGTTAGATTTTTATATGCCAGATAAGCGCGACCTTTAATCATTGAATCAGTTTTTACTTTTATATTTCTTGAACATATTTATTTTATTTCAGTGTGCTATCTTATTTTTGATGTCATTATAGCCGAAAAAAAGTTTTTTTAATTTGAATAATGGTTTGGATGTAAAAGCTGTGCCAAATGCAATTATGCGTGATACGGATTATGAGATTGTTCAAAATAAAGCGACATTCCTAGAAATAATTTTTAAGTATAATTTTATAATTCTAGTAATTTTAAAATTTAATTTTTTATTCTTTCTGATTCCTTGAGAAGCTGTATAAAAAAAAAAAAAAGTTCTATATAGCGTGAGAAGCGAGGGGATGGTTGACTGGAAGATAGAGTAAGTTTATTTGACTGCACCCCCAACTATTTTCTTCCTTGTTCTATATAACGTGTTTATTTTTAAATAAACTTTTATTGTAATTTTTTAATTTATATTTTTTGAGAAACGCAAGCTCTCCATGGTGTATTGACTAACATTGGTCTAGGAAATGAAATAGTAGTGTGGAAGCTAGACGAGACTAATCCCGCTGCTCCTAGGCCGTTGCTGAGGCGGACTAAGGTGTGTCTCGTCAATTGCCTAGCAAATGTATCATAGTGGACGTAGCTTAAGAGTTGCTAGGATGGGAAAACTATTCTGTGTTTAAGCATCGAAAACTATTCAGACTGAACGCCGTAATCATGGGAATTTGGATTAAATTGTCTCAAACTCAGAAAAAATACTACACACGATCCTTTCATAACTACATAGGTGGTGCAGACAGCGCATCTTCGATTTTGAGTTCCTTCAGGCACCATCAATTATTCAACAAACATTTACATGCCTTTCCTCCACACTATTGAATAAATAAATATTTTAGAACAACTTCGTTGTAATAGTTTCTAATAATTCATTATTATATACACTAATATTAATTTATCTCAAACATTTAATATTTAATTGTAATAAAATCAATTACAATTATCTTAGGTTATGAGAGCTGAATCAAATTTGTTCAGAAGATAATGGCAGAATCTGGGATATGGAAGAAGACATAGTAGTACCTTTTACCAATGTTTATGGAAACATAAGTTCATATATTATTTTTTGGGCAACTCTACTCAATAATGCATATCCGATAATATACCTTTTTTCTTATTACGTATATAAGAAGGAAAAAAAACTACATGGCAAAGAATTGCATTGGTTACAAAGTAACAATTTGAATACAGTGATATATTATTTGTGTTTTTCCGTGTCGATTATATTGTTGAATACTAGAGGCTGAGACGAGGATGGTATTATCGGTGACAGAAGATAGGAAAAGATCTCGGCTCTTTAGATAGCGTTTCAATATCTCCCCGTTTACCTTCCTCTTTGATAACACTGTGGAACGTCTTTTCCTTCATAGTGATCTCATCTGGTCATCACTGAAGATAATGCTCAATTGCACAACAGTTCTATGTCGTGGTGAAATTATTTCAAGAAAATTAATTTGTAACGTGTTTCTAATACGGTTGTGTAACTTTTCAATGACATTCATACTACATATTTATTACATTACTTAATGTCGTTATTAGACATTGACAACAATGGGATGGTCGATTTTGAAAAGAAATCTTTTTCGAATATTTTTTTTTTGTGGATTAACACAAACTTGGATTCCGATATTATTTGAAGAGATTTTATTTTCTACCTTGATATCATAATTATACGATAGTTAAATTAACTGTGAATTTAACGAGGTTTCCATATTCCACCAGTTTTGCATGTGTACCTTTTTCTTTATTTATTTTTTTCATAGTGTATCTTACTTTTTACCTCTTCATATTTCTTTCCATTTGTATTTCTTTACATCATCACCTTTCTGTAAACATATTTTATTATTCATATATATCCTTAATAATCGATCCGACGCTCTGTATTTCTTTAATTTTCTATTATCTCTACATGTTATTCTGTAATTCTTTCTTTGTACTGCAATGTTTTTATACTTATTTTCTGTTTTCTTTCTTAGCCCTGAAGATGGCCTAAGCCGTACAAGGCCGAAACGTTGGCACTATTAAAAATAAGTTATTCTTATTTGTATAAAATCTTTGATTGCACCCCTGACCAGTTCTGTCCTTTATCATAATTTTAGTTGATAGGTGCAAATCGATCATTTTAGAGTGCTGTTCATTTGGAAGAAGTATGCAATAACACGATTTTTTATTTGTTTGAATCGCTTCTAATGATGAATATTAGTATGAGGCCGGAAAGTTCGGTTCAATACTTTTTTTCCACTTTCAAAGTAACCCTCTAAAAGGATCCTTTATTTTTTGGCACATTCCATACTTCAGTATACTATGTGCCTTTTAATACATTTTAACTATATGAATAAAGAAAATATGTGATAAATTATCTATACATATAAAATGCTTTGTCCTGAATGACTGACTGCTGACCATAGAGACCTGAAACTTGGAGGGTGTGTTCTTTTTTATGACGTAGGCATCCGATAAGAAAGGATTTTCCGAAATTCTACCCCTAAGGAGGTGAAAAAGGGGGCAAACTTTGTATAATTGCTCACGTGTTTCTTACTCGCAAAATCTACTTATTTTTGGCCTCTAGGAGAATTCCTAAACTAGTGTGTCCAACTAATGGTACTCACATAGTCACAGTTGATGTACGGTTCAAGACCCATTTTACGTTCAGCTGTGTCTATAGCAGGCCACGAGCTATACATACAGGTATGAAGTTGTTGTTGAAGCACGCCCAGGCTGTGAGCCGATAAATAGTCCTAGGAGCTTCAATGCTAAGCACACCGCCTGACTATGCTCCAACATTGACACACTGGGAACCACCATCACCAAGACTAGGCTGTGCGTCTATCACCCCGGGGTGCATACGTTCAGGCATGCAGCCCGACATGGATCAACCTCAACGCTGGACCTTCTCCTACCATGGATTCGCACACCGCTAAGGATTGCACTTCACTCCCGTGCGGACCATCGGATCCCCGTCCGTGCTCTATACTTTTGAAGGTACCCCTGCATCTCCGCCTGCGAGTAAGTATCTTTTGCACAAAGCAGACTGGTGTGTGGAAACAAGCCGTCGTAGTGCCACTACTCAAGCCTGGGAAGAGTGGGGGAGTACCTGAGCACTATCGGCCAATCAGCTTGCTCCCTCACATGAGCAAAATATTCGAGAGACTGGTTCACCATCACATGGCGAGGCACTGCAAAGAGAAAAACATCATCCCCCTGAGCAGACTGGTTTCCAGAGAGGAGTCGCCTGTGACCACCACCTGGCTAAGCTATAGTCGCACACCATAGACCGCATGCAGATGAACAGAGCTACGGCGTTCATTTCATTGGAATGCACCCAGGCCTTTGAATATGTGTCACATGAGTTGTTACTCCGACACTTGGAAGCTTTCCCACCACTCTATGTCGTCTGATCCAAAGCTATCTCAGCGGAAGATCATTCGTAGTACGAGTCGGTAACAGTTACTCGACTTCTAGCACCACCACCTTTGGAGTACCTCAAGGCTCTGTATTCGGGCCACTGATGTTTG
Organism: Troilus luridus; assembly: GCA_964056705.1. Taxonomy (NCBI): domain Eukaryota; kingdom Metazoa; phylum Arthropoda; class Insecta; order Hemiptera; family Pentatomidae; genus Troilus; species Troilus luridus. Next base: position 91,191,961 of record OZ057412.1, on the reverse strand, counting down.
TGATTTTCACAGCACCCGTGGTCGGAATGAAGCATCCAGGAGCAATGGTAGCAGCATATGCGGATGATATTGGGATTTACGCTACCAGCATCAGCACCCCACATGCCTTTAACAAGGCACAAAAGGCGACTGAAACCATAGTGAACGAGCTGAAACTGATTGGCATCAGGGTGAATCCCTCTAATACGGATGCCACCGTTATGCCATTTCAGAGTGTGAGTAAGAAACCTCTACCGAAGACTTTTACCGTGGACTGCGAGGATAGAAGATTATCCACTTCAATCCTCTACCTTGGCGTCAACTTTGATAGGCACCTCACCTTCTCAAAGCACGTTCAGGCAAGATTGAAGTTGGCACGACAGATATCCCACAGGCTATACCATCTGCTCTTGTCGCCGCAGCTCTCACTGAAGTTGAAATTACAAATCTTTAAGTCCATCATAAGACCTACGTTGCTCTATGGTGCACCACTACTGAGACACCTCTACAAAACAACGCTGAAGTGCCTGCAGCATTACCAGAATTCCATCCTTAGGAAGATCGTAAGTGGCACATCGCTCGAGGGGGCACTTAACACCACCATCCTTCGGCTTCCCTCGGTGCCCGAGTACATAGGTCGGAGGCACATCAAATTGTTTGATGGGCTGAAGACCTGTGCGAACCCCCTATTTAGGGACTTAAAACAACCCCCCAGACCTGGGAGATGGCAGGGCAGTTTCCCCTTGGTCGATGTACTTATATTTGATCTAGGGATGGGGTAAGTACTCCCTTGTCCTTATTCTTATAGTGAAACCGTTATACTGAGTAATCCTTTTCAATAAATTCAATAACATTACATACTAATCCTTTACTGACACGAACAACTGTAAACTTCAGTCCGTCCCGTCTGTTAATCAGTGTCAATGTACGTTTCACGCCTGTGCAGGCCCGTCTGTGATGAAATTTGATATGGATAATCTCAAGCCTGGGGAAGGACATAGGCTACTTTTTATCAACACACCACACTGGCGAAGTTTATATAAAAACTGTAACCTGCGGTCAACGCACAGCAGAAACCACTGAACTTAGCATCTTGAAATTCGCAGATAGGTTCTTTGTATAGCTTAAACGAGCACTAAGAAAGGAATTTGGACAATTCCACCCCCAAGGTTTTCCCTCTTAATATAATAGGGGTTCAAAGATTGTATGGAGTACGTCAGTTTTGAAGTTATTATTGTCAATATTGTCTACTTTGCTAATTTAAGTTTATTAATGGTACATAATGAAGTAACTTTATAAAGAAAATCATAATAGGGAAACTAATAAATTATTTTTAATGCTTAAGTAATATTTTTCTTTATCTATCTAAAAGGCCAAAAGAATCATTCAAAATTATTATTTTGTATTTTAAAATAGTTTGTTTCACCAACGAATTTTAGGCCAACGACTAGTAATATTCCACTTTTTCGCATTGCCGCATTATAATTTCACAACCAAGATTAATTATCTATAATTAGGTATTGACTTAGAAAAAAAGGAGGTAATTCAAAGTTATTTCATCAATATTATCACTTCGTCGTTAAATCAGGAGTAGAAACAATATTTCAGGAGGAATATTTTGTCGATGTTCTCTTTTAGTTATTCAACATCACGTTCATTTAACACCAATAAATGTTTTTCACTAATTGTTTTATGCAGCCAAGAGATTTGATTCAACTCTATCTTATTGTGTGTTATAGAAAATACTTATAAGCGATTTGTTTTTCCTTCCTTATCAGAGTACCACCACGTTATTTAATGTCCTCTTGTTTACCTCGAAGGAGTGTTATGTCATCGGTATACTTGTTTATCTTTAACGTTCCAACCGACGTTGAACGAGTAGTTAAAAATGTACCAAAAATTGCAAACTAGAATGTAAAAAGATTGATATATAAATATATATATTCGTTTATTTTGAAAAGAAAAGATTTGTCCTGGCCGGGATTCAAAATACAAATATTTTAATAATCACAATAAAAATATTTAAATATATATATATATATATATATATATATATATATATATATATATATATATATATATATATATATATATATATATATATAAATGACAATTTTAAGCTTTTTATTGTCACATAGTAAAAGTATAAGCTTGAATTTTTAAACGGTTTGAGGATAAATCAAAACTCGACCAAACTTAAGAACACAAAACTACCAGATAATTGTAGAAAGCGTTTTTGTTTATGTCGGCAATCTATATTATCTCGTAATAAAAATAACAACTCATCGATTTAACATTCGATGAAACAAATCAAAAGTTTAATTTCCTTGGCATATCAGAGAGTTTAAACAAGGAAAATAAAAATATGAAGCATATTAAAATAAAATATAAAAAACCTAGCTATTCTTGACAATATCTTTCCTTATTTTACAAGGAGCATCCCGTTAAAATATTTCCTCACGACAAAGTGTTAATAATTCAAAATTTTAGTTTAAATATGAATTTTGGTGGGTTCAGTATCAAGTCAAAGAGAGACATATAAAGGTTTGTACAATTATTTTAAACAAATAATTGCAGCTATGTTATCTTTTTATATTAAACTTAAAAGTAAAAGCTTAACAGTAGTGTAGGGGCTTCCGAAACTGTGAATATGTTCCCTGAAGGAAGGAACACCTTCGTGCTTAGCCCCGTTCTTATCATTGTCTATATCTTTATATGTGACGTTTTCTTACATGTAGCAAATAGAAAGATAACTGACACGTTTCCTGATATAAGTTCTTATTCCTCCATTACCTCTAAATTTAAGCTCATCAAAATATTGAACACTTTTTATTTTTAAACCATAACTTAATTATTGCATGGATCGGGCGCTAATGATCTAAATCTTTTGCACCTTAAATATCGGAACAATTGCCCAACCAACGAATTACTTTTTGTTTCTATTACATAATCGAAAATACAAGTATATTATGTTAATTCTTACATATGTCGATGAGAAAGATAATATACAATATACACACATTATTAAAAATGTACACTTTATGAATTATCTTGAAAAAAAACACACTTCCAGAAAATGATAATAATGTTTAAACCCATATCTGATGTATTCATTCATACAAATTTCTTAATAACAAAATACGAATAACCAAAATAATACTAACAAGTTGTCCCCGTGCAAATCTTCAGGTTAATATCGGAATTTAATGGATTTGTGGGCCAAAACAGACTAAAATATAGTAAAATCTTTAATTTTAAAAATCGTAATAAACCAGTAAATAAATAAAATCTACAATCTACTGCGGTTCAAACCATGCTCCTCCTTATTCTGCTTGGAATATTACTTTTTCAAGGACTATAAGAACATTAATTACTATGCTATAATTTAGCATAGTGTTATTTTATTTTAAGAAACAATAATAAAGTAATAGCTATAATTAAATCACAATAATTAACGATTTAATTAATAAAATACTCGACGTCATAATTGATACATATTCGCTTATTGATACAAATAATAAATGATCTTATCAATTAATAAAAGACTGAGAATAAATATACATTTTTCAGCTAGAAATATCAGTCAATCATTAATCAATATATGTGCATAAAACATAAAACAAGCCTTGAATAATATTTCCGCAAACGAAATATTTGATCTTGAGTATTTGATATTATTTACAAATCAACACTTTCACAGAATATAAAACATATTCTTTTCTTTTCACTGATCCTAAGTCCCCGCGTTCTCGCATTTTTGCGAAGTATACGAAGGGAAGAATGTTCTTTGAACATTGTTTTAATTTGGATCTAGTTGACTTACGTCATTATAATTATTATAATTTATTTTATTTTATTTGTTATTAATTTTTAAATATTTTTATTTGAAAAGAAAAGATATGTCCAGGACCGGGACGCGAACCCGGGTCTTCCAGACATGTCCAGATAAAGATATGTCCCGGCCCTGGACATATCTTTTCTTTTCAAATAAAATATTTAAAAATTAAAACATATTCATTGTAAATGAATTCGTCTATTTTCATAAATATACTAGCGACCCGCCCCAGCTTTCCACGGGCAATAAGGCATATTTATTATACCTTCATAGTTTATCTATCTAATTTATTTTATTATGTAGATAAAAACAAAACAAACTATTTCTTTATATACGAATTTATTTTCATGCGCATTAATTTTTTGCGATAACCCATAAGATGCTCATTAAAATTATATGCTAAAAAAAAATTCTAATAATGCCCATGAAATGCTTAGGGTAACTAAAGTATATAAGTTGATACGGATTAACATTGTACTCGTATAAATACAATGTTGTTATATACAACATACAATGTTTCCAAACAACGTATTGTACGGTATCAATCATTGTTTTATAATATGTATAGTATATACGTATCTATATACGTATCTATATACGTATCTCGTATCTATACGAGATAAGAGATATTAGGCAGCGTCTTCAGTGAAACCTCCTAAGCGGCTATCCAACAGTTCCGAATATTATCGTTATATAACAACCCATTTACACAAAACCTCGACAAATTATATACCTAAACCTTCCTGGTGAATCACTCTATCTATTGGTGAAAACCGCATGAAAATCCACGCAGTAGTTATTGAGTTTATCGCGAACAGAGGCGGCCGAAGGCTTTGTTTTATAATATGTATAGATATAGTTGCTATGAAACTTGATCAGTTCTTCCCAATAAAACGAGCTGGTCCATCGGGCAAAGGTTTAAACGACTCTTCAAAAGTAAAATTTTCACAAGATGCACTAAGACTATGCTTTACTAAAGGTTAATTAGAACAGCAATTACCTACGTGGACACTCACTGTTACAATAAAACAATTCCAAATTTTCGAGCGAAGGGTTACAAGGAAAATTAATGATCCTGTTGTTGGTAATGTAAGCAATATATGGAAGATTCTAATTAATACCGAGCTGTATTTCTTGTATAAGGATGCTCATGTGGTCCAATTCATAAGAATGTTTAGTACATATAACAAGAATGTCTGCTAGAAGAGTACCAAGGCAAACTCCTGCAGGGTATTATTGGCAAAAGAAGAGTTGGCTGACCACGTAAGCGGTGGATGGATGATGTTGAAGAGGATCTCAAAATATTAGGCTTTACTGAATGGAAACAGAAGGAATGAAACCTAGAAGGGTGGGTGGTTCAATATGAATCAATATCAATATGAATATAAATACATATACGGGTCTGGGGTTCAGTACATGGTAGAGATTGTATTGTTTCAAGGACAACGGTTGTACAGTGAGGTGATTCGTCCTAAATTACGCTCCCCAGGCAGATTTTCCCCCTTATTTTGGGTACCCACTTTATAAGGGCTGGGTGAGCCCCAGGAGGGTCCTAGATCCCATATAATCCATCTCCGGCTGCTGACAGACTAAACGAAAGTCTTGCCTGCAGCTGGATTTGAACCAGGATTTTCGGCATAGCAACTCAGTGCTCTGCCATTGAGCCATTCCGCTCCCTATATGTATAAATATATGTGTTAATAAAATGAAGCTATTCCTATCTATTGAAATATAATAGCTTATTTCTATATCTGCAATCCTCTTCAACTTGGCCATGCATAGTGTAATGGGACAATTAAACACTTCAGAAACTACTTTGTATTCTAGCTACCAATTATGTGCTAGTGCGGATAATATTTGCCCGATCTTAGTAAATATTTCGTCGCTCAAACAAGTTTTTCAGTGATGAAGTAAAAAAATCGGCCTCAATATTAATGATAAATTAAATTTCCATACTATCAAACATAATTAATCAATTTGAAATAAACTAATTTCATTTGGCTTTTCATTCGACAAATTAAAACCAGTTTTGAATTACGCATAGAAGTTGTAGGTTTTAGTAAGCCTCCTGAAGACACGGCTCCTATACCTGGCCAGGGCCTCCAGCAGGTATAGCTGTGACCAGGTGGCCTCAGCAGAAAGATGCCAGAGGACCTTGGACTGCAGGCAAGAACTGCATCCCCACCTCTGTTGAAGCCCAAGGTTCCTCCTCTTCAATATCCCCGTGCTTCCCATCTTGGTAAAGTGATGGCCTTCATACAGGCCTGTATCTTGCACGAATCTAGAGATAACTGTTTAAGACTTCGGATCAACCTTTTATTTTTCTGATGCTGTAACAATTGATCTGTTTAAACGGAATTGAATTTGTTAATGAGAATTCATACGTATGAATTGGCGAGTTTAAATTTATTGAAAATTAAAAATTTCCAATTATTATATTTGTAGTGTCCTTTCTTTTTTACACAGTTAGTCTTTGAAAACTCCTCACGCTTAAAATTGACTACTAGTGACTAAATAAATGCATTAGAAATTCAGACCAGAAACGGTATGTATAAATGTGATTACGGGAGTTACAATTATTTTATTTTGAATGAACATATGATATTTCATATCAACTATGTTATTACTTACGGTATTATTCATTTCCATTACCTCTGTATCTTTATATTTATTTATTTCTGATAATTTTCTTTTAACTTTTACCTTACCTTATTGCCTACATATATTTTATTTATTATTTATCATATATAATTTTATCTAAATCTAAAATCTTTTTATTAATGCCCCACATGCTCCTCTTTGCTATGTATTAATATATATATCTTGTTCTCTCCATCCCCATCTTTATTGTCCAACAATTAGTACTTGTTATTTCAATACTTGTATTTCAACTTTAATATTTACCCATTTTATTTTATATCTTATCTTTGTTAACTTATTCTTTATACCTTAATATTTTTTAATTTTAACATGTTCTGTTATATTTTATTATTATTATTATCTCTATTATGTATTTCACTACCTTCCTGTCACCTGGTTATGAATACTATATACTCATTCATTTTAATCTTTATTATGTATTTTCCACTTAGGAAAAAAATTTTTTTTTAATATTTTTTAATGTTCATTTTCTACATTTACCATGCTTCTATTTATTTAAAAAAAAATTTCTCTTTGCTTAACAATTTTTTAATTTTCAATTGTCTGTATTTTGCATATTCAGCCCTGAAGAAGACCTAAAAAGTAGGTACAAACGTTGCCTACTGAATAAATATTTCTAGATATTCAGAGAAATTTATTGACCTCTACCCGGGCCATTTTCTTCCGCATACAATTATTTTATATTGAAAAAAATTCGACTAGATCTCATTAAAAAAAAAAGTAATACTGCAACGAACAGGTTTAGTATATCAACTGTATAATTGTGTCACTGATGTTTATTGGGTTACCTATATTTATTTAACGTCATATCAATTTATTTTTTAAAGTGTCTTAAGCGTCATTTACCGAACATTCCATGAAGCCTGTTTACGTATTTCCTCAAAATAATAATAAATATATGTTTTTAAATTATCTTTATTGCGTACAGTTTGTTTAAATGGAATAAATTTTGAAGCATATACATTTTTCAGACTTCTAACACTTAAGGGCAGAGAGTTGTCTTTACATATATTGGCCGATAGATCGATAGAGGGAGTGATTAAATCCCACAATAAATTGAAGTTTTGGCTGGCGTCAAAGAAATATATAAGAGTGGGTGATAAGATGTAAGAAGGAACCGAGGAGGCAGCGGGTAGTGCCTCTTAGTCACCAATTAGTCAGCCAATTTTGACGTCAGCCTTGTTCTTTAAAGAGTACGCATCATTGCGGCCAGCCATCCAGCATTAAATGTAATTTAATGGGTAAATTAAGAAAATTTAAATAAATGAAGCTACTTTCGAAAACATTTATTCAAATTGAATCCTCATCTTAAGACTAAATACCGATCAGACATGACAATTCGAAAAACAAAATACTCGATACTTTACAATGGTATTTAAATGAAATTATTTACATAATTAGTATAAACTGATTGATTTTTAAAATATAAGAAGCAAAAATCAGTAGATATTTATGTAAATGTCTACTATGGCATATAATGATGTAATCGATCTTTCTAAGTAAGAAGTAGGATTGCTCTAGAACAAAATAGGGTATTTCGTTTCGAACTGAGTTTTAACTTTAATAACTTTCAACTTTTCATTCCTTTCCAAATAATATCCAAAAATCAAATAATCGTGAGAACTGTAAAAGACGGTGTAATTATGGTAAATGTGCATATTTCGGTTATAGTTTCATCAAGAAATGAACGTTTCAACAAACATATATTTACAAACAGCATCCATACTTCGAAACTACTACCGAAATATGCATATTTCCTATAATTACACTCTTTTTTCCAAACTAAACTCAGGATGATTTTTATTTTTGGAGAATGTTAAAAAGGGAACTAAAGAAAAGTTATAACTTGTTGTGACTCAACTCGAAGCTACAGCCTGCGGAACTGATACCGAAATTTATATACGAAATTAGGGTATACTTTTCGATTTTTTATATATAAGAAGCAAGAATCAGTATTTAGAGATATAATTTGCACCAAGGCATGCAATGGTGTAATCGACCATTTCAGTAAGCTTCCTCTAGAATAAAGTAAACCTGAAATTCTTCAATGAACCTTATTACCGCTTTAAGAATTGACCTGAATATCAAACATCATAATACCGTGTAATAATTATTGTTATTCTCTATATAAATACAATTAGTTAACGAAGAAAGAGTTTAGAGACTTTTAATGATTTAATAGGTTCACTAATAGAGTCCTGAAGTGTCACCATGGATACATAGAGCAGTGTGAAGCAGTTTCTCGACAGGCCAAGGCCGCACCGTCCTGTCCTCCTCGCCTCTTACGGAATTCAGCCTTCAGCTCTTTCCTCTTTATCGAAATATTGTTGAAGCAGCGTATCAGTTCAACTTATATCCACGAAGATGGGTCAATTAGTTTAAATTCCTGTTTTAACCGCCATAGTCACTTGAATAATGAACGGTAACAATTGAAATTTAATGAGATATAAATTAGACAAATTAAAAAGATATTTAGTCGGCATAACCTCATTTTTCGAATTCCTTAGTTTTAATGAATAAAATATCTGACGTGATGGCTTCAGTTATGATAACTTTACCAATTAATTGCGTATGAGCACATCTCGACGGCCCCTGCGTACAAAGCGACATGTCAAAAAGTGAGGTTATAGGAGAGCGTAAAGAAAATTCTAATCACTCTTCATTATGCTCTCCTGTAAACCTCAGTTTTTGACTTGTCTCTTTGTAAGTCATGTCAAAAACTGATACCACTATCGATATGTTGCAACTCGGATCCAATGTAAATCAAGTACATTGAGGTCATTAATAACGACAATAAAAAAAACCAAAAAAAAAAACCTACATCATCCTCGAACCAACTTGATTATACACCATTTTTTAAAATCAAAATAGGCCCAACCGACAAACTTCTTATCTCCAATAATTTCGATCGCAGCACTGCCTGCTGGACGCATTATAAATAAAAAAACTTGAGGTTAAATAACAAAAAATTATTTAACTAATTAAAAAACATTGCCTATCGGATAGAATTGTGAATCTCAACCATCCTCGAATCCGCTTGAATATTGGAAAAAAAAATCATCAAAATAGATCCAATTGTTCATTACACACGCACAGAATTGTGTTCTTTTTTGAATTTATAAATCATTTATAATCTGGATTCTGTTAATTTCAAATTTGTAAATTTAAGTTATTAACATTAGTCTGGTTTTCATACATACTGACACTTCGAACAATAATTATATACATTTTCAAGGAGTTTATTTATTAATCAATACAAATGATGGGTTGCAAAGTTCAATACTTTTAAACATCAATAATTTACTTCATGTCAATATTAATGAACTTTTCATTTTTATAATTACTTTCATCATAAAGTTCAACAATACTTAGATCATTTATACTTTCAATCATTTCATAAAACAAGATATTTAACTATGACAAATAAAATACTTTAGTGAAAACGAAAAGTTCAAGTAGTTATTCCTGTTTTAAGTTCTTATTAGTACCATTGCACAACTATTGCACGAACTTTTAGTTAGATATAATTATTTTTATATCAATCGAATTCTAAACTTTAAACTATAGTTGATTTAAAGAAATTGTATAACTCATGCACAGGCCGTTAAGTGTCGCCAGTATCGCGTAATACGTACCAGTATGCTGAGCATATCGGTGAAGCGAAGCCTTTTTTTCCCCCTACCAACGTTTTGTTTGCATAGTGGCAAAACACGGCTGAAGATCGTTACCATAGTAACTGTTCTATTCATATTATGAACCCAATATTATGGGATGAAGCTGAAAAGGTTCATATGCTCACTCGTATATGGAGAAATAGGGGTAGTATGTATCTACTATTCTTCACGATAGTTAGTTGAATGCAATATTGGCGAAGATTCAAAGCCATCAAAATAAATTAGAAGTGAATTTTAGAGCGACAGTACGTCATGAATTATATTACGTTTGTTAGTTTCATTTAACGTCACTTTAAGCTGCAATGGCTAATCGGACGGACGATGCTGCAATGGAAGTCCTAAATTTTGCATAGTTCACCCTAGTTCTATTGGAAATATAACTAAAATAAAACATTCTATTTTATCTAAACAAGAGAAAAATGAATTAAAAATATTGGTTTAAACATTTTTAAAAAATTAATAAATCTTAGTGTAAAATAATGTCATCAGTATCGTTAAAAGGTTCCTCATAGCTTTTTGGATACATTCATGATTTTATGTGATTTCTTTAAAATACCCCTCCAAATAGTAAACTGTTTATGTTTGTTGGACTTTTGACTTTTGTAAATGTAATATTGATCATTTTTCGAACAAATATGTTTGTTTATTTCTGTAACATTTTACTACTTGGAAATAATTCAGTCTTTATTAAGACGTCAAAGCGTGATTTTTTGAATACTATCGTTTTACGAGCTCAAACTCGGCCGGAATGGGGCCCACATGGCCATAAATAACAACGAAGTCTGGAGGGAAGGCAGTATAAGTGAGTGCACTGTTCAACTGTTTCAGATATTTCGAGAGGGAGGCTTGAGCCTTGAAGACAAAGAAGGCTGTGGAAGAAGTTCTACCTACTTTCAAGCTTTTTCACCTTCCCAATCGCCTTGAGATGGTCATCGACGGTGGATTTGCTGACTACGAGTTTCCTTGCCAGTTCTTGAACAGTTGTTCAGGGTTTTTCTTTCACCAAAGCTCGGAGAACATCGACATCAAGGGCAGAACTTGCTCTATCAATTAAATTATAAATATTTTTTTTAAATTAGTAAATCACAAAGCCACAGTTCATGAGTATTTAACCCCTTACACAAACTATATCACTTTTTTTGAGTTTAATTTGAGAAAATGGAATGCATCGATATAAAAAATAAAATCAGCTACGTCTTATTCCAATAGTTCGAGCTTAGGACTGTTATTTCAGGAGAGAAAATGCAGTGGAATAGGATTAAAATTTTGTCTTATAAACTATAATTTTTTTAAATGTATAAAACAAGCATACAAAAAAAAAATCATTATTTTATTTAATACAAAATAACCGATAATTCTAAACAATACTAAGAGGTACTCTTATTTTAATATTTCCACTAGCGAGGTACAAAATAAGTACTAAACTGAACATCAATTGCTTGAATAATATCAGGCTACTTCTACTGAAACCTTAAGTTTAACTAAATCTTCAGTTTTATGATGTAAAAAATCGTACAGGCGGACAAGGGGTATCCCCTGAATTAGTAATAATAAACATTTTTAGAACAATATATGTGGACATCGTCGTTGTTCTGGATATCTTCAGGGTATGTAAAAAGTAAATTCACAACTCGTTATTTAACTATGAATATTCTCTAAGATATGTAGTTAATTTTTGTAAAATAAATAAAAATTGTTATAAAATACTAATGATGACTCAAAATTAATACCTATTGATCGTAAAAATATAATTAACATGAATAATAGATATATTTTTTTAATTTAATAGTCGTAATAATTTTCGCCATGAAGAAGGTTGGTTCATCGTATGAATCTTCACTTGATCCGCAGCGAAGACAGGCAACTAACTATAAAGACAGTGAACCCTGTAGAAAGACTTTAGTCAGCTCTTTACTCTTTCGCTTACTGTGTCAGAAGCAGAACAGGCATCTTTAGTGCAAAACGACCATTTCTCGCTTTCGGCTGAGCCTGGATAAGCGAAGTGATTCCAGGGAGGGAATTGTATTTCGCGATTCCATCAAAACTAAATCATTAGCGTCTAAGAAAAATAAAGAAATGAAATTAGCGGTAGTACTTTCGCAGTTTAGTCACTACAATTTTTAACTTTTTATACGTTTCCCTTTTAATATTTTCTAAAAATACAAGTTATCACGAGCTTTTGTATTTATTATAGAATGTAATTATGGGAAATGTGTACACTTTGGTAATCATTTAATCTAGAAATGAACGTTTCAACAAACATCTATCATCTATATATATATATATATATATATATATATATATATATATATATATATATATATATATATATATATATATATATCTTTTTTTTTTTAATATTATGATTTGAAAAGAAAATATTTGTCCAGAACCGGGACTCGAACCCGGGTCACCCAGATCGCTAGTCTGGAACTCTACCAATTGAGCCATCCTGGGCTCAATCTAGCTCGCTCCCCGGTCATGGCCATATCCTTTCACTGATCCCATGTCCCCGCGTTCTCCCAATTTGCGATGTATACGTATTATGATATATATCTATCTATACTTCGAAATTTTAGTTGAAACTTCTATTTCTTGATGAAATGATTACCGAAGTATACACATTTCCCATGATTACATTCTCTTTTCCATCCTAAAGCTCACGACAACTTGTATTTTTAAAAAAATGAAACGAATAAACAGTTAGAATTTGTTGTAACTCAAATCGAAGTGACAATTACTGGAATAGATACCAATTGTAATTTATGAAGATGCCGGAGTCTAGTTACAAATCGATTGTTCCATTTACCAAAGCGGAGTAGGAGAGTTGGCCAAGCTCGGAGGTTGGCACATCTAGTTTATAAAAACATCTGGTCCCCAGCCATCCACTTCCCCTCTCTATATCTGGTCCAGCCTTTTGGCTCCTCTTAGCTCTGTCTTGGCGTCTTCTGCCATCATCCTCATCTTTACTTAGCCTTTCATTACAATGCAGGAAACATAAATCGTGGTATCTGTTCCGTATGTTGTCGCTTCGAGTTGAGTTAAAACAAGTTTTAACTGTTTATTCGTTTGAATAACTGTTTAAATATATTCCAAAAATACAAGTTATCATCCAGCTTCAGTGTGGAAAAGATGATGTAATTATGGGTAATGAGTAGGTTTCTGTAATCTTTTCATCAATAAATAAATGTTTCAACCAACCTTTCGAAATGATATACGTTTGTTGAAACGTTCATTCCTAGATGAAATGATTACCGAAGTATACACATTTCCCATGATTACATTCTCTTTTCCATCCTAAAGCGTTTGATAATTGCATTTTTGGGAAATATTAGAAGGGTAACGAATGAAAATTTAAAACTTGTAACTCAAATCGAAGTGACAAACAGATACCCATATAGCTCCTTCATAAGATCAATGCTATAACTCGAAAAACATAATTTTTCAAAATAGTATTTGAAAGTTCCATATTAAATAAAAAAATAAAAATGTGGGTAATGGCAAAGCAAATCATTCCTATCATCCTAAATTATTTTATTAACTTAATTATTTGAAAAAAGAAAAAACAAATATGTAGGAAATGAAATAAAAAATATATGTCGTTCCTGAATTAAAAAGCATCAACCTATACAATTGCTACTGAAGGTTTGTCGTTGTTCTAGTGAAAGAGCTACACTGCATAGAGTGTTAACAGCCACAAATAAGAAAATAAAATTATAGAAAATTAAGGAAATAGAAAGCATTAATTGCCAATAATTATTTTGAATAATTAACCTTTGTAATCGCCAAGGGAAAATTCGAACATCCTTAAAATCTAAGATTTCAGGTAGGACGAAGAATAAAAATAAAACGTACGCTGAGCGGTTTTTATTGTATCGGATCGTTTAACTAATATTATATGTATGTAACATTGTAATATTGTGTATTCGGGAACGGAGTGGCTCAGTGGTATAACACTTAGTTGCCATGTCGGAAATCCTGGTTCAAATCCCGCTGCGGGCAAGACTTTTATTTAGTCTGTTTGCAGTCGGAGATGGATCATTTAGGATCTAGGACCCTCCTGGGGCTCACCCAGCCTCTATAAAATATTATAAAAATAGGGTACCCAAAATAGGGTTGAGCGTGACCTAGGACAAGTCCCCTCCTTGCAGAACCGTTGTCCATGTAACAGTACAGTCTCTACAATTTACTGAACCCCAAACCCGTTCACGGGTAGTAGTGGTATAGGTTAGGAATGTTGTGTACACTAATATCGAATTAGGACATTTAGGAAAAGGTTATCATTTGCAAACTCAAGTTACTTCATGCTTCGTTGGATCGTATCCCATCACCAGTCTGTTTCTTGATCTTTCCTTTTTACCTTTCTCGACAAATTGAGCTTCTAAAATTTAAATGTGTTATTCTTATTTACATTCTTATTTCCAGTTGTATATAGAAAAAAAAAATTGGTTTGCCCCAATTCCATCATAGTTCTTGTTAATTAACATCAGCTGTAACATACCTCACGGAATATCTTAAAATTAAATAAATTGCAGACAAATAAAAGACAAATAAGAAGGAGAAAAACTACTTCAGAACTAGTTATTTAAAGGGATTTAGGAATTTAAAAAAATTATTTCCTATCAACTTTGGTGAAAATGTTTTCGAACTGCAATCATCTAGGCAGAAATACCAAGTTTCCCCACAATAAGCGATTAATTGTTTTTAAGAAATCTCAAACCATTACAGATATTAATATATATGGCGATCAAATCTTATTTTGAAAAAAAAAATGACTAAATCAAAGCGATAAGGAAGTCGTGTGAGTTGTCACACCAGCTATTTACTATTTCAATAATAATTTCGTTTTTACCCATAAATAAAATTCAATGAATATGTATATCAAATTTAATAAAAGGCCAAATCGAATTCAATGCATGAATGCATAACAACAATAAAGAAAAAGTATAACGTAGATAACGAATTATATATTAAATAAAAAAATAAGGTTCGGTTATTATTAATTAACTAAGAAAAAAAATTCAAAGATGTAGCAAAGAAAATTATGTGGAATAAATAAGGCACAGTTAATGAAACGTTATATTCACGATCTTTGAACTGACAGTATCCTGCGGCTCAAACCGATGTACGAGTACTTTATCCCATCTCAATTCTACTTCTCATTCCAACTCATCTTATATCGGAGAAACAAACCGTTGCCTTAAAACGCAAAACCAAACACAAGTATAATATTTATATCTGTTAGTCCCAAAACTAGAAGAACATTTTATTTCCCTTAATCACGATGTTGAATTCGATAAACCTAAAAACGATTCTCCTCAGGAGTCATATTCATTAACATGGAACAAAGTAACGTCCCCATTAACCAAAAAAAAAAAAATATTTCACCGTCGTTCAAATTGTTGTCACACTTTATTTTCTCTTGTATATTTTTCATCTTTCCTATAGTAATAACAGTATTTATGTTATTATATCTTAAAGTTTTAAGAAATATTAATTTATAAATTATTCAATCTATATAAACTCACCCTTCATATTACTTTAATTAATATGATTAATTTATCTATGTCTCATTATATACATGTTTTTTCCTATTATAACTTATTGTATCTAAGTATTTACTTCAATACCTCTGTATTTATCCTATAAGGGTTATTGTTGTTTCTTCATCTAACGTCACTTTATGCTGTTATTGCTAATCGGACGATGCTACATTGGAAGCTCTAAATTTTGCCAATCCAGGTTTAATTAAGATAGGAATTTTTAACGAGTACCTGACATCGAACAGGACCCCTTCCGAAGGGCGGCAAAACCAAGGATTTTTTACTCCTATAATGGTTATTTCAAGTATGTTTTTAATATTATAATGTATAATATATGTTATAATGTATAATATGCCAAGAACAAAAAATTTAGCCTCATAAAGCGCCCTCCATTTCTGTGCTCATAGTCTTTCCCACGTGGCCAGTTTCTACTCACCCACTTCACTTTTTCCAAAACAATGTAAACAGATTCCAAGGTTTTACCATATTCCAATTGCTTAAGTATCTACATTTGTTTTAATTCCACAATATTCGGAAGTTTTAGCTTTATTATTATTTATAAATTATCTTGACCCATAAGCATTCCATACAGAACAATAAATCTATTTTTACTGCAGTATTTATTCCACACATAGATCGCAGTTGACTATAAATATAGAAAAAAAATATCATAATTATTATTAAGTATTACGCATGATCTATAGTACATGTAACAAGAGTCATACGTCTAACTTATCTAGGCACTGGTATCTAGTAATAAATAATTCGAAAAAACAAAGAAACTAAAATTCCCTTTATTAACAGTTAATAATATTGCATTGAAATTCCACCAGAAAAGGCAAATACTCTGGGCCGTACTATATCTAAAGCAATTCATATTTAGGAATATAAACTGAATTTCAAAAGAATAGTTTTTCTAGGATGGAAGCAGAACGCTACCAGAGAGAGAAAGAGAGACAGAGAGTGTATGTGAGAGGGAGTGATGGGGGGAGGCCAAGCTGATAACAGTTGCTTGGAGATAAGAGGGCCGACAACTCTCTGGGAATCCACTTTACAAGAGCTTTGTTTGAACTAGCTCCACGAGTTATTTATATAACAATTAGTTAGAAATGTTTTATTTCTGGGAAAGATATCAATAACCGCAAGTTGCTCTTCAGGCAGTTTTGTTGAGCCAAATCCAATTAAGCTATTTAGGATCATAGCTAACCAATTAAGAATTATGAACCTTCCACAATAATAATAATAATTTATAAAGAAAACCAATATCTCATCATCTCATACCTCTTCAAAAGTAGGAAAGTCTGTTGGTGTGACCGTTATACACAATACAACAGACTGAGATTTAAAATTATTAAAAGAATGTAAGCAAATTAGTTGAGAAAGAAGTTTGTGGACCGAAGATAGTCCAGGATGTTAAGAATAAGGAAAGGAATGTCTATTCCTCTCTATAGTTTCAAACAATTCAAAATATTATATTTGAAAAGGAAACTTGTCAAATATAATATTTAAAAAAATTTTGTTGTGCACTTTTAAAATATTTCTTCTAATAAGAAAGACGAGTGCTATTTTTAAAATTGTAATACAAAGATTATCCACAAGCGCATGCGCTACTAACAGATGTTTCCTCAATTTATTTACCTTAGCGATTGTTGACAGACAAGGAAGGGGGAAAATAAAATGAAACCTGTCGAAGACATGTTTTAAATGTAGTGAATGAAATATAGAATGGCAAACCCATATCTAAACAGCTTACTCGTACCTTTCTATATACTCTAGAAAGGTACGAGTTCTTTCTATAAAAAAAAATTAATAATTTGATTAATTAAAATTAATAAAATCGATTGTCTTATTGTAGAATCAGAAGTTTTGTAAGATAGACTAATGTTCGCGATAATTGTCATGTAGACATGTTCTCTTTATATTATTAAAACTTAAAAAAAAACATTGCAACTGTCTGTTGAAGAATATCTTGTTTCCAAATCTAACCAAACAAAAACATTATATAGTTTATAAATACTACATCCTCAACTAAAATGTATTCAAAGCCGATCTGTCTTTTCGGCTTTTAATCCTATGAACGAGAGGAAACAATAAATTGTGTGCAAAGAATTTTCTAACGATAATGAACATTCTTTATAAATGAATTTCAAATTATATTTCATTTAATGGCAATAGTTTTAATTGGTGATCTTTGCAGTCATTTTACGCCAACAAAAAAAAACATTTTTTTTTTAGTTATTCTACAATAATATTATTATGTGCTACTGTGATGTACTTAGTAATAAATAAATAAACTTAGTAATAGTTGCATCTTTAACAATCAAATATCTGTAAAAGCCACCCCCAAAAAAATCAGTAAATTGAAATGAAATATGAATACTACATATGACAAATTAAAATTGCTCCAGATTTTTCCTGAAATAATACATATGGTTTTTGGTATTTTTTCTTTTTTTAACTACGTTAGGCGAGAATACAACATAATTAAATTTTTTTTTTTTTTTTTTTTTTATTTATTTATTGAAATTTACAACTGTATACAAAATACATCTAGTAAATATACTGAGTGAATACATTGACATGAGAAGACAAGTAGAGAGACTACCCAGTGGTAGTACTCAAATTAAAAAGTTCAGTTTAGAAGGTCACGAGGCCATCTTCTTTTCAGACGCCTCGGAGGATTATCGGGGATCGAAGAGGAAGCTAGGTTTGAAACTAGAGGGTTTGAGTGGGAATCAAGTTTGTTATGAAAGGATATATACCGGGTTCGGGCTAAATCAGCAACAAATGGGACATTAAGGTCGTTATGGATGACTTTATTCTTAACAAAATAAGGAGCATTGAGGATTTTACGAAGGATTTTGGATTGCAAGGATTGGATACGAGATGAATTGGATGGTTTAGTAGAGCCCCAAAGCTCAACTCCGTATGCCCAAATAGGTCTGATGACTGTCATGTAAATAAGTCTTTTGTAATTAATTGGTAGCTTAGAGCGTTTGTCCAGTAAGTGTTGAAGTAGGCGAAAACGTCGAGCAGTTTCTTGTCTTTTCAGTCTTGTATGAGGATTCCAAGTGAGACGTTTATCCAGATGGAGTCCTAGGTAACGTATCTGTTCGACAGGGTTCAGTGGTGTATTATTAAACGATACAGTAGGACAGGAATTCGTAGGTTTACGACGAAGGGTGAAGGTAATTTGATGGGATTTGTTAGGATTTATTTTAATCCTCCAATTTTGACACCATTCTTGTAGGTGTGAGATATGGGATTGAAGAGATTGGGATGCAACAAATGGATCCTTATTAACTGATAACACACATGTGTCATCAGCGTAAGTAGTGAGGACAGTGCTTGGATGGGTTGGGATGTCAGCTGTATATATCGAGTATAGGATGGGCCCCAGGATTGAGGAACACCGGCAGACTGGGTGAAGAGGGAAGAGTAGGAACAATTATGGTTTACTTTAAAGGTTCTATTACTGAGGTAGGAATATTAAATTAATAAAAATATAATATAATATTAATATACAATTATTATTTTATTTAAGTGCAAATAAATATAAATTCATAAGAATTTATCTTATTATGAAAAGCCTAGAGACCTAAAGATATCCACAGGAATAGAAAACAGGCGGCATGGGCCGGCCAGGAAGGTTACAAAGGCTATAGCGGAAGGAAGGTTAGCAGTCTTCGTCTCCCATTTTTATTTCGTCTTCATCGACAGATTTGTTAAGATAAAAAATCAATACACAATTAATGTAACTCCCTTCTTTTTTTTGTGCTAAAGTTATTGATTATTCAACTCCTAGTGCGTTTTAATTAAACAATGACGGACCTGAGTATAGAGACAACATACCCAATCAACGTAGTAACAATCCGTTTCGAAAATCAGGTATTGGAGTTAAAATTAGGTATTACG
Organism: Troilus luridus; assembly: GCA_964056705.1. Lineage (NCBI taxonomy): Eukaryota > Metazoa > Arthropoda > Insecta > Hemiptera > Pentatomidae > Troilus > Troilus luridus. The sequence goes on along the minus strand of OZ057412.1, from coordinate 91,172,354 downwards.
AGATAAAATATGTCCGTAATGCCTGAAAGTATTAGTGATCAAAAGAATACATAGCTCTCAAAATAAGGATCTTTATCTGTGTCACTCCTCATTGAATAAAACATTTCCCTTTGTATGCATAACAAGCTGTTTAATTTTTCTCACATAGTTTATAAGATATAAACTTGTATGTATGTGTTTGTATGAAAAGATAATAAAATTATTTATTTTTAATATTTTTTGTTAAGAGTATTTAGGTAGTAAGCAAAATTGTAATTGATTAGATGGATTTAAAATAGTCATATGTAATCAATATTTCAATGTGATTCTTGGAATAGCCCCCAAATATATTTAAATAATTATATAAAAAGACGATAAGAGCAAATGTATTAGAGATAACGTATCACAAAGGATGCGCATAAAAAGAACCCAATAAGAATTATGTTAAGGATTAAGGAATAGCGTGCAGAACAGTTGTTAACATTGTTTCTTTTTCCAATATTTTATGGGAACTGTAGAGAGTGACCTTACAACTCTGTTGGAAGGGCTCGAGATAAGACCGAAGGGGCGGTAAGAGGCTGGCAATCTATCTAGGCCATACCCAGGGCTCGGCTATTTCGAGCGCTAGTGGCGGCCATCTTGCCGAAGAGTGCTATCTCTGTTGCTGAGGTAATTATGCAAAAGAGGAAGGCCATTCCTTCGGTGGCTGCTGAAGCTGTGGAATAAAGACTACGGTACCGAACAAAAATATGATGGAAAGGGAAGTGGCTAAGAGGCTACTTGATTACCTGGACACTCTCTGGAGCAAGACTCCGGCTGGGATGGTCACACTGACTAAACACAACCACTGAACAGCCCGACCTCCTGAGCGCTACTGGCTCTGCCCGTCCCCCGCCACTTCTTTCTCCTCCTCCACCACACGGGCCGCTCCTCGTCTCTAAATATATCTTCTTCTTATCGCATGTTCTTCGGGCATCCTCTGGTCTAGGCCTACGCTGAACTCCTTCAAAGTAAGATTGGCAGTAACCTGCATGATACCTCCTCAGCTTCTCTTTACTGCTCATTACCCATCAGCCATTTGGCAGCAATGTTTGATTGCCTCCCTAAGGCCCCGTATAGACCATCCAAAGTTATCTTGACGCGCCCGTCCATTGCTATGGCGTCCGTCGGCCTTCCAATGTACACGTGGGCAACAGGGCGTCTCAACATGTGGGTTTTTGTGATTTTGATTTTAATTTAATAATTAACTAATTGTTAATGAATACATAGAAGAAATTACAACAATCGATATACACAATCAACAATAGAGAAATACTAGCAATATATATATTTTTTTTAAATGTTTACAATGGATTGTAAACATTGTTAAATATTAAATTACTAAGCACGATGATTGATCCTAACTAGATATTTATTTTTATAATCATCCCATTGTACCCCTTAGACACGGTCCAGATCAATAACCCGACAATTAAAAAAACTACATGATGATTGATATTTCAACAAATTTATTACACAATATGGTTTAACTGAATTCGATTTCGATTAAGTAGCATTAAAGAAACTTATTTCCGTTACACTGACTTTAAAAACAATATTTAAAAGAGGATAAATCATTTATTAAGTTGATTGAATATCTGATAAATACTAACGGTAGACATAATAATATTGAAATATAAACAAAATCTGAGAAATAGAATTGCCGAACGCAAAAGTACTTGTAATTCCAAAATAATAAAATGGCTAGTGTATACACACACATATATAGTTTTTCTTTTCCCGCATTGTTTGCCTTTGTCCGAATTGAACATATTTATCTGATTTAATTGCAATAATTTCTATATCTGTATTAATAACTCGATGAATTTTTATCAATTCAATAATTAGTTCGATGGTCAGAATTTCATCAGACAATGTGCAAAGATTTTTAAAACTTTATGACAAATTTGAATGGGACGTGCAAGTTTAGTAATCATAGATATATCTGGGTTGCACTGTAACTTCAGGAGCTAGCGCCCATCTCGATAAGGATAGGCGTTGGTTATCGGTGTCCCACGTGAACCTATGTACCGGTGTCTATGCCACTTCTTCCTATATCATAGAAATTAATATGATTATAAAAATGGTCAAGAATTTTTAGGTTGCTATCGATTCCAGTTAAACTATTATATGTACATAAGTGCTGTCTGTAGTAATTATCGCAGGTTGTGTTATCCTGTTTAAATTAAAATGATTATCTTTTTTCCAGCAGTTCATCGTTTGCTTTCAATCCTTCTTCTCTCAATGAATCCAAACAGTTACCATTCCTAATCAATCTCTTTTCTGCTATCTCAATCTGTCCTCAGGAGTTGCACAGAGTTTCAGCATGTATCCTATTTTCTTCAATTGTTATATTAACGACCTTTATAAATCACTTCTTTCCACAACTTTATGGTGATGACTTCGTTCTTCTTTCCTCCTTTCGAGTTATAATTTATCAAGATTCAAAAAGACCTAGATCGATCCAGTTTAGGGTCAAACATGAATGGATTAAGGCAAAACGTTGCTACGACCCAGTTCATTGTCATTGGTTCCAACCCCTCCAGAGATCTATTAAGAATTTTCCTAGCCTATACCAAAATGACCAGAAAATCTTCTGTTTCTCTGATAAAAACATAGATATTACCTTTAACAGTTCCCTTTCCTGGAGTCACCATATTTTCCACACCCCCGAGGTTCAATTTTCACCCTTAAACTCCGTTGTATTCTCCCCTTTTTGCCACTTGCGCAGATGACATGCGCCACTGTTGGCAAAAAGGGGAACCTATTACCTTGAACTTATTACTATTATATCCAATAATATCAAATGCGTGCTTATTTAACAAGATACAATTAACTCTTTCCTCATTTCTGTCAACTCATACCCAAACTCACGTCTAGGCTCCTAGAGTCTTCTCTTTTATTCCACCCATTTTGACTATGCCTAGTGTTGTGTATAAAGACCTCTTGGAAAGTCTCAGGGACAGGCTGACGAGATTTGTTAAGAGTTTTGAAGATTTGGACTACGATGCCTTCTCCGCTTTCCCATCATTATGTCGAGTTAGGAGGGGTCTTTCCCTCTTACTGTAGACATTATATTGAAGGCACATTACTCTAACAATTAACGCCATACCTTTGGCAACAGCCTACAACAGTCCAAGACTATCGGACAAGATCTCGAACCTTGATCTTTTACGATTTTCCTTACTGCTACTTACTAATCCTTACTAATACCTTTATTGCTAGTTCCACTACTTTTTGAAATTCTCTTCCTTCTAGTAATCGGCATACTCTTTCTTTAAGTTTCGTTTAATACAGGAAATCATTGGCACGCAAATGTTAAGATTTTCACAAAAATAAAATACAAATTAGACAAAACTATAAAAAATACTAAATAAGTACGCATATAAAAAAGAAGTATGAAATTAACAAATAATATCACCTTTTACTGGTGAACATAGAACGTTATATTTAAATTTAAATAAGACTTGAAGAAAAATATAATAATTTATATAAAATAAAAAGCGAAAAAATAATTACGGCAAACAAGCATGGTAATTATTCCGCTGGTTGTCGCTTCGAGTCGAGTCACAACAACCTTTAACAGTTTATTCGTTTTATTTTTAATATTTTCCAAAAATACCGAGCTTTAGTATGGAAAAATAATGTAATTATGAGAAATGTGTATACATCGGTAATCATTTTATCTATGAATGAACGTTTCAACAATCATATATCATCTATACTTCGAAATGTTAGGTGAAAGATTTATTTCTAGATGAAATGATTACCGATGTATACACATTTCTCATAATTACATTATTTTTCCATACTAAAGCTCGGTATAACTTGTATTTTTGGAAAATATTAAAAATGAAACGAATAAACAGTTAAAACTTGTTAACAATCATTAGAATCGTGCTTCAGTCAGTGGCAGGTACAAAACACGTACCAATACTGACCGATAACATGATTAGAACCGATCCTGTTCGTACTTGTATATGCACAAGAAAGGTGGTCCTCAACTATCCAAATAATTCTCGACGACAGGATGTTGGAATGAACCTATTGTATAGGAGGAAGGGAAAGATTGGTGGGGGCAACTGCTGACAACATGCTGACTTCTTATCAGAACGTGGCAACCGACAATAATTATTCAATTTTTTAGTCTTTAGAAATACTTTCTTCAATCACGAAGTTTCTACAGTACGAATTTTCACAAACCCAGTGTTTCTAAACATCTCGAAAATAATGGGAACGACTATAAAAATATGCAGGATCATTGGGATCGTCTTTTTTCGAAGATATATTTAGATACATTGAATTTATCATTAATAGATATACAAATAAATCGGTAGCTTAAAAAGTGATCCTGAAAAAAACTAAAATGAATATGAACCAAATTGTATAATATTAAATTATCATTTATTGCATATTTCAGATTAGTGTAAATTGTATAAATATAACAAAATTAGTAATTGCAGTAATATAACAAACATTTAACAATATAACATTCATTCTCTGGATGGTTGGAATAAATTAGTTTCTAAAGCATTAAAAAAAAGTTATAAATATTATCACGTGGCATTCTGATAAGATGATCCATGTTGTCGTCAGCAGTTGCCCCCCACCATTCCTTTCTCTTTCCCCAATACAATGGGTTCATTCCAACATCCTGTCGTCAAGATTTACTCAGACAGTTGAGGACCCCATTCTGTACATACAAGAATCCGACCCAAGCCTATGTCTGGTCACGGTATCAGACTGTGTTGGAACGCATTTTGTACCTGCCTTTAACTGGAGCACGACGGTGATAATTGTTAACAGTTACAGTTTTTAAACATTGTTACCATATATATTCTGAATCCACTGAAGTATTCTAAATCTTTAAAACTGACTTCATTATTCATTATTTAGGAATCAACAGCTGGTGATCTAATTGAACTAAATTTAATGTAACTTTATATATTATCAAGTATGTCATATTTCTTTTTTCGGTTTCTATTTTATATAAATGAAAATATTTTTCTGGGAGTTTTATATTATTTTAAATAAAACTTTCTATATCTTAAACACGAATCGCTCTTTGATCTTATTTATTATGGAAACAAGAGGTGATATTATTTGTATTGTTTTTATTATCTGCCTATTTATCTACCAGAAATCTTATAATTGTAACTAATTTCTTGTGAAAAATATTTGGGAGTCACTGAATTCCCGTACTGTGCCCTACCTTTTGTGAGAATCAACGAATGTTTAGTTCATACATCTGTACAACCCTGTACTGCGCATGCTTTGAAAATTTGTTTTTTTAAATATTTTAGGTTCATTCCAACATCCTGACTAGAGTGTGAGAGCTAGATCGAAGCTTGCGCAGTTCAGACACCACGCCCCTCCTCATCAGGACCTGAGACAATAATAATACCAAAAAAGTATTTCGAATAACTCAAAAACTACACAACTCCAGGCTCTTATGAGTTCGAAAGTAACACTTTTCTTGATTTAGCTTTATTTTATAGTTATATTATTTACTTTTTTATTTATAAATAAGTACCTGGAAATGTACAATAAATATATACTACAATTGTTCTGTAGTCATTTGTTGCAATTTTCTTCAACGCAGATGCTAGGGCGGGTACTCCCTTCCTTATGTGTTCTTACACCTAAAATTCCGCACTCCGTGAAATGCAATTATCATATGCTTTATTCACTTTTATAAATTGCAATTTAGAAAGTTCCGTTTTTTATTTCAGCTGTTTTTTCCCCTTCAACATTTAATCCTGATTTCCAGCAGCAGGAAATTTTAATTGAAATATCATGGGGTTTTGACAGCTTATGTGCCACAAGCAAAAGACATTTTGTTATGTGTATCATTCATCGCTTAAAGACCTGTAAACTATAACAAATTTGTAAAAGGACATCTTCAAACAATGCATTAAATTTAATGTTAGGTTGAATAACTTTGTAAAAAAGAAGTTATGTTTTTTTAAATAACCCGCTTGTGCAGGATTTTTACTAAAAAAATTAAATGACGCTCCATTGGCCCGTAATTAGCTTTCACTTAAAATGTAAACGAACATTTTTTACAACCATTTTTTAAAGTAAACAACAATTTGTTCACATTTTTTTTCTCGATAAAATTCACCTTCCCTGAAGAAATAAAGAAAAATATGTTTTGTTTTTTACACCATACTCGACAATACACCTTCACGAACCGTTCACTTAAAAGCAAGGTCTGACCCAAGTATGGCATGCAATGTTATAGATTTGAAATTTATCTGTGGTCAGACAGTAGTTTTAAAATTCAAGTTTTCTTTCCAGTATAAAAATTGTATGACATATTTTTGGTTTTCTTATTGTTTACCACAATCGATCTGATGTTAAAATTATAAAATAAAATCATTGTGTTAACATATTATTTTTAGTAGCGTTTATTTGTCGTTGATTGATTTTTTTTTTAGTCATTATGGTCCGACGCTTGAAGCAAATTACACCAACTTCTATCCTGCCCATCTTCTCCAGAGAAGAATTAAAAAATGAAAAATCTGAGACCAAGAGGACCTTGTCAATATAAAATTTGTAATTTAAGTAATAATTATGCAATAAAACAAGGTGTGAATTAAAAACAAAATCAATTTAATCGAAATGTCAAAGCATTAAAGCGTATTTGGCTATTACAGGCACGTGATCAGTTATGATGACGTGTCCTTTTCTTATCAATTTCCTCTCTTAAAAAATATTTTGAGTACGCTATTAAAAATGGCCATAGCCAGGTGGTGTGTCGTTTGGCGCTTGGTAATTTTCAATAAAATGAAGAAGTACTATCCCAAGAACGCAGTAAAGATAAAAAGATAAAATAAAATAAACAGTAGTTACCAATAAGAACTGGAAAATCTCCTTTTCCCCTACTAGGTTTAGGTTTATGGTGTTTACCTCAAACACTCCGGGTAGAGTTGACAATCTCCTACAAAACCCTTGGTCGTAACAGTGTAAATTTGGATCTGGATATGGGATTTGTTTCTAAGAAACTTAGATTTTTGTATCATTGCCCTCGTACGAAAATCAGATTAAGTTAAGTTTTTACATATTTTTACAACCAGGTTTTAAAATAAATGAAGAGAGCAAACGAATATTATCCGGTATCAGGGACCACCAGAATAATAATTTATATTTATAAAAAAATTGTTAAAATTTATTTTATTTTTATAATATTATTCCTATAAAAACTGAAATCAAGGTAGAAGGTTTACATTGTCGCACAGGAGCCCCTAACGCTGGTAGTGCATAAACATTTTCAAAACTTATTAGATTGTTACCTATCCTCTTTTCACACATTCCCCTGTATTCAGCATTATTGTCGATTCTGGTTCAATGAAGACGACACCATGGGATTCAGCGTTAACAATTCTATAAGGTAAGTAACTAAATATATTTAGGTATATTAAAGTAAAAATAAATCTGGTCTTGTTCAGCTAGGTTTGGGTTCTGCAACATTGTAAGGAAGGTTTGGACCAAGAATAGCTGGTGCCTCAAGTTTATGCTGGATGCCCGCCCGCATCAGGTGTTGAGGCTCCGCAAAAGCAGTGTGGCTGGGGCTCCCTCCAGCTGTAGGGCACAGGCTGCTGGGCTCATATGTTGTCTTTTCCATGGCACTAGATAAATTTTATAATAATCGTGCAATATTATTACTTTTCTTTTTTATTTCATTCTTGAATTCTTAGTGCATACTAAAGGATTACATATAAATAACAATATTTCTATTGATCGGTACGACTATCAAATCATCATCATTACTTTCGAATCAAGTAGATAACTAATATGAATTGATTGATTTGATTACACAAAATGGTACATTGTTAGATCTTGAATCTATTTCCACAATTAAATGATAAAAATCCAGCGATCATTCCCTAGAAATGGTTCTTTCCTTTTTCTATCGGCCAAATGCCTACACTCTCGCTACGAGGCGGCCATCTGCTCCGAAAACCATCTGCCAGGATCCTCAGCGTTGACATCTGCTCCAGGGCTACTTCACCCAGTCATTTGCATCAGGAGTGGTTCCCATTTATGTTTTTATTAACCTATATTTTTTTAAGTTATTTACAAATAATAGGTTGTATAAAAAAAAAATGACCGTTTTATCAAATTCCAGAGTTCAAAAGTCTGTAAATATTTTAATGCTATTTATTATTTACCAACACTTAATAATCCCTTTAGAGCATTCTCTAAGCTTGTTTACTAACACTGGACTTCTTCAAAAAAAGCATTAGTTTAGTTATTTATTTCAAAGAAGAAACATTCAAAGAGTCCTACGAAATTCTCGTAATTTTAATACATTACTGGAAAAAAAATTTCATAGCCGCTGAAGCAACTCGTGAAATTATTAAATATCAAGGGGAAGGTGTCCTTGACCAGCGCACTCCGCGGCGTTGGTTTGAAAAATTTAGCAGTGGAGATACGACGTTGGAAAGGAAGAAGGGCTTCGGGCGACCATTAATGGATATTGATGAGGTTCTGAAGGAAGCTGTTGAATCAAATCCGTCCACAAGTACTCGCGAACTTGCTAGGGAGTGTGGTGTGTCGAAAGATACTGTTAGTCCCCATTATTTACAGACTTTTGAACTCTGGAATTTGATAAAACTGTCATTTTTTTGTATACACCCTATTAAATAGTAAGGTGTACGAAATTAATGTTCTACCCACATTGAATGGGAGACCATTTTAAATTGATTTGTTTCCAGCACTGTCAAAGTTAAATTATAAACCAAATCAAAAGATCAAATTACGAAAAAGAAAATCGATATCCAACTTTATGTTAAAAATGAAACGGTGCATGGTTTATTGGCCTGCTATTATTGTGGGACCTTAAATTCTAACAAGGCAGCCTCATGAGATGAGCAAAATGGAATTTTATTTTTCAAAGTTGTATAAGTCTATTTTTCATATGTCGAGATATTTAAAGGTTTGCATTTGAATTAATTTAAAAATATGGCCAAACCGTTATGTTTTTAACACTTAGCATTCAGCAAAGAGTGATGTTTATAACGCAATACACCTTTTAAATTTTATAATGAAACTTTAAAAGAATAAACAATTTAGTTAGATACATATGGACTTATGCAACTTTCAAAATAAAAGCTAATTTTTATGTAAGTTTGTAATAAAATTTATCATAAATATCTTGGTACAGTTTCAGAAATCCTAAGAACTTCAGGAATGTTAAAAAAAATCTGACAAAATATAACAACGGAGGTTTTTTCATTAATTATATTCTCAAGACTAAATACTAATACGCAGGAATAACACGACTAACATCTAAACTGCTTTTCAATTATCAAAAGCAATTTATTACGTTAATTTAGGTACATTGGGTTTTATAGTCCTGGAATTTATTCAAACTAATAAAAGAATGAGTGTTCATATTCATTAATATCTTTGCTAAAGTGTGGCTTGCCATATCTTATTCCGTCTCATTTAATTATCATTAAAATTACATTTTCGTTATAATCAAAATGGAGGACTGCTCTGCTGATATGTACGATTACAATTCAATTTAGCAGTATTGAATTATGGGAATTCAAATAAGCAAATTTTAGTTAGGAGTTGGAAACTTGATTTCAATTATTGATATAGTAGCTATTTAACCTAGTTTAGAATAAACAGTTTTCACTCATTGCTCGTATAGGGTACTCTAAAACGAATCGACTGATAAGATATTCTTAAAGGGGACAATAAATATCTGTGGCTTGGTTCTAAGAGGGCCAATGTAAATTTTGTGTTATTTATACTAAACGTTTCCAATTTAGTAAATCTTTAATTCTAAAAAGGCCAATGTCTAATAACAAACTAAAATAGGTTGTATTTCCAATATAATGTCAGCCAATGTCATTGCTAATGTTTTATGATTCATTTCTATAAATGCCTAGGTTGACATTGGCTCATTTTGCATTTTTGACTTGGCCCTTTAAGAACCAAGCCACAGATATTCATAACTGTAACATACAATAAGAGCTGTTATTATCAAAAAGGTACAAACATTTTTTTTTAAATATTTTTATTTGAAAAGAAAAGATATGACCAGCACCGGGACTCGAACCCGGGTCTTCCACGTATCCGTCGTGGTACTTAATCAATTTTTTTTTACTTTTTTGTACGCAGTAAAGGAAGTATTGTAATTTCTAAAGTTTTCCTTTTTCAATTTTCAGAGGGAATATCCATTTTGACCTGAGTCCATAAACCGGAAGTGTCAAGATAATTGAAGCTTTCAGCCACATGGTGAGGATGGTGTAGAAATCGTGTAAAAAATAAAACTATCGATTTGCAAGGGAAAATAAGGATTATGCTTAGCATTTTAAAACATATTTATATTTTGGTCTATTATGTTATATACAATGTGTTAATTTAATAAGAACGGATATGGTAAAGGCAAATTTTAATTTGAATCAGGATCACTTTTCGAGCCACCGAAGTATGGTATAATCAACGTACAACGAAGTCATGTAATATCCTTATTAGATATTATAAAATAAACCAAACATGCTTATCAAGTCCAATCATAATTATTGTTGATATATATTCTCTGCCTTTTTCATACTTGGACTTTGTATGAGGAGAGGTGTGACTTCTACGAAGAGAATTCTGGTCCACAACTGATGTATTCTTAGAGGAGTGAGCGTGATGTAACACGTCCTTGGACAAAAGAGGACGAGGTTGGTAATCCTTGCAATCGACTACAGACTTGTGTTATAGCAGTAGTTCGAAAATAAGCTACGCCGGCAATGGTCTCATGCCATTTATTTACATACTGAGGGGGCCCTATTGACAAACTTACAGTTTGATTAAGTGCCACAAGAAAAATTTTACCATTTCGAAAATATTCTTCTAATTTCCTAGATAAATAGGCGAGTGGAATTATATGGTTATAATATGTTATTATCTACATGTAAAACGGTAGTAAAACTATCTTTACATTAATGGAATCTTGATATAACTTCAATTCTCAGTTAATTTAATTCATCCAACTTCTTCTATCATGCCCTAACAGTGAAAAATGAGCTTTTAGTGGATATATTAAATAACAAACCAGTCTAAATGTAAAATGCGTAAAAAGTTAATAAATAAGTGGTGCATTCAAACTGATGGTGAATAGATATTAATACTAATTTATTAATAAATTCATAACTCATAGTTGGCAATGTAAGAACGTTTAGAAAAATAAGATATTTCAATTTATTAGTAGAGACAAGCCATTGCTTATCGTAACTGTTATAAACTTGGTGGGAAATATTACTGGCCACCAAGAGGTTTGAGGTCCTAGAGGAAAGCGTGAAGAGCTCCCTAAACTATTGCCTGATTAGATTGCAGCTTGAAAACGTTTACCTAGTATGAAGAGAATAAACTAATAAAATAAGAAATGCATATCCTCGAGTATTTTTTTCAGTAAGTAAAAAAATGTTTAAATTTTGTCATGTCCACTTCTGGATATCGAAAATCAGCCGACATCTGGCAATAGGTATAATTAACCCAGAACAGTTAACATTTGAATTTCCAAAAAATGCAGCAATGCTAATATTAAGATGTACGGATTGACCATTTTTGTGATTCATGGAGGGTTCATCATCATCCACTGTTTTTAACGCAACAGTGGTGAATTCTATTTTTTTTCTAGAATGCAATTGAATCGTAGAAGTAGACAATCAACTGTCACGCTGATTGAATAAATACAAATATTTATTTTATATACAAAAAAAGTCAAACTGTCAGTCAATTCACTAATCAATATCATTATAAAGATTATAAATTACTATTTCAGGTTGATACAGCTGTAAATATAGCTTGAAATATTATGTTCCATTGTTTGTATGAAATAAAAATTACGTTACGTAATTCTGTTTGAACGATATCCCTTCTGCTTCAATGTCTGTTTTACTTCCATTTCGAACTGTAAGTTCATTTTTCTCAGTTAATGCTGTCACCCAAGATTATACTCGTTCATTATATAATGTCTTGTCACATCAATATTGCTATAAGGATCATAGAATCCTATCCTTTCACCTTCGGTCCTGCCTGACTTAAAATATATTACCAACCAAGTAACTAACTAGGAATACCTCAGGTGGTATCATTCGTTTAAACATGAAAAAAAACAACTGGTTATGGCAGTGCATCCACCACGAGATAACTTGTCTCAACAGCACGCTGTTTAATTATTCATCACATATTTCACAGGTTTTACATTTTTAAAAAATATTTCATTAAAACAAGAAGAAAAATAACGGACGAAGTCAATAAACTGTAAGGGTTAAAGTGTAGGTTTTCCTAGTTTCATTTTAATACTTAGACTAAACTCACCAGATTCTTCACTAAAGGAAGTATGGTGATGACTCTCCAGAGAAATTGTGAATATTTAAAAAAAATAATGGCAACTCTAGAATGCGGCAACATTTTACTTCAATTACAATGTACGCCATTGTAGCTGTTATTGTTCCTATAACTATGTTTTCAACACAGTAATTCTTTTAATCAAATGTGTGCTTTATTCGAAAGATACTTTCATAAAATATCTTTTGTGAGACCTAATTAAAATTGGTAATAGTAGGTATTTTTATACAAAATATGCACACAGTAAATTAACAAATCTAATAAAGAGAAGACAAACATTTTACAGCTTTTATTACGAAATTCAGAGTGCTAAAAGTCATGCTCACTCGTCCGACCCCATTCGTGTTAAAATAGTAATCTTGAACACGAGTTAGGTTCTGCTTGAAAAACTGTGGGGATAGTCTCTCTTCACTGTTTTCACAAAAATGGCTGTCTTCAGTGTTCAGAATCTCAAAGACTTTCTTGTCACGCCATTTCATTGGAAATAAGTTGTTTGGCCATTAGCAAATTTCTTCTTTCTTTGGGTTTTCTTTCATACAATACATTTGAAATATCTTTTTGCAGTGTCCCAAATCCGTTGATGATGAAGCGTGGTCTCGTGGAATAATTAATGTACACCTCTTCCCTAAATGTGATCGAAGAAGCGCCATTGCAACAATTCCAGAGTTCCCAACAGCTGTTTTGTTTTAATTAATATTGCATTATAATTAGTTTTCCAGCCCATAGAAGAAATGTTTGAAACAGATTCTGCCTTTGTACAGTGAAAAACTCCCGTCGACGCACAAATTTTGGTAAAAAGAAAACTATATAAAAAAATGGATCACCGTTCGCTACCTACTGAACACGTGCCATTATTTTGCGGGGAAAAAATGTTTTTCAACAATTTATCCGTGCTTCAATATTCCCCCCAAAAAAGTTACTTCGTCCAATACATCAGTTTTGTAACGCATATATTTCACACATCGAAGTATCTATCCAGCTCTTGAAACGGGAAGTTTCTTTATATATATTGTATGTTCTCTAGTACATTTGCCATGATTGTTCGTCTACTTGGCAATTTAATAGACTAATTCCTCTTGGAAGAGAATTTCAAAAGCATCTAATAATGTGGAATAGGAATTTAGATGATCTTTTTGCTGAATTTTTTTTTTCTTTCATTGTATATGTGATTCTTTATAGATACATTTTAATTTGTCTATTAAGTTTATGCATGCAGGCCCACAAGTGAATGTGCATGAACCATCGCATTTTATGGCTGGAGGGTTTAAATTTGAAAGGGTGAAGGAATTTGTGTACCTTGGATCGCAGGTGAACGCGGATGATGACATAAAAGCAGAAATCCATCGCAGAATTATGTCCTCAAATAAATGTTATTTCGGGTTACTGAAGCATTTTAGAAGCAGGGCTATTTCCCAAAACACGAAGGTGCATTTGTATAAGACCCTAATAAGACCAGTTCTCGCTTTTGCCTCCGAATGCTGGACATTACCCAGTTCTCAGGAAGCCCTTCTCCTAAGGTTCGAGAGGAAAATTTTGAGGAGAATTTATGGCCCAGTTTGCACCAATGGGATATGGAGGATAAGGACGAACGCTGAGCTAGCAAGACTCTACAAGAGCCCAGATATTTTAAGGGTAATAAAAGTAGGCCGGCTTCGATGGGCAGGTCATATAATTAGAATGACCCAGGATGAGATTCCTAAAATGGTCCTAGACGAAAGGATTTATGGGACAAGAAGAGTGGGAAGACCTCGGCTCCGATGGATCGATGGAGTGGCGGCGGATGCCAGGTCCATCTTGGGAATTCGCAATTGGAGAGCAGTGGCAACCAATAGAGAAGACTGGCGAACCAAGCTGCAGGAGGCCTTGACTCTACAGGAGTTGTAGCGCCACGAATGATGATTAAGTTTATGAGTTTGAGACTGGTCTGTTCGGTACAGCATATTAGTTTTGTGAATTTTAGCAAATTATATTAGAAAAAAGAAGATCTTTTATACCTGAATTTTATTTGGAAAATAAATGTCGTTTAGATATAAATTTTTATACTACAAGCGTTACATCCTCTAGCCTGATTACTTTTTTTTAATATTTTGAAAAATACTTGAACCTTCCTCTTCCGAAAGCATAAAACTCTTTTCGTCTTTATAATGTTTTGAACATCTTCTTTACAGGCCGATGAATCATTTGATTCATAAACCTCTTACATAAAACGGTAGTATATGATAATATATTCTTTAGTTTTACCCTAAATTTTTAAGGTATCATAAACAGATGGTAATATACGTGAAGCGTTGACATGGAAAAGTTAGTAAGTTTAAAAAGATATTTTTTTCGTAGATAAGATAGTAATTAATTATGCCAATAGAATAGAATGAGGATTAAGTCAAATTTGGGAATAGTAGTTAATATTTTCCGATTGAAACTTTCATTTTTAGTTGTCAAAACAGTTTTTTGCTTCTCCCGCTACTTTTCTTCTAACTACCTTTTCCAAGTCAACGTTTCAATCGTATACTACACACAGTAATTGAATAATAACAAAATTAAATTGGACAATTCAATTTGTTGATGAGTTGCTAATGATCCTCACAACAGAAAAGAACCGCCCTCGCATTTATTGCGTTTTCAGTAATTGGATGCGTTGTAACAATTACATTGCTTACGAATCAATCCCATGAATTTTAATCGTAATAAAACTGCTCGTTGTATTAATCTCAATAATTTTACAAGTTCGCTCTGCGTTTTACTTTCATCTACATCAAGTAATGACTTTAATAACTCTAAAATCATATCTATGAAATATCGAAAGGATTCACAACACTTGGAGCATTGTCAAATAACCTACCACTAGCATTCTATTCCCATCGGTTCACTTTTCAAAACAAAAATGTAAAACGCAAATGATGCTTGGTTACCACAAATTTTGACATTTACAACACAATAACAAATGCAATCCAAATAAATATTGAACCAATGAGCAATGTGTTCTGCAGATTCCACCAAACAACAGCTAGCTTATGAAACATACACAATAGCCAAGGCAGTCTTTTGAATACAGACTACATTAAAATTTGTACTCCCAATAGTAAAAATATCAGCATCATCATTCCCAATTTTCTAATTGATTACACTGATCTGCAAAAAAACTTTAAAAAAAATTGTTTTGATTTAGTTAACAGATCTTTATGTAGTTTTTGGAGCTGATTTAAAAATGACATTGATTTTTTTCTGTCTCGTAAGGCTTGCCTACAAAATAAAGTTGAAGTTTTTGGAAAAAGTACAAAAACCGGAAAATTTCGGATTTGTTTTTATTATTTTAACATTAAGTAAAAGCAAAAAAAAAAAAAAAGAGACCTAGCTAAAATGAGCACAAAAGTGACGCACATGTGTTGTAAGGTAAAGGAGGATAAGATCTTTTTAGGATCCACTAAACTTTGTCTTTCAACATTTTTAACCCCAGAAATAAGAGCCTTTCCGATTGGCCATGTCTTCTTGACATAGTGTTGTTTCCTGTCACGACTATCCTATTCACAGAGGAAACTTTATTTACCTAGTAACATGGAAATAAGTTTCGAATCACTACAAATGGTCCATTTATGGTCAGAGTAGCCGAGCTTATTAAGAACCAACTAAGATTTTCGTAGCATTCTTTAAATTGGACTGAGTGTCCAACAGGCACAGTAGCATATCGGTAACCATTGTGAAGAAGTACAGCTTTCAAACTGCTTTTTGATGAATGGATGAAAAGCCTCCATTCCTCTGGTTCACAGGAAACCAGATTACATTATAATCATATTCCTGATTATGAACTTTTCCATGATGACCAATTCCTTTTCTCTAAATCGCTGCCATGAAAATGAAACACCAGAGGCTAACATTAGCCTTTTTCTAAGTCTAGACCCTAAAACTTCTGCTGAAACCTTTGGGAGGCCCAGATCTCCTACTAAATTGTTTCTTAAGTCTGATTGAGAGAAAAGTTTAGGGTCATCAGTACCTGGATCTAGCAGACATTAGGATTGGGGAGGGAGCAGACCCCTGAAAATAAGAAATTTGTGACTTATCAGGGGTGGTGGAATTTCTTCTGTAATCAGCATAAAAAATACTGTTAAACCCACTAGTTAAATATGCTACAATTTTTTCATAGCAGACCTGTGCTAATTGTTAACCAGTTTCCACATCATCATTTCACATAATACAAAATCACAATTTCAAGTATAAATTATTCAATATTATGAACATTATAATGGAACACTCCTCTATTAATCTTCTTTCATTGATGTGAGGGTAAGTAGGGATACCGTTTCATAAGCAGATATCTTTGCTTTAACATTCTCTTTTCTCTATGAAAATTCAAATCAAAACTTCCAATATCAATGGACCAATGCTGGATTCTCATCAGCTCAATTTCTAGAAAATAGAGGTAAAAATGGGTACATGATAAAGATAATAATAATAGTACCCACACTAAACTTCCTTAATGGTACGATTCTTCTTATCTCGAAATATTTTATACTTGACTGTTGGAACCATTGTGGATGAGCAGATATTTCTTTTATTATAAACAAAGATGATAAAGTTATCAATAGAAAAATCCTGGTCCTATCACACAACATTCACTTGAAGAAGAGATGGAGAAGTTGACAATAGTGTGATGAGAGCATCAGTTTTTTAAAATAATTTTAATAATCAATATTGGTATAAATTTTGGTTATTCACAGTAATGTTAATTGCTTCTATGAGTGTCTGGCTCTTTAAGATTATTTATTAGACTTTAAAGGCAGTACAATGTCTCAGTGCAAACTCAAATCTTGATTTGTATGGATTCTGGATCAAAACAAAAAACCTTTTCTGATTATTTAAAACAACTGGCAATGAGAAATATTTTCAATAAAAAAACAAACAGAATTTTGGTATTAAACCGCTTCATTACAAGAATAAAATTGATCAAAATATTTTTCCAAGAAAAGTGTAAAAATGTGCAAAATAAATCAGCATAACAAGTCATAATAATAAGATTTTGTTGGAAAAGTTTTTATATCATCTCAGATTTATATTTATCCTAAAAATATAACTCCAGATTATTACATTTTTTTTTTTTGGTTCATGGGACCTTAAAAGTGTATTTCCTTTTAAAATTCAGATTCAATATTTTTACAACTTAAATCATTTTTATTATTTAAATATTATATAATTCAAACATAGTAAAGCTCAGCTTTCATAAATCTGCAATCAATGTATATAATATAAGTAATAATAAAGGCAGCACAACAAAAACAAAACAGTGGCCAACATAGGAAATTTAATTTCTATGCATGACCGGGCATTCAGATTGTTTTATACAAAATAAATTGCTGGTCTAGAACACATTGTTTCCTTCTGTCGCTTGTCATAACATAATAATATATTTTTATAAAATTACCCACAATCTGATAAACCTCAGTGAAATTTTGTGTAATGTAAATATCAACGAATGTAATTTGCTTTAATGAACAACATGAAAAAGAACTTTTAATTCGGAATGTAATATCATGCTCAAAAGTATTATTTTTGTACTCTTATAGGTGGTTCACATTTAAGCATAACAAAATTATTTCAACTCATTAAAGAGTGATAACTTTACAATCATTGGTGATATAAAAATTATTAAAAGAAAAATAAGAAATGTTTTATTCTTGCCTTGTTTAGATTTAGGTATAAATAATTTTAAAGTTCTTAAATATACAAAAATATAAGTATTTATAATGCTCTTTTTTTAAAGTTTGAGCCCAAATTCTATTTTAGTTACTTTGGGAAGCGAACAATT
Organism: Troilus luridus; assembly: GCA_964056705.1. Taxonomy (NCBI): domain Eukaryota; kingdom Metazoa; phylum Arthropoda; class Insecta; order Hemiptera; family Pentatomidae; genus Troilus; species Troilus luridus. The sequence continues at coordinate 91,154,179 of OZ057412.1, read as the reverse complement.
TAAATAGGCAAAAATAAATTATTTAAAAAAAAATGAAATAAGTATGAATTAACATATTCAGCACTACTTATTAAAAACTGTATAGTGAATTTTTTTTAAAAAAGTCAAGACTGGCCAGTGAAAGCACAGGGTTTTACATTTCAGGATAATATATACAAACTACATATATATAAAAAAAATGTAGTAATGACCTGAAAAATACAATTATGAATAATGTCAATTGAGAGGTTTTGATAACTACATGTTTGAAAAACAAATATTTTAAATAAATATCGAACAATAGATCATAAACAGTTATAAAAGATCATTTATAAGGTTACAATACCTCCCTCCACCCCCCTCCAACTGAACAACCATTCACAATATTTAATGAATGCCTAGAGAACATTATTTGACTGTAATAATATTATAGCAATTTAATATATTGCAAAATGTTTATAGAGAAAAATTAGTGACTTAATAAAAATCAGATGTTAAAATTTTTAACTATAACAATAATTCCATGAAATTATTTAATAAATGTAATAATGAAATCATCAAGGTTAGAAAAACCATAACAATAATGCAGAAAGGTGGCAATATTTGTAAAACATTAAAGGAAAACTAATTTGTTACATTGAGAATATCTAATATATATGCTAGACTAATCAAAGGATCCAATAAAAACCAAAAATCCTACTTGAAAAAAAATTGCTTTTTCAATACAAATATGATTTATGATTAAACATTCAGGCATTCTCAGAAACAAGTACATATATCAAACCCTTATGGACTCAAGGAGCTATTCGCTATTCATTATTAAGAAATCAATTTTAATAGATTATGATTTGAAAACCAACTAAAACTCGTAGCATCACTAACAATATGTACACCACTTCTTTATCTAATACCCATCACACAGCAAGAATAATGCATATGGGCTGGGGGAGGATCATAGAATTACATGCTACAGGATTACAGATTTATGTCATATACCCTGAGTTCTGTAAGAAGTATAGTGATAAATTAACGAAAAAGCATGTAATAATATTAATCACAGCATGACGGATTTATGAAATCAGTATTTCCTCATTAGAGAAACCAGCTCTCTGAAGAACCTAAAACAAAAACAATAATGATGTACAAAAAAATAATTGATTATTGTTATTATCCTATTTAGCAAAGATAATTTATACATTATATCAGCTATTAATAAATATTTGTTTAATTAATTTCAATTACTATATTGTATATTCTTTAGTTTCATTGTTTAATGATGCAAGCAATAAAAATGTTGAAAATAATATAAATAAAATAAGAACGCTCAGGATAGATTCTCTTAAATTAAATGAAAACAAGACAATGCTATTAAGGCATGAGTGTAATATTTAATTTGTAAGATCAAATGTGTCGATTATCCAATCTGGCTTTGCAGAAAAGAAACAAAGAGGGGTATTTCCGTTCCTTGAAAATAAGTTTGAAGAATATTTTCTCTAAAATTTTATTTCCTAGAACTATTATATAATATTTACTACTATACTTAAAATAATTAAACTTAGCTGCCGTGAAGAAGAAGTCTATATTGAATCAAACTAACATTATAATTTTTTATTGTTCACAACTTTGATAAATCTAGAAGCGTACATATTTTTATTGTCGTTTATATTTTAACTTGTGTACTACACAATCAAATAAAAATATTTTTAAATAGATGTGGCAATTTATTTGGCTTTTTTTTTATATTATAGTAATTTCGATTATCCGAACTGTTTATTATCTGAACCACACCCAACAGCACTCATTCAGGTAATCAAAAACCCTAAATTTATTTGTTAGGAACTGCACCATGTGACTCAAAAAGAATCCCTTTGATAACAGGTGACACATTAAAAAATAATCACCAATACAAAAAAGGCTAATTTATTTAAAAACAGAAGTCTTTAAAACTCCAGTTATGATTGATCACCAAATTTTTCCATCAATCCACTGAAGGCTAGTTGCCCGCATCACATAAGTAAGGAGTAAAACAAGAAGATCCATAAGAACCAGCATCAATCCCTGACCAATATAACAGAAAATGAATCTTCTAATTTTTTTTTTTTTAAGTATATATATTATACACGAATACTACCTACCCCAGATGACAAATTTCTTCATAAATGTTAAATAACTATACAATAGAACTACACATTTCTTTCAATTAGAATAGACAAAAAAAGACACAATTCACATGATATTAATCTGATACACATGTTTTCTTCATTTATCTTAATTGGAACTTATAATGTATCTTGTGACAGTAAAACTAAATGTTTTATTTCCATATTCCCATACAATTTTACGTGTAAGGGGATGGGGAAGGCTTTCATTTGAACAGGGGGGGGGGTCTGATACAAAAAAGGTTGAGAGCACCTGCTCAAAAGGTGTCAAAACTACAACACATGTATAGATGAAAAACAACAGGCACATACCATTATAGTTTATTGTTGGGCACATTGTAAGCCAGCTCTCATGCCTGGTCCATCGTTGTCATCATCATAAGCCTCCCCACTTCCAGATCCTCCACTTGTGGCAGACCTTTCATTTTCTGAATAATCGTTTAGATCAACATCTTCAGCATCTTTGGGGATCTCAGTCTTAGTTCTTGGAGGTAGAAGAGACTCTATTAACTGAAATTAATATGAAATTTATGATTATGTAAAAGGCGAGATCATATCACCTGATTCAAGAAAATATGACAAATTAAAACGTCAGCTGATTCAAGAAAGCATGACAAATTATAACATATGTAAGTTATTTATAAGTATAAGTAAATCAGGAAATTTATACTTGTATGATTACATTATTTACTTCTTATAGTTCCTTTAAAATGTAAGCCAAAATTTTGATAGGCAATTTTTCAAAATATATAAACATTGTTGTGACCTCAAACCTAAAAAATTCTGTTTTGTCCATTGCCTGTCACTGCCACAGTTATTTCTTTAACTGACTTAAAAGCACATACACAATTATTTTCTTTTGAAGGATTTTCTCTTCCAATGCAAATGTACAAGATCAGTCACACTCTATAATAGCTAATAAGGTTTTTTTTTTTATAGATTGGAGTATTACCCTTGAAACTCTTGACTATCCATATAAGGTTACCATTATTATAAAATCTTACTCCATTTTGTTGTAGGTTATCTTTTTTTAGATTAATTTAAGTAAATTTCTTGATTAAATGTGGAGAATGGGCATGAATGAATACTTTTTGTATTCTGGAGTGTTTATTTTAAATTCTTTCACGATTACATCTCACCATTCAATTAAGGAGGTTGTCCAAATTATTTGAAAAACAACAACTCAGCAAAATCGAGTTATGAAGTTTTATAGTTAGGACAACTAAGTTATTTTTTTAATTTTAAGAAAAAAAAAGTGAGAGCAAAAGAATACTTTAACAGTAAATTAAGAATTTACTATTCAATGATCATAGAATAAAAAGATGTATACATTTCCCCCCCCCCATTTGTAGCTTTTCTCTTGAGATTACGTGGCTAATATCATGTAATATTCAGCACGAAAATTTCATTGATGAACAAAATAGTAGATGATTTGAGGTTTATGATACCCTATGTCTTGGCAATTTATGTGATCTACAGGGCTCTACAATTTTTATAGTAAAGATGAAAAAAAAAATCTAGGGTTTTTGTTTAACTTCCTGGTATCAGATATATAATAAATTGTTGTGTTTTGGCAATGAATATAAATGTTACTCATTTCTATAATATTAACCATATGATTGACTCTTGAAGATAACATTGTATTTTTAAACAACCTGGTGCAAAAGAAATAATATAATAATTTGTTACTCCCTTTTGATTTCCCAGCTTACTGAACTTTTAATCAAGCAATACAGCTGGCACGAATAAAAAGTATTCAGAACTCTGCGATGACAAGCTCTCACATCGCCCGTTCTTTAAGGGTTAAAACACAATGCACATGGATTTCTTGTTATAAATAAAATTAAATTCTACTAATAATGGGGCTTCACTAAAAATGGTATATTTATCCACCAACAAAAATAGTTTATCTCATAATAATCTGCATCTACTCAAGTGGATTCAATAGGGGCCTAAAACATTTAACTGCAAATCGTTAAAAATTAAGTACATAAATAAAAAATTTGTTAGATTATTTATTGACCTTGATTTGTGGATCTGGAGCAAAGTAACTTTTAGGGAAATCGACAATAAACTGTATCAAAAGATCTCCTCTTTCAAAACTTCTTTTTATCGGCATACCTTCATTCGGGACTTCCATCACCATATCTGAATAAGATTATGTTATAAATAATTGAGGTTATAAAATTTAGTCTACAATATAACATATAATTTCTAATTCAAAATTTAATAAAACAAATGTATTACCTGGCTGTATGACAGTTCCCGGAGGACTTTTGACAACCAGATTCCTCCCGTCTAAATGCTTAATGACTAAGTTAACCCCGCATATTGCTTCAGTCAATGGAATCTCATATTTCATCAAGAGATCATTGCCATTTCTCCTGAAAGTTGGGTGAGTTCCAGTTTCTTGAAGAATGATCACAACATCTCCTGGTTCAATGCCCGGCTAAAGAGATAATTATAAACACTTAGCAAAAAGATTTTTTATAAAATCCGTCATAAATTATATAGAGGGTAAATAACTAACAGATTAACACAAAGATACATTATTGGGTGATAATTAAAATCATACAGTTAATAGAATAAAAAAGTCAATTATAATTGATAATCATAATTTACAATTGTTACAGGTAGTAACATTGCCCTGAAATTTGTTTAATACAACAAGAGGAGGATAAAAATAAAAGTGTATTACTTTTTGACAAATCATAATGTAGGACTTGAAGTCTCTTCTATGTCAGTCAGAATTCAATACAAAATATAGTATAGAAACACTCACTACTTACTATGTTCACTACAAGCTAGTGAACATATTGAATGGGTTTTTGAAAATTATAAAAAAAATATTGATTATAATTTTTAACATACAAAAAGTGCTCAGTAGAGGAAGTAGAGTAATCAGCTGTCACATAACTAATATAACCAGAAAATATTTTGGTTATATGTAATCCTATTGTGACAATCTTCTCATTTTTCTGAGGTTTTGCAGGAATCATTTTTCATTTTATGCCATATGAATGAAACTTGTAAGCCAGTGCAACTTGATCACTGTGAATCTGATATTGACAAAATGATACTCCAAGGTAGGTAGAAAGGTTTAACTTTATATGATTTATACACAGCTATGAATGGAAACCTTAAAGATGCCATATGGAATCAACCACAGAAAATATCTGATATAAGAAAATAAATTTTTAATCCTTTTTAATTAATTAAGTGATTTATTTAAAAGCATGTTTATCCAAAAAGGGGAAAATAAAAATCACGAACCTCCGATCTTTTGGTCACCCAAGCATGCAAGTCACTACCTTAAATTACGGTACCGTATTGCAACAAATCATTTATGACACCACTATTTTGTAAATAATTTTATTATGCTGCTATATTTCTTTTTGTACGGATCTGATTTAAGAAAAATAAAAAATGAGCTGTTATTTTTGAAAGGAGTATACGCGCCATTTTTTCTTTATCGTGATATCTAAAATTTTCTATTTGCATTACTTTAAAAATACTGACACATAGGCAAATGCTTTAATCACTTAGTAAAGAGTGATGCTTTAAACCTAACGCACCTTTTAAATTTTATTATGAAATAATAATCATTAAAATCATTTAAAAGAATGAACAATTTAAAAAAAAATACAAATGGACTTATACCACTTTTAGAAAGTAACAGCTCAAATCTGAATTATTAACATATAGAATAATTTTCAATATAAATAAAAATTTCAAATTAATTAAATTCATAACTGTATACCTGTCTATCACCTTCTCCATGGAATACTATCCTTTCCCCATCGTTGGCACCTTTCTCTATAACCACCTGAAGGACCTTTAGCTCTTCAACGATCTTTTTTCCGTGACACTGAGTACATTTGTCTTTTTTGTTTATAACTTGTCCTGTAACAAGGACCTGACATGAATTCACTCATACAAGGAATGCTTAAAACTCATTTAAATCAATTGATCTATAGAGACGATAGCATGACTCACTCACAAGAGGAGTGCATGATGTGTCTATTGCTGATTTTGACTAAATTTTTGTTGGGTGATTCTATATTGAATAGTCATCACTAAGTCCATAGTTCCATCTGATAGGCTATAGGGTAGGAACAATAAATACAACTTTTTGTAAAATTATATAGAAATAATTTTTACTCCAAAATATTTGTAATGTAAAATACATGCGACAGACACATACATTGCATATTTTACATAAGGGTAACTGCAAAACATTTGTTTTGTAAAGAAAAATAATGGAAATACGTAAAAAAAAAAAAATCATGTTTTTTTAACAGACAAAATAGCAGTTTTTGATTCAACCTACCAAAAACCATGTGCTGAAAAAAATCATCAAAAAAAATAATTATTTTTTATATTTTGGTTCAAATTGTTAAAGCCACACACTAAATTTATTATTTCATTTAAATATCTGATGTCACAAAAATTTAGTTTGAATCATTCAAAGGGCCTCCCTGATTTATTTAAGCAATTTTATATCAAAGTATTTTTAACAGGCCAATTGAAATGAAATTAAACTTTCACATTTAATCTTTAGTTCCTACTAACTTGTCACTACTTCCATTTTGTAAAGGTAGACTTTCAATAAATACTTTTAATTTTTTAAACTAAACCTGTACCACTACAACCCGTGACGGGTCTGGGGTTCAGTACGTGGTAGAGAGAGTACTATTTCATGGACAACGGTTCTGCAGGGGGGTGATTTGTCCTAGATACCCCTCAACCGCCAGATTTCCCCCCCTTATTTTGGGTACCCACATAAAAGAGCCCAAGAGGATACTAGATCCTATATGATCCATCTCCGGCTGCTAACAGACTAAATAAAAGTCTAGCCAGCAGCGGGATCTGAACCAGGATTGGGACGGTAACTCAGTCCTCTAGCTCTGAGCCACTCCGCTCCCCTTTTAAACTAAAATATCGTCTATTATTTTATAAAAGTATTTATTCATTCATTGTAATGTTAAAGTATTAATTAAATAATTAATGCAGCATACATTATAGCACTAAAGATTTAAGGAGTCATTTTTAGAAAACTCCTACCCACATCCACAACATGACAATTGATATTGAATGATAATGACTTTTAATATTTGTTACGTTTGACAAAATGGAATGCACAAGAACAAAATGATGGATTAGTTAAAATAAAATACTTTAATTTGCGATGATCTCAGAAAGCAAACTAGGTGTTTTTAGATCAGAAACAACAATAAGAGAAACAGTGATGACAAGCAGACTATATTGTGGGTTTGGCCTATTTAAAAAATAACTTATAAAATGAACTGATCAGGATAAATTTTGGAAAAATTAGTTTTAAAAATAAATCTACACTAAAGTAAGCAGGGTATTGTAAGATAATATCAACCTTCTCCGCTGCAATCACCACATTTCATTTGCAATTGCTGTGCCATTCTAGGTGATATTTGATGGTGGGCAACTTTGAAGCCACGGCCATTACATCCTTTGCATGTTAGAAGCATTCCAGATTTTGATCCCTTACTAAAAACAATGACACAATTACTACAAATATTAATATTCAAGGATTGTAGAAAAATTAAAAAGATAAATACCCATTACAAGTCCTGCAAGGAACATTCCTACGTAACTGAAGTTTAGTAGTTTTTCCATTGTACAAATCTTCTAAAGTAACCCTGAAAAACACAAAAATGAACTCATTAAAAAACTGAAATATTTGTTTAAAAATATGTACTTACATTTTCACTTAACGGTAAACTTATTAATTATAATAATAGGGTGTATAAAAAATGACATGTTTTTCAAATTCAAGATTTCAAAGGACTGTAAATATTTTAATCCTATTTAATACTTACCAATACTTAATAATCCCTTTAGACCATTTTCAATTTTTTTTTAATCCCATTAGACTTTTTCAAAAAAAGTCTCTGTTTACTTATTTGTTCAACAAAGAAACATGACAGTGTCCTACAAATTCTCGTAATATTAAGCCATTACTGCAAAAAAAAAATTTCAAAACAGCTGAAGCAACTCATGAAATTATTAAGTATGAAGAAGGCGTCCTTGACCAGCACACTGCGCAGTGTTAGTTTGAAAAATTTAGTAGTGGAAATATGACCTTTGAAAGGAACAAGGGCTTCGGGATATTGATGAGGTTCTGCAGGAAGCTGTTGGGTCAAATCCACCCACAAGTCCTCGCCAACTTGCTAGGGAGTGTGGTGTGCCGAAAGACAGTCGCCAACTACACTCCATATGGAAGGTGAAAAACTGCTGTAGATTGGTTCCTCACGAACTTACTCCTCACCAATCAGTTAACTTCTTGTCAAAGCAAAGGTTAAGAATTAGTGAAAATTTATTGAAAAACCCTTTTGATACAAAATGTTTACCAGAAGATTGTCACATGTGATGAAAAGGGGGTTTACTGGCAAAATCTGAATATCCATAAGTAATGGCTAGGTCGCGGTCAAACTGCTTTTCCGATTGCTGCAAGGGAGCAATTTGAAAAAAAAATCCATGCTTTGCATTTTTTGGAATCTCGAAAGTGTTATTCTTCACAAATGGATGCTCTATGAATTCTGAACTCTACTGCAAATAACTGGAAAGATTGTATGCAAAGTTATCAGAATGTTATCTTGCTTTGATCAACCGAGGAGGAGTTTTATTCCAACAAAATAATGCTCATCCTCACGCTTCTTGTCAAAGCAAAGAAAAGTTTAAAGAACTTCATGGGTTGAACTCTTGCCTCATTTATCATATAGTCCAGACCTCGTACCGTCGGATTACTACGGGTTTCGATCCATGGCCCATTTTCTTCATATTCCGCAATAATATTGCGGAAGTTGAAATTGCGGCCCAAGAGTTCTTTGACAGCCATCCCAAGGAATGTTATCAATGTGGAATCAAGCAATTGGCTGAAGATGGTAGATAACAATGGACTATACTTTGAGTATTAATTGAATTTTATATCAAAGATATCATAATATTTGTTTGAAAAACAGTAATTTTTATACACCCTGTTGTTTTGCAAATAGTGTCAGCAGTAGTGATTCAGGCTATGGCAAAATCTTAATGGGTTTTATAAGTTGTTAAATCAATATATCTATATCTTGACCACCATTGAATAATGTGGCGTGTTCACACTGACACTCATGCAATAGCCTTTCTGGACCACAAGCTGTTTGAAATCTCTGGGTATTCCAGACAACTACAAATTACATTCTGAGAATTGTAAAGGTATACACTCAGTTTAGTTTTTATAGCAAAAACCCATTAATGGAAATAGAACTTCAAAAAACCACTCTATTCAATCGGAGGTTCAGAACTTTAAAGGCCGGAAGACTGGGAATCCAGTTGTTTGAGAATAGTAGAGCACATTTTGTTGGATCAGTCACTTGCAAACTAGCTTCAACTAATTCATAGCTTATTAAGCGGCTTCAGGCAGGACTATACTCAACGGTTACAATGGGCAATCGACTAGTTACTTGGAACATAAAATAGAAAAGAGAAAATTTCTATTCTGGGACAATGTTAAGAATAATGAAGTTGTATTAAAATGAAAAATAACTTTTCTAGCAATAAACATAGATATTAAAATAATCAAAAACCAAAAACAATACAAGGACAACAAAAACATAAAATAAAATAAGGAAAGTAATTTTTCTGGAACATTATAATAGAGTTAATAATAAATTAAAGAAAGAAAGAAAAAATTTGCCTCAAACCTCAACCCTTTATAGGGCCTAATTCTTATAATTTCTTTTTCAACTATTTATCAACAGAACATCTATACAGCGCAAAAATGAATAGGGATATTGCTAATTTTGTAGAATAATTTCTAATAAATATTAATCCTTTTTATAATAAAAATAATATTAAAATGCTAGGCAGAGTAAATACAACAAAATTAGTGGTATCCCTATTCATTTTCACAGTTTGTATTGGACTATTTATAGTGCAAATAGAATGTTTCGAGATATTTGTTAGTTTAGACATGGTAGATATATCAACCAGTGAGTGTAAACTGTATAATTTCACCTTATACACTTCTTCATCACCTTGGCACTCTGGCTAATATATCACCCACTTATTAACAATGAAAACAAATAAAGCCAGAAAAAAAAATTCAGAATGTGAAAATAATAGTCATGGGTAGATACAGGGTTATCCTGTATCTGAATACAAGTGATACGGATACTTTTACTTGATATTTTTGTAGTTGAATACGGTTATCCCGACTCTTACTCTTCTAATATGCTACACAGAAGCCTTTCTTGGGGCATCAGTTTTTGTTATTCGCCGAAATTGTAGCCTGCACAAGGCATAAAATGATTAAAATCATGTTTTTTATTTTATGCTAGGATGAAAATAGTTGGGGGTGCAGTCAATGTAAAAACCAAAATAAGTGAGTACTTATTTATTAATTGTGCTGAAGTTTGGACCTACTTTGTAGGTCATCTTCAGGGCAAATAAAATGAGGTACGGCTAGGTGAACCGTGTAACTTTTGACTTAAGTAAACCGTGTAACTTTAACGTAAGTTACACGCCTGACCTAGCCGCACCTCATTCTATTTGCCCTGAAGATGACCTACAAAGTAGGTTGAAACATTGGCACAATTGATAAATAAGTACTCACTTATTTTGTGTTTACATTGACTACACCCTCAACTATTTCCATCCTACATTAGATCTTCCAGCCAACTATTTTCCTATCTATCATGTTTTTTATTGGTTAATTATTTTTTGAAAGCTATGGAATTGAACAAAAAAAAAAGTTGTTAACCCTACCTCGAACTTTTGCTATTCACATTCCAATACACATAGAATTTGGATTGTAATACAAAATTTGTCTGTCCACCGCCGCATGCTAAACTCTTTAACAGCTATAACTGTTATAATACTCGTCATATTCCGGTGCTGTTTTTAAATTTTGTGAAACTAATTTTTTTCTTTAAAATTTGTTACTGTTGAAAGTAAAAAATTATTTATTGAAATTTCCTTAACACAGTTATACACATGTCAAGTTATGGTGGTCAAATATAAAAATTAAAAAAAGTCCCAGATTCAGTTGCGGCTATGGTTGATAATTTGTTTAATCTCAACAGCCCCAGGGTCTAACAGATAATAAAGGGCCCATCTGTGGCTTTTAACAGATTAAATAAATTATCGCCCACAGCCAGATCTGAATCTGGGACTTATTTATAAATACTGTAACTTAACTTGTAAATAACTGTAATCGGGAAATGTCTAATTCTCTTTAAATTCCACAGGAGTTCTAGATAAGGATGATACTTAATTAAGATTAAGTGTATAAAATTGATTGAAAAAATGATTAGTTTCACTGAAAAAAGCTATACATAATTATAAGAATGTGTTTATATGTCTTAGTTCAATATGATAAAGTTTCATTCCAGTGTATTTATTTTATTCAACCTTAAATAAAGTCCACCTAAAGAAATTACACATTCTTGCTTAAGGCCAACAACCGTTTACTCTTCAGCTTAAGTTTTGAGCAAACTAGCATCTACATCAAGATAAGGAAATGGAAAAAAAAACTTTTTTTTTTTACCCACCCCTCATTCTAATAAAAACCTTCCACCCCCCCCCTTCAAAATAAAATTCCTCCTACATCTTGCACAATAAACTGTATGGGCATATGAAAAAAACCCCAAAAAATAAGTATTACATTGAAAACAAAACATTTAGTTTTACCGTCAGAAGATACAACATTATAAGTTCCAATTTACTAAGAAGTACTGGTAAGAGAAAAATAACTAACATTAAGTCAGGATTTTTCATTTTCAACAGGTCTTGCGCCCCCTGACTTGAGCCCACATCTCCCAGGCAGGGAACCACTGCTCTACTACATAATCAAGAAACTCCAACATTTTTCAGGGAACAAGTCAAAGTGTAATAATAATAATAAGTTTGGTCAAAAAAAGTAAAACAAAAATATACTCTACATTGGTCCTAAAATATTATAAGCTGAATTAAATTAATCAACTTCTGTCACTAAAAACAAAATATAATGTATTTGATTAATCATAAGTAATTTTTTTAGTAATCAGTTTTTTTCAAAGAAAGAAAATACAAATTTTATTTTATTATATTTATTTTCATTCATAAAAAAAATAAAAGATTACAAAACCGTGAAGACAGATTCATATTTATCATCAATGTTATAATCCAGAAATATTCTTTATTACTATAAGAATTGGCAACGAGTGTAAAGAGAATTAGTCAGGTCCATTTATATCAACAGACTTTACTGTAGTTAATAGCAGAAGTAAACATTGAAATGATTTTAAATAATATAATAGGAAGAAATAAAACTTAAAAGCATTTAAAGGAAATGGGGACAACAAACATGAAAGAATTTTTACCTAGGAACAAAGACAAGAGTACAGTGCTACAATAAAAAAGCACTAGGAACAAAGGAAGAAGAAAAAGACAAAGAATATACAAGTAACAATGCTAATTAAATTTAACTATATTTTTTTCCAGTTCACTTCTGCTATTTAGAACTAGAGTGGCACCATGAACTGAAATGGTAGCAGCAGCTCAGATTCCATAAACAAATAGCTACCTATCTTCTATAACCATTAATCACACCCCCAGAATTTTCAGAAACACCATTTTGGTTTTGAAACAATGATTTAACAGCAGCATGATGTGTTAACAGGGTTTAAATACCTAATGTTTAAACAGATCTTTCCTAATATTTAATAAATCAGTTGAAAAATGGGCCCTAACACAACCTAGCCTGTTTCTACAATACTTTAAGAACACCAAAAGGAGAAAATAAAAAAATATTAAAAAGACATGCTTCTTTAGGACTAGGAGCCAATTAATAAATGATTAATTTCCATAATGCTTGGAACTCCTGACCTAGAAGCTGACGAATCCACAAACACTGTGAATATGAAATCCTCAGTCATAACACTGCATATGTGAATAAACTTTAATGAAATACAGTCTTTTCAAAATTACTTACCTGGTTATTAAACATTATATAAAGGTTACCATTTAAATTATAAAAGTAAATAATTCTCAAAAATAGTCTTTATAAATGCTTGGTCTTACCTAAGAGGATGGATTGTATCTTCACTTTTCCTGGGGCCTCTGTTAGGGCCACCACACATATTAAGTATTTGAGAGAATATATCATAACCGGTCATCCCATCTTGTGATCCCATCCCTCCTTGTATTCCGTCCAAACCATATCGATCGTATGTATCTCTTTTCCTTTCATCAGAGAGCACCTCATAGGCAAATGAAATCTCTTTAAATCTATCACCTGCCTGTGGATTTTTGTCAGGGTGAAATTCTTTAGCAAGCTTCCGATATGCCTGAGAGTAAAAATCAAAGGTATCTTTTAAGAATCAATAAAGAACATATATTTAATAATAAATGAATGGATGAACAAAGAACCTCAATCTTCACACATTCTTAAGGAATACTTGAAACAATTAAACAAGTCTATATAATAATAAATAATTGTCATACTAATTTCATAAACAGATCCATTTCAACATGCCTGAAGTTAGAAGACCAAGGTATTTTTAAAACAACCATTTAAGAGTGCATATTCAAGAATGAATATTAACAATAATAGTAAATAATTAGAAGAAATGAACATGAATGGAAGAACAAAGACTTTCAGTTCTCACAGTTTTTAAGAAAACTAAGTTTTAAGAATATTTTTTTTTAAATACACACATTTAAAAACAATACATTACTACTAACAATAAATACTTGCCTTTTTAATTTCAATTTCAGACGCATTTCTACTAACACCCAAAACATCATACAGCTCCGTGTGTGCCATTATTACGAATTCACGAGAAAAAGAACTTTACATCACATGATCGACAGATCGACATATAACATATATTATTCCAAAAATCGATCTTAAGTATTTTAAGTGACTGGAGTAATTTTTATTTACAAATAAAATATTTGAATAGATTTTGATCTTATACGTAAATTATTTAATTATGATTTTCTACTAGGAAGAAAAAAGATTTGTAATTATAATGGCGCATTCATCATTTTCTTTCCAAAATGATCTAAGAGGCATTAAGTTTTAGTACTGGCTCTTGCGGTAGGTAGTTGTTGAAGCGGTAGAACTCAGTCGGCGTTCTGTACTGAAGGGATTGTTTTCATTTATTGAGGTGCTAAGTTGGTGTCAGTTTTTCGTAAGATGAGCATCGAAGAGGATGTCATGCGAATTCAAAAGAAGCTTACCAAAATAACTACAGGGGATGGCGTAGGTTGAATTGTTTAAATTATTAGCTACTGCTGAAATGTCTCTTGTGATTAAAATGTTCTTTCCTGGTTTTTATCAGAAATTTTGTTTATCGATATTAGCTATAGATGTTTTAGGACATTCATGTCTTGTTCTTGATTAATTTCTTGTTGTTACATCCAAAGTAATGTTAATCTTCTAGTTTTAATGTCTGTTTACAAAATCATCTTTCTTTGATTAAGACCTTTCAATTAAGTAATTTCTGTTAGAAGTGAATCCTTTCTAAAACATGGACAATTTTTCAGGTAGTAATAAAAATTATATTTTCTATTTCAATTTTAGAATCAAATCCAACTTCAAAACATTAAAAACATAGTTTTTAACACCTCTAAAGAATTTTGATTATACCAACAATAATCAAATTGTGAATAGATCTTTTAATTTATTCCCATAAAAAAATATTCATGGTTTACTTTGGAATAAACAGTTTAGTTTCATTTTACTTTATAGGAATAACCCACTTATGCATTTCATATGAATTCTATTAGTGTGATGCGCATGCACATGCACTCATTTTTATATAATTAAATTTTGCAATTTAATTAGTACATTATCAAAGTTTTTATTTTTTTAATTTGTTATAGTAGTATGTGCCTCTTGTTGGCAATATAAATGTTTATATTATAAGTTTTGAATATCATCTTACTCTTTCTATTATTTAACCTTAGTATTACTGTAACCTGTGTGTGTATTACTGAAAACTTAAATGTTCTGTTGTAAATATTGTGTTACTATTTTAACTTTATTTATCATAAGCCATTTTTAAAATCTTTCTTCTATGAATGCGTCATTCTATAAAAACCTTACAATCTAGTTTGTAATTTAGTTATATTGATAATATTTAATTTATTTCCATTAAATTTCTATATTGTTGAGAACTTTTTAATTTATTTTGGAGCGGAGGAGTTCATTGTGTCAGTGCTGAGTTACTGATCTGCAGGTCCTGTTCAAGACTGCCTCTGGCAGATAAATTATTTTTTCTCTTAGCAGTCATGGACCCAGTGGGATCTGTCATCTGGTGGTGGAGCATCATCTTGGCCAGTGTGATATAATCTTAGTCTGGAAATTCTTATTATCAGAAAGAATTTACTACCATAAAAATCATCTTTATGAGTTAAGTTAAATTTAGATTGTAAGGTGTTTGTAATTAGGTTTTAGTTATTTTACTTATGTAATTTTATTTGTTAATCATTTAATTTAAAGTAATTAACTATTCATAAATCTTCGCAATATTTTAGGGTCAAGAACAGGCCCTAGATCTGCTTAAAACTCTACAAAATTTGCCAGTCAATCTCGAGATTCTCACAAAGACTAGAATAGGAATGACAGTTAATGCATTAAGAAAATCAAGCACCGATGATGAAGTGATAAGCTTGTCCAAAACACTGATTAAGCATTGGAAGAAGTTTTTAGGAGGTAACTATGATTTAAAACTTATCTTTTTTTCTTGCTGAGATTATTATTAGGTGTTCAATATAACATATTTAATTATAATGGTGTAATAATATGGATTTTGGGATATGACTTATTTAATTATATTAGCTACTGGTAAATTTTAATAGGTATTTCTGTGCGAGGGTAGCAAAGTCGTATTATTCACTTTTTTTTACCACAAGCTTTTTAAATATTCAAGCGTCTCATTTATTGATTTATTTATTTTTAATACCCTAGTTTTATTTCTTTTAGTACAAGAGTGGTTGCGAATTAAGAATACAATTGTAATAATAAGGATTTTTGGTTACTTACTTGTTACTTATTGGTTATTTACTATGTTTTTCCATTCTGGACAATGCTGCAAAGTGATATCACATTTTGCCTCCTGACTACGGATTTCTTGGATGGGGTGAAGAAGGATTGTTTTTTTGATTAATAATGATTGGCAAGCATGTATGAATAAAATACTGTTAGGATTTTTTCGAGTGATGCAGAGGGGCTGGAATTCTAGCATTCTTAAAACTCCATTGGGCCAACAATTCAATTAATTGATAGATGCACTTAATTTTTCTTACTTGTTTGTTTCCTGGGGTTTAGAGGGCATAAAACATCTAGGTCATCAACGGCCGTTGGTTATTAACCTTTAGGTCTTGCTATGGTAACCCACCTATCCGGGCCCGAGAAGGAAAGGTGAGAGCCCGAAGAGGCCGGCCGAAGTCCAGAAGGCGCCCAAGTCCCACAATCCAAGTGGTGGTTATATTGTTATTTAGGACATGAAGATTGGTCAGAGGATGTGGATAAAAACCATGTTAAACACCTAACTATACTAAGGACATTAGTACAATCGACTATTCATGGAAAAGCCCAAATCCTGTCAGATCCTCGGAGCTAACACGCTCTGTGGGACAAGTGGTGCCTCCATAGCCCCAGCACCAGTCCCCTGGAGCCCAGGACACTCCTCCCCCAGCACCATCCGGGCCCTTACCGGTGAGCTTCGTTTTAGTTTATAGGTTAGTTTGTAGTTTAAGTATAGGTTATATATCTATTTCACTGTAATAGACTACAAGTGAAAATAACGACACTTATAAACACACATGTATACACACATATATATATCTCATATCAAATTCTGGTTATCAGTTTACACTTAGTAATAAATTTAATGACCCCATATATTGTGGATTTTTCATCTCTCAGGGCCATTGAGATGTTAGAAGGTAGCCCCGAATTGGTGTAACACAATTCGATAGTAATGGCATTCTTCGAATATGTGTCCAATGGTCAGGATACCATTGCATTTTGGACATATATATTTCGGAGGGCCTTCTCTTGTCATGAGGTAAACATGGGTGAGTTGACTATGGTCTATTCTGAGGCGAGTAATTACCACTTCTTCACGGTGTTTACTACGGTTGGAGGTAGTCCATGGGTTTACGCTTTTCTTAATACATTTTAATTTATTGGATGGATTTTTATCCCACATTGATTGCCATCTATTTTTTATAGACTCCTTTAGAGGGCGTGCATGCTCTGGGCCATTTAAGATAGCTGTGCCTCTACCCGGGACGGATAACGCTTCTCTGCCAGCTTTGTCAGCCATCTCATTCCCTATGATGCCTACATGGCCTGGAGCCCAGACGATGTAGACTGACTGGCCTATACCTTCTAGCATTATTAGGTATTTGTGAACCGGGTGAACGATCGGGTGGTCTGAGTACATACCATTCAATCCTTGGAGAGCGCTAAATGAGTCGGATATCATAGTTATTTTATCTGTTGGTATGTCTGTCATGGAAAAGTAGAGAGCAGATGCAATGGCATTTAATTCAGCTGAGTAAACATTACAAAGATGGTGTAATTTTCTCTTGGGTGTTGAGTTTGGGGTAACAAAAGCAGACCCTGTTGAGGTATCTGACTTCGATCCATCAGTATATATAGCTATATGTTTTGGTAGGGTATGGATGAGCTGCTGGTATCTTTCCTGATATTGTAAAGGCATTGTATTTTGTTTGCAGAATTGGGAGAGCTGAAAGTATATTTTTGGAGGTTGGTAAGCACACGGAGGTGTGTTCATATCTGGAATATTAGGGTTTATTCCTTTTAATTCATTGATAGCAAACGAAAATCTTTCTGCAATAGGTAACGTTGAATTTGTCGTCCGTTGTAACTGTCTGGAGAATTTAGGTTGAAAAATACACTTGTGGGCTGGATGTGAGGGTTGCTAGTATAGTCGGGGCAGATAGCTCATTGCTAGCTTTTGACGCCTGAATAAAAGTGGTGAGACCCCTGACACAGCAAGTATACTTAAAACGGGGCTTGTCATAAACGCACCAGTGGCAATGTGGATTCCGATATTGTGATTGGTATCGAGTTTTGCTAGGTTTAGGAAGCGAGCTGAGCCATATACAAAGTTCCCATAGTCTAGTTTGGACGAGATCAAAGCCTTATGTATTCTTAGCACTGTTGATCTGTCTGATCCCCATGGTGTTCTACAGAGGACTTTTAAGATTTTAATTTTAGAAAGACATTTTTCTAATTCATATTAATCTTTAAGATTATTAATATGAATAGTCCATGATAGTCACCTGTCGAATAACAGCCCTAAAAATTTGCATAGGTTGGCATATGGCAAAGGTGTCTCTCCTAGAGTAAGTTTGGGGAGCGGTGGTGTTCGTCTTTTTCGGCTGAAGTGGACACACTTAGTTTTTTCTGTAGAGAATTCAAGACCTGAGGAATGTGACCAGGTAATTAGTCTATTTAGGGCTTCTTGGAGTTTTCCTTTTATTATATCCACATTGTTTGAGCGACTCATAATGGCAAGGTCATCTACATAAAGCAGCGCCTTTACTCCTCTGGGCAAGTTTCTTCCAAGGTCATTAATTGCCAGTGCAAAGAGAGTTGTGCTCAGAACACATCCTTGTGGTACTCCCATTTTTTGATTGACGTCCAGGGACATCACGTTTCCTATTCGAACTTTAAATAGTCCCTCTGTTAAAAACTGTTTAATAAATTTTATGAGATTGCCTGAGAAATCTAAGGATATCAGCTTTTTCATAATAATATTTATGCTTGTGCGATCTAATGCTTTAACCATATCAAAGAAGATTACAACTGCTTGCTGCTTTTCGATAAATGTGTATTGTAGTTCGGCTTCTAGTTGGACTAGGTGATCGATAGTTGATCTTCCTATGCGAAAGCCGCATTGAAAATTCTGGAGAACATTGTTTTTTTCGAAGATCCATTCAAGGCGTTCATTAACCATGTGTTCCATAATCTTACATAGGCAGCTAGTGAGGAATATGGGGCGATAGCTGCATACTTGGCGCTTGTCTTTACCAGTTTTCAGAATTGGCACTATTTCCGATTGTCACCAGACGTTGGGAAATTTGCCTCTTTCCCATACCTGGTTATAGAAATTCAGTAGCTAGCTTAGATAGTTTTGTGGGAGATGTTGGATCATTGCATAATGGATATCATCTGGGCCGGGTGATGATCCTTTGAGGTTTTTTAGGGTTGATCTAAGTTCCCACATTGAGAATGATTGATTATATATTTTATCGGAGACTTCAGAATGATGGCATGTGGTTTCATTTCCACGATTCGTTTCTTTTGTTACTTATGGATGAGTGGGAGGTAAGTTGAAGCAAAATGGTACAGAAAAAACCTGTACCACTACAACCCGTGAACAGGTCTAGGGTTCATTACATGGTAGAGACTGTACTGTTTCAAGGACAACGGTTGTGCAGGGAGGTGATTTGTTCTAGATCACGCTCATCCACCAGATTTTTCTCCCTTATTTTGGGTACCACTTTACAGAGGCTGGGTGAGCCCCATGATTTTTATTTTACAATAATTCCTTACAAATTTACATTTTAACACTTTTATAAAAGTCAAAAACCCAACAAACATACAGTTTACTATTTTGAGGGATATTTTAAAGAAAACATAAAATCCTGCATTATTTTCTGGACAACCTGATTTTTATTGCTAGGAGTATTATTATTATAATAATTATGGAGTTTCATAACAATTTTATTAATCATTAGCTTTGGAGCATTGCATGACCAGTAGGTAGTTGTATTTTTCTTAAGAGAAAAATTACTGCCCAAAAGCTTATTAATTCATGCGCTTATGAGGATTAGGAAATTTTGTTTCTTGATATCTGACTATTTGTGAATCTGTTATCATTGATTTTGGTTAATGGCTGACTGAATAGAATGTATTTATATCTAAGAAATGCAACAATAATGATTGAGAATCTATTTATTTTGACTGTTAAGATCAAGGTAAATTTTTCTTATTTGTATGAAAATTTTTCCAAAAATGATTGTATTATTGCAGGCTCAAATGTAAATAAGGATAATAACTCTACACCTCCAAGTTCTTCAAATAAAAATAAGTCTAAATCAAAGGAGGAGAGGAAAGATGAAGAAAAAAAAGAGAAGCCCAAACAGACCTCATTTCCTCCCATGAACAATACAACTGATGCTGTGAGGCTTAAATGTCGTGAACTTCTTCTAGGAGCACTTAAAATTGATGGAAGTGAGTAACCATATGAAAAACTTTTCTGTACATTGTTAGATATTATCGAATCTAAATGGTCTTTCTTTTCAATAGATACATTAATTTTAATTCTATTAAAGATCATTTTTTATTAAATTTACCTTAAAAATTTTCTATTCTGATTCCAGATGAACAAGAAGGTTGTGCTCCCATGGAAGATTTGGCTGAAGAGTTGGAAGAGGCTATTTTTCAAGAATTCAAAAATACTGACTCAAGATACAAAAACAGAGTGAGGTCACGAGTGGCTAACCTGAAGGATGGTAAAAACCCTCAATTAAGGTCCAATTTCCTTGCAGGAGCAATATCTGCCCAAAAACTTGCTGTGATGACTGCAGAGGTAAACTTTTGTTGTATTTTGAATTAAAATATTCAAAATATTCTGTTACAATTTGATATTTTAATATTATATGTATATATATAACATTAAAACTATAACAGTCAAGATAAGCGATATATATATATATATATATATATATATACACTATTGACAGCTACCGCATCTATCTAAGCGAGGAAATGACTGCGACTAACAGGCACCTCTACTGGCTGGCGCGTCAGAAGAGGGCAACGGGGAAAATAAAATACGTCTGGTTCTCTGGTGGTAGAGTTCGTTGCAGAAAAGAAGATGGGCACTAACTGGTCTTCATCGATCAAGCTCAGGACCTGAATGTATTCGACTGACTACTGAAGACCGGTATGCCCTCAAGCTGCACAAATAACCATGGCTCTCTCAACGGTGCTCACGTGTTCATTTTGAATCACTCCGACAAACTCAAGGGTTTTTAAAAAAAATATTTTTTCTCAAGAAATACGTCGCGAAATTAATTTTCCTTTTTCATATAAAATCAATTTTCATTTTTTATCTTCTCTTTTTTCTCTTATTTTTTTTTGTCTACTGCTTAATTTATGACATTATTTACGTATCATATTTCCTTTCGTTATTCTCTAATTTTATTATCTATTTTATGGTATTTAGATTTATAGCGGTTTTTAGTAATAACTCGCCCCTGATAATCTTTCATCTGCACTCTCAAACTTTTCAATTAGCTTTGCCAATAAAATTTTTCCTTATAGTTTCCTCTCCCCAAATACTGAGAGCTTCTCTTCTGCTTCCCCATCATGTCTAGAGCCCTAACCTCCTGTCACATCAACTCCCAATCCTTGCCCACTCACTTTGATGAATTTCATCAATATTTTACCCATAACTTTTTCCACACCATAGGAATCTCAGAAACATGGCTAAAACCCCATATCCCGACCTCCACTGTTTCCTTACCTGACTATTCCTTCCTTCGCCACAACTGAGTTGACCGGACTGGTGGAGGTGTAGGTCTTTACGTCCACAACTCCCTAAAATCACGCATCCTGGAGTCTTCCCCAGCATCTAATTTCCCTTACATAGAATTCCTTCTCGTCGAAATTTCATGCAACCCTAATCTTCTCCTATACGTTGTAGTGTATCGCCCTCCTTTGGTCCCTTTTGATCCTATCTTTGAGTCGGTGCTTCACATCCATGTTCCCCTCTACAACCACATCATAATCTCCAGTGACTTTAATACCAATCTTATGGTCCAATCCAATGATAAAATGTACCTTGAAAATCGTTTTTACTCTCTACACCTCTCCATTGTCCCATTCTCTCCCACCCATCACACTCTCCTATCTGATACCTGGTTAGACTTGTTCATCATTGACTCATCTCAGAGACTCCTTTCCTCCTCACAATTACCTGGCCCATTTTTGTCCTCTCATGATTTAATCCAAATTTCATACAATATCCAAACTCCAGAAATCCTACCGAAAACCATAACTTTTCGCAGCCTTGATGGACTCACCCCTGAATCTATATCGCCTACTCAAAACTTTAACCTTCCTTCACTACCCTGCTCCTTGGATGTGTCAAAAAATTAAAGACCTGCAAAGGAAACGTGATGCTGCCCGTAGACGCTTTAGACGCACGAGGCTTACAGATGACTACCAAGCGTTCAGGGTTCTTCGCAATTTGTCACAGTCTACAATCAGACAAGCAAAATCCAAATATTTCCACGAAGCCCTTTCCACTGCTCCCGATCCTAAATCTAAATGGCAACTCCTCCGAAAGCTCTCCCTCTGCAATACAACATCCTCTAGAGCCTTTCCTGCTTCTCCCAATGAAATGAATGGGTATTTTTTGTCCGCCTCAATTAACACATCAAAATCTTCCTCCTCCGTCTTTTCACTTACCCCATCCTTCAACCCCGACAATTTTAATTTCTTAGACATTTCACCTACCGACATTATTTCCTCCGTTCTTAAATCCCGCTCCAGTTCTACTGGCTTTGACGATATACCCGTCAAACTATGCCTCATCGATATCCTGCCTGTCCTACTTTTCATATATAATTTTTCACTACAAAACGCAGTATTCCCGACTTCTTGGAAAAAAGCCCTAGTCCATCCTATAAATATAACCTCAACCCCACTATCTCCCAAAGACTACCGGCCAATCTTCATACTTTCCAACCTTTCCAAACCTCTCGAAAGATTAGTCCAGTCTCAAATTTCAAATTTTCTCGAACAGTCCAAACTCCTTGATTCGCTTCAATCAGGCTTTCGTCCAGGTTTTTCCACTCAATCTGCCCTCACCAAAATCACTACTGACATACATAAAGCCATGGACAACAAACAACTAACCGTGCTAATCCTACTGGACTTTTCAAAAGCTTTCGATTCCTTGGACCATTCTACACTTTTTTCCAAACTAAAGTCATTGTCCTTTTCCAACAGCTGTATTCTATGGTTCCAATCCTTCCTCTCTGACAGGTCCCAAGCGGTTTCTATGCCCAACCAACCCCTTTCCTCTTTCCTCACTCTATCCTCAGGTGTGGCACAGGGCTCAAGCATCTCTCCTCTCCTTTTCAACTGTTACATCAACGATCTTCCTAAATTTGTTCACCACTGTTCCTACCATCTATATGCCGACGATTTCCAAATCTATTCATCCTTTCCTCCTTCTGAGCTTTCATCTGCGTTCGCCAATATTCAGGTAGACCTAGATTGGATCAGTGCCTGGGCAAAGCTGAACAAACTGGAATTGAACGCAATGAAACCCCAGGCCATTGTTCAAGGTTCCAACTTCCTCCTTACAACTATCCTTACCCTCCCAACATTAATCCTAACCGACCACCCTATCAGTTTCAACTCCTCCGTTAAAAACCTAGGGCTTACCATTGACCAAAACCTTTCCTAGAAGCCCCATGTCACCCAAATATCCCGACGATCAATTAGTTCCCTGAAATTATTTCATCGATCTTGGCATCTCCTTACACATTCAACCCGTAAGCTTCTCGTATCATCCCTCATCTTCCCCCACTTTGACTACTCTAGTGTGGTATACGGGAGCCTTTCGAAAATGCTGGAGGCCCGGTTAAATAGAATAATGAACTGCGCTTTAAGATTTGTCCTTGGTACTCCGAGGCGATCCCTGGCGTCACATCACTATGATGAGTTAAAGTGGCTCTTCCCTCCCATTCGTAGACAATATTTCCTTAGTGTTTTTCTATACCAATCCATTAACTCGCAATACCCTTCATATATCTATAGTCTCCTCCAATTCAAATCCTCTGTCCAGCACCACAAAACAAGATCCCGCCTTTCCGATCTCTACATTCCATCCCACAGAACTAAGGGATTCGAGCGTTCCTTCATCGCCCGCTCCACCACTGTGTGGAACTCAATCCCTCCTTTCATCCGCCATTCTTGTTCATTGGCTTCATTTAAATCACTACTTTTCCTTCATCTCTTGGCATCCCAAAAAGACGCTCTCCAGGCTGGTCAATCTTCCGCTTGAATAAATCAGTACTGAATACTCGATCTTGTTACCTACGTGTTTTGTTTATTTTTCCAACAACAAAGAAGATACAGACTTTGTAAATACTTTATCGCATGCTATGCCATTCACTTATTTTATTTAGCAATTTTGTTGTTAACTGTGGTATTAATGTTATTTTGTTAATATAAATACCTTTATTTATTTGCGACAATTAGTTAAAATCCTATTTTTATTTATTCATATATTTTTTTTTTCTATTTCTAATTTTATTATGTTTTGTCAATCTTGATTACTTCATGATTTGTATTATTATGTAGCCTTCTGGCCAGATGAATATTATGTTTATTTTATTTGTTCATTATTGTTATTCTAAAGGGACTTGGTCCCAGAATAAAGTTTGTTTTCTATTCTATTCTATATATATATATATATATATATATATATATATATATATATATCGGTTTCTACTTATCTTGACTTATAGAAAATATATATTCTGATTCTTGAGTTCTTTTTTTTCACTATTAGGGCATGAGTATGAGACCAACCTAGGCTCGAAACGTCCCCAAAGAAATTTAAGAACTGACTGGAACTCAAGAATCAGAATAGATATATATTATTTTTCCTTTCACGCAGTACCCCTAAGTGAAGGACGTTTATTGCTCTGCATGTTCCGTACATTTATAGTACATTATATAATACTACATACAATTGTACTTTCATGTTTTTTTCTAGTGTTCTACATGTTTGATTTTATTTATATATAAAACTTAACTCTAAATTGAAAATACAACATTAAAACAAAACTGAAACAACAAAATATTAAACATAGCAAATATTAAACCAGTTGAAACAAAAATATTATCACAGAAATGTTTCAAATATAAACTTAAAACTGTTTTAATTAATATCAAGAAATAAAAAACTCAAACCATTTCTATTACAGGAATACTTTTAGGGGAGGGGGGAAATTAAAATTAATATCTTCAAAAATTTTGATACAATCTCAGTGCTACTTGCTTAAAAGCAGTTCAGTGTGATACCCACGGACAGAAAAGTTATGTGTATAAAGATACAGTGGACCAGATAGACTTTGTCCACTATTGAGGAGGATAAATTAAAATTTAAAAACATTATCTATTGGATTGAATTGTGAATTTAAAACATTCTGAAACCCACTTGAAAACACAAAGAATTTTGTCAAAATCGTTCTAACCAATTAGAAGGAGTTTTGTAACATACCCACAAACAAAAGATTATGTATACATATATGAAGATATGTATTTATATATGTTTTTTTAGGAAATGGCTAGTGATGAAATGAAAGCCCTAAGGAATAAGTTTGTGAAAGAATCCATCGATGATGCTCAGTTGGCAACAGTACAGGGTACTAAGACTGACTTGCTCAAGTGTGCCAAATGTAAGAAGAGGAATTGTACCTACAATCAGGTAAATGACATAGTTTATTCATTTTCCATTCTATTTAAATTTTTATTTTAGTAAATGGGTTTATTCATTGATATTTAAAATTGGTTAATATTAAAATAATATGGCCAATTCAAATAAAAAAAAAAATCTGTACCACTACAACCCGTGAAGGGTCTGGGGTTCAGTACACGGTAGAGACAGTACTGTTTCATGGACAACTATGGCTTATTATGTTGCTATGGCTAATCGAACAATGCTACAGTGGTAGCTCTAAATTTTGCCTATCCAGGATTTTTAACGAGTACATACAGGCTCGGGGCCTCTGTTTTACATCCCTTCCAAAGGACACATAACCAAGGATTTTTTTACTCCCTTTTTAAAAAATCCTAGGGCCACCTGCTGTGCTGCAAACCCACGATCTTGGACATCGTAGGTTGTTATGTTAACCACTAGTTCACAGGTCGCCCTCCCTATCCTTTTTTTCTCCACTTAAAATTATAACATTAATTTTTTAATTGAGTATATACCTATATCATTACTATAAATATTTCGATAATAACTAATTTCAAACTCATTTTGACTTTTACCAAAAATTTCATTAATTTCATATTGTCAAATTTCTCTTATATCACAACAGTGTTTTATTATCTCCATAGATTTATTTTCACTCCTATTATTTTTTTAATTTCTTATCAATTATTTTATAATTTAATTTTTTGTTCATTGTATTTCATTCTTATCATTTTTGTCAGTAAAACTAATATATTTTCTTTGGTTTGCACTCTTGATACCGTTATTCTGTTTTTGTTTTATTCTCAACCTAATATGATGAAATAATAATGAAAATTAGACTGAAACGATGGGACTAAATGAAATAATTAAAGTTTTACTTATCTGTTCAAAGTTCATTGATTGCAACACCTTCCCCCCTTCTATTTTCAACATTGTAAATGGTTTATAATAACTTATTACTAATATATTTCGAAATAGTAATACAAATTAACCTGATAAAGATAGTATTATAATATTCATCTATTGAAATTTATTCTGTATTCTGTTAGTAATTAAAGATATTTATTTTAACCTATCATGTTGTGTGTAAGTATTTCAATATTGAAAAAGATACCATTTGTATGAACTATTTTATTTCTCTTTATTGTAACATTGTACCTATCAAGTAGAATAAATTGACAACCTGTTAGTAAACTAACATCACCTGTTAGTAAAATTACAACAAAATGGCATGAGAGGCATGATGAACAGTTCCCAGTGGTACCTCTCTTCTGACTTGATTTAATACTCTTATGATATCAGATCTCTCATATCATCTCCACGTTCTTTTTAGTTTCCTTCTTGTGCCCTCAGGCCATTGCCGTTTGTTATACCAGTGGGCTTGGATGTCCATGTAATCAGTGAGAAAAGTTTTCTTATTAACATAATGTGGTGCTTTTGTTAAGTAACTTTGATTAAAAAGTTTGCAATCATTTTAGGGATGCCATAAATTTGTAATGCCTAGGTCCAAACTGGTTTTAGTAAGTGAGTAGGGTTTAACTTAATTTTTATCTTGTTTCTAATTAGGATTTTTTTCTGAATAGTTGTAAGATATATTTGAGTTTGAAATTTTGTGATTGGCGTTTTTCCTAACGTGAGTACCCCATGTCGTTACTATCAAATGTTAGTCCAAGGTATTGTACTTTTTCTGTCTGAGGATGGGTGAGTTATTGGATCATTTCATAAGAAATGTCTTTATATTATTTTTTTAACATTGTACGTGGAATTAGTTAACTTTTGCTGTTTACTATAATCATGTTTACAGATTGTACTTAGCTGTTATTAATCCTCTCTTTTTTGATATTTACTTACTACATTGTTAATACTGTTGCCTGTGGTTCTTCTCTTGGACCCTATGGACAACTGAAAAAGGTCAAGTAGAAAAGGTGGGACAGTCAAGGGTACCTTGAGGGGAAAGGTTGAGATAGAAAAACGCTAGAAACATCTTCAAATCAATTACTATATTAAAATATTTACACCCAAAAACCACCAATAATGATAGAGACTAATAAAATAATATAATAAAAGATATAATAGACACCGTAGCAAACATTATAGTAAGATTCACCATCAATAATAATACTGACTAATAACATAAGAACTAAAATCATATACCAGATTCACCATCAATAATAATACTGATTATTAACATACAAAATCATATACTAGATTAACCCCACCCCATCTGTTTTTGTGAACAAACGTGCAAAAGAAAAGGAGGGAATAAAAAGCATTTAGAATGGTCATGTTCGATCGGCCAAATCATTTAACTGACACTACATCTGTCAGAATTTAGTCTGACTACAGTATAAAGGAAAATTCCTACCTTCCGAATCCATCTGGCTTCTGATCAGGTCCCGATACTTCTCCCTAGTACCAGTTTTCAACTCTCACTTATGGGGGAAAACGTACAGGTATTTAACGGCTCATTCGAGCTAGCCTAAACATTTTTACCCCAGTTTCCGAGAGGTGCTGCTCCTTGCGGACCAAATTGACAAGACATAAAATGTAATTTAATCAATTGTGCGATTGATCTAATTAATTGATCGAAAAATGCTGACTAATATCCGTTTTTATTACGACAACTGGGCCTAGAAAATGATTAGTCAGCACGTCTCGACCACAGACGAGAGCCTTAACAATTAACATTTAATTTATGTATGTTTACTTTATTCAGTTTGTTACACTATTGACCGAACATTGTTTAATATGCGATAAAATATGATCATGGAAACATGCAATTTTTGTAATAACCATAAAAAAACAACCTGCATGGTTAATTGGGAGAGACCCTAACTCTTACCTGATAAAGCCAGACCTTATGTTTCACGACAGAATGTCAGAAGAAACTAAACAACCGGGGTTACTCCTATACCCGGGGTTAAACTAAACTCCCACACCCACCTTACTCTCCAAGTTATCTCCAATAGATTTTAATCTGTTAGGAAGTTTTGACTATTTCCTCAAGGGTAAATTTGTTGAAAATGATTCTCAATTAAAAACGTTTCAGACTATATTTTATCACAAAACCCTGAAGTTTTCATTTATCGGATTAATATTTTGATAACACATTGGGAAAAATGTATACCAATTATGAGTTAATATTTTAATTAAAAATAATTAGATTTCATAAAATTGCTTTTCTTAATAAGCTTTCCTTTAAAAGCGGGCATTTGATATGAAACAACCCAATATTTAGGTAAATGGAAGAGCACGTTTCATGTCTAAGAGTAAAAGTAATGTGTTGTGACTTTTCTTGGTTCAGTCACCATTGTAAGTTTTGTGAACCCTATGCTACATCTTAATGTTTGGTGATTATGAAGTGTCCTCAGCGTAGGATGATCTCAGTATGTTGGGACTTTGTGACATGTGTATGAATGGTGTGTACAATAGAATTTGTAACAATAGAATATTACCATAGTACAGGGAAATTTGTAGTTCTAAGTTTTGAATGGTAGATTGTCGTTAGGGACACAGTCTCTTCATATGTTTCTATAGACTTCCATCACTTGTCGAGAAAGATTTAATATAATTGTCATAGTTTGATATGTTAAATTTGCTAATACGGCATTTTAGTCTATCTGATTGTTGTTGTTGTTGTCTGTCAGTTTGCCATATTTTACGAGCTCTTCTTTTGGCCCTGATCAGATCTCTAATATACTGCGAGTAGCTTGATAAATTGTCTGTTTTCCCATACCTGGATTTTGATATTGAACTCGCTCCATCTTTTATACTTCTTGTGAACCTTCTACTACTTCCTCTAGTTCTTCTTCATTTTTTATTGAGATGTCAGAGTTAGGGTAAGTTCTGTATAAATCCCAATCCATTATACCCTCTGTTCAGCACATATGTTTTTGTGCCTTAGAAGGCTGTTCATATAGAATCATCTGGACCTGAGAATGATCAGAGCAACTGTCAGACAGAACTCGTATTTACAGCCTTGTGTACTTTCTTTAGTCCTTTTATTATAAAAAAGTTGAGTAGGTCCGAGTTTTTATGAAGTAGGCCAATAAGTGGCATATTTAGGAGTTGGTGTGTCTAATTAATGAATGTGTGTAATACTTAATCTTGAACCCCAGCATTGATGTTTCACATTATGATCACCTCCTGCGGTACAACATCGACCCAACTGTTTAAAAAAGTCAGAAAACATTGAGGATGTAATGTTGTACCTGGGAGGTACATAAACATAAACTGCAGCCAATGTGATGGTTTTTTTTTGTACTTAATGTGATGCCTGTTGACTGTATGTGGTGTGATTGGTAAATGTTGTCCCATGACTGTGTTTTAATGGTAATGGCGGTGCCTCCATGTGCCTATTTTTCTGGGAGATCAGTCCTGTAAGTAATAGGTTTTTTGGAATATAGATCTTTGATCGTGAAGTAAGATGTATTTCAATACTACATCTGTCCATTTTTCATGTAAATATAAACCAAGTTCAGTCACATTCATCATACCTGGTAGAATATTATGGTTTGTGGTGATGGGTTAGTTACTGGTAGGCTCCTGCTGAGATCTAACATTCTCTGATGGCACCGTGAAGGCTGCCTGAGAGTTAGAAATTATCGTAGATCCGGTGGTAATTGGATAGATTGAGCTAGTGTTAGCCGAGGGTGGTAAATTTTTGAGGTACACTGAATCCTTAGATCCTACAATGTTTGGTAACCTTTGTCAATCGCAAGGTTTTATGCATATGTAGCAGGGCATTTCTCTTGTTTTAGTGCATGAACTGCTGTCATGATACCTGGTACACCTCACAAACCTTGCTGGGTGTTTAGTATATTTCCAAGTGTGACCATATTGACCATCTTAAGCATTGAGGGATGTCTTTTTTTCTTCGGTGGTTCGTTGATTATAATTTGGGTGTAATTAATAGATTGAATGTTCTAGATGTCTTCTTTAATTTTTTAGTGATGTTCTTTGAGAAGAGGGGCTTCTTAAACCTTGAAATAACGTTGGTTACATTCCAGCCTCATAACCTCTCTGTTTCAGTTCCTCTTTTATTATACTATAATAGGATGTAATTAGTTGGGGGTGCAGTCAAGAAAACACGCAAAAATAGGTGAAACTATTGTATTTTATGTGCCGACGTTTCGACCTACTGTGTAGGCCATCTTCAGGGCTATGAGAAAACAGACAAAAACAAAATAGACTGTAAAAATACATAAAATAGAGATACAGAAAAAATAACAAAATGTAGAGATATAAAAAAATTAAGCGAGAAAAAAGTGAAGGATATATAGTGAAAGGATATATGAATAAAGATGATTACATAGTAGATGTATAGAAAGGTGATAATGCAAAACAAAATACAAAGAGAGGAATGAAGTTAAACAGAAAAAAATAAAATGAAAAAGATATAAATATAATGAGTATGGACAACTTAGTATAATAAAGATAGAAATGTATTGCAGAGAAAACAATAATATGAAAATAGACTCATGGGGAGTACCATAAGTGAAATGAAAGAACATGAATTAAAAATATGATACCTAAGAATAAATAGAGAAGCATATTGTAGAAAGTAAAGAATAGGAATCTAATGTATGACAGGCAGAGAAGTGAAATATAAATATAAATTTAAAATATAAGTATCAGATGTTATATAAAGGTATACATGTATTATAAAAGTATACACTATACATTATCTAACAGATGTTATATAAAGGTATACAGATGTTATATAAAGGTATACAATAGGAATGATGTTATATTATATAAATAAAGATGAAAGTATACAAGGAACTATACAAGAGAGATATAAGATATCAGTAAGTGAATGGAGATATATTATAAAAAATAATAATGATGTTCTGTGAACATGAACTCTTAAATTAAAAACTATGATGGATGCTAAAGTGATGATGGGAGAAATAGGTGTGAAGGAAGGAGATGGAGAAAGATGAAGAGAAGATATAAATAATATGAAACTGTACGAACCCAATAATAGTGGCTGCTTGGGCAGAAAAGTAACTGACGCCAAAAGTACGTTATAACAACGGAAGCGATGACCGCGATCTCTGACGGTCAAAGATCAAAGTAACGATTCAACGATAAAAATTCAAAAAAAATAAAATAAAAAACAATAAAAAAGTAGGGAAAGGGCAATATGGGGAATATGGGGACGCGTAAATCATGTGAAAAATAAATAAAAAAATAAAAAATTAAAGTAATGAAAAAGGGGCAGTAAAGAAATAAAAGACTAAAAAAGAAAAAATAGGAAGATACTGACCGTAAACGGAGAGAAATAATAAGTTTTTGAAAATTATGGAGTTTTTAGTAAATTAAAAATTTGGGAATAAATAGAGGATAGGTGATGTGAGTCGGACTTAAGGTTGACGGTGGAGGAGTCTAAATTGATGTGGATGGTTTCCGAGAGAATGCGTTTATCATAGTTGGGAACGGAAGCTAGGATAGACGTATTATCGAAGTTGAAAATGTGGTTTAAAGATAGGGCATGATCAGAGAGTTTGGATGCGGTTGGGTTATTGGATGAAATGGAATATTTATGTTGGGAAATACAATCTTTAAGTAAGTTTTTAGTTTCGCCGATGTAGGAAGAGTTGCAATTGGGAGTGGAGCAAGGGATACGGTAGACAACTTGTGAGCGTTGTATAATGGGAATGGGATCTTTAACACGGGTATAGATTTTGGAAAGTTTGTTATGGGATTTGAAGGCTAAACGTAAATTGGGGATAGAGGAACGTAGGGATTTTTGAATATTATTTGAGAGGGAGGGTATATATGGCAAGGATCTGTATATAGGGTTAGAGGGAGGGTGTGGAGACAGGGTGGGGTTGGGGGCTTTTTTATAGTCTTGGATGAGTTTATTAATAATATGGAGAGGAAAATTGTTTTTTAAAAGTATATTTTGGATGCGGAGGGTGTTAGTTTTATGGAAGCAAAGGGTCAGAGAGGGATAGGCCACGGCGGATAATATTTTTGGCGACGTTTATTTTTTGGTGGTGCGGATGTTGGGAGTAATAATTAAGGAGTCTGCCAGAATAGGTGGGTTTGGTATACCAATCTGTGGAGAAGGAGTGGTCAGGATTTCTAATGATACGGAGGTCAAGAAATGGTAATGATTTGTTGGATTAAAGTTCAACTGTGAAATGGAGACGGGGATGGTATGAGTTAAAAGATGATAATAATTCAGGAATAATTATGGGATTTAGGATAAGGAGGAGATCGTCCACATATTTCTTAATGAAAATAACATCGTTAAGGAATTGGGGTAGAATGGAGTCCAGAAGGTCGTTTAAGACAATATTGGAGAGGTCAGGAGCGAGGGGATTTCCCATGGCAAGTCCAGAAATTTGGTTAAAGAACTGGCCATGGAAGGTAAGGTAGCCTGATTCACAACAGAGGTTTAAGGATTGGAGGTAAGAGGTGCGGTTGAGAGAGGTATGGGGTTCTATGAGTGGCCAGTTGTTATCTATAATGAGGAGAGCTTTATCTAAAGGTATGTTGGTGAATAGGCTTTCTTCATCAAAGGAGGTGAGAACGTAATGATCAGGTATGGTGAGGGATGTTAATAGATCACGTAGATGAAAAGAGTTTTGGATATCATATGGGTTATTACGGCTGAGGACTTGTAAGGAAGGAAGTAAGAATTTGCTAAGTTTTGTAGATGGTGAATTGATGTTAGATGTAATAGGCCGGAGGGGGTTGTTAGGTTTGTGGATTTTGGGAAGACCATAAAAGCGGGGAGCTATAGAATTGTACGAAATAAGGTTTCTATAAATAGGGTATGTAATAAATTTGGAGTTAACAAGGCTTTTTAGGTGGAGGTTGAATTTTTTTTGGAGAGAAGAGGTAGGATCTCGGGGTGTAGGTTTATAAGTAGAAGTATCAGAAAAAAGAGAAATCATTTTAAGGTTATAGTCGGAAAGATTCATGATTACTGTTGAATTACCTTTATCCGCTTTAGTGACAATCAAGTCGTCATGGGATTTAAGGAAAGAGCGTGTGAGGGAAAGGTCCTTAAAAAACTGTGGGGAGAAATTAGAAGGAGAAGAATGGGTGTGTTGAAGGAAATTGGAGATAATGTTAGCTAGGGAGACACGTGAAAGATCTTGTGGAACATGTGAACGTTGGAGTAGGGGGTCATTGTGAATAAATTCTAAGTCGGTCAAAAGATCAGGAATAATTTTATTGAAGGAAGAGGAGGGTGCAGAAAAATTTGGTCCTAAGGATAGAATATTATAGACATGTTTAGGGATATCGGTGGAAGAAATATTGTGGACCCAGTTTGTATCTCCTTTTGGGTAGATTTTGGAGGTGAGGGATTTTTGGTAAAGGAATTTGAATTTGGAGATGAGGTGGATTTTTTTACGAGACCTGGTAGTGGTGAAAGTGGATGTAACAAGAGCGGTAAGGTTATTCATGTGGTCATGGGTAAGGTGACTAGATAAAAATTGGGTGAGGGCAGGAATACGTAGATTTAGAAAGTGGATTTGCTGTATATTCTCCCGTATTTTGAGATTAAGTAAGGATTTTTTAAATTTAAATGAAAAATTATGTAACTTAGGATTTAGGGATTTTGATGTGGTGAAGTGATTAAGGGCGTTGGTTATGAAATTTGGAAAAACGGAGTTGGATCGGCATTTTAGGAGGAAAATACGTTGTTCCAGGTGATTAGCCAAATGTTTGTGCAAGGAGCACAGGCGGTTGATGTGAGATTTTAGGTTTGGAAATGAAGATTTTATAGATGAGAAGGATAAATTTTGGGAGGGGGTAGTTGAGATGAGAGGAGGGGAGGCATTTCCATCATAGTTTGGAAAGTTATGACGATATGAAGAGATATAATGAGAAGAGAGAGCAGAAGAGTGGCGCTGTGGTGAGGAAGCAGATGTAGGATGAAAACTTGAAGAAGAGCGTTGTTGCGGAGAGTGCGACGAAGGCAGGTGATGGCTAGAAGACGAGAGACTAGAGGTGTGATGTCGAGGCGAGTAGGTAGAACATGGGTGATTTCGTGAAGCAGAAGGATCGATATGAAGAGGTCGAGAAGTAGTAGGCAGAGAATTATGGTCTGGAATACTAGTATTATGAAGAGAAGATGTAGAAGAAAAGTTCTGTTTTTTGCCCCGTTTTCTGTGGTTCATGTTATTCATGTAAGGAAGAAAATTAGTTGACTGTAGGTACTATAATAGGATGTAATTAGTTGGGGGTGCAGTCAAGAAAACACGCAAAAATAGGTGAAACTATTGTATTTTATGTGCCGACGTTTCGACCTACTGTGTAGGCCATCTTCAGGGCTATGAGAAAACAGACAAAAACAAAATAGACTGTAAAAATACATAAAATAGAGATACAGAAAAAATAACAAAATGTAGAGATATAAAAAAATTAAGCGAGAAAAAAGTGAAGGATTATACTAATTGGTGTAGGGTGGTGGCATCTGTCCTGTTGGAGCTGAAATGTTGAAAATCCACCTCACTTCTTATTCTTTTAACTTTCTAAAAGTTTCAGTTGTACCTATGTTCAACCACACCTTCAAGTGTTGATTTATCTGTTAACTGTCCAGCTTTTTGTTCTAGGAATGAAATTAGTGCAAAGTGATTTTCCACACCATTTATATAAAGTGGAGGTGCTTTGTAATATTTCTGGTGCTGTCTTATTTCCTGATTGTCCCTCAGAAATTGAGTTTGGGGCCACAAAACTATTATGTTTGAATGAATGCTTGTCATTTGTGGCATGAGGCCCTGTTCAATTGGTAAAGTTTTTTTATGACTAGTAACTAGCTTTCAGGAACTAGCATCATTACTATTTAATCCATTAACAGTTACAAAATTAGATTTTCAGAAACTATATCACTTACCGCCTGGGGAGAAGTAGATGGTTATACACCATGGCTGGTGGTAATACCCTCACTTCTTGATTTAGTTTTTAATCTGATCTCTCCGATAAGATTAGAACTGTTTTTTAAAAGAAAACCCGAGTATTTAAACATTAATTGAAGTTTTTTTTTTCTTGAATAATAATAGTTGGCCATATATATATATATATATATATATATATATATATATATATATATATATATATAATTATGTTTAGCATATATATATATATTTCTCTTTAGTTGGGAGAAATGTTTATTAAAGAGTCAACGTTTCAACCCACATTTCAGGGCTGTCGAGGTAGAGGGTGAGAAGGCCAGGTGTAACTCCGTCACTAACTCTACTCACATCCAATATGAGTTACACCGGGTCTCCCTACTTGAGAGAAAATTGTTTACCTCCACCTGGTTCATTTTCTTCCACATTAATTGAAGTTATTTTTAAAACACTGTATAACTAACCTTTTCACTTCCACTCTGATCAGTTGTTGCAATAATTGTGTATTTAAAAATGTTTTGTATTGGCACCAATCTAATAAAATGAACTGTATAGATTATTAAATTTTGTTTATGTTTAAAAGTTTAATATACGTTTTCTTTTTTTTTCAAGGTACAAACAAGAAGTGCTGATGAACCTATGACAACATTTGTTTTGTGTAACGAATGTGGTAATAGATGGAAATTCTGTTAATCTTTTCCAATACCACTTTTATTGTATTTTATATAAATGTAAATATTTCATTGTCTTTTGTTGGTGCAAATCTTTTGATGAATGTGTGTATTTTTACTGTATGGATGTCTTCAAGTTAGCTTATTTTTGTTTTGTTATTTGTGTAGTATTTTGGTGTTTCCCCCAAAATGTACTAATATTTACGCGTTTAAAATTCTTATAATTTCATTTCAACCTTTTTCTGTCCTTTTTTAAAATTTTAAATCTATGAATTATTGTTTATTCAATACATTATATTTTAAAATGTTTTTTTTTTTCTGATGTTTTATGTGTATAAATATGTATGTAATACACTCAATGCAACTGTTATAATTTTTTTTTTTATAAGTCTCGAAAATGGACGATTGCATATATATGTTCATGTTTATATATCTTTAATGAATTCAGTTGTATATGTGAGATCTCAAGACATTTAGGTTAACCTATTTGTATGTAGTTAAACAAAATAATTATTTTAATTTAAGTCATTTAACCATCTTGGATAAAATAAATGATTGTTAAACGATAACTTTTAGTTACCTCTTTCAAATGTGCTATAATTAAATTATGATGAATTAGCTATTTACCAATGCCTTGCTTGCGATTATTTCATTTCTGCCATTTTTAAATACTATAATTTATATACATTTATTGTTAAGATAATTATAAGGCATATTATTACATGTTTTTTCACATTGTGTTCTTGTGGGAAAACGCCTGCTTCTGGCACTGTTATATGTAAATCTAACACCTACTTAGATGAAAAATGGAACTTTAATTTAAAACTTCCATATTTCAAATAATTTTAAATGAAACCCTTGAGTTATATTGAACCTTTTGCACTAAAGGCATCTTCAATATCAGAGCTCTGCTGTTTGCACTTTTTATTATTTATCATTCAAAATATTGGAATCGTCTCAGTTTGTTTTCCTTTTACCATGCATGACACTGCGTGTTAAGCAGAAAATAATAAATGAATACAATTTTTTATATAATTGTTATAAAAGCCTTCAATAAATATCCATTTACATTTCAAAAAGAAAGGACAACATATTACCTTGTGAATGCGAAACTTTTCTGAATAAATCTGTTGGGGTTCCAGGCAAAAGGTGGAAATACTAATAATTGAAAAAAAAAATTTTATTGTGTGCCGATGTTTTGGCCTCATTTTTACACAATAATCAGGGCACTAGGACTCTGTATCACGACTCGATTGAGGACACTAACATGACCATAATCTTGGATTCAATTGAAAAAAGTCCTAAACATAGCCAGTTTCTCTGTCGTCAAGAAACACTTGTGACAAAATTATGAATAAACTCATTTGGACATAATTGTGGGATAAATGGGCTGACAATTATAATATAACTTCCAGTAAGCTCGGGCAACTAGCAGTTCTTTGTGGTATAGATCTCGGAAAGCAGTCATGAAGTATTGAAGGTAAAATGAGCACGACAGTACAAATATAAGAAAAGGAATTTTACCCTCAATCAGATAATTAACATTGTTTTATCATTTTCCTTTACATTGGAGTTATCGTTTAGGCAAAATTAGTTTATTTTTGGTACTTAAAATTAGCTAATATGGGCTTTAAATGTCTCTATCGACCAAGTGAAATTAAAATGGAGAGTGGTAATGTCAAGTTTATCCTGGTATGATTGATACCAATGATCAGTATACCTTGATAACA
Organism: Troilus luridus; assembly: GCA_964056705.1. Classification (NCBI taxonomy): domain Eukaryota; kingdom Metazoa; phylum Arthropoda; class Insecta; order Hemiptera; family Pentatomidae; genus Troilus; species Troilus luridus. The sequence continues at coordinate 91,116,213 of OZ057412.1, read as the reverse complement.
AAAAAAAAATTGACCTATTAGTCTCAGAGAAAATCCACTGATGATAGACTGTCAAAATGTGTTATCTTTGTGGTAAATCTGAGTCTGAAAGAGATAAAAAGACTCACAAACTACTCTATCACTACTTAAAACCTAAGCAATTTATAAATTACACATTTTTCAAACTGATAGATGCGTTTAAAGTCAAAGTTGTGTAAGCTGAAATCTGAATTTGTTAAGAAACCTAAACACACATGAATCCGAAGTAATATAAAATTTTACAAATGTCTAAAACAACATAAGCTACTCAATATCTTGTTTACTGGAACATAAAAATTATTGTGTTGTAAATGTAAAAGTTTTATAGTAGTTTATTAATCATAATATAATATAGGTGATACTAGCGGACCCGACAGACGTTGTCCTGCATGTATTTCAAGCAATTAGGATATTAAACAAAGTATGAAATGAAAGACTAATAATTTCATTATTCTTTATTTTGAAATAACATCAATTTTCTAAAAACAATTCGTTATAATCAATAATGTTTGTTAAATTTTATCTTAATGCGAGTTGATGAACAATATTTTTAGTCAATTCCTGAGGAGTATAAATGAATAAACTTGACGGTTTTCCAACGCGAGAACGCGCCACATATAATTGGCCATCTGAAAAGTCCGGATTTTCTAGATCTAACCCACAAATCCATATTGTTTGACATTGTGACTTATTATTAGTCATGGCAAATGCCAAGCGAATTGGAAATTGCAGACGTCTGAATGGAATGGGTGAGTCTGAAGGGATCATTGGGATTCGTGGGAGGAGAACAACTTTACCTTCAAAATTGTAGTTTCAAGAACATTGCCCATAATTTTTTTATGACTAATCTTGTACCGTTGCCTTAGCTTAGGTTCATTTAAATTCCGAAACAAAATGATAGGTGAGCCAATTTTTAATCGCAAGTTATGTGGTGGTATTCCTGGTAAATCCGGCGAATTCAAAAATTCAACAGGATAGTTGACTGCTTCGTCAGGATCGGTAACAGTGTCGATCGATTTGTACAATATATGCCCAGCAATGACTGTTGTATTTTGAAGTTAATAGCGTCAACATCGATATTTTTTGCGGCTGAAATAGCTCGTTCCGAACCCACGCATGATTAATATAATTAGCTTGTAAATCTGGAAATATGCTTTCAATCAAAGCATCTTTCGTATTTACCATGTTGCAGAAATTATCTAGCAATTTTATGCATTCTGTGTCTCCATGCAATGGTATTGTTCCGTTTCCAATTTTGAGCAATTGCTCGGAGAATGATAGTGCCACTGGATCGTTTTGTAGTTGAACACGTATATTTGTGTTAAGACGTAATGTACTGACATTTCGCCGTAGATATGATTGTTTTATACATGCGTTTATTTCATCCGCATATGTAGCGCGTGGAATGACTGGCAATGTCTGTCTAAAATCACCGGACAGGAGCAGTAAAGCACCACTGAAAAGCCTGGTGTTATTATTTAGATCTTTCATCATTCTATCGAAAGCTTGAAGTGAATGCTTTGGGCCATAGTGCATTCATCCCAGATAATAATTTTGCATTTTTGCAAAACTTTAGCCATACCGGAATGCTTTTCTATGTTGCACATTGTATCTGGATTTGTGTGAATGTTCAACGGCAACATGAGTGATGAATGTGCAGTCCGTCCGCCATCAAGCAAAGTGGCTGCAATACCTGATGAAGCAATTGCTAACGCAACATGATTTTGTGATCTACGCGCGCACAAAAGTCATGGCGTCTTGAATATATTCTTCCATATGACGTGGGCTACCAATAAATGATGATGGAAGAATGTATGAAGTACCGATGTCGTTGATATTAGTTATTGCATCTACGTTACCAACAATAGAATCACGCAAATGAATGTATTCCTCAGCTCGAAGTTTAGCTTGATTATACCTGATGTATCGTAATTGCTCGCTTTCAATTTTCGCATACATATCAACGATATATTGATGAAACAGATGGTGGCATCGGAGAATATTATTGTCTTCATTGGCACGAATCATCAAGCGATATTCATCGCGGTAACTTTCTTGCTGGTTTCTGCACCTGCAAAGTAAAAATATAATTAAGACAAAAATAAATTAATCGTGCATAAAAATAAAATATTAGGTAATGTCATTTGTAGATTGTCCAGTTGCTGGATTTCTTTGTTTGATATTTAAATGATATCCATCTTTTCCTTACCAGAATATCAATGGATATTGCAAAGGGTCGTAAGAGCGATGACTGTCTTCAATCGTATGCACTGTGTTATCTCTGCTTTTGATTCGTATATCTCGACGTTCTAATGCGTTGCCAACAACTGCAACTTCATTAATGGTCGGTGCATTATATCGGCCCGCGTGCTGCCCAGATGGTACTTTGTCTGGTTTGATGACGATCGTATAGTTGTCGTTTTGCAGTCTGTTTGAAACGGTATTGAACAACTGGACCAACTGATTGTGATTCTGTAAAAACGGTTCTAAAATACCCACAATTTCTCGCTCCTCCATCTGCTCGATTTGGTTGTACTGGGAGTGTGCGTTTATTTGACGCTCCTCATCACCCATGAAGTAGATTTGCAGAAATTTTGAATCGATATCAGGCATCCGCATTTGAGAACCAATTTGATGATACAATTGGCCCTGAATCTTAAACGTTGATTGAAAATTGCGACCATCCTCATTCTGAACGATTTTGGCCAGCCGTTTAGGAGGAGTTCAGTGACATACACAGGTACAGTAGAATTATATATTTAAAGATTATATATTTACATAACTTAGTAATTACTATATTCATAAATAATTTCAAAATATTAAAACAATTTAAATAGAAAATTTTGTGCTGTAAGATTCATTGAAATTTCTTCTGTGTTGTTTAAGTCATAAAATAGTTATCATATCGCTGAGATATAAAAACATTACTATAAAAATTTAAATCTTATAGGACAAGGAAAATAAAAATAATTTCAATGTTGGATTGAATTGGTCAGCAGGGGCAGTCAAAGATAACACAAAGCAAAGCCTTGAAATGGCCTACTGCATAGGCTGAAACGGCACAATTAAAAAATAAGTTGTGCTTATTTTGTCTTATCTTTGACTGTACCCCCTCACCAATTCAATCCATCACTGGAATTATCCAGTCAACTATTTTCCACTCAAAAATAATTTAAATTTGTATTGAAACGAAATATAAATTAGGTTTGACTCTTTTATTAGAGAATTTATAGACATTGAGGGATATGATTGCAACTTTTGTGTCATTTCAATTTATAAAATTCCAGGCTCACAGCATCTAGTACCATGTACATATAGTGGAGAGAAAAAAATTTTTGGACTCCCCACTTTTTCTTTATGCAATGAATTGAAATATTAAAAACAATGCTTTGAGTTTACCCAATAAAAATTACAATTAAGACTTGTTAATTGTGGAATGGTATAAATTCGATTGAGAACTTTGATCATATTAAAATAATATTGAATAAATGCCATAAAAAAAGTATTTGTTTCTTTGTACATAAATAGAAAAGGTTCACCAGTTTACTTGTTGTATTGTATTATTCTGTTCTTTCCTATCAGTATTGTAAAATACTTTAATCATGTAAGATTTTTTACCTACTCAATAATGCCAAAAACCAGTGAACTGAGCACCACCATTAACGATAAAGTGTCTATCGCGCATCCACCAAAAATCGTATCTGATTTCTGGGGTTATCATTTTTCTAGAGTAAGGTACGTGATTTAAAGATATGCTAATAACCGTTAACCGTGGCTCAAATCCTAATAACCGGTGCAAAGTCGTCCCTGGAAACTAAATGAAAAATGGTGAGAATTGAAGCGTTTAAAAATACAGCTGTAAAAGCAGGTGCCCTAGCTAATATGGTCTGATCAACTCTTGGGCCTGTGTACGAGAGCGGTAAGGAATGTTATGAACTCTAAAGGTCTTTATAGCAGGATGCCGAGGGAAAATGTTTATAGTAGTGAGGCCAATCACACAAAAAAAAGACTTCCTTTTTGAAAGTCTAGTGAATACATTAACAAGCCCATCAGTTAAAGGGAAATTTGTTATCTGATGAGAGTAAGTTTAATTTGTTTAGATCCGAAGGTTATGTGAGGATTCCGCGCAGCAAGTGCAGTTAATTGGGAATCCAGCTTCAGTTAATTTTCCAGCAGGACAATGATCCCTAAGCATTAAGCCAATAAAACTGAAGATTGATTAATATTTAATGCTTGTCAAAAACTACACACCCCTCCAAAGTGACTAGACTTGAATATAATTAAGAATTTGTTAATTGAGAATCGAGATATCAAATTTTTCGAAAACATCACAACAGGAAGGCACCACCTCAAGTATCTTTTAGAAAAAGAATCGAAACAAATCAATCCAAAATTAATTAAAAATCTAGTTCACTTAGTGCCTAGACTTTTTCAAGCTGTTATTGATGCTAAAGGACTACATACGAACATTAACTTTTAAAAAATAAGAAAACGTGTGGTGTGCAAATACTATTTTCCTGGAATTTTCGTAAGTTTAAACTTTCATTTAATTTAAATTATTTATATTGAATCATACTTTTTATTTTTTAAGGCATATCGAATTTTTTTCATTGGCTAAATTCACAATTTAATTTAAAAAAGTAGGTGTGCAGATGCTTTTTCTTCCAGTGTACATCATATTTCTTCTGAAAATATGTCACGAATTCAGATTACAATATTAATTATACTTTATTTAAGTATTTAAGAACTAATTTATTTAAGATAAAATAATTGAAAAGTTGTTTTATTTGAATCTTGTACATGGGTGTATGGAATCATCAATAAAAAAAAAGGATAATCCAATTATAAAATTGTTAGTACCATTTATATTTTACATGCTTAAACAACAACACATATGCAATGAGGTGACTTATTTCTTTTTAATGCTGATAAATTGTACTCACAAAACAGCCTATTCATCTCCAAGCTGTTCTTCCACAATCTGCCGGAGTTTCCTTCTTAAAATAGAGGTGTACAGTTTAGAGACAACAGAAAGCAGACTGATGGGTCTCCTTGATAATTTTTATCATCCGCTGAACTGCCTTTATTAGAAATTGGGATGATTATGCTGTATCCCCCGTCCTTGGAAAATATCTTCCAGTCAAATACTTCCTGGAAGGGATTTAAGATTTTGTCGCCCATATTTCTAACGTTCTGGAGCAATACCATCCCTTCCCGGTGCCTATCTCTTCTTCTGACCCCTGTAAGCTTCTTAGTGTTGAGGGCTCTCGCGACACTCGTGATATGTTTCTAGATTTTCGAAGCATAGTTCCTGAAAATGTTGTTTCCATCTATTTAGGATATTTTTCTTGATGGTATATACTAACTTTTACATTTCCGACGGGCTTGTTTTGCCGTTCTTATCTCTCTTAAACATTTAATTTTTCGCTCTGTTCAAAATAAAAAAAATAAAAAATCCATCCAAACTATTTATAAAATGATTGTAAAGGAAGCTAAGACAGATAACAGAGCCCTTCCTACTTTAATAGAATATTTGGTTATATCGAAAAACATAAATTAAACAGTATCGATAAAAAAAAAATTGGTATTCAAACGAATACCATTATAACTCAATAATTGTTTTATCAATCTACGTTCATATTTGTAAGCATGTAAAGTGTATTAATTACGCTTTTTAACTATTATTAACCTATTTTTTCGTAATTGGAATCTGTATTCGGCAATCATTTTCTTCGTAAGACGAAGACTACTTGAAATGACTTATGCAATAAAATTGTAATGGTTTGAAATGTCACTTTGGAAAATTAATGATGTTACAGAACGATGAAAATCCATTCTGTGCCATGGATAACACCTGTAATTCAGAAAAAACCACATAATTTCAAAAATCTGTGGCTTTCTATGAATAAAAGTACTAGAAATAAAAAGGGATATAATAGACTTTTAAATGTGATTAGTAAAATTATTTTTCCATTGTAATTTAAAAAAAAGAAGTGTAGACTTTTAATTATCTCGGTTTGCATCAAGGTCAATCCATTGTATAGGGTGTTTTTTTAAGCTAGATAGAACTTTAAATTGTAAAAAGTAACACAAAAAATTAAATTGTAATCAAAAATTTTTTTTTATTTGTTTCAGTATACTCTGACATTTCGTATACTTCTTTCGCCGATTGGGCTCTAGAGCAGTTGGCAACTGACCCGTTGTTTTATCGCAAAATTGTGTTCAGCGATGAGGCGCATTTTTGGTTGATTTCGATAAATGGACCTGTCAATTGGCCTCCAAGGTCGTGCTGTGGGGCTACGTGAAGTCACTGGTTTATGCTGATAAACCAGCAACAATTGACGCCTTGGAAGCCAGCATTGTTCGTGTTATTCGTGACATACGGCCAGCAGTGCTCGAAAAAGTGGCCCAAAATTGGACGTCCAGAATGCGCTTCGTCAAGAACAGCCGTGGTGCCTATATCCCCGAAATCATTTTCAAATGTTAATGTCACGTATTGATCTTTCGAATAAAAAAAAAATTTTGATTACAATTTAATTTTTTGTGTTACTTTTTACAATTTAAAGTTCTATCTAGCTTAAAAAAACACCCTATACATCACCTTCTCCCACTTGTGTTTGGTTACATCAAACAAAGTATGTTTACATTTTATTTCGTAATACATTGTTAAAAATTGTAATAAAAAAGTATAATGTTTAATCACTTAGAAAATATCAACTGTACACTTTTATTTGTCTCGGAGCGTATCTCGATGTGGAAAAAAAACTGATGAATGAAAAAAAAGGAAGAATTGAACCTGAACTCCCTTTAATTCTCCTTTATTTTATAATTCAACGGAATTTTCTTAGAAGAACTGGTAATTATTATTTAAGAACTGAATTTCTAATTAAGAATATATTACTTACTGCATTGGGAAGCTTCAGTTTTTTAGTGATGGATATCGGTTTCCATATTACAGAGTTGGTATTTTAAAGTTGCGTTATTCAACATAATTTTTTCAACGGAAACAGTGATGATGAAATTAAATTTTACTTTTATAATAAGCTATGTTTAACGATTAACTAATGCGAAATAATATCAAATAATTATTTAAAGAACGCGAATGGATAGGTGGAAAAGCAAGTAGTTTATAATCCGACATGCACATATACTAAGTTATAACTAATCCAAATTAAGAACAACCAGTGTTTTATTTTTTAAGAAAACAACAATATTATATATTTTTTGCTAATAATTAATTAAGACATTGATAAAGAATGTTATATTCCTTAATTACAGTAGGTAATCTTGGAGTGAAGTGCTAGAAGTGGTTTGGTGCAACATGACAGGAAAGGCGAGATCAGTAAAGTCTGAATAACTGGGTAAAACTACTTTGTTGGTACAGAACTTACTCACATAAACGTCATAAGCGTCTTCAGATTCCATCTTGTAATCCCTCTGAAGAAAATGCTTCCAAACCACAGGATCCTTTCTGTATGTATGCAACCTTAAGCAAGTTGCAGTTAAATGAACGAAATCTTTTGCTGAGACGAATCTGAATAGCACTCTTTTAAGTTCATCGGGTATTCCTAAAAGGCTAGCATTGCATACATTTGCTGCATTAAGGAACAAATCTTTTTCCTTTTGAAAGAATTTCCGAACAAATTTTGCTAGTGTAGGCAAGTTATTGAAACGTTCAGATAGCGAAAATTGGAATGGGGACAGCCACTGTGATGGTATTATTGGTTCAGCGGTAGTAGACCTAACAACGCCATTTTTCTTTAAAGTAAGCAGATTCAATAGAAGAACATTTCCAAGAACGGGGAGAACGACGAGAATGAAACGTCCACTTTTTAGATTCCCCAAGTATAGATCCATCCTGTACAATCCTCTTGACATATCTCTCCATTTAGGGGCATCTTTAAGTTCTCTGAAAGCACGGATGTCAAAATTGGTAGATTCGGAATGATTTATACGAAAACCACATTCTAAAGCAACCGTGAGTAAAACGCACAAGATATAGTCATTTTCCAAGTTGAAAATTTCCAAAACGTTTTTGTTGCCTTTAAAATAATTTTCTCTTTCTGCGAGGACACTTTCTAGAAGCCGTTGGAAATGATCAGGGATAGATAATTTGTTACTTTCTTCTAAGCGAAGAAGAACTTCCATTATAATTGATTCATTAATATTTGACTATGGATTTATTATTTGTTATGGTGAACTTGCCATTTACGTTGTAATATAAATCGAATTTCACATTTTTTTTGTTATCCCATCAAATAAAAACCACGTGAGACCTCCCATATGTTATTTTCTAATGGAGATGAACTGCTTTATTCAATAAACATTTTATTCAATGCTGATATTGCGATAAGATTTGTACTGAAGAAGTAGTTTATCGGTTTATTCAATTAGTAACGTTTGTATTTCTGTCTCTCAATCCTTGTTAGTATTATAATCATTATATTAATGATAATTATGATATGTCTACAATTTATAAAGAAATGGTATAAATAGATATAATAAAAAAAATTAGAAACCTTAGAAGACTGACTATACTTTATGGAACATTAATTACCTTATCATGTGATAACTTAAGTGCAAAAATAATTTTCAGAAATCGTGATACTTAGTTATTAAAGTAAACCAAATAGTATCATATAATAAAATCAATAATATTGTGAACCATAATTTATATTAACGTGATTACATAGATAGATATATCGCGAACGCTTGATATCAGATAGTCCAAATTGAGAGTAGTTTACGTTTAGATATTACACTTTTAGATACTATGATATAACAAATTATATATTATTCTAGCTTTAATTATTTGCTGACACGCCAGGCGGACAGCCATTAAAAACCGATTTATAATAAAAATCCCTAGTCCTTCAGATAACTGTTTTGAGAACATGGATCCAACGACATCACTTCATGTCAACAAATATGGTATTTATTATTAGTTTTTTTAGCCCATTTAGTAACTATTTGAATGTAGTGTTATCTATTGTTCCAACTTCTATAGGGAAGGATTTCTTGGTGTCCCATAAGGTCAGTCCCATTATTGTTATTATTATTTCCACTTCATTATTTCATTATTTTATAACATTATTTCCAACATTCGATTGCCATAATCTTTCCTTACTAATAACATAGTATTTAACAATATTCATTTTCTTAAATATTTAATTTTTACTGTTGAAATGAATTAAGGATAGGGATTTGATAGTTTTCCTCATTATTATTCCTATTATTTATTTTATTCCGTTTAAAGTTATAATGTCATCTTTGTTTATCCATGAAAACGAATTTAACCATTTGTTTTAAAGTTCCAAAGTTATGTTGTTTTAATCCTTCCCCCACTTCTTGATTACATGATTGATTGATTATTTTATTATAACTCTCATTTAATTTTTTCCCCTCTTTATATATTTATCTCCACCTTTCAAGTACAATAGTAAAATCACATCAAAATGACATGAAGATCAGTATCCAGCGGTACATACCCTGTAGCTTGATCTTTAAAATCTTATGATAACAAAACTCACATTCACGTTCTTTAAGTCTCCTCCTTGTGCATTCAGCCATTTTAGTCCTGCCCATTTGTTTTATCAGTACACGCCCGCTTAGTTTTTCTTGAAAGTGTTTGTGCTATATTCGAATGTGTTCCTCAGGGATTGGGATTTTAAATTCAGTATGCAGACTTAAACTTTATTGACATTCCGTGGTGCTTTTCTGAAAAGTCCAAGTATTTTCGATGGAAAGTATGCAGTCGTTTTTTGTGATTCTGTTGAGCAATGGAATAATGAATGTAACACATATGTCCAAACTAGTTTTAGTAAGTGTACGTGTTTAATTGTTGTTAGTTATCCGCCCAAATGAGTTATCCGCCATGGGGTATTGTTTGAAATGGTCAATTATATGAAATGGTACTGGACAAACGGGTACCTTTTCTGTAATCTTGGAAATAATTACAGCGTTACTTTGAAGCCGAGGCTGTTTACGATCTCTAGGCACTATAAAACACGAGGTTTCGTACTTAAGTCTTTGTATCGGACCAACCGCAAAACCCCTCATAGACTGAGAATTAAGTCTTGTCCCAAGTCCTAATCTTCGTACGCAAGCCGAAGAAATTGTCTTTGTGACCCACTATCGATTAAAATACGAATTCGGACCAACTGCCCATTACTGTCTTATATTCTAGCCGTTGCTGTCCCCAAAAGGATGGAGACGTCGGTCTCGGATGACGAGGATAAAACCGAGCCGTTCATAGATTCGTTATTGTCGGTTTTGATATCTAATTTTTCGTCGGTTAACGCACTCGTTTTTACCTTACCGTTGTTCTCTGAATAGGGAATGCAGTCTGAAGATTGACTGTCGGACCAACCTGTCGATCTACTTGTTGATGTAGGAAAAGGCAAGAGGGAGTAATGCCGTTTTTTACAGTGGTAGCATGACCTAGGAGAGGTGCATTTACCAACATAATGGTCTGGCGACAAGCAATTAGAACAAACCTTAAGCTGCTTTATTTTATTAAAACTTTCATTGGGCTCTAGAGAGCGAAAACGTGGGCATCTATATAAACGGTGTTTTTCCTGACACATAGGACAAAGATTTTCTAGGCTAGAACTATCCGTTGGCATAAAAACATGTTTGGCAATATTTTGGGGCCTATTAACTAATGAACTTTGAGAATTATGACCGAAATTCGAGGTTAATGAATCTGCTTGAAGCTGAAAGCATTGTCGGTGAATAAATGAAGAGAAATCATCGAAAGTTGGGACTTCAGATTTGGATCCGAAGTCGGTTTCAAATCGCTAGCGAGTTTTCGCATCGAGTAGCCTCAAGCAATATGTGAACTATATGAATCCGGAAAGGTCTGGAAGATTCAATTTTCTGAAAGCGACTGAACTTTTCAAAACAACTTCGGAGAAATTTTCTAGGGAACGTAAATCGAATTTGGTACCAGGTTTGTAATTGAACATATTGACTAGGTAGTGTGTGGCTTGGATCCCCTTATTATCGTATTTCTTTTGTAAAGCATCCCAGGCCTGTTCGTAACCTTCGGAGGACAATTCTATTGTCGAGATGGTTTGAAGTGCCTGGCCCTTTAAGGCTGACTTCGCATTATTGTGAATTAATGATAAATACGTGTCCTTGAAGGACACCCAATTCGAAATAAGACCACTAAAAGAGGGCAGGTTAATGGTTGGCAATTTAATGTGAGATTCGACACTGTGCTGAATGTGGTCACCACTTCCGGACTGGTTGGGGGCAACTTCACCCTCACCAGCGATCCCAAAAGACAATGCTTCATAATAATGGTCTGTAGTTTCAGAGCGAAGTGTGTCGAAACGATCTATTGATCCATCTTCAAGAATTTTAGCTAGTGATTTTGCCTCTTTAATTTTTCCTAAAAAATTATCGAAGGTGCTATCCAATCGTGATAATCGTGCTGTAAATAAATTTTTATCTTGAGGCCGGGTAGAGATATTGGATCCAATATTTCGCGTTTCTATTATGTTTTGAGATAAATAATCGAGTTCGTCTTCAAGATCGAATAATTTAGTTTCGTTTTTACTTAGGTCTGATTTAGGGGCCATTATTTAATCAGATTTTTTTTTTTAAATGGACAAAACCTATAAAGAGTGCACACAAAGTTAGAACAAATAAAATAAAATGTAAAAGAGAAATTATATTATCAATTTAAAGACGGTGTCAGTTATGACATGCGATCCGGCCGCCAGAGGACCAATTTTATGTTTGAACAACCTCGAAATAGTTATTGGACCTTTCGATGAGAGCTCCGAAAGGGATAAGGAAAATAAATGTCTGATTCAATTATACCAGATCGCATGTCATTTTGATTGTAACATTTTATTAAACTAATAATATAAATCGCTTGTATAAATTAAATAACTAATACTTTTGATATTATAAAATAATTAATTAAATTAAAAGAACAATTTAAACGTTTTTATAATGAGAAAATGAAGTTACTAATATTAACTAAATTATAAACAACTAATTAATAACAAAAAGAAAACGATTATTATTTAATCTTACGATAATAAATTTAACTCTATTAAATTACAAATAATGGAAATGTTCAAATAAAATCTATTACAAAATAATGAATGTTTATCTGATTTTGTAGTTGAAATGATATAATAAAAACTCTTCCCTGCGCGTGGAAGTAGATTCCAGTAGATAGTATATTCTCGACAGGCCGAGCTGGATGTTGAGACGACAGAGGAATTTTGTCGGCAGGGCGAGCGAAGATGGTGAACCAATAGAGGTTGAGATGATCGACTCGGGTCAATTCGAATTGGTCGAATCGATGACTAAGTTTAAACTAATTACACCTGGAGGTGGGCAGCAAATTAGTATCTTCTTCAAATTCACAAAAAACAACTTTGGGCTCCTATAGAGCCTCTTGATGTGCACATCAAGAGGCTCGTGCCAACACTCTCTGGCTCGGTCTAGCCGGAGCGAACAAAAGCCGATCGCCTCCACTTTTCTTTTTCTCTCTTCTTTTGTAACATATGTTTTCAAACTTATTACAAATATTAGACTTATTACTAAACAAATAAAATTACCTTTAAAGTTAAATTATTCTAAACAACTATGAAATAAACGTTTAAATTATTATATTAAATAAAAATGTGAAAAATAAGTAAAGATAATGTTCTTTCTTTTACGAAAAATTGATTTAATTTTTTATGATTAAAACTAATAATACTTTATAAGGTTACTACTTCATCTGGCCTTACCAGTTGTCTTGTTTCTAATTTAAGAACAAAATTATTTTCACATATATAAGTACCTATTTAATTAAATTAAATTAAATTAAAATTATTTTCACATATATAAGTATTAGAATATAAGTTTGTGATATATATATCACGTCAAAACTCCTAAGGCTGCACCTACATTGGATCCGGTGTGATACGATGAGACGTCGCTAGCTAACCAAATGACTGAAATATATCGAGACTTATAACATTTGGCTCTTTAAATTTATAAAATAATTAACAAATAATCTTAATTTTATAAATTTAAAGAACCAAATGTTATAACTCTCGATATATTTCAGTCATTTGGTTTGCTAGCGACGTCTCATCGTATCACACCGGATCCAATGTAGGTGTAGCCTAATCAGGGGCGCTAGCGTCCGGGTGTAAGGTTCAGGAACCTTATCACTGCGGCCCCTCTAACTGTCAAGAACCTCTTTATCTTATCACTGCACTTCCGCATAAAAATAATAAATTAAAGGATGTCACAAATTTAATTATATTTACCATTGAGGTACTTTCTGTTAGGGTGGCCCCAGTTATTAGCTTGTTGAACCTTACATTCGGACCATAGCGCCGCTGTTTACGAGTTTTGACGTTATCTTTGAAATAACTAATAATAACATAATAGTAATAAAAATAAAAGGAATGTTTTATTAATGACAAGAAGAAGTATTTAATAATAACATAAGTTAATAGTAATGAAAATAAAAGGAACGTACTATACAAATCCCTCTAACACATTTTCCAATGGCTAGACGACGAGGAGGACGACCGGGGTTTAAATTCCGGCCGGGAGCAAATCTTTTCTCTTAAAAAAATATGTAAAAATTAAAGCAATGATTAAAACAAATATAATAAATTATAGAAAATAAATGAATTCTAAAGGCAGTTGAATCGATAGGCCAAGCAAACGTTACATAAATAATATATGAATAAGAATGAAGGAAGGTCGCGTCGTCTATACTCCGGTTTAACAAATAGATAGAAAAGCAGTGCGACGGTATATATCGTCTTTAGCAGTTAAAGGGTTAAATCACACTTAGCTCTCCAACTTCTTAATTGACACCTCCATCATTTCATTTGTACACAATTTCATGTTGTGGCCCTGCTGACAACGATTCTTTCGAGGCAATATTCCTTTTTCTTAAAAAAATGCAAATTCTGCAATCTCAGTTTTAGGAAGATTCCACATTTGCATCATATTTTATAAATTAAAACAAAAACCGCTGTAAACTGACTTGTATATAAACAATAACCAATGATAAAAAGTTGCAAGATTTCTATATCCTGCAGTATTACCTGTAGTGGGGCCGCTCTAACAGTCAAGTACCCACCCATCTTTCATATAATATAACTTATTATTTTTTTATTTTATGACGTATGTCTCCCTTTTTTTGTATTTCATCGCTTCAATCTATGATTATATCAACATCTATTCATCTATCTATTGGGTAATTAACCGATCTTGGCGACATGGCCTCCTGCCATGGAATGACTTAACGCATTCCAATTAACTAAGAAATTCTTCAGTAGCACAAGTGTTTCAGAAACAGTATTATTTTGAAGTTTTTAAATAAAATAACTTTTTCGTTTCCTTTGAAGGTAATTCATTATGTTTCTTCATTTTTAAATATAATTATATTCAGATTGAAAGTTTATTTTTTAATTGTATTTAAAGGAATCCGTTATTATTAGATTTAAATTTTATTTCAAATAAATAAGAAAACCGGGATTGATTGATAGTTTTGTAAAGTGTAATTATTATGAACGGAACGTAAATTGTTTAAACAAGTGGAATCAAAGGTCGGACAACTGTTTACTGCAGACGACGTTATTCCCTATAAGACCAGTGCTGTCTAACTATTGATCCAAGACGATAGTCGCACCTGATTGCAATTGGTTAACATTTTCGCCGTCGTATTGTTATACTGTCTTATAACATCTGTAAATTCACCCAGGGTGTCTCTTCAAAAAATTCCGTTGTGAGTAATCATCAGGAAGAAAGAAGAATGAAGGCGACGAAGATTCATTTAAGAACCTGCTATCCTCCGAATATTTGGTCAGATAGCTGAGGGACTGGGGCTTGTCCCGATATGGATTGCAGCCTTTTTTAATCGCTGACATCCCCGCCGTACTCAAGGAACACAGTGTCACAACTGATAAGGTCAGTGATCGTTTTATAATCGGACGATGCTTCGAAGAACATTCATAAAACTTTAAAATTAAAGTCAGATTCCAAATACAAATATTAAATTTTCTTTTTAATAACTCTATCAATCAGCGGTTGCAGCTTTGAAAACATAATATTAGACTTTATACCTCCATTTGTAAGAATGCTATTTGTTAATAAATTTGTTTACCATTGTTTAATACTAGAAATAACCATTGTAATTTAAACAAGGTGCACTTTGAATTATTGTCTTCGAGTTTTATTTTTTTACTTTATTATGATTATAAATGTAAATGTTATTAATTTCCCTTTTCTATCGCTAAATGCTAATAAATATTATTTGTTTGATCTTCCAGAGAATTGCTCTTTCTTTTTATTTCCTATTTCTAAATTTTTTTTTTTTTCTTTTGAACTATAAACAACCGGCGCATCATCACAGTCAGGACAGATTCAGATTTTTAACGCTAAAATCTATAATGCCAGAACAACAAGTCTCTCTCCCAAAGTATTTATTTACGGCTCACCAGATTATCTATCATACTTTTTGTAATTATTATTTTTTTTTATTTCTACATTATACATTTATCATTAACTTATTTTTGTATTTATTTGATGTGTTTTTTTCTTGTCCCTTTCTAGCTTTAGTTTTTAGTATTTGTGGAAATTGCCACCTAATCAAAATGTATGGCTTTTATTGAATTCACAGCTGGCAAATTCGCAAGGACAGATAGCGGATTATTGTTACGACTCCCTTCTTCCACACTATCATTCATTCTATTTTCTTAATGTATTATTATTATACAGTTTTAAATTTCATTTAATAAATAAAATAAAAAGATTTTGCCACAAACAGTTATCTCATCAAATCACAACTTGTTAATTCTCAAAAATCTATTCGCCATTAGAATATTTTTGTTGTTGTAGGATCAATAAAGGAATATAACTATTGGCGTACATCAACATTGAAAAAGAAAAGGGGTCGTCCTGGAAATAATGCATCATCCTTCTACAATGTAATTAAACCGATAATATATTGTTTACGACTGATTGGTGTATTTCCTTATTCTGAACACACAGGTAAGCTGTCTACATTATATATATATATATATATATATACTGTGTGTGTGTGTGGTTTTTTTTTGTGTTTTTCTTACGTGGGCAGGTGGAAATCTGCAAAAGACGCGGTTAGGACCGTACCTATCCGTGTGTAGGATTTTTACCCACTAAAACCACCTTCCTACACCTGTTTTCCACACTCCACGGGACCGCCGTTAAGCATTACTTCGTGGAGGGGAATGGCTGTGTGCCGCCTCATGGCATTTCCAACTTATTTATATTTTTCATTCCAACAAGAAGCTACTTCTTGGTCTAGGTTCTTCTTCTTCAAGAAGGCACCAATCTTTACAGATTTTCTCTCCTTGTCCTTTCCTCCTCTCTCAGTCTTTTGAGGACCCCTGTGGCGAATTTTTTCACCGCTGCCCACTGTCCATCCGAGTTTAGCATACTGCTCACTAAATTTTCAATAGTCACCTTCTTTTCACAAGCCAGCTCCAATTCCCTTCTCTCTTCAGTGAAGCGGGTCAATTCAAAAAATGCATGTTCTGCTGTTTCTTATACCGCCATGCACATTGGGCATTCATCATTGTCGTAGAGTTTGAATCTGTACGGGTAGGCTCTAAAGCATCCATGTCTAGACAATAGCTGTGTTAGGTGAAAATCCACCTCCCCATGTCTACGATCATACCACGAACCTGTGTCAGGCACCAACCTGTAGGTCCACCTTCCGGTATTAGCCGTATTCCAACGATGTTGCCAGCGGACCATGGTGGTTTTCCTCTCTTCATCTCTTGATCCTCGAGAAATACGACTGTACTATCGGTTTCTTTCTTCGACTAACATCTCGACCGTAGCCATGCGGGCAATTACACATGCAGCTTCGTAAGAAACAGCCCGAAAAGCACTTGTTACCCTCAAGAAACCTCTTCGATACACTGAGACCATCTGTCTCCTGTTCGATGCGGTGGACATGGCTTCTTTCCAGATTGGAGCTCCATATAAAAGAATTGAGGAGACAACAGTTGCTAGGAGCTTTCTGCGACTATCTTTGGGTCCTCCAATATTCGACATAAGGCGCGTCAATACTGAAGTAACTCTTGCCGCTTTGGCGCTGTATACCTTGTATGTGCGTTAAACTGGAGACGTGCATCGATGAGAACTTCCAGGTATTTCAAGTATGGCTGGGAACGAATTTCGTGCCTACCCACTGTAGGAGTAACAGTTTCAATCTGCTTCCTGCTACTGACCAGGAGCGCCTCAGTGTTATGGTCAGCAAGCTGCAACCCCTCAGAAGTCAGCCATATTCGGATAATAGCAACAGCCTGGTTGGCAATTAGGGTAATCTCCTCAATATATTTTGCCACGACCACCACTGCCACATCGTCGGCGAAACCAACAACTGTAACTCCATCCAGCATGGATAAGACTGAGCCCTGTGGGACGCCACCAGTGACATCATACCTCCTGAAACGTGTGTGTAAGTGTGTTTGTTTGTGTGTGTGTGTATGCGTATGAATATCTGTACCCCGGAGGTCAATGGCCTGTCACATTTTGTAATTTTGGTATTTGTTCAGGAGTTCCAATTTACCATAACTTTGAACTATTAAAATTTGTTTCTCCCTCACTTTTAAAAACAGCTTATAAAAAATTGTTCACATTGTTATCGGCGTTGATAAGTCTTTATAAGTATTGATCATTAACTCCGGAACACAAATATGTTTATATATCAATGAAGAGAATGGATTTGTCTGGCTTGGATACGAGCCTTGGTAGTTCAGTTGTTAGAGCATTGCGCTAGAGACGCGGGCGACGAGGACCATATTAATCGTTTTCCCTGCTACTCCAATTCTTAGCACTACAATGTCGTCAATATAATTTGCTTTCATTGAGATGACCACTTAGATATTTAAAACTCTCAACTTGCTTTAATCTCTGTCCTCCTTCCCTCTGTACTCTCATTATTCTTCGGGATTTCTTCCCTATTCGTATGGATTTAGTTTTCCCCGGGTTAATTTGCATGTTTATTGTCAATAATTGCTCTTAGAGTACATATATGTTGTGTGGTAATTGGCAGCTAGTAAGACAATGTCGACAGCGTAGGTCAACCAGGAAAATTTGACGGGGCGAAGGTTTCTGTGTCTTAGCTGGAATTTTCTCATCATCAGATTGGCCCTTACAAGTGCTAAGTCCAAAACCATGATAAAGAATAATGAACTTAGGCTACAGCCCTGGTGGATACCCAATGCTGTCTCAAATTCTTTTGAAATGTCGTTTCTGGTTCAGGGCCGTTCAGGTCTTTACCTTATGTTCAAGGTGTGCAGGGCACACTTGCGCGGGGTCTTGCAAAACCTCAAGAGTTTACCCAGCCCTATTAGAAGGCGCCTAGGTCACGATTTGTCACGGCTTGTAGAAGCATACTAGGAAGTTGTCTATGAAAGCAGATCATGATATCTTGCCATCATAATACTGTTTAAGTAAAATAGGCCCTTTATCCACCTAAGGAATGTATCGTAGTAACAGAAAGGCATGCTGAAATAAAACACTAGCCATAGTGGATACAATCGTTGAGCGCACAGTACAAGTTCAAAGAGATGTCGTAAATTGTGTGCCGAATTCGTTGTTCATACTGATAAGTAAATGGTGAAAGTTCTGGCCAAAGTGGATACAAACATTTAAAATACCCAGGGTGCTGATGAATTGCTATCTTTATTTTCCTTTGTTCCCTAATATAGACATACTTTCGAAGTTGATGATAACATCTGATTCAATGATTAATAGCCTAAGGGAAGCAGCCAGAATATAGGTGGGCTAATTGTGCCCACAGATTTAAATTTTGATTATAGCTTCTATAGTAGAGCCTCGACTTCTGTCATGTCTGCTCCAAAATGAAGAAGGCCTGTCTGATACATTGTAATGAGACGAACCAATCTCGTTTTAATAAGTAATTTAGGATTATTTATACGATTTATAGACTTCTATGCTTCGTTTTTCTTTGTACTATCGTTTTTATTTATTTTTATTTTTACACATACGTTTTTTATTTGTACTATGTTCTTTGTATTTGTATTCAAATAAGAACTGTGTATTGTATTTATTTTTCTACTTATTCTCCTGACAATCCTAATTAATTCAATTAATTAAACAACATTTTCTTATAATTACATTATTTAATTGGTTGAAACAGATGTAAAAATACCGAAAAATAATTTTGTCCAGTTAGTTCATACAAATCGAAATACTGTCCCTTGAACTTCCATTCGGGCTTCTTCGTCCCTCGCGCTCGCATCTGTCATATCTTGCGCTTATTCAAGGAATGTGTGGGCCCTTGGTAAAGTTTCTTTCCTTCCCGTCTCTTTGGCCAGTCCCACCTTGACTATTGTCAACAGGAACGTCATTCTGGGTCCTAACTCTTCCAACGTATGCGTTTCTCTCATTTCATATGCGATTCCGGCAAATTTACCACTTGCCTGTAAATAGCACATGGTACCTGTCTTGACCTTAGAAAACATCTGAAAGGCTTTACTGCCGTTTACGGTGTCTCCTCGTCTCCTTCTGTTTGATTTATCCGACATCATAGCATTGCTTTCAATGATTCTGCGTCTTCTCAGTCGGAAACCTTCCCTTCTTTCTGGTTATAAATGGATCACCTGAATTAAAAATAAAAAACTTTAAAATGCGGAGAACAACACGCAACATAATTCAATCACTTTTGATAGAGTAAGGAGAGAAGACATAGATCGGACACTGTCTGAGAGAGATATAAACCTTGGAACAATCTTGGCTGTTTGATTCTCTATAAAAAAAAAAGAGGAGTGTGATTAGAACCAGAACAGCGCCGGCTCTAGCCTATGGCGCGCCAGTGTGCAATCGTGACCTTGGCGCCCTCTAGCAGGCTGGCGATTAAAATTTAACACTTACAGTTATACAAGGTGTTACAAAAAAAACGGAAACTCCCCTAAGGAGGTGAATGTACCCATGAAACTAAACAAATTTTGCCATGGGGTCAACATGAAATGAAATTTTTTGAGAGCCTGAGACGCCTCGCGGCGCCCGTCTTGATACCCGGCTCCAGTGTGCCCCACACATCCTGCACATAAGGTAAAGCCGGCCCTGCAAATATTTTTATATATAGTTTCATTTTCAAAAGATTTACTTAATTGGAAAATAATAGCACTTATGGTCGATGTTCAACAATTGATTCATATAAAATTAGTAAAACTTTAGTTTTGTGCGGTTGAAATGATGCTTTCAATACAACTGATTGAATCTATTGCAATGAATTAATTACTTTGGACCCATTACGTTATTTCTCTAATTTAAATAAAAATTATAAAAAAACTGATGATCATAAAACAAAAAGAGTGACGCGGAGGAACATTATTATGAATATTCATTTATTTATCACTTAGGTTTTTTAATTTTAAATTATCAATTACAGCTTGAACAGATTGTTCTTTATATGTTTTCGAATCTATTCTACACTACAGAACATCTGATTTTAATGCATACATATTTTTTTTACAGGAACTCCACGCTTCAAACTGCTTTCGTGTTGGACTTTTTATTCGTTAATAATTGTTATGGTCGAAATTATATTGTTGTATATACGTACAATAACATTATTTATAAATGCAAAGAATATCTTTGACACCAAACTTCGTACTCAAATTAATGCCTTAATCAACATGTTCAAAGCTTTTGGTCCCCTCACACTGTGGTTTGAAATGAGAGGCATCGTCGACTACTTCTCCAAATGGATTTCTTTTCAGGTAACACGATTTCAACAAAAAATCTAAACAGCAATGATAAGTATTCACAGAAGTATATTATTTATTAATAATTTATTTTATTATGTATGAAATACATGTAAAAAATTAGCTCAATATAGTATTAATTTCTTTTATAAGTACAAAACCATAAAAGAATAATGTACCATTAAATTATACGTCATACTGATATAACTATGAAGTTTAAGAAGAGTCAATTACTGGTCATTAAGAAAAAACAACACTACTTTCTCCAAGTATCCTCCATTGAAATTAATGCAATTTAATGAATCCTTCATTAAAGGTTTTTAAGTATCTCGCTGCTGATCGACTTTTTTTTTTTAATTTCGCCCCCAAGCCTATTTCTGTTTAAAATATTGTTTCTTTATTTGTTTTAAAGACCATAGTCTGTTAAGTCAGGAGAGCTAAGGAGTCCCATTTCACGAAATGAAGGGGAACAAAACATTCATAGCTGACATTAAGTATTGAATGCGTCTAATCTAGCTTCATCTTCTCATCTCTTCCCTAAACTATGTTTTGAAGAATTGTTTACAATATTCCAATAAAATGTTTTAGAATTCTAAACATTACTATTGTCCACCTGGCTTCTACTAATCGAAACACTGTGCGGCGGGGAGAAGCGTGTCGTAATACTAAATTGCTTATAAATGTGTTTGTCACTACCCATCGATCCACAGCATTTCGATTACTTCAAGCAACGTGAACAAATTATTTTTCAGTATTTTTACATCTCTTTCAACCAATTAAGTTATGCCATTATAAAAAACTGTTTTTAATTAATTACCAATTGATTTAAAGATGATTGCCAGGAGAATAAGTAGAAAAAAAAATAAAACCTATTGATATTTAACGTGAAAATCAGTCGACGTGATACATGCTAAATAAATGCAAATTTACAATTATTATTTGGATTCAAATAAAAACTTAATTGTACAAATAAATATTTGACATAAAAGTCTATAAATAGACGTTATTTATTAAAACAAAATTGATTAGTCTATGGACGATGAATCAGAAAGGCTTCCTTCATTTTGGAGAAGGCTTGACAGAGGTCGAGGCTCTACTGTAGGAGCTATAATCAACTTTAAACCTTTGGCACTATTGGGCCCGCCTTCTTTCTCGTCACTTCTCTTAGTCTTGATCAGTGGACCAGATGCTACCGATCAACATCGAAAGTGAGTCTTGGTCTGTATACGGGAACGATGGAAAATACAAATAGAAATTCATCAGTATCCTGATTGTTTTCAAATTTCTGTTTGTATGCTCGGTAATCAGAAGCTCCGATACCATAAATCTCTCTTCCACACTTCCGTCCAAGGACCACTCCACAAATCAGAATCCTCAAGATCACTCCAAACGCAATCCTCCCATCTAACCCTCAGACGCTTCCCAGTCGGCACAGTGCTTATTACGTTTTTAGAAGTTTTCTATTAGAAATTAACATTAGTACTAATACAAAATGAACATAATAACTTATTTGAATCTAACTGAAAATTTACAGCGGAGAGTACTATGCTAATATCGGGGACTATTGCTGTTGGAAACGCCAAGTGGGATTTCGCTAAAATAGTTCAATTCAGCAAGAGGCTCTTTGACTAAGTTCATATAAAACATTGTTTATAAATCAAAACCATAATATACTCATTAATACACACTCATTATCAAAGTGACGAACACAATTAAACAAAGTCTTTATCGTAACTTCTTCGGCATTTCTGTAGTTCACTAACCTTGAACGGCTTCGTGAGATTATCATAGAAAACAAATCCAACTCTAGATATTCATAGAAGATCTTTTAAGTCGAAGGCCTTCATTTAAAAAATCAAACAATGATGACTCAAAACATCAAATAAGCGGCTTACACCTTGCTAAATCAATGTTTGGTGACTCATCAGGGGCATTGTGAATTAGGGAAAGGAACATAATAAATATCATGCTTGTATTCGATCTATTTTCCTCTGAAATTTTGTCTAAATATTTTCAATTTGTGTTTTGTATATTTCATTTTTTTTCTATTTCAGGAAGATCTCAACACCTGCAAGATTGTTTTGGATAATAAGCTTAAAAAATGGACATATGGCCTCATGGTGGCATGCTTCGTTTATGTACCTACTGTTTCTTATTTCGAAATAAAAAATAATGGAGGAATGGCCCACTTCCCTGTTATAATGATTATCCATGCTACCATTTCCTTCACCTTATTGCTATTGTTTATTTCAGGCTTATTCAATCAATACACAGCTAACTCTCTGATCAAGTATATGAAGAAAATCCACCAAACACCGGAGATAGTGATTAGCAGGAAACTATGGATTAAATTGGCATATTTGACCACTGAGCTGGGGAATGTTCTAGGCCCGACTATGATAGAATGGCTATTCTTGGGTAGTATCGTGGCCATCATTACCTCTTACTCACTTATTTATCTTCTCGACGGTGTTGAGGCAGATGATCCTAATAAGTTCGAGATGGTCAAACCAGCAGTTTTTTATTTGATTATAAGCTCCTTTGTGTTGATCTTTCTTTGTGAGTTTGGGCACAGATGCACCTTTTGTGTAAGTTATTGGTGCAGAATCTTATATTAAGAAGTTTTCAATTGTTTTTTATGTTTTTCTTTTTCTTTTTTTTTTTACTGAATCTGATTTGTTTGTTTTTATCTCTTTAATTTCATGTTCTTTCTGGGGGGTTTTTCTTTATAAGATTTTCTTATATACTGGACTAATCTTCTTGATCTATATAATTTAATAATGAAGAAAAAACCTTTTTCCTTTCAAAAATTGTTATTAAAAATTAACAAATGATTAAAAGACGTTTCGACACTTTGACACGTCATTTTTAATTTAAGTAGTTCTTCATACAACTTCCTATAAAATTAACAAGTTTAATCATTACTTGAGGTCAAACTATTATATTTATATTATAAATATTATAATCTATTATATTTGACCATGGAAGGAAGTTAAGTTCCAGGATTTTACATATATTTGACTTTTAAATTGTTGGACCTCAAGTAATGATTGGACTTGTAAATTTTAAAGGAAGTTGTATGAAGAACTACTTTAATTGAAAATGACAAATAAGTTGTTTCTGGTTTGTTTGTCCATTTAAAGTCACTTTAAGCTACTATTGGTAATCGGACGATGCTACAGTGGGAGCTCTAAATATTGCCTATCCAGTTTTAATTAGGATAGGGATTTTTAACGAGTACCGGACATCGTACAGGCTACGAACCCGCGATCTTGGGCATAGTTGTTTGTTCCGCTAACCACTAGACCCCGTATATATTGTTTCTTTAGAAGACTTCATAACTGTTTCTTTCCATTCACTTTTAGGAATTCTGTTGAACTACCAGCCTTTCAGAACTTTTTCATTGGAAACTAAATTGAGGAATAAATCTTCTTCAGTTAATGAGAGTTGGACGTTTATGATAAGTCCAAATTTTAGAATATACTATAGTGGTATAAATGATCTTATGTTCTTCTTCTTCTTCTTTATCTTTCTCTTCTGCCGTTCAGCGTAGAGGAGCCTCTATCCATCGGAGCCATCCTTCCCGGTCTCAAATCATCCTTTTCATCTTGACCTCCTTAATGCCCCTATTCTTTGCATATGTTCTTGAAACAACATCCTTGGGCAACCTTGGGTCTTCTGCCAAGTGGTCAGGCTTCCATCCTTTGTCAGACATGCCTGTACCACTTCAATTGTCTGTTTTCAATTTATGTCTTTAGGCACTATACCGACCACTCTTCGAAGTACTCTATCAGTACTTGTGGTACGGTTTTGTTGTCGAGCATGACCAAACGTTCACTTCTATATGTTTGTATTGGGAGGTAGACTGGTTTGAATATGTGGAGCTTTGTTTCTTCCCCTACGTTTCGGTTCCCAACTTTACTGTTGTACATCTGATATATCGCGTTTGCTTTGCTAATTCTGTTTTCGATTTCTTCATCTACTTTACCAGACCAACTGATGATGGTTCCTAATTAGGGAAAATGGTCCACTGCTGAACATTTCAATGGACATGCCGGGACACAATGAGCACTTTACTTTTAGGGATGCTTATTGTCGTTCCCTTGCGTTGCAGCTCATCTTTCCATTGTACAAGGGCTTTGCTGCATTTTTTCTCAGGAATCTCCCAACAGTACAATGTCATCACCATAGAGAACGCTATGAACATCGACAGGACGCGTATTCTATCTTCCAATTAACATTGGTGATGTTCTCCTCTTGCATATTTTATTGATCTCATCCATAAAACATCATCCCGCCTGCCCACTCATTTATCCATCTAAAATGCATTAGTCTCTCTCCCATTGATCCGCTTTACGTAGTTCCTTACCTAAAAACACACAAAAAACAAATGAGTTTTTCAAAAACAACATCAAATGTTTTAAAATCTATTTCTATGTGTTATTTGAGCTTCCTTTACGCACAAAATGCAAAAACCTAGATAACTTCATGGGATAAAAAACATTGGATTTGTTCTGCATTTTAATTAATAATTGTTTAATACGTAATTATTTGAAGTTGGTAAATATTCAAAAAATTGTTGATTATAATCATATATTTATATCCTCGATAGTGAAAAAAATTCCTTTCCAGTTATGTTTTTAATGAGAATTATAATCCTCAATATTCAAATCAACAGTCAGCAATGATCAAAGTATGATTGTTCCATTCATTTGTTTCATACAGTCAAAAAATTCATATTAATTATTGTTACAGGTGGGAACTAAAGTACAAACAGAACTTCTTTATTTGAGCTTGGCAGGAAGAGATAAAGAATTTCAGCTAGAGGTAAGTTTAAAAAATACTTTTGAAATTTACGTTTTTTGTTCCCGAAGAGGAAGGAACTTATGGCATGCTCTTCATGAACTTTCATTAGACATATCGACTCCAATTCTTCCACTTACTGGCCAACTTCCAGACCGAAAACCTCAGACCTACTTGACTTTTATATTATAAAGGACTAAGGACAGTACACAATAATGTAAATACGAGCTCATTCCTTTGCTCTGATCATTCTATAGTGCAGATGATCCTTTACGAAGAGTCTTCTGAGGCAAAAAAAATGCTTGGCCTCACAAAGGGCATAATGGATTGGGATTTATACAGAACTTACCTCAACTCTAATTTCTCAATTCCTGTTTCAATAAAAAATGAAGAACTGGAGGAGGCAGTGGAAATGTAGTATGCCAGACGCTTCATAGTCAGCATCAAAACCCATGTGTAAGAAAGCAGCATATATGAAAATAGGAAAGCAGCTATTTACCAAGGTACCCGCAGTATATTAGAGATCTGATCATGACCAAGAGAAGAGCTCATAAAATATGGCAAACTAACAGGAAACTAACAGATAGAGATACATTTAACAAACTGAAATATATACAAATATTTAACTGAATCGAAATATTTGTAAACGCCTCACAAATAATAATAATACATTTACTAAACATTCTGTCATTTTTGTGTATTTAGGTGAATATTTTCATCGAAACAATACACTTCCGGTTTCCTCAGATGGTACTTTGTGGTTTTTTCACTCTCAACCGTCAGTATTTAGTTTCCGTAAGTAGAAAAATACATTTTTTATAATTAATAAATTATTGAAATTTAAAAATATTCACCACATTGCAATATATGTAAATAGGACGATATTAAAGAAGCCCCTGCTTATTGTTTTTGTTGTTTTTTTTTTTTGTATTTTTTGCAGGCATTTCTACCACTTTGGCTACTGTAGTGTGGTAAACGGAGGCCTTTCTAAAATGCTTGAAGACAGGTTAAAGCGAATAATGAATTGCTCTCTAAAATTTGTCCATTGTTCTCTGAGGCGATCGCGCGTTTCCCACCTATATGATAAGTTAAAGTGGGTTTCCCTCCCTTCCGAAGACAATGTTTCCTCGGTTCATTGTTATGCCGGACCACTAACTCTCAACACCCTTCATGTATCTACAATCTCCTCCAATTCAAATCCTCATTCCAGCACCATTAAATAAGATCTCGCCTTTCTGATCTCTATATTCGTTCCCACAGAACCGAACCATTAGAAGGTTCCTTCCTTGACCGCTCCATCATCGAGTGGAACTCAATCCCTCCAAACATCCGTCATGCTCCCTCACTATCGTCAATTAAAACCTTGCTTTTCCAACATCTGGATTCCCAAAAGGATGCTCTCTAAGCAGGTTAGCCATTTGCTGATGTAACAAACTGAGTAAAGTTCCAATATATGTATATATATATATATATATGTTAAATGTTAATTTATTATAATGCAAATGGAAAAAACCACAAGCAGAGCCTTATGTTTCAAATCTGGTGTAAAATACCAGTCGACGTTTCGCCCATTCAGGCATTATCAAGACACAATAAAAAGTAAGTTCACTCACATCTCAAAACAGAAGTGCAATACATCCCAACGAATAATCGCTCAAAAAGGCTCATAATCCGGGACCGCACCTCCACCCCAAGACGTTCAACCCAAAACTGAAAAGCAGGTGATATGCAAACAGCTGGGAAGCTGTTTATTATTTATTGCTTTCTGTCACTTTCTATACGCTTTAAGATTTGTATCATGTAGCCTTCTGACAGATTATGTTTCTATTTCTGTTCATGTAAAATTTTATGTTTCATTTTGAGTTTTTGGCTCTAGTTTATTAAATGTTAATTGTTAAGGCTCTCATCTGTGGTCGGGACGTGCTGAATATACAATTCACAGGCCCAATTCTGGAATCGAGGCCGGATATGGACTCAGGGTTTTCCACTTCCATCCCGAAATTAATCGAATATTTAATTAAATTACATTTTATTTCAAGAATGTTTTGCTAATTTTGTCCACAAGTAGCAGCACCTCCCGGACCCAGGGGTAAAAATGTTTATGCTAGCTCGAATGAGCCGTTAAATCCCCCCCCCCCCTAAGTCAGAGTTGAGAACTGGTACTGCCTGTGAGGAAGGTCGTGGTGCGACCGGAAGGAAGATATTGACAGCTCATCTTATGTGGGAGTCTATTTTTCTGTAGTCAGACTTGATTTGGGGTGTAGCCAGATGGTAGCTCAGTTGTTGATTTTCTTATGTGTCCTCGACTATACCATGTCCTCCCCCAGCCCTTTTTAGGTATCCACGAAGTCTAAAAGAGGAGCAGCAGGTAACACATAGAATGAAATGTATTGAATAATTTATTGTGCTTTTAGGTGTTTTAATTTTGTTTTTAAGAAATGTACATCAAGTAAAGAAAGTATTACTTGCTAGCTCATGCATTCAATAGTTGTTATTGATTTATCCATGCTGTTTAACTGCTGTCAGGATTCGTACTGTTTATTTACTTATTATTATTATTATTTATTGCTTTATGTCACTTTCTATACGCTTTAAGATTTGTATCATGTAGCCTTCTGACAGATTATGTTTCTATGTCTGTTCATGTTTGTTATTCTAAAGAATAAAGTTACTTTTCTATTCTATTCTATGTTGTTATTTTGGGCTCAATTAACATTTGAGAAGTTGAGCTATTATCCGCCGTACTAAATGCCAGCTCTGTAAGCCTTTGATCCAATCTCATCTCCGATCTCACCTGGGCTCTGACGAGCGCCAAAGAAATAGGAATTCTACTACGTGCAGGGAAGATTGCACTGGGCTCTTCACTCATTTTCACTTGATAAACTATGGAAATGGAACTTCCAAGAGCATAACCCGAGACAAGAGGATAAGGTTTGAGGTGAGAACGAAGCGAACGATCAAAATCACCGATGCGAAAAGGAGTAGGAGTTCTGAGAGGATGAAGCTATACTGGGCGGAGAGAAAGGCACATGCACAGAGAACACACTTGTGATTGATTCGAATTACCCCAAAGTTGCACAAAACTTTTTTTTTTAAACTGATACTAAAAGTGATATTTTTTTAGTTGCTCTTAAACTCTACATTCCTCTGCCCTGACGATGTTGTAAAATAGGGGCCGAAACGTTCGGACAAAATTAAACAAGATGTACTTAAAATTTATTGTATCATTTTCAACATTGCATAATTGAAGGCCAGATAATTGAGCGTTACCACTTCATGAAACGAATACTTTCGGAAATATTATTGATAAAATACTCTAAGGCTCTTTTTCTCCATATCATTATACTTCATTTCTTGAATACCTAACCGCCAGAAATCTTAAAAAATTAAATATCAATCAGTTTTTAACAAACCTTATATGTACTTAATGCGTAGTACTTATTTAGTAATTATTACTTGCTTTCATTATAAAATTGTAATTCATTTTCATGAATATCAATGAATGTCGAAACATCGACATGTATGATAATTTTAAATTTAAATATTTTGGATATTAAATATTTACTGCTTATAGTTGTGACTAAAAGTATGTTACAAAAACTTCAAAGTCTAAAGAAACAAAGTTAATGCCTTAGAATGGTGTATATTCCTTTAATGTTAAATTCATACCTAATTGAAAATCTATATTTTCTTTTGTGTTTACAGCTTATCTCAGGTGGAATCACTTATCTCATAGTTCTGGTCCAGTTTCGTTCTAGCCAGAATTAATAAGACTGGATGAAAAGATGCTTTATCGCTAATGTAAATTTTACAAGGACTTTATTATTGTTAGCTTACATTAAAAAAAATAAATTGTTTTATTTATATCATGTACATTATGGCATCACTTATTATTCTTATTAAATAGGTATTTATTTATTACTTCGGTTTAAGGTTTAGATGAGCAAGCCTTATAGGATTTATCACTCGTACTAGCTAGAATAGTTGTTATATGAGGACATTTTTGAGATCTGTATATACTCAATTTTGTATTTGTATATACTCGTATGTTGTAGTAAATTGTATATTGTACAGTAAATGTTAATAATAATCTGTCTTCTAGCTTTTCCGTGTACTGATTCCTTTTTTTAAGGCCATTTAACGCTCTTACGTTTATAGATAAATAATTCTTCTTCTGCAGTGTAGGGAATATGTTTTTATAGATGATCATTGCCAATTTCAGTACCTCTAATAACTATGATGTCTGTGAAGCACTGCCTGAAGCGCCTTTCATAAATGAAGTAGTCAATAATACTGTTTCTATTTTGGCTCAAGAACCTAATCTGGTGCTTTCTTGTGGATGTAGAAGGAATTACTCCCCACCAAGTCATTATCGACACAAAATTCTATGAGTCGTTGTCCATTTCCATTTCTTATTCTCTCTCTACCGTTTATGTATTCCCAGGAGTCCTGGGAATTCCAGAGATAAGAAATAAAAAAGGTAATAAATAAGTTAAAACGTTAATTAAAAAAGTGATGCAATGATTAAAGGTCGCGCTTTTCTGACACGTAAAAAATCTGTCTAACTTCAATAATAGTTAGAATTAGGGGTCAATTCAATTTGTTTGTTAGTTTAAATTACCAATGAACCACAATTTTTACAATAAATTACTTAAAATAAAATATTTTAAAACTTGCTTGGTTGGACGCGCGTTTTCCTGATACAAAACACATTTTTCTACCTTACTGTTTATTGTAGGAACTTTAGGTCAATACTGGTAGGTTTGGTACGAAAGAAGTGGGTAGAAAAGAAGGGAAATCCCAATACTGGCAAGGATCAAAGAAGATTGAACAAACATTTCCACTGCGTATCTGACGAATATGCGCACCTATCAGAAGGTTAACTACTCAATGCAAGTACGAATAAAACACTTTCTTATTTACGGCAGCAATGCCTGATGTTACGGCATACCCTTGCACCAGAGTAACCTTCCCGATTGAGGTTTGGAAGTCCGCAGTTAGGCTCCCAGTCTTCAAGTCTGTTCAACAGTTCGGGGCTCATAGCTATTCCGACTCGAAATTTCCTTTGGGGACCCCAAAGTATAATCACTTACCAGCTTGATTTCGTCTCTACTTTCTTCTTTACTTTGCTAATTCCGGGGATGTCCACTTTATAGATTTTCATTTCATTCACAAGCCCGACCTATTTACGATTAGAGTTTCAATATTTCAGGTCCCAATTCCTAAGTCCTTAAGAGCGCCAGGTCGTTTCCAGAAGATCTGTTCATTTCTGAAGCTAATATGTTGACGGAATCAGTCATAATTAGCACATAACTGGAGGCCCCATAACCTCAGGACAACAGGCCTCCAAAATATTTATGTCCCCTGGAGAGGAGGAGGCACCAGGGTATACCCCTGTTGTTTTCTTAACAGCTTAACTGTTTGGGAACAGAGAGGCAAGTTTGAAAAGTTGTATCTCATGATCAGCTGAGACAAAAAAAATTTTATATATATATAAACCAAGAAAGAACCATTATTATAAAACTTTTTTTTTTTAAATTATTTTATTGAATTGTACAACTGTAATATATACATCTAGTACAAGGGTTGTATGAATAAATAAATACATGAAAGGACGTGTAGAGGCACTACCCATTGGCAGCACTCTAAATTATAAAACTTAATTTCATTTTTAAGATGCAAATAGAAGGAAATTCTATAAATAAAGAATGAGGATGCTAATAATGTCACAGTTAATTATGATCTAGTGTTTGTCAGTTTCTGCCCATTGTTCCTTTTTTTAATTTAATTTTTTTTTGGGGCCAATGAGAATAAGTTTTGCATGTATGTGTATATATATTTCTTCAAGTTATTTCAACTGAATCATGTTTGAAAAGTCAGAAATTTCTAAAAAAATCTTATACTTATTTTATCTTTGAGCCACTCTTCCTGGAATATCCTCTAGATATGCAATGATTATCAGCATCACCATTCATCATACCAATTTTAATTTATTTTTCCTTCTGACATTGTTAACCCTCCAAGATGGTAGATACAACATAATAATTTTAAAATAGGAACAAATTAAGGGAAATAAGTTATAATCCAATTAAATTACAGTTTAATATATTTAAGAAGAAACATTAAAATATTTTTTAAAAAATGTATAAACTAAATTTGTCTTTGGTTTATTCATGACACAAATGCACAAGTGGGTTCACAAGTCTGGGCAAAACAAATGCCAAGCACAAAGACAAATGTGTAAAGGGAGGTTTGCAAAAGCTTAGTGAACTAGAGTATCCAATCCAGGTACTACCATTACACTTTTGTCGGTTTTAGTAAATTTTGGTCTACAGTATTTTGAATTTATAAAAAAAAAAATAAAAACGTATAAATAATAAAACTTATATAGTGGATGCAGGACTAGAGCTAATAAAGACTAGGATTGGACTCAAGCCCAGACATATAAAGCTGAGAAAAACAAAACTAGCCCCTGTACACATTTGACATGCCTTAACTTACAATGGTTCAAATACACCTTTAAAATCATTATGTTTAGTAATTAAAGCATATGTAGATTGTTGGACAATTAATAAAGAATAAATATATACTTGCAACCAATAACAAAATAAGTAAAGACAATCCAGAGATCAAAATTGACTTCAACAAAAACAAGATTAATAAATAAAAATAACATTTTTATCCTAATGATACTTAGGAAAATTTTTAATTCACTCTATAGTTAATAAATCAAAACACTATGAACATCATATGATTAACACTACTCCTTTTTAACATGATCTTCAGTAACTGGTGATATCTTTTTCTTCTTTAATGAATTGCTTTTGCACTCCTTAGATAAATTATTTAAATCAAAGGCAGCTTTAATGTTGTCCTGCACAGAATAATTATAATAATTAAGGAAATGTGCAAAAAAAAAGAATATTTCCATATCCCGGAAGATGAATATTTCCATTACAATCTGTAATCACTACGAACCGTGAGCATTAGGGTCCTAGATCCCAAATGATTCATCTCCCGCCGCAAACAGAATAAATAAAAGTAACTGCCTGCAGTGGGATTTGAACCAGGATTTCCGGCATGCCTACCCAGTGCTCTACCACTCAGCCACTTCACTCTCTTTTCATTACAATACTCACTCAAAGGGAGGATTATTATTTAAAGAACATATAAAGGGAAAGAAACTGTTCATTAAACTCAAAATCAAATCAAAAACTTCAATGAGGGTTGTGAAAAAATGTATTTTTTTTCTCACATACCTCAACCAAGGTTCAGGAATTCCCACATATATAAGAAATAACATATTTTTCCTACTAGATCCAAAACATCCATAAATGATTTTTACAAATATATTAAACAGTTTTAAAATAGACTAATACTTAACAGAGTGTCATACTTAGAATGGAGCATATTCTATTTATGGAAGCTCATATTTAAATATGGACAATATTTAAAGAGCAGAAATTTATACTAACTAGTTCTTTGAAGTTAAATTTATTTGATAAAATAAATATATGCTTATTTCTGGCCTAGAAGGAAAATATATGCTACATCATCTTAAAGATGGTACAAAGCATTAGAATGATGATTGGGGTGTGAAGTTTAATAAAGAAATTTTAGGAAGAAGGGTATATTTTTATCAAACCCTTATTTAACAACCATTATTATTAAACAAATACATATTTATGACAGTATAAAAGCTACAAAAATAAAGGATACTGATGTACATTAATACTGTTAAATAAACAACTACAAAACAAAATAAGGAAACAGAAATAAAAAAATATAACAGTTTTTTTTTATTTTGGCTTTTCACTTCCTCCCTGAGTTCCATGGTTCTGTTCAGGGCCCCACATAATTTAAGTGTTTTGGACATGCCTATTAGCATGGTGATCTTAAATTAACTTGCAATAGACTAGTTGAGACCAAAACATTTTATTAAATTATAAAACAAGGAGTTCCTTCCCCTCCTACTATCAATCTTTCCCCGCATTATCAGTTGCAGACAAAGGCTATGGGAAAGTAATTCCCAGACCGGGTTTGCTTGGATAACCACAGGTGGCGATCAAATTATGATCTTTCCGGCTGTGGCACTGCGGTGTGAAAAGCCTTAGGATGACTAGCTCATCATACTCCTAAGAAAATTATTATGGCATCAACCCAAAATTTTAGTAGAGGAATATTCAAATTGTTTGTTCTAGGAGTTGAAACTGTCCTCTAACAACCAGGAATTAGCTTTAATGTAGAAATTGCAAATGTAGGTAGTATAGACTTTTCTTATCAATTGGTTAACTTGCTCGAATTGGGAAATGACTTTTCAGACTGTTTTCTAGTTTCACAGGACTATGTACACAATCTCGACCCTTTGGTTAAGGAATCTTCTTCTGTTTTAGATCATTCAACCACTTTTCATTGACAGGTCCAGTAGCATTCAATTTTACTGGCTTTAAGCAAGTAGATTTGATATGATTGGATACTGGAATTTTACTTTTAATGCAATCTTAGTTACCTAGTGTAGATAATGGCTCTTCAATTTCTACGTTGTTGACAATATGAGTTTCAGGATAGTCTTGATTGAATGAAGAATACTGGTCGTTTGAAGTTTAAATGCAGTTATCCTCTTCACTCTTCATTGAAAGAAAAGACTGTTCATTAAACGACTCATTAGCACTATTAATATTTTCACAAGCATCACTTTCTTTATTTATAACACCAATTTTTGAAACATAAGTGAAGCTTGCTACCAGTTTGTCAATTTCTTGTTCTGAGTTTGTCAATTTCTTGTTCTGATCGTTCTGTGTGCTTTTTGAAGGGTCATTTGAAAGGTTTTGGAACAAACTTATCAGTGGGCTGGACTCTTGGGGTGCTTGAGCTTTGAAATGTTTGCTAATTCGAGAAATAAGTACCATTTTACTCTCTTGAAACACTTTCAAATTTTGAGAAAACTATTCAGGATCCACCGCTTTTGATTGTATTATATCAATGAACTGCACTGAATATTTAAAGAAAAATCAATCGCGGTATCTCGTTGCCTTGTTGTGGATGGATCAAATATTTTTGTTTGGTTTTGAAAAATATCCTCGTCATCTATTGATATCTCCTCATTGTCAATTGTGGATCCATCGAATTGTTGTTTTCCTCGTCACAACTTGTTATATCTTGGGATAAGCACAGATTTCATATTATAATATAACTATAACTGACTATATGGGATAACATAATTATAAGCACAAAGCTAACTACAAATTAAGTATAAGCACACACAACAAGGGCACTATCACTACCATGGCGTCCATGTCAACAACTGCTGAACAATGGTGCAAGTAGTCTGCATTATAAGAATAATAATTGGTCATTCACAGATAAAATGAGGTTTCAGGCACTTCATAATAACTTTATGATTAGTATTATGTAGCCTTCTGGCCGACTATGGTATCTCTCTTTTTCTGTTCATGTTAAATTCTCTAAGCAAAGTTAGTCCATAAAAGATAATTTTGATTCTATTCTAAATTTTATGAAGAGCCACCTTTACAAAAAAAATAAAAAAAATATTTAAAAATTAAATCAATCAAAAATTAAAAAATTATAAATAATATAATGACGTATGTTAAAAAGATCCTAAAATTAAAAGTAATGTTTAATGAACATTCTTCCTCGTGTATACATCGCAAAATTACGAGAACATGGGGGATACGGGATCGGTGGAGAGAACAGATTTGTCCTAGGTAGGGAGCGACCCCGGTGGCTCAAATGATTAAAGCGTGTCCACGGTGAGGCGGAGATCCGGGTTCGAATCCCGGCTGGGGGCAAATCGATTATCCGAACTAATGTTGTCAGGGGTGGTTCTGATAATCAAATATTCGGATAATTGAAATTCACTAAAAATCAATACCAACCAAATGAATAGGAAGGAATTCAGAGAAACAAATGAAATTAACTGATTAGGTTTACAGTTCTAAGTAAACAAATACATATTGAAGTCTATGTTCATTTTTTTGCTGTTTCCGAGAAATGATTGGGGCCCCCTTATTGAGGTTCATGGAAAAATCATTTTATTTAAAATAACAATAATTTTAACAATACAAATAAGTAACTGGATGATCTGATTAAATTAATACAAATTACATAGAGAGAAAATCATTGACTGGAAGATCTAATTAGGATGGAAATAGTTAGGGGTGCAGTCAATGTAAACAACTAATAAGTGAGACTTATTTATTGATAGTGCCGACGTTTCGACCTACTTTGTAGGTCATCTTCAGGGCAAATCGAAGGACTCGCGGCTAGGTGAAGCTTGTAACTCAATCTGTTCGGGTTACAAGCTTCACCTAGCCGCGACTCCTTCGATTTGCCCTGAAGATGACCTACAAAGTAGGTCGAAACGTCGGCACTATCAATAAATAAGTCTCACTTATTAGTTGTTTACATTGACTGCACCCCCAACTATTTCCATCCAAATTAAAATTACATTTGAAAAAAAAATCCCTTAACTGAACGTTCGACGCTCCACTGTAACTGTTTATAGCATTAATTTCTATATAGAGATTTTTACATCACTGGAGGAATCACAAAAAGAAGGTTATGCACTTTTTTGAGGGGATGACTAAGAACCAAAACAACTCTGCTATTATTTTGTATAATTTTCAATTACATTGCACCCCACATGTTTTAATAATATAATAAAAAGTTTATCAAGAATAATTATTTTTCCTTACATCTATATTTCTTTGGTTGACATAATTTTGCTAAGTTTTTATAATTTTAAATAGCAGGTAAATTATATTATGTCCCATAATATAAATATTTAATATATATTTAAAGAATGGTGATTCTAACAATAAACAAAGAAAGTAAGCAATTGACAAAGCCAAAGTTGGGAATCTGTAGATGTTTTATGGTCGCAGAAATAAGATTAGTTATATTTTGGAACCTTAATTATTAAAATATATTTAAGTTATATACATTTGTTATTACAGAGAGAACATAACATATTAAAATATAACATACACAAATATTACATCTACAGATTCTAAACTTTAGCTTCAGAATGATAATATGCCACATGCAATGTTTTATTCCCTATAAGGAATACTTTACTTTAGTAGAAAAATAAATTAACTTATTTAGTATATTAATGCAGATAATGTTTAGAGGTAAGTTGGAATGATAATGCAGATCACCCTTGTTTTATCATTCAAAGCCCACAAAAATCAATTTAACTCTATCTAAGTGTTTGAGATCATCAATTAGGTGGCTAAATAGATTCTGTAAGCAATGGTTCATACAGTTTCCTCAAGGAAATTTCAAAAGTAGAGTCTGTGACAAATTAAGAATAAAAGTGTCCTCTTTCAAACTCCACTCTATTGACCATATTTCATCCAAAATAGATAATTATTGTATTAAAAAACTGATCCCTCGCATTTTACATACGAGCATTTTCTAAGAACTTGGACCAATTATCTGAAACTCAGGAAATTTTTCGTGTCGACCTGAATCATATATTATTTTTCAAAGTTAAAAGAATGCAATAAGTAGGTCGAACGTTTAAAATTAATAGATAAGCCCCATATCATGACGTCATTTTGTTACTAATTGACATAGATGGCTAAGATATGTTAATTAAAAACAACACAAACTATTTTTTATTCTTATTCATCAATATTACAAAAAATATGATCTGAGTAAATGATATTTCCTTCTTTTTTTTAGCTTACAGAATAAAATTTTGCTTGCCTCTCGTGGAGTACTTTAATTTTATCTTTCATGTAAAATTTATGTACTGTAAATACCTTCCATTTGAAGAGTATTGTAGATCCTAAATATTACATTATATTATTTATATTCATCAGTACCTATTATTAAAAAATATGAAATATTTGGAAAAAACCTGAAGGTAATCAACATTGGCTTGAATGTTCTTATTCAGCACCACAGAAAAGTGAACAAAAACATATATCTGTGTTTTCTTGACTTCGATAAGGCATTTGATGTCAACCATGAGATGCTAAATAAAATTCTTCAGAAAACAGAAATGGATGGCAAAGATGCACATTCCCAGTCTAAATAGGGGACAGGCAGCAAA
This sequence comes from Troilus luridus, assembly GCA_964056705.1. Lineage (NCBI taxonomy): Eukaryota > Metazoa > Arthropoda > Insecta > Hemiptera > Pentatomidae > Troilus > Troilus luridus. The sequence goes on along the minus strand of OZ057412.1, from coordinate 91,078,551 downwards.
AGTAAGAATAACAAATTATACACTGAAAATGTGAATATTGAAAAAGGTGGGCGGCATAAGTTGTATTTTTAGCATTTCTTAAGTTAGTTCTCCTACATGATCTACACACTTTTGCCACTGATTTAGAATCTTGGGTATTCAATGTTCAAAAATAGTCTGATAGTCAGTTGGTCAGCAAATATTACATGTTTTACAAGGCTTCTACGTTACTTATTTATCTTTTTATTTATTTATCAAGGGCACAAACAAAAAAATTAGTGGCAAGGAGGGTAAGCCAAGTCCTGAAAAAATTACAAGCAAGGAGTGGAAAACAAAGGATGAAAGACACAGTGATGAAGAAAGAAATATTCTTGAAGTAAATTAACTGACTATTATCAGTTGATTTAGTTGGCCAATACCGCCTTCCAAAAAAATATGAGGTATTTCTTCACCATGAAAATGCTCTTCCAAGAACAAGGTCCTCCTCAGTGTAAAATATGTTAGGTATAACTTACAGTGCATCATATCTCTGAGGAATGTCCTAGGTTCAGCAATGAGACAGAAACAGCCAAACAGTGAGGAATGTCCAAGCTTCTAACTTTGAGGCACAAGTGTGTAAATAATACAGGCAGAGAGTGCACGGAGAGGCATTTAAATTATGGTCATATAGTATTATACATAAAAAGAGATAAAAGTATATTAAATATTTCTTAATAAAATCCTGGCCACAGTGACATTGGTCACAAATTTGGAACATGTAAAACTAAGAACTCAGTACTTGAAAAAATGTAAATAAAAATTTTCATGAGTAAATGTAGTATTGTGAAGATATTTGAAGTTTTGAAATAAAGACATACCTCAGTAAAAAAAAATTTAATTAATTTTCCTTTAGAGTCAACCACTGGGCGGCGCATTTCCTCCTTTCCATCTCTAAATAAAATTATAGTGGGTAGTTGTCTGCTCAAAGAAGAATCATTGATATGGTATTTGACACCTGCTTCTGGATAACGGCCTATGTCTATCTTTCCAAACTTCAAATTATCCGAATCATAGCTGAAAAATGCATTTGAATAAGAAAATTTTAAATATTAAATTTATGTTTCTTAATTATTTGATATATTCAAAATTCTAACAAAAATGATTTTCATGTCTACTCCTGAATTTATAAAAAAAAAAATATATTAAAACTTTCAATAACTTAATTAATAAAACAGAAAGTTCTTGCAATAAAGGTTTTGTCAATTCTTAAGTTTGTAGCTTATAGGGACTGAGGGAGAAAATCTGACTAACAGTTAGTGAATCTTACCAAAGCTATATAGTATTTAAATTCAAAACACACAAAGATACTCCCTAACAAAAATTCAATGCTCTAAATATTTTGTCTAAAGACATTTCTGTTGTCCAGTGTCATTTGAAAAATGAAAACTACTTAATTTTATGGGATAAACCTTTATTATTTTTCAAAATTGTATCCTTTTAGGCTTATAAACTTCCTCCAACACTGCTCTACTTTGTTGATCCCTTTTGAATAATAGGATTCGTCCAAGTCTGCAAAATAGCATTTAGTTTCTACAATCACCTCATCCTTTGAATAAAATCTTTTTCACACCAGTCATTTCTTCATCTTGGAGAACAAATGAAATGAAGGAGCCAAATCTGGAGAATAAGAGAATTTGAAATGAGTTGGAACACTATTTCCATCAGTTTTAAGGGCACTACTGCTGAAGTGTGAGCTGGTGCGTTGTCGTGATGGAAAAGAACTTTTTTGTGGGCCAATCACGGACATTTTTATGCAGCCCGGGATTCAAACGGTTCAATAATGATGAATAATAGATACTTGTAATAGTTTTGCCCATTAACAGTTACTCAATAAGGATTATTACTTGTGAATCCCAAAAGACAGTCGCCATAACATTCCCGACCAAAGAAACAGACTTCACTTTTTTTGGAGCAGATTCCACGATTTTGTTTTTTGACAATTCTGAGCAATCCATGCAACCATCTTGCAGATAGCTTTTTCTTGTCCAAACACGGGTGCAGAATATTATCTACCCGTTTATGCTGTGCCCAGCACTAGCAGTCTCAAACACCTTCACTTTTTTGTCTTCTATCACCATATTCTGGATTTTAGTGATGATATTTAGAGAAGTGGCATCAACAGAGGGTCTATAATGTTCACATTCACTTGTGACCCCCTAGTTTGAACACGTTGGCATAATGTGGATATAAGTTGTTGTATTTTACTGTAGGTATCAATTATAGTCCAGAACCAAAATTATAATGTTAGATATTTGTACAATGTAGAATTACTTGTCTTTAATTCTTGAAATATAAAACTTTCACCAGAGAAGCTTCATTTTATAATTATAAATCAACAAATAAAAATGATCAATGTCGAATTTGATTAATCACCACTTTGTATTCTGGAAGATTCATGGTGGTAACATCTAATTTTTGGCACTTCGTCAAAAAAATAATTAAAATAACCTTTAAGTATCCTAAGTAACATTCTTCTGCATGGACTCCCGGTGCTGTGACCCTTTTTCATCAATTCATTAAATATTTAATTTCATACTTCATTTAATAAAACTCTTCCAATTTTTCTTTCAAACTATGATTATCATATTATTCTGTTTGTTTTTAAATATTATGTACTAATACATAAGTTAGTTACTAATTAATACTGCAAAATGATTTTTTTAGTTCCTTGTTAATTTAATATTTGTTTAGCTGCCCCAACCTTTCATTTTAATTGTAACATGATTTCTCAATTATTTTTATGATGTATTATTACCTTCATTTCATTACTCTCTTATTATTTTTTAATTTCTCATATAATTTTTCCTTTTGTTAATTGTATTTAAATCATTTCATTTATAAGACTGTTTTATTTTCTTTGGCAATGCACTGTTGATGTTCCTAATTTGTTTTTGATTTTCTTAGCACTGATGATGGTCTACAAGTTAGGCCAAAATGTTGCCACAAAATTATTAAGTATTGGCTTAAGTAATCATGTTTTTAATTAGGAAATCTGTGGCAAATTGTACACCCAGCCCTATTATTTACATGATGAAATGTTGAAGCACAATTGCACTAATAATAGTTAGAATACTATTATAAAAGTTACATTAAAAAAACTTCATTAATCATCGAATGACTATTTTGCACATAAATCTGAAAACGAACAATTGCATTTTTATTTTTCCTACTTGCACTGGTATTTTATTAAAAGATTAAAGTATAAAATAGGGCCTTGACTTAAATAACAGTTCTGGATGGATTTAAAAAAATTTCTGAAATTGCACTAACAAGTTGATCACCAAAGTAGTCCCACTCTATAGAATATGAAAATTCCAGGATTTCAAGAAAGTCTCATAGTTAATTGTCGTGTAAGGTAACTAATTGTGAGAAAAACTGTTATGTCCTAAAACAAATTTGTGATATTTTTACTCACTCGGCAGACAGTTGGGCAAAAATAGGAGCAAAATTCACACAAGAAGGGTTCCAAGCAGTGTAGAAAGCAACAAGCCAAACAACTCTTTTGTCATTGCTTATTTCATCTTCAAGACCATTTGCTGTTCGGAAATATGTAACTTTGTCAGGCCCACTGTATGTAGGTTCAGGAACTAATAAACCAAAAACTAGAAAAAAATAAAAAATAAATACCTTATAACAATTTAAATTCATTTCAACACTGAGACATAACCATACATATACCTGCCTATATGTATATATATGGACTTACGGATAAACAAAACCCCATAAACCAGACCCATTCTAACATCGGAATAAAACCAGAGTATCAGATTTGCTATTTTTGTGTAAACAAAGCTGGATGTTAGATAATTTAGCATAGTGACACTGCCTGTTTTTCTTGATCTAATCATTACCACAACTGCCAGAAAAAACAAAATTTCCGTTTCTCTCTAAAAAAATGTTTTTTTTTTAAATTTCATATTTCAGCTATACATGATAATGTATAAGAACGAATTCACTCACTGAGTCCAGTTCACAAACAGGTTTTGAAGAAGAAAATAAAATATTACAAATTCCTGGCATTTTCTTTGCCATAAGATAACCTAAAGACATAAGTAAGTTTATAACATAATAAGGCTTTAAAAGCAGTATTAAATCTCTTTTTAGAGACATTTTGAAAAAATAAAATCTTTTCTGATATGACTAATAAATCAAAGTAGAGAAGTATAAAATATTTTATGAAAAGGTGGCGACAGCAAAAACTTTATAATTCCTTTTTCTAGTCATTGTTACCAGACCAAATTTTTCAATTTAGCCAATAAAACGAATCCTAAACAATGGAAGAGTGGGGGTAAGGATGGACCATACTTAAACTTACTGAAAGTACTGCTCAATACTAGGAGGATAGAATTGTAGATAAAAAACAAAAGGACCAAGTGGAGGAAGATAATCAGTATCAGCGGCCATAATGGAATGCTCCATTATTTGAAAATCGGTGTTAGCATTTTGGTGTTAACAATACTTCAATTTTCATGATCATAGTTATTTGTTTTGTATAGGAGTGATCAAACAGATCAGATTGGAACAAACTAAAACGCAGAGTTTCATTTCACTAGTATGTTGTATTCATTACTATTTTTAAAAAATTTGTTTTAAGAGGTAAAGTAAGGAACAACATTTATCCCAACTATTATTCTTGACTTACTAAACAGAAAGACTACCCAATCTATTCATTAATCGTGCTAAATCTTGCTATTCGTAGAGTTTCAACAAAAGCAATCAGTAGAAAACAAGTCCAATAGCAGGCTCATCAAACGTGGTGTAAATTTATCAGACCACCTCCAACCTCATTAATACTTACTATCTGACTAAATATTTACTAACCAATAGAAACATTGATGACCCGTCGATTTTCTATTGTAGCAGTATTATATCAAGTGAGCAGTATCAGATGACTAGATAAAAAACAGTTTATAAAATGGTGAAAAAAGAGAAGCTCGGGTAATGAGTAAGCACTGTCGCGAATGTATAAAAACTGTAACAAGGGATTTTGAAATCCCAATAAATAAAAAATAATAATTTTTTTTATTTATGCGTCTTTATATTAAATATAATGAAAAATTCAATTGAAAAAGTCAGAAAATGTATTCGCTTCACGGCGTAAATCAAGTAGCACAGCGGCAAGTAGAATTAATGACAAATTCAAGGCGTTTGATGAGGAGCCAACGGTAACATCACTTAATATCGCTACGAAGATTTTTTTATTTCACAAAAATTTATTTCACAAGCTCATAATACATGGTATGTGCGCATATTTACGTTTGTTGAGTCACTAACTTGGACTGAGAACGCATACATGTTTTTGTTTATTTTAACAAATTTTATGGTAGATATTATCTACATATTGCTCGTAATCGCCCAACCTCAAATAGCTGATTTTTTTTCTTATGTTTATGTTGAAACAATATAAATATTACTCTGGTGCAAAATAAATACGATAATAGTTTGTTAGTCGTACCTTGAAGTTATTCAACCAATACAGCTGGCATGAGTGAAAAGTATACAGTCCACAGCGATGAGAGTACGCGTTCTCTCTGGACCACATCAGGCGAGAGTCACCCGCATTTTAAGGGTTAAAAGTTATATTTTATTATATTAAGTGGTATTCGATGATGTACCATTCGCGTTTGATTTTTGTATGTTAGCTATTTTTAGGAGTCTGTTGCTTTGAAATTGTTACTCGGAGTCCTAACTATGCTTAATCAAATTCTTTGGCCGGATGCTTTAGCCAAGCTAGATCAATGCTAGAGTCAATGAAGCACCTGATCCCGGAGTGGGAAATCCCGTCAATGGTAACTGATGAATAAAGCCGGATAAAAAGTACTAGCCCGGGTGTGCAATGGCGACGTATTTGACAGGCCTGAGCTTGTTCTTGGCTTGTTCATTAAATTTATAACAAACTAGTTTTAGTAAGTAAATTTACGTGTTTAATTTTTGTCTTGTTTCTGAATAGATAATATGTTAAAATTAGGTTAAGATTTAGTGACTGCCGTTTTTTCTTGACGCGAGGACCCCATTCTTTTATCAAATGTACATTGTACAATACTACCATGGCATTGTACATTATCTGTCAGTGGGATGAGTGAGTATCACCAAAAGGTAAATATGTCGCGTCTTTATGTTTAGTGATTATGACAGTATCGTCAGCGTAGGATGATATCGGTATGTTGGGACTTTGTGGCATGTTATGTACTATAGTGGTGCAAGATAGGTTCATCAGGCACACCGGTTCGGATCGATCTCGTTGAAGATAGGTTGGAACCCTGTCCGACTGAAAAAATTCTTGCAAGGAATGAGAGAAGAATTAAATAATAAGTGCGTGGTATTACATTTTTGAGCTTAAAGAGAAGCCCCCGGTCCCTGGTCGAATGCTTGGGAAAAATCCAGTTCATAACTTCTGCTCTATTAATGTCGATATGAAGTCAGTTAATTTTTGAGTTGTTCAGTGTTATTTTTGAAAACCAAATTGATGGTGAGAAATTATTTTTGCCCGCCTGTAACTTTAATAATCGGGGATAAAGTAACTTTTCAAAAATCTTAGAATTGGGGCAAAAAAAATATATTGAGGACATCGGAGCGGAAAATAAAGCGCTCAAGCCACGAGTGGGGAATTTGGAAGTACGCTTAAATAAAACCGAACAGGGCTTATTATCCAAGTCCCTAGAGATACGACCTATCTTGTCCCCTCCTATACGAGCCGGTGAGACCCCTTCTGGCCTAGTTGCAAGCATTGGTGCAGGCCTGGGATTAAGACTAAATATCGAGGACCTGGACACGGTGCAGCGTCGTAGAGCAAAGAATGACGACCCGCGACCCCCACCAATCATCGCACCCTTCACAAGGCAATCAGTGAGGGATGACCTGATCCAAAAGAGAAAAGTCAAGAGAGATTTCTCCACGCGAGATATAGGTTGGCAGGAAAATGACTGCCACCGCATCTATCTAAGTGACTGGAACTAAAAGACACCTCTACTGGCTGGCACGTCAGAAGAGGGCAACGGGGAAAATAAAGTATGTCTGGTTCACTGGTGGTAGAGTGCGATGCAGAAAAGAAGATGTGCACCAAGTGGTCTTCATCGATCAATCTCATGACATGGATGTATTCGGCTGGCTACTGAAGACCGGCATCCCCTCAAGCTGCACGAATAACAATGGCTCTCTCAGCGGTGCTCACGGGTTCATTTTGAATCACTCCTACACACACGTGTTTTTAATTTTTTCCTAAGAAATATGTCGCGAAATTAATTTTTATTTTAACTTCTTTTTTGTCTATTGTTTAATTTATTTCATTATTTTCGTATCATTTTTCCTTTCGTTATTCTTTAATTTTATTACCTATTTTTTAGCATCAAGATTTATAGCGGTTTTTAGTAATAACTCGCCTCTGATAATCTTTTCTCTACATTCTCAAACTGTTCAATTAGCTATGCCAATAAAATTTATTCCTCATAGTTTCCTCTCCTCAAATACTGAGAGCTTCTCTTCTTCTTCCCCATCATTTCTAGTGCCTTAACCTCCTGTCACACCAACTCCCAATCCTTGCCCTTTCACTTTGATGAATTTCATCAATATTTTACCCATAATTTTTTCCACACCATTGGAATCTCAGAAACATGGCTAAAACCTCACATCCCGACCTCCACTGTCCATGCCTGACTATTTCTTTCTCCGCCACGACCGAGTGGACCGGACTGGTGGAGGTGTAGGTCTTTACGTCGAAAACTCCATAAAATTACGCATCCCGTATTCTTCACCAGCGTCCACTTTCCCTCACATCTCTTTTCGTCGATATTTCATGCAACTCAATTCCTCTGTTATACTTTGTAGTGTATCGCCCTCCTTTGGTCCCTTTTGATCCTATCTTTGAGTCGGTTCTTTATAACCATGTTCCTCTCTACAACCACATCATAATCTACGATGACGTTAATACCAATATCCTGGTCTGATCCAATGATAAACTGTACCTTGAAAACCTTTTTTACTCTCTACACCTCTCTATTGTTACATTCTCTCCCACCCATCACACTCTCCTATCTAGCACCTGGTTAGACTTGTTCATCATTGACTCATCGCAGAGACTCCTTTCTTCCTCACAATTACCTGCCCCATTTTTTTCCTCTCATGATTTAATCCAAATTCCATACAATATCCAAACTCCAGAAATCCTACCGAAATCAATAATATTTCGCAACCTAGATGTACTCACCCCTGAATATACCTCTCCTTCCCGCGAAATCCTGAATTGGAACCAAATTCATTTCTGTACCACGGTCGATTCAATGGTCGACATACTCACTGTCAATTTCAAAACCATCTCGGATACCCATGCCCCACTCAAAACTTTAACCTTCCGTCACCATCCTGCTCCTTGGAAGTGTCAAAAAAATTAAAGACCTGGAAAGAAAACACATCAAAATCATCCTCCTCCGTCTTTTCACTAACGCCATCTTCCAACCCCGACAATTTTTATTTCTTAGAGATTTCACCTACCGACATTAATTCCTCCGTTCTTAAGTCCAGCTCCAGTTATACTGGCTTTGACGAGATACCCGTCAAACTACTCAAACTATGTCTCATCGATATCCTACCAGTCCTACTTTTCATATATAATTTCTCACTACAAAACGCAATATTCCCGACTTCTTGGAAAAAACCCCTAGTCTATCCTATAAATATAACCTCTACCCCATTATCTCCCAAACACTACCGGCCAATCTCCATACTTTCCAACCTTTCCAAAACCCTCGAAAGAATAGTCCAGTCTCAAATATCAAATTTTTTCGAACAGTCCGAACTCCTTGATACGCTTCAATCAGGCTTTCGTCCTGGTTTTTCCACTCAATCTGCCCTTACCAAAATCAATACTGTCATATATAAAGACATGGACAACAAACAACTAACCGTGCTAATGCTACTAGACTTTTCTACAGCTTTCGATTCCTTGGAGCATTCTATCCTTTTTTCCAAACTAAAGTCATTGTCCTTTTCCAACAGCTCTATTCTATGGTTCCAATCCTTCCTCTCTGACAGGTCCCAAGCGGTTTGTATGCCCAACCAACCCCTTTCCTCACTCTATCCTCAGGTGTGGCACAGGGCTCAAGCATCTCTCCTCTCCTTTTCAACTGTTTCATCACCAATCTTCCTAAATCTGTTCACCACTGTTCCTACCATTTATATGCTGACGACTTCCAAATCTATTCATCCTTTCCTCCTTCTGAGCTATCATTTGTGTTCGCCAGTATTCAGCAAGACCTAGATAGGATCAGTGCCTGGGCAAAGCTGAACATACTGGAATTGAACGCAATGAAAACCCAAGCCATTGTTCTAGGTTCCAACTCCCTCCTTACAACTATCCCCACTGTCCCAACATTAATCCTCCATCAGTTTCAAGTCCTCCGTTAAAAACCTAGGCATTAAAATTGACCAAAACCTTTCCTGGAAACACCATATCACCCAAATATCCCGACTATCAATTAGTTCCCTGAAATTATTCCATCGATCTCGACATCTACTTACCCAATCTACCTTGAAGCTTCTCACAATATCCCTCATCTTCCCCCACTTTGACTACTGTAGTGTGGTATAGGGGGCCTTTCGAAAATGCTAGAGGGTCGCTTAAAAAGAATAATGAACTGCGCTTTAAGATTTGTCCTTGGTACTCCGAGGTGATCCCGGGTGTCTCATCACTATGATGAGTTAAAGTGGCTCTTCCCTCCCATTCATAGACAATATTTCCTTAGTGTTTTTCTATACCAATCTATTAACTCGCAACGCCCTTCATATATCTATAGTCTCCTCCAATTCAAATCCTCTGTCCAGCACCACAAAACAAGATCTCGCCTTTCCGATCTCTACATTCCTTCCCACAGAACTAAGGCTCGAATGCGTTCCTTCCTCGCCCGCTCCACCACTGTGTGGAACTCAATCCCTCCTTTCATCCGCCATTCTTCTTCACTGGCATCATTTAAATCCCTGCTTTTCCATCGTCTCGTGGCATCCCAAAAAGACGCTCTCCAGGCAGGTCAATCTTCGGCTTGAATAAATTAGTATTGAATACTCGATCTCGTTACCTCGTTTTATTTATTTTCCCAACAACAACGAAGATACAGACTTTGTAAATACTTTATCGCATGGTATGCCATTCATTTATTTATTTTTGTTGTTAACTGTTGTATTAATGTTATTTATTATTATTTTGTTAATATCAATTCCTATATATATATTTTCGACAATTAGTTAAAATCCTGTCAAGTTTCTTACTTTTTATTTATTTATTTTTTTCTATTTCTATTTTTATTATGTTTTGTCACTCTCGATTACTTCATGATTTGTATTATTATGTAGCCTTCTGGCCAGATTAATATTATGTCTATTTTATTTGTTCATTATTGTTATTCTAAAGGGACTTGGTCCCAGAATAAAGTTGATTTTCTATTCTATTCTATTATAATATATGAAGAGGAAACTAATGGGTCTTTACCAGAAAGGGTTGCTAATATCCCTATACTGTTTTGTAATCATAGTTACAATATAATATTTCCACTGTATAGGAAATTTTGTAGTTTGAAGTATTGAATTGAGGATTGTCGTAAGGAACACTAGAGCTTTACTAGGTATTTGCAAGAGCACCTCAGCATTTATTAAGTCATGCCTCAAGGCTTTTTGGCAAATGTCTAATGAGTTCTGCTACTTCTGTGGGAGTGAATGAAAACGGTGGCAATGTTAGTGGTAATGGAACGTCAAGTGTGTGATTTACAGAGATTTCGTGTTCTGTGTTTGTGAATTCAGTAAATGGTGTAAATATAGAAGAAGGATGTAAGGAAGAAAATAGTTGGGGGTGCAGTCAAATAAAAACACTAAATAAATGGTTACTTATTTAATTATGTGCCGACGTTTCGACCCACTTTGTGGGTCATCTTCAGGGCTATATTAAGCTGGAGCTAGACTAGAAGCTCTAGTTCGCTTCTAGTCTAGCTATAATATAAGTTCGTATTAGTCCCTATCCATTTGTTACATCTATAAATACAGTACGCATTTGATATTATTGAATAGCATAATAAGCAAAAGCTAAGCATGAGTATACGAACCAAACGACTACCACTCCCATGGCGTCTATGTCAACAACTGCTGAACAATTGTTATCTGCGTAAGTGCAAACAGGTGGAGGGGTTGTTGACGGACTCAATACCTTTATACTTCCAACTTACCCATTCCTTACGTGAGTACAGATTTTTTTAGCACACTTTCATTAGCTTCGCCTATACTATAATGTATATAAAGGTATCTTTTAATTCGATTTTCGGCCACAAAGAATCGAATTAATTTGGAATTCAGCACACTTCTTAAGGACCGATGACAATACAATAACTTTATAAGTTTGTCTCATTTTCCTGATTAAGATCTTCAGGATTAGCGATTTTTCATATCCGAATAAACGGTAGGGCCCTGTGCCAAGTACTAAGGCATTCATGGCTCAATCTTTGAGACAATCATACGCTTTTGTAGCTAGCCGAACAAACAAAATTCAAATGAATAATAGTTTAAAAACTAAAAAATAGGCTTTTGTATAAAACAAAACTAAAAAGTAGAAAATCACTATAAGTGTAAAATAAGAATAGAGTTGTAACGGGCTGAGGAAAAATTTTATTTCAATAAAATTACAGATTTAAGTTCAATGCTATAAATGTTAGCGAATGTTATATTTAATTAGCCATTTTTCTTTTTAGAACACTTTGAATGAAAGTAATCTGTGTTACGAATTGTACTCTAATATTTGCGATCAAAAAGAAGTCTTTTTGATCTGTTGAAGTCAAGAGTTTATTATTAGTTTTACGTATTTTAGAGAATGATTAGCATTTAGTTGCTTCTTTTCATTAAGATGTTTTTGAAAGATTTTAGGTTTTAAGGATTTTAATATATATGTTTATGTTATCCCATGCCAAATACGATTTGCTAATATTATTTCTTCTTGTGACTAATTAAATATTTTTTCTTTGCGTATGGTTTTGGTTAAAGGCATTGCAGGTCCATAACATTTAGTTTAGATATATTTTATTAAATATGAATTTTGATTAGAAGATTCTTGTCTGCTTGCGGTGACGCCAAGTCATCAGTCTGAGACAGATCTGACTCAGCATTTCCGCTCCCTTCGAGTCTATCTGAGGCAATATTTAAAAAGTTTAATTCAATTCGCGAGTGGTTGGGATAATTATGACCACCAGATGGCACAACCTCACTGATCCCCGGATAAGAATGTTGACGTTAGCTCGAATAAGCCTTCAAATACGAGAGCGTTTTCCCCAAAAGTCAGAGTTGAAGACTGGTGCCAGTGAGAAGCCGAGGGACCTGAGCAAGAAACCAGATGGAAGGTAGGAACTTTGCTTTATATTGCAGTCAGACTTTTATTCGGGGTGAAGCCCGCTTGTAGTTCAGTTGTAATTAGCATCACTCAACTCTGACAATTAACTATTTTCTTTGCCATTCGGCGCGTTTCGGCCACAGAACAAATGGGAATCTTTTATTTAAGCATAATCCTTATTAGTGTGTATGATTAGGGTTGTATGTGAGGGATCGAGTTCGATTAATTAGCAGTTAGGAGGTAACAATTTGGTGTCAGGTGTGGGGTGTAGGTTGCAAAAATACCGAATAAAGCGAACCCAGTAAGAAAAAGAGACGTGGACCACTCAGACCAGGAGGCCACCGGGTGAAGGTAGGGTAAGATGGGACTTGGGTCTGCAAGGTGTGGTTGAACTATGGTCGGGAGCCCCAGGGAGCCTTTCGTTCGGTCACTTTTTTTTTCTGTCTCAGAAACGGGATAAGATCGGAATACTGGGGAACTGTGCTCTAATGTTTAACTGTGACTGCTTCTCTTCCCCCCGAGCTAGGTCTGATTACAGGAAACCGAGCTGAGGATGCCTACCACCACTTCAGGGACTTAATAGATACGGTGACGCCCATGCCAGCCGAGACGGACCTTCTCCGACCAGCGCAGATCTCCACGGGCGATATAGTCAAGACACGAGAACTGCAGTTGCAGGGACGACGGATGGTGCCAAAGGTAATTGCCACTGACCGCGAGACAACGACAGGAGATGGAGGTTGGAAGTTACGAGACGGAGCGAGATGAACGCCCTGGCGAAGGTCTGTTGGTCAAGGTCGTAGCCAGCGGTGCTGGGAGACAGTGCAGCTCTGGTTTCTAGTTGCGGCGTTCTCAGGCTTGATCAGTAAAATTCTGGTACTGGGGGACTTTTGTGGTGTAGTGGGATACATAGTGTTGCACGAATGAAAAGAGCCGACTATGGTCGTCTCTTTTGGAAAGGAGGGGGTGGTGTAACGGGCTGAGGAAAAATTTTATTTCAATAAAATTACAGATTTAAGTTCAATGCTATAAATGTTAGCGAATGTTATATTTAATTAGCCATTTTTCTTTTTAGAACACTTTGAATGAAAGTAATCTGTGTTACGAATTGTACTCTAATATTTGCGATCAAAAAGAAGTCTTTTTGATCTGTTGAAGTCAAGAGTTTATTATTAGTTTTACGTATTTTAGAGAATGATTAGCATTTAGTTGCTTCTTTTCATTAAGATGTTTTTGAAAGATTTTAGGTTTTAAGGATTTTAATATATATGTTTATGTTATCCCTTGCCAAATACGATTTGCTAATATTATTTCTTCTTGTGACTAATTAAATATTTTTTCTTTGTGTATGGTTTTGGTTAAAGGCATTGCAGGTCCATAACATTTAGTTTAGATATATTTTATTAAATATGAATTTTGATTAGAAGATTCTTGTCTGCTTGCGGTGACGCCAAGTCATCAGTCTGAGACAGATCTGACTCAGCATTTCCGCTCCCTTCGAGTCGATCTGAGGCAATATTTAAAAAGTTTAATTCAATTCGCGAGTGGTTGGGATAATTATGACCACCAGATGGCACCACCTCACTGATCCCCGGATAAGAATGTTGACGTTAGCTCGGATAAGCCTTTAAATACCCAGCCGTTTTTCCTCTCGAGGAGAGTGGAGCAGTGAAGACGGGCTGAGATAGAGCCACTGCCCGGCGGGCAAGGTGGGTGTCTCCTGACTGGAGATGGGGCTGAAGATGAGTAGAAGGCGTGGAAGATTCGGGTGTCCGGAATAGAAGAGAGGAAGGTAAGAGATTTCCTCGTTACGGTAATCGGACTAGACTTGGGGTGAGGCCAGAAGGTGGTCAGTTGAAGATAGAGCCAGTTATATATTTTATTTTTCATTCGTCGCGTTTGGCCACAAGACAGATAGGAATCTTTTCTTTTCGCATTAGTGCACCCAGAATTATGTGTAGATAATGGATCGAGTTTTGTTAGGAATTATTAATTTTATTACTGGTTACGAGGTAATGAGTACTAATGGGAAATGTGTAAGTTGTAATTAGTGTTAGTGCATATGTTTATTATTGTAGATGATGGAGAGGATTATTGTTGTAGACGAGGGATCGAGATATGTGGAAATTATTAATTTTATTACTGATTATGAGGTAATGCGTATTGATGGGGAATGTGTAAGTTGTAATTAGTATTAGTGCATATGTTTATTATTGTAGATGATGGAGAGGATTATTGTTGTAGACGAGGGATCGAGTTATGTGGAAATTATTAATTTTATTACTGATTATGAGGTAATGAGTATTGATGGGGAATGTTTAAGTTGTAAGTAGTATTAGTGCATATGGTTATTATTATTGATGAGGGATATGATTACTGTTATAGAGGATAGATCGAGTTTTGTTGTAAATTATTATCTTGTTAGTGTTGTTATTGACGGTGCATCTTATGTTACATTAAAAGTTTTAGTTTTCCAGTTGACTGAGAATTTCTGTTTAAATTGTAATAATTATTTTATTAATCCCTTACTAATGAATGAATCTGTAATTGTTATTTTATTAATACCTTATCAAGAATAGATGAATGTAATTTTTATTTCAATATAATGCCGCTTCATTTCTGTTAGATAAATGTTTTGGGGTTTATTTCTTCACCCAGTTTCCCTTATGTGTCCTCGATTATACCCTGTCCTCTCCCAGCCCCTTTTAGGTGTCCTCTAAGTCCTAGATACGAGACCGGAGGTAACAGAGTGATGAACCAAAAAATTAATTTTATCTTAAAAAATCGTGAGGACCTCAATATTAATTGTTGTAAATATTTTTTATTGATAAAATATTTGGTATAACCAGAGTCACTATGAAAATATCTTAAAAAGTACCTCACGTTTTTTACGATGTTTATTACTCTATTCTTATTTTAAACTCATTGAAAATTATTTTCTACTTTTTACTTTTTTTTCTATTAAAACGTGTTTTTAAACTCTAACTTATTTGTACCTCAGAAAGGTCTTCATAAAACATAATCCCCATTAGAGGATAATAAGGCAAATATTAAAGCTCATATTTATAGTGCACTCTACTGTTCTTAGCCTTTTCGTTAAAGAATTCAATAACGTCTTGATGTAGGCCAGTTAGTAGGAGACTTAGGATTTGATTGGGTGATAATTGAATGAAAGTTCGTGAACAATATACCGCACTTTACCTCTTGCAGTACGTAATCTTACACCATAGCATTTATGTTTCACATGGTAAACACTTCCTCCTTCAAAACATACATTTAACCGTTTAGAAAACCCATAAAAGATTGAGTAGGTAGCATTGAACCGTAGTCAGCAATAGACCGCAGCATGTTCATTGTGTTACATCAGTTCATTAGCGTTACACAGGAGAATTGACAAAGAACTTGCTGTTGATGAATTAGGGTGCATGGGTATGGTTCCAGGCTTGTATAATTTGAGATAACTATAGGAACAAGAGGATGGATTAAGTCATTTAGAACATTAAGTATTGAGGAAAGGCATTATCATAAGGTCTGAGTATTGTGATTCCTAATATCTGACTGTTGACATCCGATCCTGTTTTCCGATCGTACTGAAACGTGGTATTGTGAAGCCTGTTTTAAAGTTGGGAATTTTCTTAAACTTTGAGGTACTTGGCCTGGTATAGGGCGCTGGTGGCAACCAAATACTAAGATTCTTCGATTTTTGGTCGCTTTAGTAGTAGGTCGTAACAAATCATCATCATAATCTTTCCCTCTCTGGGGAAATGCCTTCTATAGAGCTTGACCCAGGTATCCCTTTCCTGAACCAATTATCTCCTCCTGCTCCAGTCCTGCCCTCGCTTCCTGAACCCCTCTCGCACGCCTTCTACCCAGGTGATCCGTGGTCTTTCTCTTGGTCTTCTTCCGTCTACTCTCGTCTCGTATGTTATCCTGGCCGTTCTCTCCGTGCTCATCCTCAGGAGGTGCCCGAACCATGTTAGTTTATTTTCTTCAAGAGTGGTTTCTACCGGCTGTTCCTCGAGGTTCGATCTGATTGTACGGATACTATCTCTCGTGGTCCTTCCTTCAAGCTTTCTTAGGTATCTCATTTCCATTGTCTGTATCTGCCCTTTGTGTTTTGAGGTAAGGGTCCATGATCCGGAGGAGTAAGATAGGATGGGCAGGAACGAGACTTGTAGACGAATATCTTCGTCACCTCTCTTTTGTTGAGGAAACCCTTCCGGACTGCGTTGAACAATCTACCAGCTGCTCCCAGCCTTTGTGCCACCTCTCCATCGATATAACCGCTTTCGTTGATCCAGGCACCTAGATATTTGAAACCTTGCACCTGTTCTAGGACAAATCCCTTTATTCTCAATATTCTGATAACACGGTGAGGACGTCTTCCCATTCTCATGCATTTGGTCTTATCTGGATTAATATCGATGTTAATGCTCCACAACTCTTCTTGCATGATATTTACGTCCCGGTAATCTGCAGCGAACAGGACGAGGTCATCAGGAAATCCCCTCATTTCTTAGTCTTGCATTCAACTTCCTATAGATTCAGGTGTATCTGAGTAGACATGCTTAAGTGTAGATTTAATGGTAAATTTATTAAGCCTGGATTTTTCTTCCAAGAATATATTTAGGTTAGACATAAAAACTGTTATAGTTAGTATGGATGCTTGTGAATAATAAATAAATTAGCTAGAGCATAGAAATAAAAATAAATGCCTGGTATCAGCTAATACTTCTATCTGCTTTGTGAGGTCCTCATCAATAGCATTATCAAAGGAATCTTTTTGCATTTACACTTCAATCAGCTATACTAGTACCAGAATTAAATATTTAAAAGTTACCTTTTGAGGCGTATAAAAACAAGTATATTGTTAGCACAAAATTTTTATTTTATTATTCAATGAAATTGACAACTGTATTATACTAATGCAACAAGTAAATAGAATGAATGGTAAATATTGTAATGCATAAAGACAAGTAGAGAAACTATCCAGTGGTAGTACTCAAATAAAAATTTCAACTTAGAAGGTCGTGAGGCAACCTTCTTTTCAGATGCCTAGGAGAATTATCAGGAATTAATGCTAGGTGTGATACTAGTGGGTTTGAGTGGAAATATTGATATAGGATTCGGGCCAAATTAGCAACAAATGGGACATTAAGGTCATTATGGATTACTATGTTCGTAACAAAGTAAGGAGCATTGAGGATTTTACGAAGGATTTTGGATTGTAAGGATTGAACACGAGAAGAATTTGATGGATTAGTGGAGCCCGAAAGCTCTACTCGGTAAGTCCAGATGGGTCTATTGATTAGTCTTTTGTAATTAATTGGGAGCTTAGAGTGTTTGTCTAGTAAATGTTAAAGTAGCCTGAAACGCAAGCTGTTTCTTGTCATTTCGGTCAAGTAGTTTGCCAAGGGTCTACCTGTTCAAAATATTTTCAAAGATTAAAAAATGCCCATAAACCGGAAACCATTTCACCAATTCATATCTAATTTGAGTAGTAATTAAAGGTTACTATACTCCACAATTTTCTTCACGAGAATGTAATAAAAATCAATTATTTTTATGTTTATATCTCTCCATAAATAACGCTGTAAAGGAAATGTTTTATGGGAAATACCAAGTAATCAATTTTCAAAGTCGAGGTACATAATAAAGGCTATTTTGTTTTCGAGTTCTTTTGCAAAGAATATATTCTTTCCCCCATAAGTTTTCCTATTCTTTTCACCAGGCCATGGTCCATCATTAGATAATCGGTTTTTATACAGAAGACATAAAATGTTTATCAAAATCGATTGACAGTTTGAAGAAAAACAATTAGTTCACTAAAGTCCAGCAGCTATCTATAGCTTGAATTTCCAGACAAACTAAGGTCCTAACTCTCTAGAAAAACAAACAAAATAATAACATTGGTTCTGTTTTTTAAGAGAAAAGTGCAAGAAAATCCAAAACGGACAAAATGGATTTAACTAGTACTCTTTGATAAGCTATAAGTGGTAATTCATAATAAATAAATTAACAAATTAATAAGAATCAGTATTGCTTTTTGAGTTACTATTTTTCGAATTAATTATGGGTACAAGGAAGTCATATATTGTCCACAAGAAATATTTATTTAATCTCTTAAAGAGTTGCCTTTCCATAAAATCATAAATTGAAAAATGATAACTTAATCAATGATTATAAGGATATTTAATAAACAATAAATAAATAAACAATCAAAATACTCTTTAATCAACAATTGGATAGCAAATAGCTAATACAAATACAAAACAAACAAACTATAAAGTGTAGAGGTGATAATTGCATAGATGTATAGTTCAATAATGAAATACAAAAATATGACTAAACACTGAGTGTTTTCATTTTAATGCTAAGTTACTAGATTATTTCATTTACGGGCTTAAATTACTAGAGAGCAATTATAGGCCACTAAGGGCATCAAACACCAAGAACAATATAAACAAAGGGAAGAAAAAAGAATATATAAGTAAATACAATATATGCTCTCTTATAGAAGAATAATAAACACAAATATAAATTAATTAATAAATTAGTTAATTTAATTGATTAAGAAACTAGGACTTTAGGATTGATAGGATCACATATAACTGGTCAAATCAGAAACTATATAGTTAACACAAATCACAATTTATAATTCCTATAGTGGCCAACACTGGTTCCAACGCTTAATCTTTACTATTTGAAGAGCTATTAATCATTTACACACTAGTGCTACAGGTAAATATGATTATTCTTACATAACCAAAATTGTGACAATAAATTATGGGTAATTTTTTTTATAATAACCGACAAAATATATGCAAGACAAACTTATAATATTGTAATAGGTTACTCTTTTTATATCACTTGAAGTCATTGTCAGTGGCCGGATCAGCAATTAGTTCTTTTTCATTAAAGAAAACAATATATAATATATATTGTAACATTAGCCAAGACGATTAACTATATTAAAACTTTTATCACCTTATTTTGTGAATACTTTAATTCGGTCCCTACATTAACATGGTGACATTCCAATAAGCAATATTTAGCCATGAAAAGATCTTCTTAACAAATTAAACTGCATGCTTGGGATTCATTTAAAATAAAGTAATTTAAAAAACACTAAAAATAAAAGAAATATAGGTCTAGTGAAAAACCCTTTAACTGATATCACTGAAAATATAAATATTAATGACTATAAAAGACACATCAGAAATTAATAGTTTGCAGTTATTACATAGGCTACTCATGAACCAATGAGGTAGGATCTTTGGAAGAGATAATGTTTGTAGGAAATGCGAAAGACTGTGAAGTCCTACAACTCTATAATCCTACAGTAGCCCAATATTAATGAAGAAGCATTACGTTTTTTTCTGCATAAATCCACTACAATTGGGTTTTAACATTTTGATGTAATAGAAGAAATATCGACTATTGTAAAGTAATATCATGAAAATGTTGAACTACAAAACAAATGGGAAACTATCAGTGATAATTCAGAATTACATATTATTATGGATCAAACTAGATAAGCTACTAATTTCAATTTGAGAATCATCATATTCCTAATCTACAGGAAAAAAATGTTCTCAGCTTGAAATAAATTCAAGCAAATTGACTTAGAAACCTCCAAAAATAATTAATTTATTAAAAATTGAACCAATTAATGGATCTTTACAACAAATCCTTTTACTGATTGGAAATTTATGGTTCTTTTCATAATTAAAACTGCCCAATGAGTGCTGCTATCTATTGGAAAAATCATACAAAAATCGATATAGTTAATGTTAAGGAACTCAAAGATCAGTCACCGCATTTATGATTTCTTAGTGCCATTAGTGCTAACTGTTTTGTGTCCAATCTTAAAATTTTCATTTATTGGAATTATTAAAACTACTAATGCTGTAGTCAGATTTAAATTATTAGTATGGCCCCATACCTTTAGAAGTATTAGGGGGAGGACTTTGCAGCTAATAATAAATACCTAATAAGCAATAATAATTATTAATGTTAATAATAATTAATGTTTAGAGTACTCGACTGAGTAGGACCCTTTACAGATTTGTATCTTTCTTGAATGAACATAGAAAGTGGAAATCAGCAGCTACTATCTCATCGCAGCACTTATAATTCAATGGCCCCAACCCGAACTGAAAAAGAACCCTTTGGTTAAACAAGCTGAACTCAACAACTAATAACAGTGATTATTTTTAATAACTCCAAATAAAGCTAATTTAACAAGTGGATACAATGTAATTAATACAAATGGCTCTAGAGAGAGCTATTGCGGCAAGAGGTAATGACTAGGTGGCTATATCATAAAATTGTAAGTAATAAAAAATTCACAACTGAAGATTAGACCAAATAGATATTCTGTCTCTTATGTAGTTTATGACCCTTAAATCTTTAAGAATAGCCATATGGTCTGACCCATCAAATCCCTGTGTATGTACTTCCTGCTTCTGTTTAGTAACCCATTGTTTACAAACCTCTAGGCTACGTAGATTCACAGTTCCATCTCCATTCTCATAGGCAAACAGTGGCTGATCAGGGAACTTATTAGATTTATATATCAGCCTAAGAAACAGAATAATGATATAAAGAGTGAGGGTATATATAAACATGTGTGTGAGTATTTAGCTTTAATATTAGGATATTCATAACTTAAATTAAATTAGAAAACTATGCTATTACTATTATAGGTTAAAAATAATATTACATAATTCATAAAATTTAATTAATATGCAAAAGGAAAAAAAATAAAAAGTTTTTTAACCTCTTCCAAATAAATTGTAATCCTTTTCAATATAACTTTCCATTTCAATTGTAACCTTTTTTCATTTCAACTCCATCTCAATCAGTTGTATATTTTGTTGTTACAAATAAATAAAATAATAACTTTTAAAATTATATTAATTTATTAGATGAATATTGGAGTTAAAACTTTTGAAAAAAAAAAAGTGTTGCTTACTGATTTTTACAGTTTTATTATTTGGGGGTATATATTAATTCCTAACTATTTGTGATATTTATTAATTAATTACTTATTAGTTTACACAACTCTTTGATGTATCTTTCATTCAATATTTTTAAGTTTAAAAAAACCCTATTTCCAAATATTCCATCATATTTTTAATCGGATGTATTAAAAAAACTCCTATTCCAGACATTTTTTGAATTATCATTTAGATTTTTGAGGTTTTGGATTTCACTGCTTACACTGGATTGCTGATAATATATGCAAATTATAAATCACATTAAGCTACAGTCTTTTTCAATATAGGTATCATGTTGTGTGATTGCATCACTTTTCAATTTTTATTTCTCTCCGTTTCGTTATTTTTTCTTTCTTTCCACTTGGCTACAGTCCATGTTGTTTATTTTATCATTTTACTAGCGACCCAACCCAGCTTTGCTCGGGTAATAAGGTATATTATGCCTACATAATTTGTCTGCGTAATGTTTTTTTTGTTTTTTTTTATCACGTACCGGCCAATAAGGACCACGAGAATATCATTGGTTAGGCTTCTTTGGGAGTCTAGATTTTCTTTCTTTCCATCTCATCTAATATACTATATTATATATAGAAATTATAAAAATATCTTTATATACAAATTTATTATCTTGAACGTTAGATAATTGCACGGGATTAGGCAAGCAGCGTCTTCGGTGAAACCCATCGATATTCCAAACCATTTACACAAAACCTTGACAAATTATATACCTAAACCTTCCTGGTGAATCACTCTCTATCTATTGGTGAAAACCGTATGAAAATCCGTGCAGTAGTTATTGAGTTTGGGTTTAGAGGTCAATGAATCAAAAACCAAATATATGCATGCAGACCCACAAATGAATGTGCATGAACCATCGCATTTTATGGGTTGAGGCATTAAATTTGAAAGGGTGAAGGAATTTGTGTATCTTGCAATCGCAGGTGAACGTGGATAATGACATAAAAGCAGAAATCCATCGCAGAATTATGTTTTTAAGTAAATGTTATTTCGGGTTACTGAAGCATTTTAGAAGCAGGGCTATCTCTCAAAACACGAAGGTGCATTTGTATAAGACCCTAGTAAGACCAGTTCTTACTTAAGCCCTTCTCCTAAGGTTCGAGAAGAAAATTTTGAGGAGAATTTATGGCCCAGTTTGCACCAATGGGATCTGGAGGATAAGAACGAACGCTGAGCTAACAAGACTCTACAAGAGCCCAGATATTTTAAGGGTAATCAAAGTAGGCCGGCTTCGATGAGCAGGTCATATAATTAGAATGTCCCAGGATCAGATTCCTAATATGGTCCTAGACGAAAGGATTTATGGGACAAGAAGAGTGGGATGACCTCGGCTCCGATGGATCGATGGAGTGGCGGCAGATGCCAGGTCCATCTTGGGAATCCGCAATTGGAGAGCAGTGGCAACCAATAGAGAAGACTGGCGAACCAAGCTGCAGGAGGCCTTCACTCTACAGGAGTTGTAGCGCCACGAATGATGATGATGAGTTATTGAGTTTACCACGAACAAACGGGGCCGAGGACTTTGTTTTATAATATGTATTGATAAGTAAAATATTAAGTGCATATGTAAATGTTTTCAAATCAGCCTTATAAAAGTGTCATATTTATATTTTATTAAAAATATACTCGATGAGAAGAGAATGATTGGATTATTAGGATCATTGGAGTTTAATTTTCCAGAAATTAAAACCAATTTCCAGAAGGATTCTTCTAGGATCCTTTTTTGTAATTTCTTATTTTTAGATAAGATGTGGCTTTTTCAATTTTATTTAAATCTTGACCACTTGTATTTACTTTTTACCTTTCTTATAACTTTCGTAATACAAGAGGCCAAATATATAACATGGTTTTTTATCTTACTTTAATTTTATTAATTTATTTGTTACCATTTCCATTTATCTCATCTTTATTTTCTCCTTCCCGCTTTAAATTCCAGAAATGGAGACAAACATAGATATGTTTAGTAATATTTGGTAGATAAATTGGAATTTTCTTGTGGCTTTCTTGGAGAAAAAAAGATAATCCTCCTAATAAGAAGTCCATTTAATGATACCAAACTAGATTTATTTACTTACCGAAGTTTAATGAGATTTCTTCTTGGGACAACCTAATAAGCAATATTTCGGGTTTTTAAGTTAGCATTAAAACAGAAACCATCTACCACAATCCATTGAGGATCTTGGGCTCAGTACAATACTGCTTCTAAGGCAACGGTTGTCTGAGATCACACTCAACCACCAGGTTTTTTTAAAATGATTTATGGTACCCACTTTATAAAGGCTGGGTGAGGCCTAGGAAGGTCTGCAGATCCCACAGGATACATCCATAGCTGTTAACAGATTAAATAATTTATCTGCCTCAGCTGGATTTAAACTTGGAACCTTCAGCACAATAACTCGGTACTTTACACATTGAGCTACCCTGTTCCCTCAATAAATACAGGTGATACAAAAATAATTAATAGAGCAAACAATATAATTTCTATACTTACTGTTTGATGGTACTAATTCCTACACCATAAAGACAATGGACTTCTACTCCTGGAGGTATCAGGTTCTTAGTAAAATCTTTCTCATTTAAAAACATTTTCCAACCAATTGGATAATTTATATCGCTGAAAATAAAAAAGTTTTTATGAAATCAACAATATTTTGATTTAACATACCAATTTTGACCAAAACCATGCCTACTTGAAGAAATTTTCCAGTTCATTAATGGTGTAGTTCTTATCAGGAGTGGTCACAAGAACTTCTTTATCCCACAGAAGATGATTCGGCATGAGGAAGGCACTACTAGGTAATGTGGTTTGTACCTGCTTTAGAATAGTTTCATTCAATAAATAGACACCTAGATCATCTCCTATAAAAAAATTTAAATGGTTAACATATTATAATCAAAATATTAACTAAGATGAGTTAAATTCAAATAACAAATTAAATTTCATAAACAGTCATATTAATTTAATAAGGCTAAACAAAGTTCCCCATGGAAATGTACAATAAATGGCAAATCCTTAACTAATCCTAAAAATACATGTAATGAGTTCAAGACAAATTGTCAATTATTAATGTTGCAAGACTAAAATGATTTGTAGAATGTGTTAGCAACAAAATTTGTAAATTCTTCTTATATTCTTCTTCCGGGATGGACCGTGTTATGGCGGTGCTACAAGCCAAGCTTTCACTCATCGTGCTGTGATGAGCTTCTTCAGGGGTAGTCAAAAGAACCTCACAGCACGATGAGCGAAAGCTTGATAGCACCGACATGACACGGTCCATCCCGGAAGAAGAATATATATATCAATGATCGTGGAAGCCTACGTAAACAATATTTGTAAAGTTTGAAATTTTCAAATACAACATTCTTGAAATATGATGTTACACTATTGAAACAGAACTTTATTCTGGTTATACAAACCTAGGTATTTAATCAAAGGAGCTGAGAAATGATAAAGTTTAGTTGGAATCGATGCTGAAAGGTTAATACCTTCTAAAGTTTCAAAAACTGAGTGAAACTCAGAAGAGTATATATAAGGGGAGTGCACGATGTCGCCAATTTTGAACATTTTTTGGGCGATTCTATATTGAAAAGCTACAGGATATTTAACCATTTCATCCAAAAAAAGAAAAAAAAACAAATACTGAAAATGATATTACTAAATATAAAATATGAAAAATGTTATTGGTATGGTTTTCTATCAAAACTTTTTTGTTTGTATAAAAAAATGAAAAAAACAGTTCTTTTTCTTCAACTAGAATAAATTTTTATAAAATATAGGTACATTGAATCAAAATATTTTTGAAGAGAAAACTTCTTTAGCCATGTTGGCTGATTTTCATCGTCAGTGACACAATAACCCAGTTATTGAGTCAGGGCCTCCTCCAGCAGTTTTTGCTATTCCTTTCTATCTTGTGCAACTGCGATCCAATACCGCATGCCAAGTAGATTGCTGGAATCGTTTGAGACTCCTTTTCGCTGTGAATGCTTCTTGATCCATATAATTGTTTCATCATCTTTTTTGGATAACTTTCATTGTTCATCCTGGCAACATGTCCAGCCCATCTAACCCTCCCTATGCGTATGACTCAAATAGTGTTCGGTTCTCCTGCAAGGGTGTAAAGCTACAAGTTACTTCTGGGTTTCCAGTTCTCCTCTACTTTCACTGGACTATAAATTTGGAGTAGAATTTTCTTCTCAAACATTAGGAATCTTTGCTCGTCCGATTTTGTGATGGCCCAAGTCTCCAATCTGTATTACAAGACAGCGGATCAGGATCTCATACAATTTCAACTTGGTACTCCAAATTAGATGATGACTTCTGAAAAGGTGTCTTAACCAGAAGTAATTTCTGTTTGAAAGTACTACTCTCCTTCCTATATCTGCTGCCACATCATTATTCACGTTAACCTGTGAATCAAGATGGACAAATTGTTTGACTTTTTCAAAGTTCCTCTTTCCCTGTGGTTGAAACTCTGACCTGATATATTGAATTTGGTCTTATGTTGATTAATTTCCATGCCCAATTTCCTTGCCGGAGCTTCAAGGGCCCTGAATGTATCTTTGACCGCCTGACAGGATTTTCAAAATGTCAATGTTATTGGCATAGAGCAGGATCTGGACAGTCCTGTTGAAAATAGTGCTAGTTGTTTGAATACTGGATTCCCTTACCACCCATTTCAGAACAAGATTAAAGAGCAGGCATTCCAAGGAATCACCATGCCTCACCCCACTTCTAGAAACAAACAGCTCTGAGAGTGCTCGTGCCGTATTGCTCGAGACGGTCAATGCCTATGCATGAGTTACATATTTGGTTTTAATTGCCTTTAGTTTAAGGTAAGAATTCCATTGATACAAGAATAATTACACTTGACTGAAAGGTTGTTCAATAGTTAAGGAATTGGTAATAATTATAACTTAAAACATCAATAACTAGTTGAATTTTTTTCCCCTAAAAAATTTTATTTGTCATAGTTAAATGTCTTGTTTTATGAAATGACTGAAAGTACAAATGATCTAAGTATCCTTGAACTTTACAATGGTAATAATGCTAAAAATGAAAATAAAGTTCATTAACATCTATGTAAATACAAATAAAATGTAATAGGGTGTATAAAAAAAAAATTACCGTTTTTCAACCAAATGTTGGAGTTGAAAAGAAATGGTTGATAAAATCGTTTCATTGCAAATTAAAAAAGTAGTTCAAATTGAAAATATATGAAACTAACTATAAATCAAATAATCTTTGAGATTATTATGATTTTCCAAGACAGCTCGATATTGCAACCGTACTTTTATAAGGTAACTAAGTTCATAAGGTATTTAAATCTTTTATACCTCAAAAATCAAAATATACCTAACAATGGGAGTTTGACTCACAATGTAAACAATAAATATTTTACTTTACCTGTTGCAAAAACCTTCAATGCCTTGACACTTCCACCATAAGCTCCTGATAATGTCACAAGGGCTCTTACGTACTTATCTTTCCATGGCTGAGTTTTATTATTCAATAATATCAAAGACATTGGTCCTCCCATACTATGACCTATTAGTACAACTGGTGAGTTCCCATTTTCCGTGTAAGTGGATTCAATTAAATTGGTAAGATTTTCAAAAAAAATACCAAGCTCACCTAAAAATTTAGTTCAATTAATATATATAGTATAAAAAGTATCAATGAAACCATAAATAAAAATTAGTTAAACTATAATCAAATAACATATAACAAAAGTTTTGTTATGCCATTAAATTAAACTAAAGAATTAATAGTTAATGAAGAACCTTTTTGATTTATAATCTTCATTAATGTCATCCTAAAAACAATGAAAAAAATAACTTTTTTATAAATCCCATATGTGCATACATACTTATGTGTTTGTGTATTTTTCCCAATGTTTTACACTATCTTCTTCCCCCAAATCAACTTGTAAATATTACCTTTTATATCATTGGTTTTACATTTTTCTTTTAACCATTTTTTTCAATGGCCGTTGGAAAGCTAAAGGTTTACAAAATAATTTGTCCAACACATGAATTGTTTGAAGGCAATGAAGAGTAAAAAAGAAGACATAAACTGTTGCAATGGGATCTACATGCTTGTGACTCATAGCTAAAGATACCAAATAAAATAACAAAAATAAATTAAAATATTTAATTAATTAATAAAAATTAAAAACAGAATTTATAAATGTAACAGGCAAGTTTAAAAAAAATAAAAAATAGAAATAAGTTTAACTTATTATATTTATGGTCAACATCCAAGGAAAAATATTTTAAATTTTTACTTACTTGGGCCTTTCCTAAAATCAAAAGGTGCACCATGGAGATTCTTCCCTCTAATGTATCCTAGAGAAACAAGAGTATCACCAATATGACTGAAGTAGTCTCCAGCTATAGCAAGCCTGCTTGGATCTAAATATTCAACTTTTGAAGGGTCTCCAAAATTAGGAATTCTAGTCTCAACACCAGGTTGGTTAAAAGTTTTATTTAACACTTCATCATAATTCAACTTAATATTATCTACCTGTAAATTCATTATAAATTAAGGATAATATTTAAAAAGTTCACTGTAGATTTAATAAGCAAATTGTTATTTCCATAGTCATGAAACAAACCCTATTTTTAGAAAACAATTTTCATTAACAAAAACGCTAATTTTTTTAATAGAATCAATGATAGGAAACATACCCAACAATCAATAGCAATCGGAAGTAAATGATTGACATCCAGCCATAGGGTAAAATAGTCTTGGGTTGTTTTGTCACAAACATAGTGTACAGTGGTAGATTTGTTTAATTTGGCCTCTAATTGACTCCCTCCATCACCTGGTACTGTGAGCTCACAATTAAAAACACTAACCACCATTGAAAATTTTAAAAGTAATTGTTATATATAACATTGTCATACCAAAAATAACAGGTGGCAATTTTTTTACATCCTTATATGCTTGAGAGAAAACAATAAATGATCCGATTAAAACTACTTGTAATTCTAATGATGTTTTCATATTACTTTGAAATTATTACAGATATGAATGCTACTAACTATATCAGCTTTGTTAACAGTGATACATTTAAATCAAAAGACATTGAGAAAGTCTATTAAACCTCTTAATAGGCTCTGTTATCACTTGATTATCTTATCAAATGGTAAATAAAAATATTTTGATCACTTAAATCAATATCCGGTTTGATTGATTCTAATATGATTAGTATTAATGTTCAATGACGAATATTATTCTCTGTAGCTTCAATATCAGCTAAAATACTTAAGAGATAAATGAATAAAAGGTATGAGATTAAACGTACACAAATTTATAATATGATTCAGAATCAGCTCTTAAGGTCTTATCAATTGCTCTGTTCCAACCCAGCATTTCAACCCCACAAAAACTCACTACGCATGAGTAATGATTACAAGTCCGTTCCATCCATTCCCGGGCTAGTAAGCTGACAGTGGGGTTTTGTTCCAACAGCCTTCACCAAGTTTCGAACTTTTGTGAAATGTTCAAACGTTTCCTGGGCCTGGGTTTGAACCAAAAACCCAGACATGCTTAAACGGCTCATATAGTGAGGTAGAAAACTGTTTAATAGGAGTTGGAGTAGCAACTGTTCCTGGAACATAATAAAAAATAGGGTGTTATTATTAACTTATCAGGGCTGGGTAAACTCTGGAGGTTTCCCAAGAGGCGCCCCTGTGCCCTGCACACTCTTCACATAAGGTAAAGCCGGCCCTGCTTCTCACTGTGCTTCCGGTGTTTATTAAATTGATTTTTAAAGGAACTTTCTTTTTCCCTTGTTATTTAAAATAACATTATTTTCTGCATAATTGTTTTGAAAATAATCAACAACAATAAAAATGCTACGTAATGTATCAAATTTTAAAAAAATCGTGAAAAATGTTGTCTCTTCAATTAGGTCATGCCCACAATTTTCTTGGCTTCACAAAATCTAAAAATTCAATGAAGTTATTTTCTTTCATTTATATTTGTTTTTATTGGTAGGGGGGAACTTATGGGTTCGCATCACCAACATGGAACATGAGAGTCGTGCTCTGACGTATTCCGCGAGATTGGCGACGCGTAGTGGCCTGTTTATAAGTCTTAACATTTGTTTCAATCAACTTAGAATTCGATTGATATCAGAATATTTATTTTACTAAAAGGTCGTTAATAGTCGTGGAATCCAAACTAATAATAACTTAAAACATCAATAATTAGTTAAACTTTTCGTTTCCCCTTAAAAGATGTAATTTGTCAAATATGCCTTTATATGACGATGTACCGATGATGGTTAATGGGGACTTCAATATCAACTTTGCAGATGGTATAAATCTACCACTAATTTAATTTCTAAATGAAGCATTGGCTTTGACTATCTGTAATCATCGAAAATTTAGTACTGCAAAATATAAAATTGCGATTGATGCTGTTTTTTCCCAACACTTATACAAATTCCTGTCAAACATATTTGTTTCTTATTTCAGTTACCACAATATCTTTTTTAAAATATAATAAAATGATTGAAAATACAAATGATCCGAGTATTGTAGATGATAATGATGCAAAAAATGAAAATAGACCATTAACGTTTTTTGTGAGCGTGTAGTACAAATAAATAAAAAATAATTTGATTTATAATTTTTTAAACAGAATTATAATTTGACATTTTGTAACAAGAAAAATATACATATAAATTATTATTAAAAATTAAAACATATGGTCCTAGTCGGCCTGCCGTAAAATTTATTTTTTGCCAATTTTGTTGTGTTGGATGCTTCTGCTACATCTATGTAAATACAAATAATATAACTGTATACTAATTATTATTTCAATTAAGTTGTGTTGGGAGAACATATGATCGAAGTTATAGTGAAACAGGTTAGTTTTATCTGTCACTAAATTAACTTCAATTAATGTTTTAATACTATATATTTCTTTTAAAAAAGTGTTGTATTCTGATCGTACAGATTAGATTTAAGACTAAAGTGATAAAAGTGCGGGTTTTATCGCCAGCCATGGGCGAAGCGTCTTCGCAGGCGGTAAGTGAAATGGAGTCGGACAACTTAAATTTAAGTTCAAATAATAAAAATACTGGTTCCTGGGAGCTTGTTACTGGTCGAAAACGACCTTTACCAATTGAACCGGACCTTACAAGACAGAAACGACAAACGCCAATACCAACACACAATAAATTTCAACCCCTAACCTCAACACCGGACGAACCATCAGAAAATACCACAAAACCAGTCCTAAACCAGAAACCGCCCCCAATTTATATTAATGGTGTAGAAAATGTCTCTGCACTAGTTACATTCCTCGAAGAAAAAGCCGGACCAAATACTTTTACAGTCAAATCTACACTGAAAGGTGTAACTGTTTATCCAGATACACCTGAAAAGTATCGAAAATTAAATGCAAGCCTTAGAAGAGAGGGGGCGGATTTTCATACTTTTCAGCTCCCACAGGACAGATCCCCGAGGATAGTAATTAAGGGCCTTCATCACACTAACCGATTAGCATCATCAAGGAGGCACTGAAACAGAAAGGTTACGAAGCTTCAAATGTTACCAACGTTATATCAAGATTCAAAACATCTATTCCAATGTTCTTTGTGGATATTACCAAAGAAACATTCACAGAGAATGTTTATGGTATAAAATCGATTTATTATACAAAAATAAATATCGAGGAACCGCAGAAAAAAAATATATCCCGCTATGTCTAAGTTGTCAGCAGTATGGTCACACCAGAGGTTACTGTAACCACCCACCAAGGTGTGTAAGGTGTGGCGGCCATCATGATAGCAGCTCTTGTACAAAAACTAGAGAAGCCCCTGCTACCTGTGCCAATTGTGGCGGCCAACACCCTGCCAACTGTAAAGGTTGCCAAACATTGAAGAACCTCAGGATTCAGCGTAGCTCAAGGAATTACCACCAGCAACCTACACCACCTCAACAAATTCAGTTACCACCGGACCCACAGGAATTCCCAGCTCTACGACAACCTTCACAGCACCATCGTCTAGGACAACCGTAGAACGGCGTCGGATATCAGCAGATACCAAGGAGTCAACCTGCAACGAAGTCGCCACCACAACAACATCATGTTCCAACAGGTAAGGTGAAAAGTCACAACACATCACTTTTACTCTTAGACGCGAAACATGCCCTCCCATTTACCTTAACAACTCATCTATCCCGCAGACAGATAAAGTACAATACCTTGTACTAACGTTTGATAGGAGAATGACATGGGGTCCTCACGTTAAGATGAAACGCCAATCACTGAACCATAAGCTCAATTTAATGTACTCACTATTCAGGAAAACCTTCAAATTAGACATAACACAGAAACTAAACACGCACACTTACCTACTAAAACCAGTTTGGACATATGCATTACAAATTTACGGGATCGCTAAACAGACTCACAGAAAACGACTGCAGACTTTTCAATCAAAAGTACTAAGACTTATCACCAAAGCACCATGGTACGTCAATAACAAAACTCTGCATACTGACTTAAAAATACCAACGGTTGACGAACACATACGAACATACTACAAACGCTTTCAAGAAAAACTACACGGACATCCAAACCCGTTAATAGAACGAATGGCCTCTTCTCTCATGCCTTAGAACACTAGGAGGAGATTAATAAGAACGTGGATGAGGGATTTGTTATCATAGGAAATTGAATCAAGCCAAGGGAGAGGTACCGCTGGGTTCTTCTTTGTGCCTTTCAAGTCATTGTATCATGTTTGTTTTTTTAGTGTCAGACTATCTGCTGATTGTCACTGTTTTGTATTTGACAGGTGTAGATAAAAATATAAAGAGAAAAAAAAAAAGTTGTGTTGATATTTTGTACTGTGCTTGTGCAGCCCATCATATGTTTTGATTTATAAATAAACTACTTGAAAATATATATAATTATTGCTTGGAGTGTCGGTAGATGTGAAAACGAGACTAATGTTGATGATTTCATTATTTTAATTTTATTATTATAGTGTAGTTTAACCTAAAGCAGTATTAAATGTCAAGAAAAATATTGCCTGTTTAAATTCTAAAGAAGTTTTTAAAAAGACAAGTGTTGTCAAGATATAATCTTTTTATATAAGATACAATTTTTCGCAGCATTATTATACAATCGACTTGTACCATATTATGAAAGGGCGGTTGGCAAATATCAGTGCGGTTTCCGAAAGAATCGATCAACCATTGACCAAATCTTCACACTCAGGCATATCGACGAAAAGATCTGGGAGTATAATGTGGCTACATGGCGATTGTTTATTGATTTTAGAGCGGCGGATGACACGACTTACAGATCCGTGTTTTATAAAGCTATGGAAGAAGCAAAGATCCCTCCTAAACTAATAATTTTTAACGAAGATGACAATGAGGCACACCAACTGTCAAGTAAGAGTGAATGGAGAACTTTCAAAGCCTTTGGAAATAAAGAATGGATTGAGACAAGGAGATGCATTGGCCCCTTTGCTGTTCAACTAAGTCTTCAAGAAGGTACTGGCAGAGGGTAATAGTACAGCCATCAATAAATCACAGCAATTAATGGCTTATGCGGATGATGTAGTGATTTTGGGAAGAAGCAGGCATTCAATCGAAGACGCATATATTACCTTGAAAATGGAGGCAGGAAGAGCCGGCCTTGATATAAATATCAGCAAAACCAAACTGATGATTGTAGAGAGAATGAGGCAGTAACACCCACCTTATTGCAACTTAGATGGAGAAAACATTGAAATAGTGACAACATTTCTGTACCCGGGATCATTAATGACTAACGAAGCCAGTGAAACAGAAGAGGTCAAAAGAAGGATTCTGGCAGGAAACAGGACGTACTATGCTCTTCGGCACCTAATAAGAAGCAACTTAATCTGTCGCAAAAATAAAATCAGGATGTACAAACCTTAATCAGAACGGTTGTTAGTTACGGCGGTGAATGTTGGTTAATGAACCAGATAACCTGTGACAGGTTTGAGAGGAGGGTGCTGTGAGGAATGTTTGGCTTTGAGTTTACGAGAACGGAGTGTGGCGAAGTAGAAAGAACAAAGAAATCTACAATATACTCAACTCAAAGGTGAGGTCCCCTTGTTTATCAATAGCCGTTTTGATATTTTTAATTTCTTCTTTAAAGCTGGTGTCAATTTGTTTCACGGCCGTTAGAACATCTGATAATGAGAGTTCAGCTTTCAGTTTTTTTCCGTCGCCGTATTCTTTTTCGCCTGGTCACATTGAGAGCATACCCATCGATTTTTTTTTTACTGATTTAAGGGCCTCTAAATCTTTATCTGTGAGATTAATGCATCGGCCGTGAAATATGAGATTGCATTTAGAGCAACTTATATTGATTTTGTCATCTCGGGCAATGACGCTGTTGCAAATAGTGCAGTGAACCATAATGAAAAAAAAAAGTAATTACGTATGTAAATAAATAACTCACGGTTGTTTATAAGTTAGGATAATACCTAATGCTGTTGGTATTAGGAGCAAATGCTTCGCCGTCTTCAAGGTCGTCGAACTTAACTTGATATATCGATTGAAAACCTTCTCTCTGCTTTTTTTGAAAAGGTTTATAGTATAATATACTATAAATAATAACAGATAAATATATAGAGAGAAGAAAAGAAACAAAAGTAAAAAGAGCACTACAAAAACACGGAACAAAGAGCAAACGAAATTAGGAGATATAACGATGTGGACAGGTCGGTGTCTCTGGCCAGACTGATAATATCGATTTATAGAACTGCCCGCTGGAATTGTCCCGATATTGACTCTGCCAACTTTCTAACTCATCTAATTTAATGATTTTATAATAATCTGTATACGGTATTTTAGTGTTTACTTGTTGATCAGTTGTAACTGCTAATTTTGCCATTTTGTCAACTATTTCGTTATCTGGGATCCCCACATGTCCCTTAATCCACAAAAATATAATTTGTTTATTCGCTTTTGTTGCCAGATAATGATATTTGATTATTTCCTTTTGGACATTATCGATACTTTTATTAACAATATTCTTAAGTGATAATAATGCACTCTTGCTATCAGTTAAAACAACAAAATTTTGATCTATGGATTGATTGATGTATTTGACCGCTTCTAAGATGGCATATAATTCTGCTGTATGTGATGAAAAACCAGAAGGCAATTTATAAAGAGAGGAGTGTTTGTACTTAGGAAGGTAAATCGCACATCCCGATTCATCTTTGATCCTTGAACCATCGGTATAAATATAAACATGGTGGGGCCACTTGTCAGCAAGCAAAGCTTTTATAGTAGGGGCTAGCATAGAATGGGGCAATGAATTTTTACCTACTTCTATTTTTATATTAAATTTTTGCAAAAGCATTTCATATTGTAGCTCATATTGAGGAAAATTTTTATTGGAATATACTTCACACAGTGATTGATGGTATTTAATAAAACTATTAGATACTAAAGGAGTGTACTTCTTTTTCTGCCTTATTTAGGATGAGAACACTAAGATTTACTACTTTATTGTAGCATTTCTGATTACTTGCAAAGGTTTTAAAAAGAATTCTGTCTGTTAGTAGTTGTCTCATGAATTTAAGAGGTGGTTCGTTAGCTTCATTTAATAAGGCGTCTATTGGGGTGGACTTAAGCGCCCCTAAGCAAATTCTTATGCTCCTATCATGGATTAGATCTAACTTTTGTTAATGTGTAAATGGAGCTTCTCCATATATCGCTGCTCCATAATCGAATATCGATCTTATCGCACTCCTATAAAATAATAAAGAAATATTAGGATCTGCTCCCCATTTACTGTTGTTACTAATCATCTTTAAAATGTTCAATTTTTTTCCGATCGCTTTATGATTTCCTGAATGTGTTGACTCCGATTTAGTTTTCGGTTAAAATAGACTCCTAAGAATTTCACGGTATGGACACTTGTGTAGGTAACCCAGCCAGTTGAATTCGGTCATTAAATGGAAATGCTCGCACTCTACTTAATGGGCACACAACTGATTTTGAAGTTGAAATTGTCATTCCAGTGTCATGTTCCCAACTCCTTAAACCTCGTACTGATTCGTCTAATAACTCAACAAACCTATTAATATCTCTGTGAGAAGTATAAATATATTGTAATATACAAATTGTAAGATAGAAACCTCTTGAGGTAGGTATTTTCTTATGTCGGCTGAAAATATTGCGAAAAGTAAACTACTCAGAATGCCTCCCTGAGGTAAACCTACTTGGGCTATTCTGCTCATGACTATTTTATTTGATATTTTTAATGATATTCTTCTATCGTTGAGCAAATTTGTTATTGTTTCAACACATTTAATGGGGAAATCCATGTCTTTCATTTTATAATGCAGTATATGTATCGGAACAGTGTCGTATGCTTTAGCAATGTATAAAAATAAAGCGACGGTTTTTTGTCCTGACGTGAGTGCCGTGTGTAAGTACGTATTTAATTCTAGAAGACAATCGATTGTTGATTTAGCTTTGATAATTTGGTAATTTACTTTGGGATTCTAACCACCATTCCATTCGGTGCTTTATCATCCTTTCAAATGTTTTTAGTATACATGAGCTTAAGGAGATTGGTCTATATGATGAAGCGTTATTTGGATCTTTATCTGGTTTCAAGATTGGAATGATACAGAACTCCTTCCATGATTGAGGGACTACATTTGTTTACCAAACGTCGTTTAGGATTTTTAGTAAAGACACCTTAATTTTCTGAGGCAGTTTACTTAACATTATGTAATGTAAATTGTCAAGTACTGGAGCGGTATTCGGATTACTTTTTAATGATATTGTTAGTTCTTCCATAGTGAACTCTTTCATAAGTTGAAAAAAATTTCCAGAAAACTCTTCCCTATTGTTAATATTAGCAACTTTTTTGAAAATGACTAACGGAGGGGCCAGTGTGTCCATAAATTCTTAACACCAATCGTCGTTCACAAGTAATCGGTTACTAGTTTTTCGATTATCGAGTATAGTATGCTAAAAATGTTTTAGAATTTGGAGCATTTTTGTATATTTAGAAGGCATTTTTTCTGTTTTGATGAGAAGCACTACATTCTTTATCCCACCAACTTCTACTAAATTTATGTTTGTAAACTTGTTTATAAGTTGGTATTGTCTTTAAACAGAAATTATTTAAAAATTCCATAAACTGGTCATACGTAAGATTATTGGGTAAGAGATGACTATTATTTGTGATGAATGTTTCGTATTCCTTCCAATTTGCAGCTTTTATTTGCCACTTTCTTGTGGATTTGTCACAATCATTGGTATTTATATTATGAATTTCCATCACTATGGGCAAGTGATTGGAGCCTAATGGATCATCATGGACTTTCCATTCTATTTTGTTTACAGTATTGGGTGAGCAGAAAGTTATATCCAATGCACTATCGTTGGCCTGTTTCATATTATTAACGTAAGTAGGGGGCCCATCATTCAACAATACGAAATCTGAATTTTGTATAGCAGGTATTAATTCATTGCCCGTTTTATCACAATAATTACAGCCCCACTAATAATGGTGAGCGTTTGCATCTCCAGACAAAATTAGAGGAAAATCAAAACTCTTTATAAATTTTTCCCAACAGTTTTGAAGTATTACATTTTTAGGAGGGTTATAAACTACATCCATATTATCTATTTTATGAAAATTTGAAATTTGTGAAAAGGTATATTTATTCCTAATCAAAATGGCAACTCCTTCCCAGCCATCTTCTCTATCTTTTCTTACGATATTGAATCCTGGGAAATTTATATATTTATCAAGTTTAAGCCAGGTTTCTGATATTATGGCAATATCAATATTATATGTGAAGAGAAAATATTCTAAACTATTTTTATTAGCTATTGCTGATCTTGCATTCCATTGCATTAGTTTGTATGATTAAGGCATAAAAATGAATTTTTAATTAATATATTAATTTGTAATTTTATGTGAAAGTGATTAAAATAGTTTAGTTAAAGGTTATTTTTTAATTACATTAATGATTGATTAATAATTTTTCTTCTCTTTCTTTAATCATGTTTCTAATTTCTACTTCAGAAATGGTTACATTTTTTGGTGCTAAAATTAAATTTATTATTGAATATATAGTTTCAGAAATTAGATTAGTTTTACTCGATTTTGAGAAATTAGTTTCAATAGGTTTATATTTTGGAAAGTTTGTATTTGATGGTAACGGAACCGATGTATATAAAGGTACTGTGTAACTATTATTTATTTCTCTCCTAATCCGCTCTGTTGGTTCGACGCTCGATTGTTTATCGGGACTTGAGACCCGAATTCTTTTGTTCACACTAATTTTACTTTTAACTGGCGGGTTTATTTTAATAAATACTTGATTGTTATTAGCCTGTTCTAAAGTTGGGAAGGTTTCTGGCGGTTGCCTTAAAACGACCCCACTGTATGATTTGCCTCCTAGAAAACTTTTTGCTTCCATGTATGTGAAATTTTGGGTTGACATTAACTCTTTTATCTTTTTTTGATTGTTTTATTCTGGGCATAAGTCTTTTGCTAATGAGGAGTGATTTTGTTTACAATGTATACATTTTAATAACGTACCGGGAGGACACTCTTCTTTTACATGTTTTTCTCCACAAACCGAACATCTGGGAGTTGTACTTTTACATTGAGTAGTCACATGGTCATATCTAAAACAATTGCGACATCGCACTACTGATTGACTGTATACGTACTGTATATGTACTTCGCACCTAACGCGATGGATACTGATATAATTAGGGAGAATCTGGCCTCTAAATGTTATTAAAACTGTACCCGTGGGTATGAGTTCGTACTCTTTTGTATCACGGTTTAGAATTTTTTTTTAACCTTCTGGCCCCCATAAAGTTTAGTGAGTCAGCGTACAAAGTTTTAGTGTGTCCTCTTCTGATAAATTAATATCTATGCCTCTTATTACACCTTTTCGTTCTAGCATAAAATGAGGTATGTAAACTGAAATTTTTTTTTATTTCAAAATTTATATTTATGCCTGTACATGTACATGTACTTGATTTATGCCTGAACATTTCTCAACAGGTCCAAGATTTTTAATCTCATACAATTTTGATACTGGTTTAATAAATTTATCCTTTTCAGCATCATTATTACTAAAAATAAAAAAATCATCAACATATATCTTACTAATGCGTTCGCTTGTATTCCTAATCGGGTTTCAATTTTTATCCAATTTCGACCTGACCTGGTTATGAATTGGATATTATTATATATTGTAGGACAAGCCTCATGCAATAGCTTGCCTATAGTCATAGGATGTAGCCTACTTATTCCTGCCCCTTCCTGCGATTTACTTTCGACAAAGACAAAATAAGGACCCATGTCCCTTTCCTCATATAAAAGAGGTAAGGTGTTTTGGCCAATATTGTCGACAGTAGTTTTATTTTTTATCGCAATTTTATCTGCTTTATTACTTAATACTCATTCTCGAGTATTTTCATTTCTACTTCTGTAGGTAAATGTTGTGCCAATTCATTTTTTGAATTACCGTTATTATTTTTGGGTTTGTCAGGAGGAATAACCTCTCGGCCATCACTAGTGCCCTTGTGTACCGTCTGTTTAATACTAAATTCTATTAAATGACCAATAGATAATTTAAAACAAACAATTAACTAAAATGTACTATACAATTAGATTTAACTAATGAGTTAGTGTTAAAAAGTAATTTAGTCAAAATAAAATATAGAAAATAAATTAAATTAGTAATCTTATCTGTGCTGTGGCCAAACGTTACCAACTTCGTCGATCTTCTCTGTTTTTCTTTCTCGTACTCAATTAAAACAATTCACAACTAATAATTTAACGATGTACATAATTATAAATCAAACACAAAAACATTATGGTTAGAGAAAAGTTTAAGGTTATAAATATGATGTTTACTGTTCCACAGGCTCGAAACATCTGTGATGATCTACTTGTATTTATGCCTAAACATTTCTCCACAGGTCCAAGGTTTTTAATCTCATACAATTTTGATAATGATTTAATAAATTTATCCTTTTCAGCATTATTATTACTAAAAATAAATAAATCATCAACATATATTTTTATAATGCAATATATCCTTGAATTATCCAAAAAAGTCTTAAAGTATAAACAATTTTCATATAAGGATTTTTTAAAACCTAAATTATTCATAGTCCAGAAATATTAGGGGTTTCCCCTCGAAATGAGAGATAGTAAGTAAGCTATAAAGTTGAATAAACCTTTATTTTGACACCCTAAAACTTTTCTTAAAACCTACTTATCGTAGGGAAGTGTGCTTGATTGGGCCAGGATAGCTCAAATGGTAGAGTTCCAAACTGGACGACCCGGTTCGAGTCCCGGTCCTAGACATATATATATGTATGTATTAAAATCACAATTTGTATATATATAAATGCATGTTTATATAACTTTCCAAAACGTAAATAATCAAACATTTTTATATCATTAACTGTAATTTAACAGTTGAGATTTAATATTGTGAATTTATTTATTTGGTTAAATTTTGTCCTGTTAATCCTTTAATTGTGGTTGTAGGGTCTCACATCATGGAAGTAAATTGTGCCATGAGCTGAGCCATCTGATTGACAAGAGCTATAATTAGATTCGATTGGTCCGTCTGCGGTGGTCGACTTATATAGGGGAAAGTTTGTGGAGGTTGTCATTTTGGTACCTTCTAGAAAAGATGCGTATTCTACACCTGGGCAAACTGTTATGCTGTTAGTCATTAGTTTGGATATGTTTTGGTTAGTTCTGTTCTGCTTAGATCCCTTTCCTCCATCCTTTTAGTCAAGTTTCTTCTATTTTTTCCTATAAGACGCGACGTGCGCTCCTTCGCAATTTGAGCATTTTGGTTCCCTTAGTCGCGGACATTTAGAAATGTTATGTGAGCTGCTGCATCTTACACATTTTACTGTGTAGTTGCAGTAGTTTTTTGTGTGCCCAAGTTACCACCGGGGCGGTAGGATATCTTTTCTTGGGACGTATTTCACAACCGTGAATATACATCTATTGACGTGGCGTACTTTGTCTTGTATATCTTTTATTGTGATACCTTGTGGAACAGTACTCACTATAGGTGATAACTCCATTTTCTTTCCGTCCCGTGCATACGCCTTGTGTCCGAAGCCTTAATTGCTTCAAATGCCTTCCTAATTTGGGAATAGAAAGATCAAATTTTTATCATAAATTTGTTTGAGAGTTTTGTCGTGTTTTTGGGTGCAAAACTATGGTACCCAATTCCGCGAGGTTTTAGATGTCTTTCTAATGTGGGTCGGTCGCCCTCTAATTGGAGGTAAATTGATCTCAGTCTTCGTCTACTTGATAAAATATTGATAATATTAATTTTGTTCATGAAATCACTCACCTCATTTAACGTGAAGTTTTTTCGGTACATTATAACTGGAGGAATCTTCTTCGTTGGGGCGGCCGTATGTTCCTCAGTTGGTGGTATATTACCCAGAGCGGTAAAGCTGTTCGATGTCACTACCGGTGGCGCTCTTTCTGTTTCCCTTGTCTTTCTCTTGGCCGATTTCTTCCCTGTCTTTACTTTTTTGAAGGGGCCTCATCTTCAGAGTCCGGTAGAGGTGTAATTAAGCCCAACATGATCACTGCCTGTCCACTTCCTAATACACCAATCTCCTGTCCTGGTACACACTACACACTGTAACCAATTAAATAGTCACTGCACAGCCTTGCTAGATAGGTAGTCAGTTTCGTAGGAAACTGAGTAGTCTTATCAGAGCAACGCTACCCTGTCGTCTGTTATAAATAATCATAGAATTTTCATACCGCGGGCTAAATATGAAAATCATTTCTTAAGGAGTAAACTCCAAAAATTTAGAGAATTTTATCAGCTTTAATCTTGCATACGTGTGCTTTCTATGTAGGACCAACCCCTACTGAGGTAGAGACAAAAAAACTGAAAAAATTACATTTACCCCCCCCCCCCCCACTGTTGCACCACCACCAGGGTCAAGGACTTATAGTATGCTATACTAAAAACTGCCCCCAAACAACGTACCCTAGTTGGTCTTTCCACTTTTTGACTTTCCATTCAGAATCATTCGTTGACTGGGTTGTTTATCCTCCGACTGTAATCCAGATTTCTCTTTCGTTGTACCAGTTTTACACCCTTTTTGGACATTTATTGACTGGGCTAAAAGGAACTTTAGAGGAGAAAGGGAACTACAAGTTGAGTTGGTACGACCCCCATGGTCCTCTGTAGGCCATAACGATGAAACTAAAATCAACCCCAGTAACGAATAAATATGAAAAGGTCAAATAAATCGATTCTTTAGCATTCAAACATTGAATCTATTGTATTTTCGAAAACTAAGTCATTTATAATTTTATAATGAACCCCAATATCGAATAAATTGGATTAGTTAAAATAAATAGTTCTAATAACGTTCGGTTTAAAAA
This sequence comes from Troilus luridus, assembly GCA_964056705.1. NCBI lineage: Eukaryota > Metazoa > Arthropoda > Insecta > Hemiptera > Pentatomidae > Troilus > Troilus luridus. The sequence continues at coordinate 91,036,715 of OZ057412.1, read as the reverse complement.
TTGATTATATTTGCAAAAACTCCTTTTAACTTAAATTCAAAACCTTTTAACTTGAGAAGGAAAAATTAACTAGATTTTTGAACGAATCATCGATCTTAAAGAATCGGTCATATCATAGCTCCAATTAAAACACATTTTCTTTCTATTGATAATTGATATTTGTTTGTCTAATGGTTTTTATCTGCGGAATGATCTTGAATAAAATATATTTAAGATAAGGGGTGACGGATGATTTGGTTATCTTTACTTGAACGACTCGAAAAATAAGTTATTATATTCGTTATTATATACAGATAAATTTTCCCCAACACTGGCATATAAACGTTTTCCCTTCGGTTCACGAGAACAAGTCAATACTTCGCTACCTTAGTATTACAAGGTTGTATGGTACACATATATGAAAATGAGAAAAACGATATCAAAGATTCTGAGTATCGGATTCTTTATGTCGTGAAATATTACGGTTAAATTTCACTTCTGTCAGGTGGTAATAGGCAGCAGAAGAAGAATCCCATGAAAACAATATATGAAAAATGAAAGCATGATCATATATATTGAACAAATAAAATAACATACAACTTTGTTACTCCATAATGAGAAAAAAAATATCACAGTGTAACATAGAACCTTATGACTCCGAAGTCACACCTACAGGAGTGGCCTGGCGAGGCGCGATCAATTGGCTTGATATTTTCGGTGCCTTATTGTTTTATATTATTATAAATATTGTGTACATATTTATATTATTATAAATTTATATTATACACATGTTATATTATTATAAATGTCTAAAACATAAATTAGACATTTATTATTGTTACGGGCTACTGGGTGTAAAATGAATTAAACTATCACTGAATTCAAGATACTAAAATTTATTAACAAATTAAAAATATTACAAGGAAATTATTTAAAACAATTAACTTATTAAACTAATATAAATTTACAATAACAATATTCTACAGATTATAACCTAGGCCTTACTGTTATCTAATTACTTAAATAATATACAAATAATATAAGATATTGTTAATACCAAATAACTAAACTATTTATAAAAATTTGTACAAATACAATAATATTACACTATAGTTAACAACTACAATTTAACAGTTACAGTTCGCTAATTAAAGTCCACCGACCGTAAGACTCTCCAAATATGACAAACTGACACACAGTTTATTACACTCACTAATTACTTATCACACTGCCACTGGCTAACACTAACTGTTACTGTCACTCACACTATCACTAGTTTACTACTGCTTATTACTGACTGATACTAACTGCCCTGGCTTTTTTTTTTTTTTTTTCAAATCTCGTTTTTTGAAATATTTACATCATTTACATATATACAGTATAACAATAAAATATATAGCGCTTATAATTCATTTCTTCTGTTACCTATAGGTATTATAAGAATTTACATATTCCGAGACCGCTGAAGGCGTGTTCTCTAACACCGGCACATGGCCGCTGGCTGGATATAAATCAAAGTCGGCGAGAGACCGCTTATCGTGGTTACTGCCCGGCCGAAACAGCTGGCCTTTTTATATAGGCAAGGTAGGTCGGGGTGGCGCACTTCTCGGAAGATCGAGAATTGTCTCGTTTCATCCAGGTTGATCCAGAAAGGTCTACACCGTTCTTTGATCCCTTCCGCTTAATCCCACAGCTCGTCTAACCCCCTCAGCCGGTCCTTCTTCCTTCTCTGACCGTAACATTATTATCCGATTATTATCGTACCGCGAATGGGAAGATTTTGCTAAAATAACTGGGACTACAAGAAAGTACAACACATTTATTTATTTATCTAGTCAATAGTCATACGCTGTTGACAACAATAGACAATATTCCTTGAATAGCAAGGGTTGGGTCCGTAATTCCTCAAACAAATTGTGATATTCTCCATAAATAAAGTATACAATAAATTCTAATATTAAAAATAAATTCTAAGTATAAAATATTAGTTCTACTCCTCTGCCGTCCATACTTCTTGAGTATTTGAAATTTAAGTCATGAATTTTCCAATAATATTTGTTTCCGTCTGTCCATGACGAACGCATAGTGACTACTGAAAAGCGGTGGAGCGGAACACTTTGCGCGCACGTTGGACTTAAGGTTACTAAGGCTTATGTTCTACAAACTGCAATGTTACTCCCATTTAAAATCTTCACGACATACACCTTTGTATTTGGGTCTTTGGACGGTACCCGGTTGCGATTTTTTGACGTTTTGAAGATCTATGTATAGTTTTCGGCCCACAGAACCATTTAGTATCAAAATCTGATTTTTCCATTTTGTAACACACAACCTTGTAATACTAAGGTAGCGCCTTGTTTTCGAGGTTTTATTGTTCTCATGTTCATGCCAAATTGATGGGGAAATGTTTTCAACAATATCATTAAATAAATATACCCGTATAATATTAAAAAACTATACCACTACAACTCGTGAAGGGTCTGGGGTTTAGTACGCGGTAGAGACTGTACTGTCTTTTATACAACCTTTGTGCAAGGAGGTTATTTGTCCTAGATCACGCTCAACCCCCATATCTCCCACCTTATTTTGGGTGCCCGCTTTATAAAGGCTGGGTGACCCCCAGGAGGGTCTAAGACCGCATGAGATCCATCTCTGCCGCCAATAGATTAAATAAAATTCTTGCCAGCAGCGGGACTTATAATATTAACATTGAAATATTAACTAATATTAACTTTGTGAGTGTTGAAATCTGTAATTATTATTCATGTATTCATTGCGAATGGACTCCAAAGTTACGGAAAGCTTACAATGCGTCGTTTCTTCCATCTTCATCTTATATATAATTTCAATTGAAGCTAAAGGTGGCCAACGAAGATTTATATGGCGCGCGAGGATTCATAATACTTTTACAAAATATATTTATTTTACGATGGCCAAACTTTTGAAAACCAATCTGTTGTTTTCAACAAAATATACACTATCAGTACAACCAAATATTCAAAAATTAATGTATATATAATGAGAAGAGATACGTTGAGAAATTATTATTATTACAAAATGGGTTTAGTATCATTATTTTTATATTCTTTATGTTCGTATGTAACAATAACTGCAAAAACAATAATAATGCCTCATTATGTTTCATTCCAAAAAAATTCCGCACCGGGTCTAAATCTCTTATGGGGGTATATAGTTTTATATGCAGCCCGTGGAGTTTTGATGCATTCCGAAATGACCCGCAAGATCATTTAGGTTGGTCATCCATGCATAATGACGATCTTTGATCGCATGAAGATCTCGCAGACATATACTTTGCTTGTGGGAGCACAGGGAGTCAGAAAGGGGTCACCAGTTTCACATTGCTACGAACCATGGTTTCCCAAACCTGCCTTGGAGGCCGATTCACCAGTGGTGTCCAACCCACCAACGATGGGTACGGTGACGAATTGATCTAGATCCAAGGAATGTGGTACATGATTTATCTCTCTTTTCCTGAAGCTGAACATCCCACAATGTTCCTTTTCCCTGCTACTACTTCTGAAGCAGTCACCAATTCAGCAATATTGCGTGATTGAACAAGCTCTTCAACTATACGTTTTTGTTTTTAATGATACCTTGTAAAAAATGCTTAGTGGCCTTCCTACATTACTGGAACCATGAATGAAATGGAAGTACAGTTTTTTGAACTTCTAATCTGATGTCCTTGTCCAATCAATTTTCATTATTTGCAAAAAAAAAACCCACAAAAAAACGATGTTTTGATTTTCCCGCCATTTATCAGACATTTTTGAGGAATATTAGCCAAATTCATTTTAATTTTCCTTTCAGAGTTCTCTGTAAAGTTTCTATAATCAATTTTGGTCGACAAAAATTTAAAGAAAAGAAGTCGAAAAGAATAACTAAGAAAACAGTTAGGGTGTTTCAACCATTCTTTAAAAAAATCCCTTTTCTAGAATTAAAAAAAATGTACTCCAGTGTGCAGGCTATTGGCCCAGGTACAAGTCTTTACCATCACTTAAAAGATTCAAAATGAAGAAAAATCCTTCGTGCATTTAAAAACCAATTACAATATACCTTGTTATATACAAATTGGTAGTTAGATTATCAGCTGATTTATTTAATTGCAAAAAAATAACACTCACAAGTACATAGAATATCGATATTTAACAATTGATTATTATAAAAAAAACTCTTTAATTTTGTGTGGTTGAAATGTGCTGTGAATACAACTCACAAATTGATACAACAACAAACTGACTTATTCTATTGCAATGGATAAGTCTGGATTACTTTGGATCTGCAATTGATAACTTTGGACCCTACAACTCACTCCGTGAAGTGTGTCAGACACTAATAAATATTAGATGTCCATGTTTTGAAGAATTATTTACATTATTCCAATACAAGTTTTTAGTATTCTTAACATGACTTTAATCCATCTAACTTGTACTACACGAAACTCTGTGCGTTCCTAGACCTAACTTTCGGGCGGCTATTTAACATCCTTGAAAACAACAAAGCGATATAAACTGGAAGTACATAGGGTAAGGTACTTCTATTATTTATTTCTTTTATTAATAAGAATCATAAGTTCAGTTATCCACTATAAATCCACGAAGAAATTGAGTTATAAACGAAAATTGAATTGATATTTATTTCAAGCAATTAATCAGAGACATGGATGGCGTTAACTTTTTTTGTTCAATAACTATATTTGATTTGTGTTAATTGAACGGTTCTATGTACAAATCTATTAACTCCATAATATATAAAGTGGATAAATGCGATGAAATAATGTGCAATGTTTTTTAAACTTTCCTTTATTATATAAATTCAAATAAACATTGTAGGGTTCATATATAAAGATGTAGCATTCATCTAAAAGTACATAAAATTAATAAGTAGAAATAGCCAATCAGCTATCTTCAGAAATGTTACAATTTTTATGTCACTGGTAGAGTTAATCGGTTTGGCAAGTGACCAAAGTTTAAATTCAGTGTTTAAATTTTTAGTTTCTTATCACAAAAAGAGTTAATTATTCGATATTTTTATTACAAATTTTCCATAAAAATGAATCTAACAGTTTTGTTAAATATTATTATTAGTGATTCGTCAGCAGTATAAATGATGTCTTCATCAGCTGTATGTAATGACTCGTCACATCGATTTCTTCGCAAGTTTTTAAAGTAATCATGTTTAACAGGAGGAATGAATTTCAGTAGATCCATCATATCTCTCCTTTTTCCCCTTGTTACAGATCTACCTTTAGGATATAATAAAGGCTGATCTACATTTTTCAAATGTTGTGGTCTACCTACCACGGATTTCCTTATGTTGGTGGCAATAAATTATGAATCTTCATTTTAGTCACATTTGAATTGGATAAGGCGTGGTTAGGTCCTTTCTAACTTTTTCCAGCGCATTTTAAGCCAATTTGATGATTCACTATTTTGCACATCCACATTGTTACTAGTCTCACTAATCTTGATTATGAGTATATAATTTTATTTTTTTTAAAACCACTGTCAAATTGAAATTACTATAATAATGCAAATCCAAATACGATCTGGAAGAGAAGATGAAAAGGCTGAAAAAATATTTAGTTCGTGTAAGAGTGGTAGAGTACACAAGTTAAAGTAGAAGTTAAAATATACCAAATTGAGCTTTATTCTTAATAACAATTAATTTGACCTCAAGAGTACTTGATTCTACGGCAATTAGACTGTGTGTCTAATTTATTTTACTTTTATCCTGATAGGACGGCACTAAAAAATTCACCGTTATCATTTAGCGTTTGCAAATACATTTAAATTGTATTATTGCAAGGATTTGCATTATAGTACAGGGTTAATCAAAGGGCCTCTGAAATAAATAAACTGTTTGGGAAAGTTTTTATTAATATAAAAAGTTATGACTATACCAAGTGCTTTTACAATTAAATTTAAAAAATTCAAAAAGTGGATTTAGTCGATTTGTGCAGTGAACGGCTCAATTGTTGATATAAATCTTGGCCGTTCTTACCAATGAAACGGTAGCTCTTTCCAGAAGGAACGGACCATCCAAACTTATATATATATATTTATATGCCATTATATAAGTTATATATTTATATGCCAATACCAGTCCTGTATTATTAAAAATTCAAAGCGTTCCAACATGATTCTTTAGCCATTCTGTTCCAGTTTGAGCTTCGGACTGTCAAAGTTCGACATGCATAAACAGTTCAGTCCTGGACGGTTCTTGTCCAGTTCTGTAATATCTGTAGGAACAAATCTGATAGTTACTTCTAGTACTACCAGGCACTGTTTATTTGTGCCTGTCACTACCATATATAAGGTTTTATTGATTTGAGAAGTTGTTCTTTAAGTCTATTGTCAAAATTTAATTTATTTGTAGTTTATTGAGTGAATAAGAGTCTCATTACTTTTGTTGCTTTACTCATTACAGTTGACCTGTGATTACAGAATCATAGAAGCACAGAATAGCTGACAGATATTATGGCGGACGTTAAGCCTGATATTAAAAATGATGAACAACAAAATTTTTCAGTAGGTAACAATAGTGATCCTAAAAATTTACAGGAATTAACTCAGTATGTAAGTATTAATATTAATTATTTTGAATATCCCTTTTTTTAAGGTGGTTGAACCCAGGACCAATAACTTGTGATTATTATAATAATCTGAGTGTTCCATTGCTTGAAGTGTTTTTTGTAATACTGCTATGAAGAACATTTGTTGGATTATCAATACATTTAGTTTTTATTTATTATCTAGGAGAAATGCTTAGTTTAAAGTTTGTTAATTTGTACAGTAATTATTGCAATGAAGTAAGACTTTCTGCTATTAATTTTACTAAATGAATACATAAATACCACTGAGTACATTTATTTTTCAGTTGATAAATATTGGTTTTAATACTGGCATGTAACTGTCTTAATTCACTTTACTAACATGATATGAAGTATTATCAATTTGTTTTAAGTGAAGTTTCATTTGAAAGTTTAATTCCTAAAATTTAATGATTAGAAATGAACTTTTATCGATGACAACTCATGACATTGCAGTTCCGCTGGTTGTCGCTTCGAGTTAAGTTACAGGTTTTAACTTTTCATTTGTTTCAATTTTAATATTCTCAAAAATAAAAATAATGTGAGTTTTAGCATGATTAAAAGTGTGTAATAATGGAAAGTTTTTAATTTTGGTTATCATGTCATCAAGAAATTATCATTTTAACAAACATTTATTATCATCTATACTTTGAAATGTTGATTTCTTGATGAAATAATTACCAAAATACAAAATATACACATTTTCCACAATGACACTCTTTTTAATAAACCCAAACTGCATTTGTTAGTTCTTTAATCTAAACGCAGTCAGTAGTAAAATTATTTTTATTTTCATGAATGTTAATAAGGAAAAAAAAATGAATTATTAAGCTAAAACTTTTTGTGACTTAAATCAAAGCGATAGCCAGTAGAACTGATCCCATTCATTTGATTAGGCATGTACCATTTCCATGATATAACTTTAAGTTAACCGTACAACCTTTACCTCAATTAAAAAGATTTTGTTGACTGGGCTAGCTATTATCTTATCAAACAGGTTGTAAGGATATGGGAGGAATGGAATCAAGATATGAACATGATTCTCATCTAAAACAGAAGGTAACAGAAATCATGAGTTCATGTGGGTAGGGTTGCTTGATCCCTGAAGTTAATCTCTTCTCCAATGGGGTTATGAGAAGGCATTTACTTCCAGCTCAAACTTAGTTATCATTATTTACCTAATGTTGAGATTAATATCTACCTAAGTTACTATTGATATCTTCGTTCTGAGTTTATGGCTGGCTGTGGGTAATAAATTTACTAGGGACGATTCTAGGGCTTTTGTCATCATCCAGCTTACAGAAGAGTGTGTGAAAACAGGTCTGATTAGGGTCTTATAAATTGTATCTTCATTGTACTTATGAGACATTTAAAGGCTTCTGTAGTTTCCATATTTGCATCTATTGGCCGCCATAATCCGATGTTGAATCTCTTGTTGCTTAACTCATTGTTGTCATTAACTCGTAATCCAACATTATCAGTTGCTGTTTTGAGATTTATTAAGGCATTTTCACGCTCGAAAAACTGCGTCCAATAATATCCAGATCATCGGTGTAGGCTAAGACTTTGGTGCAATTTGTTGAAAATCATCCCTCCTACCTGGATTCACATTTTCCCGGTGGCGTATTCCCAAACAATATTAATCAGCTAGGATGATAAACAATCAACTTGCTTGAGCTACTTATGGCTTTGAAAAAACTCATAAGATGTGGTTCCTAATACTCTTACTGAGCACTGACTAGCCATCATTGTCATCCTTACAAGGTGGACCAGCTTCGTAGGTATATCAAGAGGGATGATTCCTTAATTCAGTTCCCTTTGGATCTGCCTGTTTTAGGCAGCTCGAAAATCCACAAAGAAATGGTGGGTCTGGAATTGTATTAAGCCGCTCTCTCCTTTACTATCCTAACTGGGAAGATCTGGTCTGTTGTACCTTTGCCTTTCATATAACCTGGTTGATATTGGCCTATTCCCCTTTCAATAAATGGAAGGTGACTTGGAATAGGATATTGTAAAATATCTTGTATGAAGATGGTTGGAGGGATATTCCTCTGTAGTTGTTAAGAGGATCTCCTTTCTTATGAATAGGTTAAATAATATATTCATTTGAAAAGAAAATTAATTTAAAAATTAGTAACAACTAAAAGAAAATTAATTAGGTTAAATAATAGTTTTGTACCATACTTCAGGAATGGATTCCTCTACCCGGATGTTTAGAATTAAGTATAAATAAGGCTCCCTGATTAAAATATTCAAGATTTATACCAAAATGGACATCTTTAACTTCTTTGTACACATTTTACGTGTTCTGTTTGTATATTCAATAAAATAGTGTTTCTAACCTTTATTAAATAATTTATTTCTAAATTGTTTGGAGTATTAACATATACTTTGTGTTTAAGCTAAATCAAAAAGAAAGCCTCATGCAGTAGTACAAGAAAGGTTATTACACTACAAAGCAGATATATGATCCAATTTTCTGAAGATTTCTGCAAGGATTTTACCTTTATTTTTGTCTCTTTAAATTCAGAAAGCCAATCGACGCTTACCATTAGACTAATCTGTAGAGAGTTTCTAGAATCCTAAAACTTACTACTACTTTTTATTTTGGCACCCTAAAACTTTTCTCAAAGCCTACTTATCGTAGGGTGTCCGCGACTACAGATATTCCAAGGGGAAAGGGCAAAAAATCTATTTTTTACACATTTATTGCAAATATCTCATTTCCTATGGGTTTTATACTATTTGTATTTATTATAAATATTGTAGAGAATTAAATTTTCTACAACTTTTGTGTTAACATCTTTTTTGTATCTTGATCTATTTTCGAGATAGAGGGCAGAGCCCGCGCAGTGTTTAACTATTTAGAGTATTATTCATGGTCAACCTGTAGTCCAGATTAAAAACACGCCGTATAAAGTTTATAAATTATTAATAATTATATAATTCTAAATAATTTGCATTTAATTGACTATTACGTTAAAATTAATAATTTTTTCAATAATTCAGTATTTATTCATTTAATATCATTTACCTACTTGTGTAATTATAAAGTTATTAAGGGAAATACTTTAATTACATTTTAAATAGAAAATAATTAAGTATATCTTCATTGAAATCTGTAAAATTATAGATTCTTTTAAAACGTTAAAAATTATACCTGGGACAACAGACCTCTTTTGTATAGTACGTGTTTGTATATACCGTGTTTATTATCAAGTTCAGACTTGGTTAGGGCATGATTTAGAACCCCAGAATTGGGTTTGGATAAGGCGTGATGAATTCCTGGAACCTATTATGACAATGAATCCACCAGCTCCGGAGGAATTGCTTAACACAATATTCTGCAACTGCATGAATGGTTGTGGTTTGCGATGTGGATGCAGGAAACCAGGGCTCTTTAGTGCTCTTTAGCTTGCAGCCAGTATAATGGGCAAGCTTGTCTTAACCCGTCAGTTTCCATAAGCACCTACAGGTGGATCATTTTATTTTTCATTTAATTCTGGTTCTGCCTCAGTTTCTGTTCTTCCACAGCCATCTTCTGGTTAAAAAAACATATTAGCTTTAGTTTCACACCTATATGCCTCTCCTACAAAGTGTGTGCATGATAATCACTCTCTTATCGGTTTAGAACAGGGAGCTTTCCGCCCTGGAGGTTAGCTTTGTGAGTATGTAATAATAATAATTTTTTTTCCCCTGCAAAACCTCGGGTGCCCATAAGCACCCAGAGGTGCATACTCATTATTTTAGAAAGTATGGTCAAAATTTGCAGGTAAACATTACAAGATACTTAAATTTAGCTTAAGGAACATGAATATAATTTTTTTTTTTTAATCTGTTCCGAAGTCCTTATGGGAACTGACGGGTTAATGCTTCACCATATCAGAGAGATATCAATGAAGACTGTACGTTTGGCCACAGAAATCCTGGAAGAACTGGATGTCGTTGAAGACGAGAACACTAAGGAATTAGTAATTTTACAACGACTGGAAATAGAAAAAAATTAAATAAGAACTTGTAGTTCTTATTATTATTCAACTTTTTAAATTTCAACGTTCATAAATGTATGAAATGGTATTTTTCAATAAAAACATTACTTAAAATTTTAATTCTTTTCTTTTTATTTAGTTAGGAAGCAATTAGTATAAATTAGATTATAATTAAAAAAATAATCAAAGTATTTCCCTTAATAACTTTATAATTGCCCGAGTAGGTAAGTGTTATTAAATAAATAGATACTGAATTATTGAAAAAATTATTAATTATGACGTAATAGTCAATAAAAAATGCAAATTATTTAGAATTATATAATTATTAATAATTTATAAACTTTTTATGGCGTGTTTTTAATTGGGACTACAGGTTGACCTCGAATGATACTCTAAATAGTTAAATGCTCCGCGCGCTCTGCCCTCTATCTCGAAAATGGTTCAAGATATAAAAAAAATGTTTAAATATAAGTTGTAGAAAATTTAATCCTCTACAATATTTATAATAATACAAATAGCATAAAACCCATAGGAAACGAGATATTTGCAATAAATGTGTAAAACATCGATTTTTTGCCCTTTGCCCTTGGAATATTTGTAGTCGCGGACACCATAAGTACCATACAATAAGTAGGTTTTGATATGTGACAGGTATGTTTTAAGTATTGCTCCTCCATTTAGTTAACCATTTTCTGATGTGGGAAAAAAAAATCCAAAAGAGAAACACTTATATCTTAGTAATTCACTTCCAATCCATTTAATGTGTTTTTAGCACATTTAAACAGCTTAGCGTGAAATGTGGGCTTTATTCATGAGCAAGAGTAAATTTCAATCTTTTTAAATTAATGTTTATAATTTTGAATATGGTTTTTATTTTCTGTTAAGCTTTTTTTTTAATCATAAAGAAATAACAAATTTTCGATTAGTGTCATAGAATTACATTTATTTGTAGAAAGTAGCACTCCTGCGTGAAGTAGGAGTTTTTAATTTGCACCAAAAAGCACAATATTTCGTTTTTATCTTATATATTTGCAAATTATTAGATACTAATTTAGTTAAGTGGCTATCGAGCAGATAAAATAATTTAAGTATTTTTTACATAAGTATGGATCTATTTTCAGTTGATAATTTATGCTGTAATACTGTTCTGGATAATGCTTCAGAATATCAGATCCTGACGTATACCCAGTATGTGGTTGGGAAGGAGTGGAATTCACTCCTACTTTTCAATCTGTTTATTTTAGTAAATGTTTTTTATTGTAATAACAGATCTCCCATGACATTTTTTATGAAATTTTAAAAATAAATAATCCCATAAGAGGATAATTTGAATCCAATATAAATAAAATGAATAAATATTTGAATGATGTGGAATAGTAGTCCAAAATTTATATTAATAATTGAGTATGAGGTTTGATGTTTTTGGGTTTGGAGTTGGTATTCTGAAGTGTATTTATGTTGTTGTTTTTTTAATAATGGTCCATAACTTTTTTTTTTTTGTTTAGATTCAAACTCTGCTTCAGCAGACTCAGGAGAAGTTCCAAACGATGTCCGATCAGATCATTACGAGGAATATCCTTTTATACTATTTATATCTTACAACTCAATTATATTTTGAGTCCCATCCATCCAATTGAAGAACGGTGGTATTCAAAATAACTTTTATATTTTGTGTATTTAGGATTATTACTTACTAGTATGGCATTGCTAAACCTGTCTAGGAAACAAGTTATTTTTTGTATGGCCATATACCATTTGGAATTACTTAAGCCACCCTAACATGACAAAGGAACATTAATAATTGAAAGTACAGACATTTTTGAGCCTGACTGTACACATGAACTAAATTTTTAAGTGTCTAGGGGTGGATGGAAATGACCAATTTTCTCATCTTTTACATAATTTATTGCCCAAATATAGATATTCTCTCAAAGATTCAATGGTATTCAAAGTTATTGACATGCAAATGGATGTCAATATGTCCTTACAACATACTTGAGGTTAGAGCTTTGAAACATAAAAGTTATAATAATTTAGAAAGGGATTTTATTAATTAATGTGAATTTATTAACTTCTCTATTTCAGACAATTCAATATAAATGCTTATAACTTTCAGAAGCTTATTGCTGTAATTGTTTTACGTGATGATTGTTTGAAATCAGAACATCATCAAAAAATACAATGGCACAAAATAAAAAAAAAATTTTAAAGGAATGATATAGTTGTAAAGCTGAAAAATCTCATATGAGTTATTAGGGAAACCAGAAAGCAATGTCACTTTCTTACATTAAATTCATTAAATAATCCTTTTCGTTATCAGCAACTTTTTGCCATGCAAATTTTAAATCCTGAACCAATAAAAATCAATTGGTTTGTGAGTAAAATATCTCAAGGTGGCATTTAGGACAATGTTTGGAAAATGTTGTAGGGATCGGAATAAATGGAAATCCAAGGGTCCGATATCTGGCGAGTATGGTGAGTGAGGCAGTATCTCCCACCCTAATGTATTCCATTTTCAATTTTCCAGCGTTTGCCTTGCATGATGCCTTTGAAGCAATACATTGCATGTAATGGATCGGTTGGCTTTGTTCTTTTCGGACAGATTACGTGGGACCCAAGCACCTCCTCTTCTTTTTCCCAATCTGCTGTAAATGTTTGTGGATGGTCGGTCAACCAAGGTTCGTTAAGGGCGTTTGACAGTTCCTCGATTTTTTGACATGGATTTGCCTCCACTTCTGCCTTCAGCATGTCGTGTTATAATGTAGTCTTCTTGATTGATAGGAGTCAGAGAGATAAAAATTACTTGAAATCTGAACTTGGAAAACCATCTATGGCATTTACGAATGTCTAATGCGCTTGAATAAACCTTACAAAAATTGTTGGTGTTACTACCCCTGCGAAACACATAAAGCATACAATCCTGGATATGCTCTTCTAGTATTTGGCTGGCCATTTCACCCCAAATTACAAAAAAGAAGTGTAAAGGTTAATATTGAATGATTTAGAAGTAAACAAGTCACAATATCCTTTAAATTACTTGGGCACACCTTTGAGATACACAATGAAATGACAATCAAATATTGACATGTGCAGAAACAATGTTACTTCTTGGTCCCCCTAATAGTAATCATTATATGTAAAATAATAGATGGTTTTAAATCATACAACTCTTGTAATACTTATTCAATGAATCTATGCTATAGTGTGATTGAATGCTAACATTCTCTAGAATATTCTAGATATAAAGCTAGCATTATTAATTTACTCAGTCAAAAGTTAGTTTGAAAATGGATATACACGGATATCATTTTTGTCATATTTTGCTTCTTTTTTTCTTTTCTTTTTTAAATGGAAAATGCTAGGTAGTCCCATCGAAAATAGTGTTTGGTGTTTATGATGATGAGTAATGGAATGTAAGCGAACACTAGTGTCAAAATTGGTTTGCTCATTTTTGTTCCAGAAATTTCGACGTTATTGATGAAACTTGTCCTGGCTGCCCAATCATAGAAAAATCAAGATATACCATCATATTTTATCTTGCAACATCGATACAGAACCAAATATCGACCATGAAACAGTTATGAACCATTTGCATATGACTGGATACAAAAAGAAGCTTGATTATTGGGTTCCACATGAATTAACTGTGAAATATTTAATGGACCAACATTCTATTTCTGAAATATAATGAAATGAAATTGAGCCATTTTTGATAAGAATGATTATGATTGATGGAAAGTAGATCATATTTGACTATATAATATACAAACTAAAACATACTTGAAGCCCAGAGGAGCTTGATAAATAATTACTAAGCCCGTGCTGACGCCAAGGAAGGCAATGCTGAGTGTTAGGTGGGATTGGAAAGGAATTGTTCATCATAAGCTGCTCAAACTTGGCCAAACCTTTAATTGGACTCTACTGTCAACAACCAGTACAATTGAAACAGTAGATTCAAAATGAAATTGAATCTTTTCCTAATTTGAAAATTAGGAATGGGGTTGTCTTCCATCACGACAACACTAGATAACTCATATCTTCAGTGGCTCAGCAAAAATTGAGTTGGCAAATAAATAAATTTGTTTTAAAATTCATGACAAAACTGAAATAATTTTCTCTGCGACCCATTAATTGCATTTTTATCAGTAGTAAGCTATAAATCTAAAAATATTTAGAAGTGGGTTGGTGTTATTGTTTCCTATACCATCTAATTACATATAAACTAGAAACTTTCTATTACCTCTGAGTTTTATACAAAACACCTATTTTTTTATTCAGTAAAAAATGCCATAAATGTGTTATCTAAGCACCATTACACCATTGAAAGTGGTCTGGGAGGTGGGAAAATATAATAGGATGTGTAAAAGAAATTACTGTTTTTCAACAAAATATTTGTATTATTATTTCTTTGATATAAAATACAATTAATACTCAAAGTTTAGCCAATCGCTCGATCCCACACTGATATCATTCCTTAGGATGGCTGTTGAATAACTCTTGGACCACAATTTCAACTTCCTAAAAATTATCAATTTTTTTTCCTTGAATAGAATGGGCGATGGATCAAAACAAGTAGTAATCCAATGGTGTGAGGTATGGACTATATGGTGGATGAGGCAGGAGTTGGAACCCATGAAGTTCTTTAAACTTTTCTTCGGTTTGGCGGGAAGTGTGAGAATGAGCATTATCTTGTTGGAATGAAACTCTGTTTCGGTTGATTAAAGCAGAACAACGCTCTGGCAACTTCGCGGACAATCTCTCCAGTTGTTCGCAGTAGAGTTCAGAATTCATAGAGCATCCATCAGAAACAAATTCATAAAGAATAACACCTTCAAATTTCTAAAAAATGCAAAGCCTGGATTATATTTCAAATTGCCCCCTTGCAGCATTAATCTTAACAAATTTCAAGCCTCTTAGCTGATTCCTGAGGAGTAAATTCGTGAGGAACCAGTCTACAGCAGTTTTTCACCTTCCCAATGGAGGGTAGATGGTGACTAACAGTATCTTTCCACACACCACACTCCCTGGTAAGTTCGTGAGTACTTTTGGGTGGATTTGACTCAACAGCCTCCTGCAGAACCTCATCAGCATCCATTATGGTCGCCAGGAGCCCTTCTTCCTTTCCAAGTCGTATCTCCACTACTAAATTTTTCAAACCAATGCCGCTCAGTGCGCCGTTAAAGGACACCTTTAATATTATCCAATTTTTAATAATAATTTCACGAGTTTTAATTTAATTTTTAAGGGATTATTAAATATTGGTAAGTATTAAATAGGATTAAAATATTTGAAGTCCTTTGAAATCTTGAATTTGAAAAACAGTAATTTTTTTTATAGACCCTATCAGTAACCAATGATGGAGAATACTTCAAGTAATCTGTTTGGTTTATGCTATTTTGAAATGAATGGATTTTTAGGCATAAAAAAAAATACAGAATTAATTTGTATTCTCAACATTAGCTACATGTAGCTCTGAGTTCCAATTTCAACCCATTTAAAATCAAACCAACTTGGTTTCATCCTTATTATATTAAAATGAACTATTTCAGTTACTACTAAAAAATTAAGAAAATCTGCTCAGGCTTGCTGTCATGAGTAGATGAAATCAATTGGGCATAGGCTTCTGAAAAGTCCACTACCAAAATTTATAGTCAAAAACATTTTAACTTTAAAAACAACATAACAATTCAGTAAAGTTTGCATTTCCATCCAATTGATCTTTTCTAAAATAGCTTAAACATGCATAACTACAGGTATTAAATAAACAAATATCAATACCATTTACGAGTATAGAAATATATATATAAAAAATAGTATATTTGCATTAGTTACTTACATTTTATGACAACATATTGTAAGTAAAAAAAATAAATCTGTACACAGATTTTCTAATTTCAAATTTCTTAATTTACTTTCATTTTTTGTATATTTGCCTGCTTTGATGTTGATAATAATACTGATTTCTAACTGAAATGTACCAAAATTATAAGATCTGAAAACTTGATTGTACAAGCATATAAGTATTTAAAAATATAAATCTGCCTAGGTGGACTAACTATTCCTATTCTACAGTTAAATACATTTCATTTTTGATCCCCCAATTGTTATACTATTGTTTTATATAATACTACAATAATATATTATAATAATTTTTATATTATTGTTTTAATTTTTAATCTATATTCAAGTAAACTAAACAACCTTAACAGTTAATTTTACTAGATGATATGGGTAACAGAATTGATGACCTCGAGAAGAACATCTCTGACCTCATGACTCAAGCTGGGGTGGAGGGTACAGAGAAGTAAGAAACTCAAATAGACTTAATCAAGTTAATTATATTTACCTAATTACCTCTGCTGACTGTTAAATTTCTATGGCTTTTATGCCTATCACTACTTTTTTTATTAAGCCATTTTTGTATTTATTGATATATTTACTCTGAGAATGTATTTATATGTTTTTGCTAGGTGTATTGACCAATAATCAAATTATATTGTAACTATAATGTTATAATTTGCTTATTTGTGATTAAATTTCTGTGTTGTGCTTTTTTTAATATTTATTTTTTATAAAAAACATTACATATTTTCATTCCTTATAATTTATGTTATGTCAGTATAAATAAAAAAATAGGTTCTAAGTGAATTCTTTATTCATGGGTATTTGAGCCTTTAGATATAGTTCAAAAAAAGAGTTTTGCAAGATTGAATAAAATTTTAAACAATACGATATATATGGATCACAATTTTTTTTTAATATTTAAAAACTGAAACTTTATACAATAAATAGGGATACCTGGATCAATATAGTTGAAGGTTAAAGGAATATTCTTAGATATCCAGGTTTGAAATAGAGAAGTATGATGAAGAGTGCCCAGTGGAATTGAAAGAATCCCAGATGCAATATATCGTGTAAGCAGTAATATGTAACTGAATTATGAATATAATTATAACTTCAAATCTCTATAATAACAAAGCTATTCCTTGAAATTAGGAAGATGAATTCGGAGTGAAATACTTGTAAGAAAAAATATTTTTTGTGAGATTTGTTTGCGAACTGATCTAGTGAAAAGCATTTTTGGTTAAGCTTTCACTTTTACTTTTAAAAATACCTTCTTTTTTTTTTGTATTACTCATCCTGGAGTTCTAGGCCCACTAAAGATTAAATATTCATTCTGTATACAACTGTTACCAGCCTCTATCAAGTAGGTAACATTAATTTGGGAGAAAAACTTGACAACTGAATTTCATCCCAGTCTAATTAATTGCTAAACAATTGGCTTATTGCCCCTACCTAATACCTGAGCCATTAGGTGTTGTAGTAGCCATGTTTTTTTATAAAACCACAATCAGTTATTTCTTGTAACTTATTTAACAAATTAACCAAAAAGACAAAACTGTTTACAAACTTCCCTGAATGGATTAAACCACAAACCCAAATCACATTTAGGAAAAGGTAAGTTACCTCATTTTCCCCCTCTAATATTCAAATACTTCGAAGATGGGTTTTACATTGGCGAGAGAAGACAGTTTGGATATATTTTTCTTTTTTCTCTGCTATAAATTAAATACACCTTATTTTATTCTTTGTCCCCAACTTGCTGTACATTATATTATGGTGTTCATGGTATAAAACTGATAACTTCAAATTCTGAAGATTGACTTACAATTTTTTTCCGCTAATTTAGTTCAAGGTCGTTGAATAAGTTTAATAGGATATAGTTAAAACAAGAAATGATGAATTTAAAATTTAATGCTCATCTGTACTGTTTTATGTACATAGTGAACTTATTTTGGAAGAAAAATCGTCTAGGAAAATGCTAGCATAATCATGTGCCATATCTCCGTAATCTACGTGCAGGTTGCTCATTCTCATAATGTCATTGCAAACTTCTGATTCAAGATGATGTTTTAGCAAGGTTAATGAAAATACAACTAGATTGAAATAGAGAAAAGTTTTTTGAAAAATATGCAACTAAAACCTTTCATTTTGTTATTTAAAATCTCTTTATTAAATTTTACTACAGTAAAAAACATAATAATTTATGATAAATGTTAATGCAGTTAATATTAAAATGCCACAAATTAGCGAAATCGCTATCCTTTTTTGAAATTATTTCTAAATTACATATTTTATTTTTTATAAAATAATGAAATTGTCTATTGCGTTCGAATCCCGATGCTGGACATATCTTTTCTTTTCAAATAAAAATATTTAAAAATTAATAACAAATAAATTATAATAATTATAATGACGTAAGTCAACAAGATGGAAACTAAAATAATGATCAAAGAACATTCTTCCCCTCGTATACATCGCAATGCGGGAACTTGGAATCAGTGAAAAGAAAGGAAATGACCTCAACCGAGAGGCATGCTTGATTGGGCCAGGATAGCTCAAATGGAAAGTTCCAGACTAGCGATCTGGACGACCCGGGTTCGAGTCCTTGTCCTGGTCATATCTTTTCTTTTCAAATAAAAATATTTAGAAATTGTCTATTCTTTGTTTCGGTAACATTGCTGTCATCATGTATCAACCAGAAATTGATTCAAAAGGTCAACATTTATTAAAAAAACAGTAGCATAAGAGATTATCATCTTTATTTTTCAGGAACGTTAAATGTACTAACTTCAAATGTTTGGCTAGCAAAATAAATTTTATTTTCAAACCAATATCTTTTCAAATGAGAAGAAGTACCACAAACAACTTATTCTTTCTGTGGTGAGTTGGTGCTTCTAGTTGCAGTAACTGATTTTGAAGGTTCAGTCATGAGGTCATTGCTGAGAGTCCTATATATTATCCCAGAGAATAATGATATATTAATCCATTTTTTCTTTCAAGGCCATGGACATTATTAAACAGAACAGTTACTACTATTACGCACATAACTCACCTCACAAAGAATTAGTTAATGTTTACAGTACACGTTCTCATAACAAAAAAAATTGAGCATTGATTTCAGTGAACTATTGATATTGTTGATTGACTTCAATCAGAATAATAGTGATGAATATTAAGAACAGTTGTTTTAGAGTGTCCTCAAGAACCAGTAACTATTGATCACAATTAGAAATGAAACTTGATGTTTCTTCAAAGCAACTAGCCTTGATGAAGGCTCACAAGTTATGTCTGAAACATCATTTTCCAAGGTAAGAATAATACTCTGACTTCACCCTAAATATTTTATTTTAAATGTTAAATTTCAAGTAATCACAAAACAGGAGAAAAAAATGGCTCATTTCTTAACCGTCAAAAATCACCCTCCTTTTTCCTTTATAACGGTAGTGTAGAAATCGACGAGCAAATTAAATATATTTTCGTCCACTAGCTAAGTATCGACCCAATTGTAATAAAATTCAAAATTATCTGACTCATAGGAAAGTTATAACTAGCATTGTTTATAGAAAACTATATGATATAAGGAGCTTGCCTAAGAAGATATGAATGTTGGAATAACTTATGATATTTGGCTTATAGGATTATATTATGTTATATAGGACTTGCCATGCTAAAGAATAGGGTTAGTCAAGCCAATTTGGGCAATTATTACCAAAAGGTTGAGGCAGCTGCAGGCTGCCCCCAAGGAGGGGTTCTTTCCCCACTACTTAGGAACCTAGGGGTGGATGAACTATTACACTTCCTGAATGAGGCGGGTTTCCAAGCGATAGGCTATGCTGATTACATAGCAATTATCATCAAAGGTTTTGATCAGCAAACTATCTGAGAGTTGGTGAGATGGTGCACAAAAGTAGGATTGAACATCAACCATAATAAAACGGTCATTGTGCCTGTTACTAACATAAAGGCACTGAGGGAGCTAACCCCCCTCGGATGAAAGGGATAAGCATTTAATTTAGCAAGAAGATTAAATACCTCGGCGTTATTATGGACATTAAATTAAACTGGAATGAACATATTGATTATGTTACCAAGAAAGCCTCTAGAATTCTGTGGACTTATAAGAGCCTTTGCGGCAACAAGTAGGGAATCAGCCCCAAGATGGCTCGTTGGATGTATACCGCAATAGTTAGACCCTTGCTAACTTATGGCTCAATAGTCTGGTGTCACAGAGCTGTAGTACAACAAAATAGATCAAGGTTAGAGAAGGTGCATCATGATCACTGGGGCCATGAGAACCACCACTACCGCTTCACTGGAAACTATACTTGATTTAACTCCTCTTGACATTCTAATTGAAGCAGAGGCATTGAAGACAGCCTACAGGCTAGTGAAAATAGGAGGGGTTAAGAAACACACAAACGACTTTAGACACAGAAGTGTCTTTGAAGAAAGCATTCAGACCTAACGCTGAATAAATAAAATTTTGACAAAAGATTCCGCGTTGACACACAGGGGATTTGCAAAAGCAAGAATGGCTGCTTTAACCCACCCAATGGTACACTGATGCATCCAAAGGGGAGCATGGTGCCGGCTCGGGATTCTGGTTTAGGGGATGCCGGGCACAGGCCATTACTTAGCTCTGGACCCGAAACCCACTGTATTCCAAGCAGAAATATGGGCAATACTTGCAGGTGCCTTCGCTATGAAGGACCACAAGAATAAGGTAATTAATTTTCTTACTGACAGTCAGGCAGCATGGCATGCATTACAAAATTCAGACTAGTGGAGGAATGCTGTATAAGGCTTGATGAATTAGCTGTACATAACAGAGTTAACATATTTTGGATCCCTGGACACAGTAATATACCAGGAAATGAAAGGGCTGACCAATTGGCAAAGAAAGGAGCAGGAATTGCTCCAATAGGACCAGAACCGTGGTGCAGGGTTCCCCTTTCCACAGCTAAGGATACAATCAACAAACTAGCCAAGATAAGGCATACTAAACTTTTTATAAAGGATCCCAATGACAAACTCTGAGAAAATCAAGAAAAAGGCCTCTCACATGTCGCGAACCGACCTCAAAAGTATGGTTGAAGCCATCACTGGGCACTGTAAACTCAGGAAACATATGCATCGCCTGGGCATTGAACAAGAACCTCGGTGCAGATGGTGCACAAAGGAGGATGAAACCCCCTGGCGTGTTATCTTTGAATGTAAAGCACTATGTCGAAAGAGAACATTTGACCTTGCCCCTGGAGGACAAAAGGAACTTCAAGAACTGAGTTTTAAAGATTATGTAAAATTTTCAGAAGCCTAGACCAAGGATAGGGATTTTTAGGACTCGAGCACAATGGGCCTCTTTAGGCCGAAGTGCATGGTAGTGGTAGAGTCATACACAAATAATAATATATAGGACTTATAATATCTAAGTTTTTGACAGAGGAGCTGAAAGTGATGCATAGATAGTTTTGAATTAATGTAGAGAGGGTGTGAATGGATGTAAGGATGGAATTGGTACCTTTAACAATGCCCTGAGTTTTAATTGTGTTCAATTTCGCCCGGCCACTGATCCTACTAGGTCTTTCTGAATACTTGGAAACCCAATTAATAGCTCAGAAGGAGGAAAGGACAAATAGATTTGAAAGTTGCCTGCATATAGAAGTTAAGAACAGTGGTGGACTGATATAGGGATGCTAAATCAGCATATATATACATCGTTTATGTAGCATTTAAAGAGAAGAGAAGATATGCTTGAGACCTGTGCCACTCCTATGTATATTTATTAATTTCACAATTATTTATTATGCACTTAAATGGGAAAAATATTTGGAAATAAAAAGTTTGTTTTACTTATATACCTTTATTATTTAATTTGCATCGATCTGAGTACATTCACAACAAGGAAATGTAAATGTTAATAAATTAAAATTATATTTATGTATATATTTTTGTTAAACTTATTGTAAGTTTATTTTTACTTGGTCTTGTTTACAAATAAATATTTCATTAATACTCCATATAATACATGTCATGTACTTATTTTTTCTATAAATATTTTGTTCATAATCATGAAGATAGTAAGTTGGATGATTATTTTGTTTAATTAACCTTGATCGTTATCCCCAACTAAATATAATTTATTTTCCACTTCTTTTGGTTTATTAATAAAGACTTCTGTTGGAATGATTATAATTATTTATTTATGTATATAAACATATAAGACATAAAGAATAATAATCAAAGCCAATACTCATATATTGAGTCTTTGTCCACACTAGCGATAAATAAACTTAGTAAACTTAAATGAAACTAAACTAACTTCTGGCACATAGGTTCATAATGTAAGAACTCAGGACAAGGTAGGAAAAGGTATGTTTTCCCTTATAAAATAGCCAATTTTCATGATACCCTATTTAATAAGTGCCAATAAAAAAAAGAAGTACATATATGTACTAACAAAATCGTTTACTTTAAAAACTAAGAACACATTTCTATTCAATCTCAACAAACTCCTGTCGAAAGATGAAAAGCTCAACTTTTCAAGGGGTGTATCTTATATGCATAATAATAAAAATGTATATGTTTATAATCTAAACAATTTAATTTTGGAAAAAATCAAACTGTTATTAGTAGTTGAATAATTATTTGGTAAATTATATAAAAAAAGAAAATTATGTTTTAAAAAAATTTGACCAAAAAAAAAAAAATTTATTTGTGATGAAAAATAGAATTTTTATCCCATACAAGGTTCTAGATGGGATCACATAGCTAGAAGATCTGAGCATTCATTTTTTGAAAGTTTTGTTTTCATAATAATACGAAAAACATTAATTTTATGCATTAACAATGAACTGACAAATCACTTAAAGCCAATACAAATAAAGGTTTTATGCTTCATGAGTTGTAATGCCAAGGTAGAAGCATTATTGAGTTCTACAACTGAAGTTTTTCTATAACTTCCTCAATATTTTTTGAAAAGTTGTCGCATGGGCCGCCAGTGGGAAACCCTATTTTATAACAGTAATATTCATAACATTTATGTGGATTTGTTTTCATATAGTTCCTATAAAACATAATATGATTTAAATAAATTAATGGCTTAAAAATAATCATTTAGAAAACTATCACAGGTAACGTGCAATGCACATTAAAATCCAAAACAAAATTGAATGTTTTAGAAAAATGTTTAAACTGTGTGTAACAATAAAGACATCTTTTGTATAATTAGTAAAGAAATCAAATATTATTTTCTAAAATATACTACAATTAGAACAAGGTTGACTGACTATTTATTATTAAAGCTGAATTTGTATATGACCATCACATACTGGAATGAATCAATAAATAAAATAAATAAACTTTAAATACTGTAGCCATATTAAGATTGGCATTTGGAATGATCACTAAATGTTCCCTATATATGATTTCACTTTAATGAGAAAGCATTATATTTAACCTCTACCACCTGGGAAGTTATTTTAGCATCTGTGTGCCAAATATATTTTTTAAAGTATCTGTGAGAGCATCGGAATGGATATATACAATTCACAAATCAAAGTCATTCATTGAGGCAGCCATGGGGTTGTTATTTCGGGAAATCATTCTGTTTTAGATCAATTGAATCATCCAGCCTCATATGATTCTCAATTATTTGAAATAGTTCTGGTGGCTGAGGTATCCTTCCTGTTTCCAGCTTTGACCAGACAGGAATATCTATAAGAAATAAATAAATGTCAATTTTACAAATTAATGATAATTGAACTTGATCTATAAATCCATAAAAAAATTAAAAGGTTTGAACACAATTTTGCAAATTATAGTAATTCAAGAAAACTAGAACTTATGAAGATTTAAAAGAAGTAAAATTTTACTAAATTTCACTTTCCCAGGAACATTCAAGAGGTAGGTAGGAATATCATTAGCCATAAATCAAGTTTTTTCTTAATACCTTATTTAAATCACTACACTGTTTCTGCTATTAGGTCATTTATAAGGTCTGTTAAAATTGGACTTTATTTTAATTTAACATTGAATAAAATCTTTGCATGTGATTATTAAAACATATCTAAAAATATATACATACATATATGTGTGTGTTTTGTTGAAATATATCTTAAAATCATTATTTTCATTTTTACTCTTAAAAATTTTGCAGGCACTTGTTTTTAAAATATGAATATTAAATAGTTGCATGAATGAAAAAATAAAAATAACTTTAAAATAGTAAGAGTGGAGTCAATGTAAATAGTTGGAATAATAGATTTACATTGACCATGGATATTATTTCCATCTTATAGATCATTTTCAACCTCCTCATAGACAAAAGTATTTTATATTTTTTAATATCTGATATCCATGCATTCCTAATTTTCCAAGCATGAAGGGTATGAGCTATTATGGGTTGGCAGTTAGACTGCCTAATTTATGAAAAAATAAATAATTCTTTCCTAGACAGACATTTTCCTAAACAAAGTAGATGTAGTTTTACCGATATAATGGGACACAATGTTAGGAAGGTGGATTATGTTTTCATGGTTCTATGAGGAACACCTATAGTGAGAAGTTTCCCTGTCTACTTATGGCACTCAGGTTCCACATTCAATCTTAAAAACTGGAAGAGATCCTCATATCGCAAGTAGTCGGCTAAGTAATTAGTCCCTAGATTACTATAGTCAGTCCAGTCCCATTAAAGATCTAAGAGAAATATTTTAGAAGCGCGGCTTATTGGCTTTCCATATGAAAGAAAAAAGTTTGCCAACTGACTTTTACAGTTTGAGAGATCCTCTCACTTACAATAATGCAATGTCATCAGCGTATAGTAAAATTTTTATTTTAGCCCCTCTCACAAAAATCCCTCCTCCTTTAAGGGTTGATTATCTATGAAAAAAGAAAATAATTTTGGAATTAATAAACACCATTAATATAGGAGGTTGTAAATGAGTACAATTAAAATATGGCCATAAACTTAAAAAAGACAACCAGATTGTATAACTTTTAAAAAAATGGAAGAATGATCAACTGAGTCAAGAGCTCCTGGCTCACTGCGACTCTGCTTTTGGGTAGAATGCAGCTATGCTCACAAGATTCTGATGCTGAGAGTGTTAAGGGGTATGCCTACACCACATTATTCGATTGCTGTGACTCATCATCTTCAAGGTTTAAGTCATTGTTTATATTAATGGTTCCACAAAAAGAGAATTTCTATGAGTTAACCCAGTTGATCCACTCTTCTATTGTCCACACCATGTTGAAGTGTTGTTTGGCTCAGACATTTAAATACATATTTATTCACCAAAAGCTTTGTTTTCAACATCTTAGCTCCCTGATGCAGCATGTACTACTTTCATCAAGGATACTTTACCTATGCGTAGGATAGGATGTTCAAGGAATCAAAAATAAAGGATACTTTACTGTATGCGATATACAGTATAAATTGTATTATCATTTATTTGAGGATAAAAGAGGTCTTTTAAAATATTTTGTTGATTGTCTATTAAAAACACTGTGAAATCTCAACTGTTTTTCTATAGTATGATGAAAGATCTAGTACATTATGTAAATTATAGTTGTTAAAGTTGGTATAATAATAGATAGAAAATGATAACATTATATATCACAAAAAAAGTTTAATATTCTTTAATTTCTATATCTACACTTCTTTAATAAAACCTAGAAATAAGATTTAATCATCAGAACTGGTTCAGTAATAAATTAAAAATGTCTACCATATAAATATACTTTTAAATCCTGTTTTACTTAAAAATAAAAAATATACTTACTTAAACTATTTTAATATTTTCAACACACGCGTGTAGAATATATATACATATGAAAAGAATCTTACCATTTATTGAAATTTCAAATGCTCCTGTTGAAATGAAATGACCTTCCACTGCATTACACACAAAAAAAATAAGTAAACAGGAGTAAATTTTATTTGAAGTACACCATGTCCACCAATGAGGTTGTTCAATGCCAAGATAGGCGAAGAAATTAATTCCAAACAAAATTGAAACAATTACAGCCATTTTAAGGATTCCCTAAAAATAAAATACAAGTAAGTAGTAAGAAACCATTTCAAATCTATAAAGTAATAATAAATATGAATCATTTACCAACATCCTGGCAATTAGCAAATGAAATGCTGGAGGTTCATAGTTGCCACCTATAACACTTATTTCAGGATATTTGTGTCTGACAATATTAGCATAATCTTCAAATGCTTTCCTATATCCACAGGAATAACTGTAAAGAAAACTTGAAATTTATTAAAGAACATAGTAAATATGTCAAAATATAGAACATCATGAATTACAAACCAATATAAAAATTTAAGTGTTGGCCCAATATTAGTATTTAAGCCAACTTTGGTAATTGGAATTTGCTTCTCCCCTGATGTCTGCACACATAAATCTTTATAGCAGCAAATAGTTAAATAGACAAAAATACAAAAATATGTTATTTTTGAGTAATCTGACATTCTTAATGTTTTCGCAGTAAATACAAAACAAAGAAAACGATGAATATCAGAGTGAAATTGTTATCACCGCTTACTTAAATCTTTTTAACCTACAGATAAGCTAGACAGTCAACTGGTTCATCATCAGATATACAAGGCAGTGTAATTACTTATTTAATTTCAGAATATTATACACGATACATTTCTAAGTATTTCTAATACTAATGTTTAAATACAAAAAACATAATAAATATTACTGATTACTAGTTTACACTATAATTTAGGTTAATTATTTTTGCTAGTGGTACATTTATAAGGGAATGGAGCAGGTTATGAGTATGAGTGAATTGTTGCGGGTTTCAAAGTTGACTTTTGCTAGGTAATCATGGCTGGTGTGTTAGCCACTGAAAGAACTCTTCCTGGATTTTCTTTTGAAAATTGTAGGAGGTATTATACTTATTTTGGCTATACTTCTAATTTGTTAAATTATTTTTTAGTTGGGAACAACACAAATCCTATATTTTATTAAATCGTTTTAGTGTTATCATTGTTGATACATTTTGGTTTAATTTTATCATGTTAAGTGCTTTTATAAATTTGTATCTAGTTTGTACTAGTGATATTTTACAACTCAAAAACCAAATAATGATTATTCATTTTATTTTTGTTGCTGATTATATGTACCATAACATGACTGGACAAAATTATAATCATATAATTCATTTGGGTTTTATGAGTGAATGATCTTAGTTCAATTTAAGAAGTTCATTTTAACATTCAAAATACAAATCAATAATGTGCCAAAAGATGAATAATTTTAGAAATTTACTTTTATTTTCTCTTATAAGGTTGTTATAAAATAGATATCAGACTTGTTCCATGTAAATTCTCTACTTACTCTGTTTAGATAATAATTAATTTGTTGTAATTTTAAATAATTTTGATTGTGAATACTTAAGGTCAATCATTACCTATAATTTTTGTCACAGGAGTATTTGTTCAAGATCTTGTCCTATTTATTCTGTAATTTAATGTTTAAGCTACAAACAGAAAATATAAAAAAATTAAGTTAGGGTCATGAGGATTGCCAATGTAAGTGAACACTCAAGATTTTGGAATGAATTTTTTCTTTTTTGAATTTCTAAATCAATTAGGGTCTGAATTATTTAAATTTCTAATTTATAAATTTAAATTATTAATATTAGTCTGGTTTTCACATACATTGACACTCTAATCTAGCAATAATTATGTACATTTTCGAGTAGTTTATTTATTAATCGAAAGATACGATGGGCTGCACAAGCTCAATACAAAATATCAATATTTTAAATGAAGTAATAAGTAGTATATAGTTAAATTCTTTATATTTTGTATTTGTATTTACATAGATGTTATTTTAATTTTTAGTGTTATTATTATCGTTATGTTCAACAATACTTAAATCATTTTTACTTTCAATCATTTCATAAAACAAGACACTTAACAGTAATTATTGTGAGGTTGTAGCTTCGAGTTGAATCACTTCAAGTTTTATTTTTTCATTCGTTCCCCCCTAAGGACGGCATAACCAAGGATTTTTTAATCCTGTAAAAAATCCAAGGGCCACCTGCCGAGCTATAAACCCACGATCTTGGACATAGTAGGTTGTTATGCTAACCATCACACCACATGTCACCCCCTCAAGTTTTTCA
Source organism: Troilus luridus (assembly GCA_964056705.1). Classification (NCBI taxonomy): domain Eukaryota; kingdom Metazoa; phylum Arthropoda; class Insecta; order Hemiptera; family Pentatomidae; genus Troilus; species Troilus luridus. The sequence goes on along the minus strand of OZ057412.1, from coordinate 91,008,143 downwards.
GCTGTTAACCATATCTGTTGGAAGCTTCTACTCTAAGCTTAAAAATTATAGTACAGCTAATGAATCTAAAAACTAAAGTCATCTGCTTGTATATCTTACCAGTTTTCCTGTAAGATCAACATATTTACTATTTAGTATACAGAATTAGCTACAGTTTCTAAAAAATATACTCAACTATATACTTCATTAGATAATACAAGGTTATTTTTTTAATTAAATATATTCTCTACTAAGTAAATCAATCCCCTAACTACTAAGTTAGTGGATGATGTTCCCGACAATCAAAAGATGGATAATAGTTAAATGTCTTGGAAGTAAAGTGAAACTAGTAACAGAGCAATAGCTACCTCACCAGCAAAATTATAATTGTTAATGTTATTTACAATCTGAAGAGACTTTACTCTGCTAATACTCTTTAATCTGTCAGGCCAATGCTCTAGCTAGTTTGCTACCTAAACTACATCAATATCCAAAATAATTCTTTTCAATTCTAACATGTTATTTAGTATATTGAACAGTGATCATTTGATTTTTCATTGTTACAAAGGTTGTGATTTATAATATATTAGACACACTTTTTTATTTTCTAATAAAATCTTTAAACCAAAAATTACACAGGCCAACGATGAAAAAACTTTTGTACTGAAAATGCCTTATTCTTATAGTTTTTAGGGTGTTAAATCCAAATATGATATTAAAAAAGGTGTATCACCCACAATTTCTTCACATTTTATAGTTAAAATTATTAAATTAAGCGATTTTTAAAACAATTGAACAGGTTTAATATTTAAAATAAATAACTTAAAATCTAGGTCTAATGGTGTGGATGAAGTTGGTAGCATTGCTGGAACACATTTGCTGACCAAAAAAGGTTGATTTTTTTTTCTGTTAACAGCTGATGTTTTGTTTACTGTCAACCTAACCTCACTTTCACGTTTCCTGTACATGTACTCACTACAATGTCTAATCGCGGTTGTAAAAACTCTCCTGACAGTTTTGTTATATTTGTGGTGAGTTTGTGATTAAAAAACACCAAAGAAACATTACAGACTTTGTCAAAAAGGTTTATCTATCATACTTTAGAACTTACTAATTTATCCTGATCACTCAACTTATCTTCTGATCACTACAGGATAAATCTTGGGCCCCGCTTAAGGTATGTGATGTATGTGTCGAGATCTAAGAAAATGGTCGAAAAAGGAGAAAAAACCCTTTAAATTTGCTGTTCCTATGATATGTAGGAAGCCAAGAAATCATTCCGATGATTGCTACTTTTGCAGTGTCGATATTACTGGTTATAACTCAAAAAACAAGAAGGTAGTAGGCTACCCTAACCTTCCGTCCGACATCCGACCAATAGGGCACGGTGTAGATTTACCGGTCCCTGGACTATCAGATGATTTAAATTATATTCCAACGGAAGTATTTTCTGATGTACAATCGAAGTTAGATGAACAAGATGATGAAGGCGTCTTTGTCGGACCTGACATTAGAAAAATGATGTTAGATGTTAATTTTGAATCCACAATGACCTTAAATGAAAAAGAAGCATGGGTATCATTCAAGCAAGTCGTCACAAAGTTCATGGGAAATGAAAAAGACCTAGAGTATGTTTCTATTGTAGCTAACATGTTACAGAAGTTTAAAAAGTTAGGATGTTTGATGAGCCTGAAAGTTCACTTTTTGTACAGCCACCTTGATTACTTCCCGGACAATTTGGGAGATGTTAGTGAGGAGCGAAGTGACCGTTTCCACCAGGACGTTAAAGTGATAGAAAAACGCTACCAGGGCGGCTGGAACACCAACATGATGGGGGACTACTTATTATATTTGTACTCAGGTAGTCCATAGAAATAGAAGAAACACAATTGGCAATTTGCAATCACAATTCGCTTTATAATATATTTTCTCACATTAACAATTACTTAACAAAACATAATTCACATTGTTCTACTATCGACTACTCTGGGAGGTTACACCCGGGCCTCCCATGTGGTCTCAACCATTTCAATATTATGACCATCATACATAACAGCTTTCTGCACATATTTTTAACTAAAAGACTATGAAGAACACAACATAACTGCACACACTTTAAACCAGCACTCACAACCATACTATCATACTTTACTATGATACCATCTGGAATCTTCTGGGGTAGTTGGCTCTGATGCTGATGGACCTGGTGTAGATAGGGAAGTGTTCTCGGTAAAATGTTCTCTGTGGCCTGGTTCCAGGCTACCTTGGGTAGAGGTTTCTCTTGAGTTTGTTTGTTCCGTATCAAGAGGAGAGAAGCATGCAGAATCGTGGAGATCACTCATACTGCTGTTTTGAGGTTTACTGGTAAAATGCGTCAATGATTTAGAGCTAGAATAAGGGGCGGCTAGCATGTGCAAATTTATGCAGTTTTTTATCTGCCTGAAACTTTATTTCTGAAGAAGCAGCCCTTGTAGGCTCTAAATTTTGAGCAATTTTAAGGGCATCAGAAAATTTGGATGGTTTTTTTATGATAATACTATCTCGAGCTGCATCATTGAGGACACCATGAATGAACTGGACGATGAGAGAGTAGTCCAGGAATTCGTTAAATTCGCAGTATCTAGCCCCGGCCTTTGAACGCATTGAGTAATCTACAACAGTTTCATTTGGTTGATGGACTATTTTTCGAAACTTAATTGTCTCACTGTACTTATTTTTGGATTCCAGAAAATGATCACTTAGAACTTTGACAATTTCTTTGAAATTTTTATCGTTTGGTTAAGGTGGATAAAGTAAATCACGTAATGTATTGTTAAGTTCAGAACCCGTAAGTACTTGTAAACAATCGGCCCATTGCGCTTCAGCAACGCCATAAAGTGATAATTTTTTTTGGAATCGATCGAAATAGGAAGGGGCAGATTCATTATTCACAGAATGGTATGGTTTGAACGTGAAATTCGGTAAAATGTTTCTAGTACTCACATTAGCAGCTAGTAGATTGGCTTGAGTGGTAGCAAGTTGTTGAACTAAATTAGTTAATTGTGCAAGTTGGAAAGCCAAATCATTTACCCGTGGAGTAGTCATTATTGTAACACCACTTCAACACTTTAAATTAAACTGTCAATCCCATCCTCATTGCCAATTATTATATTTGTATTCAGGTAGTCCTTCAAGAAATAGAAGAAGCACAATTGGAAATTTGCAAACACAACTTGCTTTATAATATATTTTCTCACATTAACGATTACTTAACACAACATAATTCTCATTTTTCTTCAATCGACTACTCTGGGAGGTTACAGCTGAGGTTATACCCAGGCCTCCCATGTGGTTTCAACCATTTTAATATTATGACTATCATACATAACACTACTGTTGGTCATTTCACCGAGAAGTTCAACAAGCGACTCATCGTAGAAAAAGCTACGCAAGAAGCTTCAAAGAAAAAAGAGAAAGAAAGTATAGACCAATTCCAGTTGACAAGTGAAAGCACATTATATCACTGTTTTAAGTAGCCACTGTAAATACAAACCATGCTTGTGATGTAGCATAGTGTTTCATTAATTCCCCCGTTTACCGTTTAGGGGTTTATACTAAATAATGCAAAGCATATTACTGGATAACTATGGGTGATACAAAAAAACTACGGCCAGAATTGCATTCAGCACATAAAAATCTATAAACATCAACTATTAAAGTTAAAAAGTTTTCAAAAAAATTTTTTTTGTTGGCCTGTGTTATTGAAAAAAGTTTATTTAGATTTACAGGTTAATAAGCCTTTTAAACTTCTTCCTTATTTCTTTACATCAGGTTGTGTTTCAAGATGCTTTTCTCATTTCCAAACCCATCACTATGCAAAAAATTACTATTAATTAAATGTATCTATATCTCAATCCAGCTCTATTTCTATTTTCCATAATTTTATTAATTTGAGGTTTTAAGGAGAAGCAGGGTATCAGCCCACTTCTCCCGAGTCAGGTGGAGAACACTCAGACTTACTCCCCCATCCAGGGCTACCTAGGGAAGATGATCCTAGAGTGTGTACTGACTGTGACTTTATATTAGTATAAGTGAATTGTGTTCTGTTCTGAGTGCGTTGTTGCTGTGTACTGAACTCGGGAACAGGGGGAACGTTAATCCCCACTTGACATGCACTGAGGTAGCGCCTGTGGGAAAACAGTGTAATGGATACTTTCAGGAGGAGAGGAATGGACTGTTACCGAAGAAGAGTGCTGGTTCAGGAAAGAGATACTTGGTCCAACCTCTATAAGCAAGATCCTCACACTGCACAGTGGTTGAAGAGAAAAATAAAATGATGATGATGATGATTTATATCTCATTCTGTCTAACTTCAATTATGTTTACAATAATTACAATTAGTACAAATATACATTTTCCTCTTTGTTTAGTTAATGAAATATTCAAATATAAAGAAAAATTGTTTAATAGATATTTAAACAATTTGCTAGAAGCATTTCCCTCCTTGTTGTATATTGCTACAAGGAGGCATATGTTCTAACCTGCTGTCTATATGTCTACGCCTTTGCTAACTTATTGCTAAACTAACTCTGCTATACCTTCAAACAACAACGGTTATATGTTCCAATAAAATGTATGAAAGACAATTAAATTAAGAATTTTCTTAACTCATCAAAATTGTTTTCATAGATATTTAAACAATTTGCTAGAAGCATTTCCCTCCTTGTTGTATATTGCTACAACTGCCCTTATCATAGTATAAAGGTACAGCTTAGCATTAGAACTTGGAAAGGTGGGACTTATTCTGTGGGTCCATCATGAAATAAATTTTAATTTGCCTAGGGATAATTTGAACTTAAGCCGCTTTGAACGATTGGAACCACTTTAGTTATATTTTATAGATTATTACTTATTATTTATTTTTATCTTAATACCAAATAAAATAAAATTTATATTTTACTCATTTGTTTGTTAGAAACTCCCTCTTGCTGCAGCAAGGATTTAAACCTCCTACTGCCCAGAAGACTGGTACAACAATAGTCGGAATCATATACAAGGATGGTGTTATCCTTGGAGCTGACACCAGAGCTACTGAAGGTAGCACAGTTGCTGATAAGAATTGTTCCAAGATACATTTTCTTGCTGACAATATCTAGTAAGTTATTAACTTGGTTATAATGAACAAAAATTTAATCTGAATTTATTTCTAAAGTTTAAATATAATTATTATTATTATTATTTGTATATGACTCTTATTTGTTACCAGGCTTCTTTCTTTATTTTCTCAGAAAGATTGTCATTGGGATCCTTTATAAAAAGTTTAGTATGCCTTATCTTGGCTCTATCCCAACGCGATTTTATCTTAGATTTAAATATAAACTATTCTCAGATTATAAATTAAATTTTATATCAATATAATTTTTTCTTGTTTTTTTTTTAATTTAAAGCATTTCATCCAGGCATTATTTTTTATTCTAACATTTTAAATTTTAACTTAGGTTTTAAAGAAACTCCGAGTATGATATCAGAATAATACAGTAGTTATTGCTGCATCAATCTAGAAGTTAATTTTGATTTATTTTATCATATCTCTGTTATTAATTGTCAATTAAGCCCATACGCAGAGTCCTTTATACCTTGTCTCAAATTGGATGTTCTGTTTTACCACTTCGGTACGAGCGTCGACTATAGTTGACGGCCAAGTATTTTTACTTTAATTCTACATTTGCTGTTTGTACGGTTAGCTAGACGTTTTACAACTCTACAAGTGTTGTAGAGGAGACTTTTCTATAAAAAATTATGTCAATTAAAATATTGTAACATGACCCAGTGCAGAGATACTCGAATTAATACTAATGGTACCGTTAGAATTATTTCCTCAGTGCCGGCCATGGGCATGGTTATTTCGCCGATGAGCGCCGTACCAAAGTGGTTAATGATCGTTTAACTTTTATATAATATTGTCTATATATTAATTCCAAGTTTTCAACGTAATTAGTGTGGATCTTTATAATGAATTATGTTTGAGGCCATTATATGAGGCATTCAGGAGGATCAAACATGGATTATTCCTAAATTTCGAAAATTACTTTTTCACATTTTTTTTATAATTTTGTTAAATTTTTTGTCTTTTAACACATCACTTTACTTCCTTATTTTTCATAGTTTTAGTCAGATTCTTAACCTGAAGTTTTGGGAGCATTAAGCAGTGCATGACTAAATTAGTAAAAAAATCAATTTTTAAAACTTCAAGTTAGCCACTTTTGATTCTGAACGCATCATCTACAAAATTTTAATTGCTGAATTGTATACTTGGTAACAGGGAGGTCTGTGAAACTATTCAGCAGATACTAATAAAAACTATATAGTGATGTATGAAACACTTTATTGAGTAATGTAGTAAATGGTCAGTCAGGGGTGCGGTCAAGGAGTTCTTCACAAATAAGCCCATCTTTCTTAGTATGTGCCAACTCTTAGGCTATCATTAGGGTTGAGAAAAAACACAATGACATTAGTATCTAAGACAATTCAGGTAGAGATTCAGTTCTTTGGCCCCTAGCTGGAATACATAGCCTGCACAATATGTCCAATGATAATGGAACTAAATTGGTAAATTTCGCAGCATCACACAATATGGTTGTTGGGAGTACCATGTTTGACAGGAAAGAGATCTACAAGGCAACATGGGTTTCTCCAGACAATAATTCCAGAAACCAGATTGGCCCTGTTCTTATCAGCGGAAGACAGCGTTCTATACTTATGGCAGTTAGAACAGAGGAGCAAATGTAGATAGTGATCATTACCTGGTAATGGCTTGTATCCATGCCAAAATTAGCAACATACAGAAGGCTAGAGATACCCGCTCAAGGAGAATAAATACTCGAAAGCTGCAGGAGCCAGAGTATAAACTGCAGTTTGCCAAAGGTTGAATGTAGCTATGGATCGTGGGTTTGAGAAGAATACCGTTGATAAAATATGGTGCCAGTGTAGGGATGCTATTAAACAAATTGCTGAAGAAGTACTGGGCTCAGAGGTCTGAATGGTTTGATCAAGAATGGGCTACAGACAGGAAAAACAGGGCCTTTAGGAAGATGATTAATGTGCATAGGACCCATCAGGCTGTTTCTGATTACAGGATGTTAAGATTAGAGGAGAAACACCTGCATAGGAGAAAAAAGAGGGAGAAAGGATAAGAGAGATTGAGGTCCTGAATAGACAAGCTAATACTAGAGCTTTCTACAAGACAATCAATGGCCAGCAAAAGGAATTTAAACCAAGATCCAATACTTGTAGAGGTAAGGACAGACAATTAATCACATATACAGAAGGGATCCTGGAAAGATGGTTCGACCATTTCGGTAGTCTGCTGGGGAGTGTCCTAGGAGATAGTTATGACTCTGACACAATTCAAAATTACAAAGAGTGTGAGCTTTGTGACCCACCAGATGATGAGGCTGCAATTCAGAAGCTTAGAAATAACCGAGCACCAGGATGTGATGGCATGCCAGATGAACTTCTGAAGGCTGGTGGAAATGAAATGATAAAGGCTCTTCGAGATTACACAGTGTTTGGATAAGCAAAACTCTCCCGCATGAATGGAGCATTGGCCTTATCCTCCCTCTTCACAAGAAAAGGGATCAAATGCTTTGTGATAACTAACGTGCTGCAACACTCCTAAGCTCTGCCTACAAAGTACTTTTGAATGTGGCATACCAAAGACTACTACCCCATGCTCAGAGAGAGTAAGGAATGTACCAGTTTGGATTTATGAATTGTAGATCTTGTATTGATCAAATATTCTCCCTGAGAACTCTTATGGAAAAGGCCAGAGAGTGCAATATAACAACCCACCACATTTTCATGGATTTCAGCAACGCCTAAGACTGTATCATCAGGGGAAAACTTTATCAAGGTATGGAAGAAATGAATGTCCCCTGAGAATTGATAAGCCTTGTGGAATTGCTGATGGGGGAGTCGGGAAGCCAGGTCAAGATCCAGAATGACTTGTCTGAAGAATTCAAGACAACTAGGGGTCTGAGACAAGGGGATGGACTCTTGTGCATGTTATTTAATTTTGCACTAGAAAAGGTCATTAGAGACTCAGGGTTCCAAGTCACTGATACGTTTCTGACTAAGTCCATCCAAGTACTGGGCTATGCAGATGACATAGACATAGTGGGAGGAACAACAAGGGATCTACAACTAGCTTTTCTTGCTTTGGAGAATGGTGGATGACGTAGAGGTCTTCAGGTAAACTAACTACTTAGTGAAGACTATGTATATGGTGGCTAATCCTTCAAGACAATCAGATCCCACTATCACTTTTGGTGCTTACACATTCGAAAGTGTCGACCTTTTAGTTTTGTCGTTTTGTCTACCTCGGTTCTCTGGTCAAAGCAGATAACTCAACCAGCCCAGAAATTCAAAGAAGAATTTTGGCCGCTAATAGATGTTATTTTGGGATGGCGAAAATTTTACAAAGTCGTCTGATATCAAGAAGAACCAAGGTCATGCTGTACAAAACTATCATCAGGCCTGTTTTAACTTATGGATCGGAAACCTGGCCTCTGTCCAGGGCAGATTTCAAAAGGTTTACAGCTCTTCGAAAGAAAAATATTAAGAAGGATGTTTGGAGCTGTTAGAGTTGGCAATCAATTTAGACTCAGACAAAATTCAGAGCTGTATCTGATGTATCAGGAGCCTGGCGTGGTGAAACACATAAGAATAGCTAGACTGAGATAGGGTGGACATGTGGCCAGAATGGAAAACGACACTACCTTGAAAAGACTCCTGTTTGGGTTTGTTGACGGAAAAATAAAACGTAGACGTCCACAACTTAGATGGGCAGATGAAGTCGAGAGTGATGCAGGCAGCATCGTTGGATCCAGAGCTTGGAGGACTTTGGCACAAGAAAGAGATGAGTGGAGGCAACGCCTTGATGCGGCCAGGACCCGTGCTGCGTTGTAGAGCCTGTGTTAATTAATCTAAGACAATTAAGATTGAATATTGATATATAATGTAAACAGAAACGAATGTAATGTAGTAAAATGTGTAAAAAAAAGGTAAATTTTGGAATAATTGATGAAAAATAAAAAAATAATAAGAGTGAGGTGAAGTGAAATGAGCAATACATATGTGCCACATTTTTCCGACATATTTGGGAAAAGAGTAGTTTTTGAAAACTTGGCTTGTTTTGCGCAGAGTCATGATAAACAATAAGGTTAGGTGCAGGGGTTCCCTCCTTCGTGCTTCTTACCTCACTCCTCCATCATGAATGGAGTGATATATGTAGTGGAAATTGTAGGGAACACAAGGGTTTGTACTCGTGATGCCTTAGTTTGAGCTTCCATGATTTATTTCATTTTTATAATTACTATGAAGATTAATATGAACAATTCTGGTTAGCCTGAAATTTTGAATCTTTTATATAAAATTTATTCCAAGTTGTGAACAGTATTTACCCATCTATCTATAGACTGACAACTCAGTAAGCAATCTGCATGAAAGACACCCTGCGGCTGCACAAAGAGGAAGCCAAGCTCTTTCCCCTACTAACTTTTTTTTTTTTTTTTTGCCCCCTTCCTGCCATTTCTGGCATACGGGGTTCTCAACAGTGACGGGTTGATGCGTTGGGTTTTCCCCTACTAACTATCTCACACCAGTCATGAATAGTTTGCTCTTACTCTTTGTATTCTCTTGGAATTATTATTGTCATTTCGGATTCAACCCTGCTATCCTTGGACTTCATTGTGGACCTTGCTATGATTATTTTGTTTTGGACTCGACTTTTTTGAACGCTTTTTGGGTTTTTAGTGTTTATGTGCTTATTATTATTATTAATTATTATGTTGTCATATCGAGTGTTCAAAAATCGTGTTTCCTTGGTCATGTTTGGTGGGATACTAAGCAATGTTTGTTCAATTGTAGTGATAGTAAATATTTTTGTTCAATTGTAGTGACGAATAAGGATTAATAACAGCTCATTATAATCTTTAAACATAAAAGTCGTAAACAACAGAATGCTACTTATTTAACTTTAAAGTTTTGTTTTGTTCAATATTACAATCATTTATTTTAAAATTATTTCATGCAGTGTTTGATTATTTATTCTGTTATTAGTTGCTGTGGTGCTGGTACTGCTGCAGACACAGAAATGACAACCATGACAATCATGTCACAACTGGAATTACATCGTCTCAATACTGGACGTCCAGTAAGAGTTTCAACGGCCAAGCAGCTTCTAAAACAATTACTCTTCAGGTATCAGGTTGGTTATGCATAAGTAAAGTTACAAAGTACATTAAACTGTTAAGGCTCTCAAAGTTGATAGACTCAATAATTGCACAGTAGTGATAAAATACAGTGTGTGGAAGAAAATTAGTTCTATTTAACCAATTACAGATGTATACCATTTTTAATATTCATTATTTCTAGGAGATGTAATTGAGTATTTTATTTTAAATTACTTTTCATCAGGGGCACATTGGAGCAGCTCTTGTTGTTGGCGGGGTTGATGTTACTGGACCTCTTCTGTATTCCATACATCCTCATGGTTCCTCAGAATGCTTACCCTTCACCACAATGGGGTCTGGGTCTCTTGCTGCTATGACTGTACTTGAGTCATCATGGAAGCCTGATTTGTCTGTAAGTGCCTATCTATAATATTTTACTTAATGCAAAGTTAATTCATTTATCTTTATTTTCCTTCTTTATTGTTTGAAGTTTTATATCAAATTAATGAAGAGGCTCTTATTAATGATTGTATTTCTTCGTCATTATTATTTTATTTTTGTAACTTGAAATTTGATTTCCTAATACTTATAGTACTTTTACATTACATATTATTCATCTTTACACCTCTATTTATTTTTTGTTGTATTATCTATATTTTATATTAAGTAATTAGATTGAATTTTCTCCCAAACCTTTCAGATTCAGATTTCCTCCAACTAATTATTTGTTCATCGGTAGTAACAAGTATCATCAGAGTAAAATAGCTCTGATCTATTTTAGCATAGATTAAATTAAATCATTGATCTAATCAGGCTGTCATCAGGGCTGAGAAAAAACCAATACAGTGTCCTTACTAAAGGCAGTAATTGAATGATGTAAACTATAAATGGTCAGAGAAGAAAATCTAAAGGAAAAAAAAATCTATGAGGGACATAATAAACTATGGAAATGATTAATTATAATATCCTAATTTATACAATTCAACCTGAAACCATCACTTGGTTGAATATTATCATCTGCCACAAGATGCCTAAACACAATGGTGACTATAGTCTTTGACATGAGATGTCTCTTATACACTACGGGTAACTAGTTACTTGATCCAAAAATGGAATCAAAACTTAAGACAAAGTTACTTGTATATAGGTGTAAAACAATGTATATATAAGATTCTGGGACATTACAAATAATTAATTAGTGCCTGTACTTATATTTTATTTTATTTTGATATTCTTTAAATAAAACAGCTGAAAACAGCTAGGAAGCTGGAAAAGGTTCCAAATAAAACCTAAGATTATTAGTGATGGGCTTAGCTGCTACTTTTCAGTAACAGCTCCCACGGTTACTGTGATTCGTGATTCTGTCAAAATCGTTCCAACAGTGATTGCATTGGCATACTTAATTCCACATCTTAAATATAAAGGTCACAGAATACGCATTATAAGGATAGTAATTACTTTGACACTTGTATAATTCACAATAATCCTATCAATATACATACAGATGGAATTATTTTCAATATCCTATATAACGTAAATTTTGCTCTTACGGTTTAATTTGTTACAAGATGATGAAGAGAAGTATCATAAACTTTTATGAGTAAAAGATAAAAGAAAAAACTAAATCCTCCAATAAATATTTTTATTATTCGAATAAAACCATTAATCACCAATCACCGTTCGCCGAAGACCAGTCCCCTTATGTGAAGAACAGTTTGGAATTGTTACTATACTCACAATCACAATCACGCTTCAATTCCGTTCGCGTTCTATTGCCAATCACCTTTCGCCAACGATCAGTACCCATATTTGAAGAACAGTTTGGAACTTGATGAATTTGTAATCATTTGTCATCTGTGTTCAATTGTTCTGTGTTCATTTGTCTTTCTGTGGAGCTGGTCATGCTTTAAAATTGTGCAACATTTTGTCATTCTCATATTTTTATGGATTGAGTGTGTTCTTTTAAATTAATTAATCAAGTGTAGTGTTTAGTTAATGATATTTTTCTTTTAATAATAGTATTTACAACTTTTTTGCTTCTTGTGTCGCAATAGAAAATTTGAATCCATGTACTTTTGGAATATTACTTGAAACCTTATTAAGGGTCAAGAAAATACTATGTGTGGACATCACAGTTACTATTACAGTAGAATCCCGATAATTCGTATGGTCAAGGGACTGATGATTTGGTACGAATTATCGGGAATACCAATTATCGGGAGTACAAAATAAAAAACGTATTAACGCAATTTTTTTAATCTATCGAACCACCCATCGCTTGCACGAAAGTCTTCATCGCTTTTTCCCTTCAAATATTACCTCCAACTGGTACATTTGAATTCCTTGCTTGTATGAACCACTTTTTTAAGTTCTCTACAAGTCTGCGAAGTGATTTTGTCCTTGTTCTTCAGGATTGATGTGATCGTTCTTCAGGATTGATGTGATTGTGAAACCAGGGACGATGAAATGCTTGGATACGTCAATTAGTTTACAGCCACTGGTCACGGCGTTTATGATTTGTTGTTTCTTTTCAATAGAGAGGCTAACGTATTTTGGAGGCATGATTACGTGTCATAACGGTAACAAAAACGAGACTGAATTGTAAATAAAAGTGCGATTGTGAGAAAAGCTTAATAAAATTCCTAGAACTTCCCCTCTCTACTCCCCTAATTTCCTTTGAGTGAAAACAGTACAAATTACTTATGAGATTTCTTAGAAAAGATGTCTCCCTCACTCGCTCTCCCGTAGAAAACAATAGGATCTACTGTGCCTCTAAACAATAAAAACAATACAAATTGAGTGATTTCCTAGAAAGCATTAATTCTCATTCTGCTCCCTGGCATATCTGCTTCACTGTTCTCTCCCTCCCTTTCGAAAACAGTACTAAGTAACGAGATTTTAAAGCTGGAAATACGAATTACATGACGTTGTAAGTGACCTCGAGCATAAAAATAATACGAATTATCGAGGGGTCTGAAATGCATTGATTTTATACAATTTATCGAGATTTTCTCTGGGGACCAGGAAATTTGTACGAATTAGCCGGAAATACGAATAATCGGGATTCCACTGAAATTAAAGATTTTTGAAAGTCATCATAGAACTTGCTATGACCCTTATAAAATAAACAAAAAATCGGTCAACAAATCCTTGAGGCTAGTAAGTTTGGCTTTGGCAAAATCATCTACTGGTAGAGGAATAAACATAAAACCAGGACAAAAATTATGCCCAACATGTCGAAACTTATGTTTACGCACAATACAAGTACCGAAAAAGCTTTTAAAAACTTGTGCGAACACAAAAACGATTTTTCTATTGATTCTGAACATTCCTTTTTTGCTACTAGCCACGGAAAATCTGTTTGTGATGGATTGGGAGGAACGGTTAAATGTACATTAAGAAAAACTAGTCCTCAACTACCTGATGATCAACAAATAAAAACTGCTTCGGGTGTTTACATTGTTTACCTTGCAAAAAATGGTGTTGACTTGTTAAGAAATAAACTTTAGGACCGGTTCAGTTCAACACGCACGATACCTAGTGCCAGGAGTTTTCATAATTGCAAGCCTCTTTCATCTGATTTATTAGAAATTAGAAGAGTAACTGTCCCGCAGGGGCTAGCCTAGTGAAGGGCAAGGGGGGTTTAACAGCCCCCGGGAACCCGAGTTCAATACACAGCACAACGTCACTCACACAACAGTACATATCTCACGTACTCTTATAGGTCATTAACAGTACACACCCTAGGGCCACCTCCCCTAGGTAGCCGCTCCGGATAGGGAAGTGTGTCAGGGCGCTTTGAGGAGGCACCCCCTCCACCTGACTCGTGAGAAGTGGGCTGATAACCCGTTCCCCCTTAACAAACACTATTACGGAACCTGCACAATGTATAGTCGAACTGAACTCAAGGAGACAGGATAAAGCGCGTCATAAGGATCTTAAAATAGCCACCTGGAACATTTTAACTTTACATAGACCGGGAGCCTTGCATAGGCTTATTACTAAATTAGACAACTACAATATTGACCTAGCTGCTATCTAGGAAGTAAGATGGACTGGCCAAGGTACCTTCAGTTAAAGAGGACACACGATTTACTACAGTTGTGATAACAGACATCATATGTATGGCACAGGCTTCATTGTTAATAAGAAAATGTCCCAGGTCATCATTTGCTTCAAACCAGTCAGCCCACAAATATGTTACCTAAGAGTAAAAGGGATATTCTACAATTATAGTATGATGAGCATACACGCACCCACTGAACCATCTGACACTGAAGAGAAGGACCTATTTTACAGTAACCTGGAAAGATGCATTGATGACTGCCTGTGAGCGGATATGTAAGTAGTAATCGGTGACTGCAATGCTAAAATAGGTAAGGAACAAATATTTAGACCTACCGTAGGGAAGCATAGCATCCATGATGTAACATGTGATAATGGCCAAAGACTCCTAAACTTCACTATGTCCAAGGGATTGGTAGTCGGAAGTACACTCTTCCCTCACAGAAGAATTCACCTGGCAACATGGCGCTCTAACGATGGTTTTACCACAAATCAGATTGATCATGTTTTAATGAGCGCCAGACATATATCTTGTTTAAGGGATGTTAGAGTGTACAGAGGAGCAAACATGGATTCCGACCATTACCTCACTGTAGCCTGCATAAGAGCATGAATCTCGGTAGTAAGAAACCATCAAAGAGCTCGTGGAGACAAGTTCAATATGAGGCTCGAATGGATGCAACAATAAGGGAAATGGACCAGACTGGCAATATTGACCAGAGATGGGCTGCTTGTAGGGAAGCCATGTCAACAGTGAGCTGTGAGGTTCTTGGACTAGTAGAAAGGGCTAGAAATGAGCCATGGTTTGATAATGAATGTCAGGAGGCCATAGAGCAGAAGAACATTGCATACCATCTTATAGTGCTACGGAAACATGTGCGAAACTCAGTAGAAGAGTATAGGATCAGGAGAAAAAAAAGAAAATGGGAGAAGGATCGACTAGAGGACATAGAACAATTCAGACACCTTGGTTAAATAAGGAAGTTCTTTCAGCTAGTGAATAAAAGTCGAGCTCCTTTCAAGCCCTTAGTGAGTGCCTGCAAAGATGTGGATGGTTCGCTTATCACAGACAGAAGCAATATTCTCAGGAGATGGAGGAATCACTTTGACACCCTATTAAATGAGTGGGAGATTCAGAAAGGAATGAACGAGGCGTCAATCCAAGAGGGAGACCTGGAACCACCTGATGACGAAAAGATTGCTGAGGCTATTGAAAACTTAAAAAACAACAAGGCCCCAGGTATCGATGGTCTGCCAGGTGAGCTATTTAACATCTTGACTGCCGTGGGGGTCAACAGTGACCGGCGACGTAGCAAATAATATAAGTACACAATTAGAGTAAATATGGATGCTGATAAATTTTTCACTACTACCATTGTTACTATAATGGTTTGAAGAAATTAATGCAATGTAGAACATACAAAAATAATTTTATTTCTACATGAAAAATATTATGAATATGTATTCATATTATCAATGCATATTGGGATGGGTCAGATTGAAACACCCGTGGCAAAGAAAAGGTAAATTTTCGCAATCGGAATAATACGTCACAACTTCTTTAGTGGAACTTTTTGATCCAGTTCTTCTTAGCTGCTTTGAATTTTTTTTATTGCACGCCTTACATTTCGTGCATTTCCAGGCATTTTTTAAAATTCATAGCGGGGTCTGCTACGTACGGAATTTATTGGAGAAATTCGATCATTATTGGAGCATTTCATTAGATACAATGCTAATTTCATCCTAAAATCAGGAATTGCAATATTTTTCCGGTTTACTTCTTTGAATAGCACTATTGAATTTACAATACAACTATTTAGTAAAAGCTCTATTGCCAGTTTCTTGTACCGTTTTGTAGTTTTGCGCAGTGGTGAGCTATAAGCAATCATTTGATCAAATAAGCCGAATGAAGATTTCCCTAAATTATATTCAAGTACCATTTTTGGCTTTTCTTTTGAACAGCATTTTTTCTGTATAGTCGTCGTGTCTTGTGAATGTTTTGTAGATAGCATCAACACACCTCTCTTATCTTTCCATTTTAAAACTGTTACTCCATTTTTATTTTCTTGCGCGATAACGTCCCCACGTTTTAATTTTTGGGCCACTACTTCTTTTGGATTGCCGCGCCAATTTTTTCGTAGCATACCCAATAAATGTGTATTCATATAAATTAATTTTTCCGCCAGGTCAACACTTGTGTACTAACTGCTGTGCAGATAGTGTGGCCTTTGCCTAAAATATCTTGACAAAGAGCCATTACAATCTCAGTTGACTTTTTACAGATTTTATTTTATTTGTATTTTCGTCTTTTCCCTTGTAGATTCGAAATGAATAAGTGTACCCTGACCCACTGCATTATTTAAAAACTTTATTGCCATATCTATGACGTTTTTGTTTTATAAACTGACAAAATACTATGCGGCCACGAAATGGCACTAAGGATTCATCCATGCATATATCTCATCTGGTTCATAATATTTCTTGAAATTACTGTTCAAACATTGATAATATGAGCAACCTTTGACAATGTATTTTGAGGTTCATTTCTATTTAATATTTCTTGAAATTACTGTTCAAACATTGATAATATGAGCAACCTTTGACAATGTATTTTGAGGTTCATTTTCTTCATTATTGCTGAAATGAACAAACCGCAATAACAATTCAAATCGATATCTTGGCATAATTGTGCGTGGAAGTGTCCGGTTATATCCTTAATATTTACCCCAATACTGCTCAAATTTAGGCAATCACGCTAATCCCATCCATATAATGAGACCAAAGAAATGTTTTATTTCATTAGCTTTTGTTTCATGCCATTGATCTAAATGATACGATTGCAGTTCTGATTTTCTTTGTGTAGCATGGATGTTCGTTTGCTTTGCAATAATTTCGAATGTTTCGTCAGTAACAAAAAGGAAATAAAAATCATGTGGTTCCGTACAATCAAAAATTTCTGAACAGTCTCTACCATATACTCAACCCAAAACCATGCCAGGATTGTAGAGGTACATATTTAAGTTTGTTGAGATGCCTTATAGGTATTCTTCTACTTCAGTGACGCAACTCTGTTCTGACATAGCTATAACAGCTATCTCTTAAGACATAAGCTCAATATAATTAAGGCCACTAATTCGAGCAGGACAATCAGGTCTTGTAGAATCCTTCTTGATCAGTTTAAAAGTACACCATTCTCAACCGGATAAAATTTTCTCACCGTCAAAACTAAGATATTACATTTGAATGCGATAGAGGAATCAATGGCTTAGTTTACGAATCACTGATAAAATGTTGCTAGTTAATTTACAATTGGAATGCAACCATCAATAGATTGACATGCGTTGATACCTGATGAATCTGAGAATGTTATATTAGTTTTATTACTTAACGTAATACGCCAATTCACGTCTTCAGGTATATCATCTTCATTGTTACCGCTATCTTCAGCTTCAGTTTCACTGTTATACTCAATTCGGTGGCGATATACCATGGAAGCTCTTATCATATCGGATGAACTACTTAATCAACTTTTCTCGCTGTCTAATAGCAGTCGAAATATTTTTGAGGGTCTTAGTAAAACTGGACCGACAGATGATGTGCTTGATAAATAATCTTCATTTGAAGCCATATTTTTAAGGGCTAAATACAAAATTGAATGAAAGATATAAAATACAATAATAGCCGCTTAGCAACCGAAGCACGATTGTTTTAATAAAGGACAATCGTAATAATTGTCGACAGCGCCATGGGGGTCACCGGTGACCCCATCACGAAAAATGCGTCAAACATGATATTATAACTCACTTTATTTACTGCAAATAATATTTCAACATAATATGGACCGCATTATATAAAATCACACGTTGGCGCCTTGGCCAAACCATCGAAAATGCGCCTGGCAGTCAACGTGTTAAGCATGGTGGTAATGAACTTAGAAGATTTCTTCACAATCTTATTCTGGACATCTGGGAAGCAGAGGAAATCCCTGAAGATTGGTGTAAAACAGCAATTATCCCCATCCATAAGAAGGGAGACATCCTTGAATGTGGCAACTACCGTGGCATCTCACTTTTGTCCTGTGCATACAAGATACTCTCAAGAATTCTCTTCCAAAGGCTCCTTCCTTTTGCGGAGAGAGAAATTGACCCATACCAAGCCGGCTTCAGGACGGGTCATTCCACGTCAACTCATCCAGGCCGTTTCACCCACTGACTCAGATTTTTATGAAACTTGGTCCAGGTGTTCTATGTATAGATATGTAAAACACCACAAAATTTTAATTTTTTATCTCACATGTTTTTTGAGTAATGGCACTTTAAAGTTTTGGCGTTTTTAAATTTCCGAGCCTCGGATAAGGCCAGATAAAACGTGTATTGGAGTAGAAAATAATTTCTCATTCACTTATTTAACCTCCTATCTTGTTGAAATTTTTAAGGCATGTTCTTATAACTATGAGGAATTGTAAAAAAAAATGTAACAGACCCCAAGTAAAACACAAAATATTTAAAAAAAATTATATGTTGGACATTATAAAATTTTAAAATTACAAACAAGGTTAAGCGTAAAATGTAATATATCAACAAGGGAATGAGATAATCAAGAACTTTTTTTCCCCTAAATTATCTACATGAAATGGGCTTTAATTTAATAATATAAAAGTTTTGTGTATTTGCCTCCTTCTATTTACTAAGACCACTGCAAGTTACAACACATTAATTATGAGCAATATGAGGTTGTGCCAGTCTCAATGGCTGAATATTGTTAATAATTAGACCTTTTAATATTAAATAAAATATTTTTACCTATGAAACTGTGCATGAAAAGCATACATTAATAATGTCTAAAATTTAACAAAAAATTTTTTTTATTAAAAACAATTATATCTTTTAATTTAGTTTAATATTAAATGATCCCATATAAGCATAGTTGAACTTGTCAAAAGTCAACAATCATGTTGTAATGGATTAGGAATCAGAAATAGACAGGCAGAAACTCTGCCTCCTATTCTGAACAAGTTGTAACATGAGATTTTCATGTCTTGACAGGCAACTGCTTTGCCATGCAGTTTGTATCTATCAGAGACAGAATATGAGCCAGTCAGTTACAAGTGTCTCTTGAGTTAACAGTGTTATTAGTGTGGAACTTTTTTAAGATATTCTTTATATATTGTGTTGGTGTGTGTGTCTGTGTGAGTTGATTCATGTTTTTTATCAACGTGTAAATTTCTCTTTGAAACAAAGTTTTTCTGTAATTGTTTTATAATGTAAATGAAAAAGATTTATACCCCTCTCGCTACATCGCTTGCAAATACGACAATCTCTGGTACTTTGGAATAATAACGAATGTTTCCAAAGAAGATGGGGACGTAACAGTGAAGTTTCTTCACCCAGCAGGACCATCCTCCTCATTTTACTGGCCAAAACGAGATGATATCTGTGATGTGCCGATTCCTCACATCCTTGCAGTAGTAGAGCCACCTCATACCTCAACGGGAAGGACATATCAATTTTCAAAGGAGTGCCTAGTATTAATTGAAAAGCTGATGATTTATTAACAATGCCTTCACAGAGAACTATGTTTCCCACATATTTAAGTGTAGTTTATTCTCATAATATGTGTAAGTATTATATTGTAACTTATAATGTTCATAATAAATAGAAGGAGGCAAATACACAAAACTTTTATATTATTAAATTAAAGCCCATTTCATGTAGATAATTTAGGGGAAAAAAAGTTCTTGATTATCTCATTCCCTTGTCGAGATATTACATTTTACGCTAAACCTTGTTTGTAATTTTAAAATTTTATAATGTCCAACATATAATTTTTTTTAAATATTTTGTGTTTTACTTGGGGTTCTGTTACATTTTTTTTACAATTCCTTATAGTTATAAGAACATGCATTAAAAATTTCAACAAGATAGTAGGTTAAATCAGTGAATGAGAAATTATTTTCTACTCCAATACACGTTTTATCTGGCCTTATCCAAGGCTCGGAAATTTAAAAACGCCAAAACTTTAAAGTGCCATTACTCAAAAACTATGTGTGATAAAAAATTAAAATTTAGTGGTGTTTTTCATGTTTATAAAT
Organism: Troilus luridus; assembly: GCA_964056705.1. NCBI lineage: Eukaryota > Metazoa > Arthropoda > Insecta > Hemiptera > Pentatomidae > Troilus > Troilus luridus. The sequence continues at coordinate 90,987,797 of OZ057412.1, read as the reverse complement.
AGAACATATTTACCAATTTTCATAAAAATCTGAGGTTTTTGGTGAAAAAATTATTTTTTTTGGGTTGAATTGATGTGGAATGACCCGGACAGAAAAGGAAAGACCACCACCGACCAGATCTTTTCTCTGCGGACTATTCTTGAAAAAACGAGAGAACACTCAATCCCAACCCGCCACCTTTTCATTGATTTTAAGGGAGGCTATGATAGCGTGCTAAGAGATGAGCTATTCAAGGCCATGATAGAGTTAAGAGTTCCAGCAAAATTAGTTCTCCTCGTTGAAGAAACAATGAGAAGGATGCAATGCATGGTAAAGATTCAGGGCGATGTATCTGAGTGCTTCACGACACATAAGGGACTTGAATAGGGTGATTTCCTGCCATGCTTCCTATTTAACTTTGCATTAGAGATTGCAGTGAGGAGATTTGGAGTGTATGTGGGAGGCACCATTATCAACAAGACTACACAAATCCTGGGCTTTGCTGACGATGTAGATATTATAGGTAGGTCCAGTGTGTATAAATCAAAAATGGAGACTATGGACCAATGCGGAACTACAAATGTTGTACCAAGAAGCCGACCTGGTCAGATTTATAAAAGTGGGGAGATTACGTTGGGCTGGACATGTTGCGAGAATGACGGATGACCAAATTCCTAAGAAGCTCCTCAACGAACAGATCCATGGAACAAGACCAGTTGGACGTCCCAAATAGCGTTGGGCGTCCCAAATAGCGTTGGGCAGACGGCGTCGCTGCCGATGCAAGGTCTATCCTTGGGATAAGGAATTGGAAGGCGGCTGCTCTGAACAGGGATGACTGGTGGCGTCTCTTGCAGGAGGCCTTGACCCCCCCCCCTCCCCCGCCCCCACCGCGGGTTGTAGTTCCATTAAAGAAGAAAAAGAACTGAATTTGAAAAACCTTCCTTGGTTTTTTCATTCAGTGAAGAAGCCCAAAATTGACAAGCATTCGTCCTCAACCAACCTTTTTGTACCAGCAGTTTTTGATGACAGGTTGTATTTTGCACTAGTCAAAAATGTCTTTGACGAAGAAGAAGATGCCGAACTTATCTTCCTTCACCCCCCCCCCCCCTGGCCAGTAGTGTCGTTCTTTTAGCCTCAGAGAAAAGACTGTTGCTTTGTGCCTTTGGATAACAATTTATGTATTGTCAGTGTACCCGAGACTAGCAGTTCTGGATGGAAGAACATAATGGGGTGTCATACATGAAATGTCCGATTTTTTTAATCTTAATCTTTACAGAGGATTAAAGCGTTGCCTATTGATTCCTAGCAAAATATTTACGGCCTGATAATAAGCACTTGTTAATCCTTTATTTGCAAACTATGTTTGTTTTTTTCCCAAGTGAGCATACAAATTTTAATCGTGGCAATGGAAACACGCAATTTCCGAACAATTTTTTTTTAATAGTACAAACTCGGTCATTCCGCTGCCCAGGCAGCAAGAAATATTAATCATGCCTTTGGTGAAGGAAGTGCGCTAATGAAAGAACCATCCGTCATTGGTTACAAAATTTTCGTCAGGAGATACGACATTAGAAAATCTGCCCCATGGACAGCCTCAAACATCGAGGATGAAGATCTTAAGAATGCTGTGGAAGAAGACCCTCATAAAACAGTCAGAGAATATGCGTCAGAGCTCGGCACAAGTCGTACGACAGTTTCCAGGCATTTAAAATTGATCGGAAAGGGAAAAAAGCTTGAGTCCTGGGTCCTACACGAGCTCAACGAACGTGGCTGATTTGATATGGAATGACTCTCATGTATATCTTCATATGAGTTATGAGGATAGTGTTACGGTCCGAGAGAGAAAGACTTAGGAAGGATTCAGGGCCGGAAGGATTAGGGCGGCCTGAAGAGATTAAGGGATTAGAAAGATTGAGACAATTGGAACTTTCTGGAACAACCTGGATGAAACGAGACAATTCTTGGAACTTCCGAGAAGCCCCCCACCCCGACCAACCTTGCCTATATAAAATGCCGGCTGCTTCGAAGCCGAGTCAGTAGTAAAGTTGTTGGCTTGTGTGACAGTCCGTGTGAGTGACAGTGGCAGTGTGAACTAGTCAGTGATAAGTGAGTGTAATAAACAGTTTGTCATATTTGGAGAGTCTTATGGTCGGTGGACTTTAATTAGAGGACTGTAAGTGTTCATTTGTAGTTATAAACTCTAGTGTAATTTTATTGTATTTGTACCAATTTATGTAAATAGTTGAGTTATTTAGTATTAGCAATATCTTCTATTATTAGAATATTGTTATTGTAAATTTATATTAGCTTAATAATTTAATTGTTTAGCGATTTCATTGTATTCTTTTTAATCTGTTAATAAATATTAGTATCTTGAATTTAGTAATAGTTTAATTCATTTTACACCCAATAGATCGTTAGAATATACATGTTACGGGGTTCTGTTAAATGTTTTAATTATGATCGGTTAAATTTTTTATTATAATTTGAACATTTTCTTGTTAATATACAATTTTTTAACATAATTTTAATTGTTTCATATTCTTTCATATATATAGTATTATATCTGTACTAATTCTTAATTTCTTTTAGCATAAATAAAAGTTTTGTGCCTCCTGGGCTTCAAAACTTTTAACTTATATCATCCCTCATTCATTTATTTTAGCATTATCTAACATTCAGTACTTATTTATTTTGGTTCACAGGAAGAAGAAGGCAAAGTAATAGTCCGTAATGCTATAGCTGCCGGTATATTCAATGATCTTGGTTCTGGGAGCAATGTAGATGTTTGTATCATCCGTAAAGGTTCTGTTGATTATATCCGTCCTTTTGATGTTGCTAATCTTAAGGGACAGAAGTAAGCTATATTTTATTCTCAAATTTTAAATCACTAATTTCAAAACATGTTATTTTATTAAATGTTTAGTAAAAATATTAATGTTTTTATAATACCTTCAAGGTAAACTAAAGTATTAATTTCTTATAATACTTTTATCTATTTTTTTTTAGTGTTAAACATGGTTCCAGATTTTTAAATTTGATAAAAATATTGGATGTAGGACATTTTCTTTCAAAAGTAATATACTTTTTAAATCAGGGAGGTGGATTATAAAATTAAAAACTCATAAGTTGTGAACTGAAGTCTGGCTTTCAAGGACTTTCAACGACTACATGACAGTGTGTTTTTTTTTAAGAATTGTTAAATTTCAGTGCTCAACATTGATTCAAGATCACATTAGACCTTGCCTTCACCTTGTCCAGCTCACATCCAAATTTATCCTTTTCACTCCCAATCCCTACCTGTCAATGATTTGTTAATAGGATGATAAAAAAATAGTTCTTACTTGCTATCTGTTCCTTTTGAATGTTTAAATTTTTATTTAGTTTTTGTATTTATGGAATGTACAAACAAGTTTATTCCAAATTTATTTTTTAATGATTATAAAAAACTTCAATTTTCAGCACTAAGACAAGCTCTCGTTCTGTTCATTTGATGGTAAAACACATAACTAATTTGTTTTCTTTTAAAATAAAATTGTTCATGTTCTATTTCTTTTACATTAGATAATAAATTTCTTATACATTTTTTTAAAACCATTTTAAAAAATATTTCTTTTATATAGGCAAATGTTAATCATTGTTTTGAATTGTCACACAAATTTACAACTTGACAGTAAAAAAAAACATAACTCTTCAAAGAGGGATAAAAACCATTGTAAATATTAAAATTTCATATTTCTATTGTGGAAATATCCTTTTAAATGAGCTATTTATAATATTACATTCCAAAACTGTTAGTTTTCACTTCTTTGCTGATAATTTGAGAAAAAAAAATTATTGAATGATTGCTGGTTCAGTAGTGAACTATTTGATTTTTTAAATAAATCTATATTATTACCAATTATCTCTAAAATGTCCATAGACTTTTTGTTCTTAATTTTCAATATTTTACAGGCAAAATAATTATCGTTTTCGTCGAGGAACCACAGGAGTTCTTTCAACTAGAGTAATTCCTTTGGTGACAGAATCAGAAGAAATTAAAAAAACTGAAGTGGAATCAATGGATACATCTGCTTGATCACATAATAATCTATTATTGTCCAATCCTTTTTTTTTTCTATATCTAGATGTGAAAAATAAATAATATTTCTAAAACTTCTGTTTAATAGTTTTACATTTTCCATTATCACACCATTTGACACTATTAAAATAATAATTATGGATCAGATTTGAAAAATATATTTATTGGACCCAGAATGGTGCGGAAGTGTTTTGATATACCATATTATAAGTCCAGAACTTGCAATATATTCAATATGGTAAAGTATTGAAGAATCAATTAAACTTAAAATACAATGCTGGAACCCTTGAGTCGTTTTTTTAGTTTCCTGATATCCTCATTCAGTTTGTTTTTTTGATTTATGCACATCTTCTTATGTTTCTCACTTTTCGAACTCAACCATTTCTTATAGTCATATTTTTTCTCCTGAATTCTTTCCCTAATTTCCTTTCTAAGGCAGGTTTGTTCAGGCTTCCTTTCTTCCTTACCTCCTAAGACTTCAAAGGCTATTTTGAGCCTTTTTTTTTTTTACTTTTGAGATAGACTTCAGAAAGAGAACATGGTGGAGAACGGGGGTGTTGGGTTGAAGGTGACAGAGGAGATATGACTAAACAATGGAAAGGCTCCAGTAGCAGGAGGAATAAATGTGAAATTTTTAAAATATGGAGGCCGTAAATTGATAACTGACCTGATTAACTCTATTGTATGCAGTGACACAATTCCAAAAGAAACGACACTTGGATATTTAATTTCTATATTCAAAAAAGGTGATAAAATGTTCAACCTAGAGAAATTGTGTAATAAATTTGGTCATGAAAGTTATGGGGAGATTAATAAGAAATATTTGTTGACCTCATATATATGAGGAAGAATATAGTCTGGGTGAACCCACTTCTTTTTCTGATATCAGGAGTTGACACTTGACTGATCTCACCAGCCCTGAAGAAGACCGGCAATGTGGATCAAAATGTCGGCTTCCAAATAAACAGTTAAGAGAATTTTTTGACCTTCACCCAGACTATATTCTTCCTCATATACATAAGGTCAACAAATATTTCTTATTAATCTCTTCATATCTTTCATCGCCAAATTTATTACGCAATTCCTCTAGTTTGAACATTTTATCACCTTTTTTGATTATAGAAATTAAATATCCAAGTGTTGTTTCTTTTGGAATTTTGTCACTGCATACAGTAGAGTTAATCAGGTAAGTTATCAATTTCTGGCCACCATGTTTTAAAAATTTCACATTTATTCCTCCTGCTACTGGAGCCTTTCCATTGTTTAGTCCTATCTCCTCTGCCGCCTTCAACCCGATTCTCTTTCTGAATTCTACCTCAAAAGTAAAAAAAATAGCCTTTGAAGTCTTAGGAGGTAAGGAAGAATCAGGAGTTGACACTGGACTGATCTCACCAGCACTTCAAAAGAACGCTAATTGCTCTTATCATAAGAATATATAACAGCAACCAGTGTCAGATTAAAATAGTTAGGAATGTGTCACCAGAATTTTCAGCTTGTGAAGGCTTACCGAAAGGGTACTGTTTGTCACTCTCCCTATATAAATATACATTGTAAAGGCTTTAAAATAATGGGATAACAAATTTAAGCAAATGGGAGGAAGAATGGATAACAGCGGACGAAGGATGGAAACGGCGAGGAAGACTACGGAAAAGATGGATAGGTGGAGTTGAGGAAAGCATGCACGGTCATGTTCTCAGGGCTAAAGGTGTCCCTCCATATTTAAAAAATAAGATGTCCCCATCTCCATAACCTACTGTTTGCTGATGATCAGATAATTGTCACTCAAGACCATGAGGATGCAGAATAGATTCTATGAAAACTGAGGAAAACTTATAATAGTTGGGGCCTAAAAATAAACTTCAGCAAAACTGGATATGTGACCATTTATGATCAGGAGGAAGCTCGTTGTCCAAGCCAATATCATAAAAAGAGTGGATAATTTTAAATATTTGGGCTCTGTAATGGAACATCGGAAACAGAGATAAAACAAAGGATAATTACAACCCACAATGCAATTGGTATGCTTAACTCCGTCCTTTGTACAAATAGTGTGACGAAATATAACAAGAAGCTCTTATATAAGTCCATTATTGAAAGCATACTGATATATAGAGCTGAGATACGGACGACAAGCGCTGCTCTAGGATAAAAGCTACTTGCTTCTGAGATGGACTATTGGAGGAGAGCTACCAGGGTATCTAGATTCGAAAGAAGGACTAATGCCGAAATTAGAGAACGAATGCAAACTCAACAATACGTCCTCCAAAATATAGCGAATTGGAGTGGTACGGACATCTCAGAAGAATTAAGGAAGGAAGATTTCCCAATTAAATTTCCAATCGGAGTGCTGAAGGGAGGAAGACCACGAAAAAGATGAATGGAAAGAGTTGATGAAAGTTATGCACGGCCTTGGTCTGAGGGAAGAAGATATACATGAAAGGACAAAATGGAAAAATTAATTAAAGGAAATATTTGGTTGAAGGAAACTTCAATCTGAGGAGACCCTCAAGTAAAAAAAACTAAAGAAACATTCAAGTAGACATCTATTATATAAAATCGACCTACTACACAAAAGTAATAACCGAAGAACTAAGGAAGAAGAAAAAAGGCATTCCTTAATGTTTAAGATGCCAGCAATACGGTCCCACTAGGAGTTACTGTAACCACCCACCAAGGTACGCCGGTAATCATGACTGCAGTTCATAAACTAAAACAAGAGAAACAACAGCTACTTGTGCCAATTGTCATGGGCAACTACAAAGGTTGCGAAACACTGCAAAACCTCAGGATTCAGCTTAGCTCGAGAATTCACAGCGGCCTATACCAGCTGAACCGATTCAGTTACCAGCGGATCTACAACAGTTTCCAACCTTGACTAGACCCTTTTCCAGGATAACCCGAAAACGTCGAGTCACAGTAGATACCAAGAAGTCAGCCAGTAATGACCTACACCACATTATCATCATGTTTACCGGCTGCTGTTATGAGCTGCCTACCGTCTGAATACTTGCTGGGGCGTTGAAGTGGGGTTAATCACCATCGCGAGAGCTGGTGGTGACCTGATCCGGCATCATTGTCTCGGCAGCTGCAGGCAGGGAGGAAGTAAACAAAAGACAGACCTTCTGACTCTAAATTTATTTTTCAAAGATTTTAATTGCAAGTGCAACTCCAACATTCCACCCGCCTAAATTTGGCTCAGTCAAATTTATCAAATCATCCATTGCATGTACGAGAAAAAGTTCGCAACATGAGAAAGAAATTAACTTAAATGCTGGAGCATTCATTCTTTCCTATAATTAAAAAGTATATCAAAACTGTTTCTTAATGCAACATCTTAGTAATAAACAGCCTTTACGGAAGCATCTGGAGTTGTTTCATACATAACATTATAGGCGTACGAGGCTAACTGCTGACTATCAAGCGTTCAGGGCTCTCCGCAATTTTACACAGTATAGAATAGAATAGAAAAATACTTTATTCTGGGACCCAGTCCCTTTAGAATAACAAACATGAACAAAAAAAAAAATAAACATTATATACATCTGGCCAGAAGGCTACATAATAATACATTTCATGAAGTAATTAAAAGTGACAAACACATAATAAAAATAAAAATAGAAATTAAATAACTACAGGATTTTAACTAATTGTCTAGAATAAATATATTAATAACAACAATTACTACAATCAGACAAGCAAATTACAAATACTTCCACGAAGCCCTTTCCAATGCTCCTGATCCTAAATCTAAATGGCAACTCCTCCGAAAGCTCTCTCTCTGTAATCCATCATCCTCCAGAGCCTTTCCTGCCCCTCCCGATAAAATGAAGTCATATTTTTTGTCTGCCTCAATTAACACATCAAAATCATCCTCCTCCGTGCTTTCTCTTACGCCATCTTTCAACCCCGACAATTTTTATTTCTTAACATTGACCTACCACATTATTTCCTCCATCCTGAAATCCCGCTCCAGTTCTACTGGCTTTGACTAAATCCCCGTCAAATTGCTCAAATTATGCCTTATCGATATCCCACCTGTCCTACTCTTCATATATAATTTTTCACCACATACCGTAGTATTGCCGACTTCGTGGGAAAAAGCCTTAGTCCATCCTATAAACAAAACCTCTACCCCACTATCCCCCAAAGACTACTGGCCAATCTCCATACTCTCCAACCTTTCCAAATTTCTCGAAAGAATTATCCAGTCTCAAATACCAAATTTTCTTGAACAGTCCAAACTCCTTGATCCACTTCTTTCGTCCTGGGGTACAACGTAGATCGCCTCCGCGTGGTGTACCCTGGGTGATGCTAAATGAACTACAATTCTTCGTCTTTTGCCGTGCAACAACCCAGAAGGAGAAGAATCGGCCCTTCTCGGGGCCCAGTATATGACGCCCTCATTAGGCAGTGATCGCGTAATTTAAATATTATTTTTTGAACGCAGGCGGACTGAGCCCTCCAAAGTTCAGCGAGCTGAAGACAATTTTGATTGACTACCAAATTGGCGTTTTCATAGTGGCAGAGGAAGGGCCGCAACCGACGCAACTAAATTTTACCAGATGGACAACTACAAGATACACTCATTACCAAGAAGAAGACAAGTGGCATCAGGAATGATTGTTGGTATAATCTAGGACTTACCATACAAGTTCAAAATTTTGGACTTTGGCGAAGAAAACAAGCTTGAGGCTAAACAAATTGACTGCTGGATTGATAAAAATCACTTCCGAGTTATCGGAGCCTATAACCCACCGAACAACTCTTTTAGTGACGACAGGCTAAGTCAGGCTATTGATAGCAATACCATCTTCATAGGGGACTTTAACGCCCCGTCAACCAGATGGGGATACCAGAGAACATCAGTAGTGGGGAGAATCATGGAAAACTTTATTGACAACTCACTACTCAGCCCCTTAGTGACAGAACACAGTTTTCTCTCCTCTAGGCACATGGGAACGCCTGCCCTAGTCTTACACCACGCTCACATTGTTGACCGATGTCAACACAAACTGTTAGGGGACCCGTCCGGCTGTGGACACAGAATTCTCTCTCTGCGAGTGAGCCCAAAGCACCATGCTGAACACAGACAGAAACTGAGCAGGAGGAACTTTAAAAAGGCCAACTGGGAAACCTACACTGAAGACACTAACGAAAGGCTTAATGAAGAACTCATTACAGGGAACCCTAATAACACAGTGCGAAAGATCACGAACTCTATTCTGGATGCCGCCAGGCTCCATATCCCGAGAGGGAGAGTGAAGAAGTACTCACCTTTCTGGAGTGAACAACTGGCCGCACTCAAGAGTTAACAAGATGATGCCAGGGAAAAAGCTGAACGTACCAACAACTTAGAAGATTGTACAGACCTCAGGAAGGCACAGGCTCGACTACAGAATGAAATCATAACTAGCAAGAGAAATAAATTTAGAAATTTTATTGCTGGTATCGACTTTAGGAAGGACGGCACCAGAGGGCACAAGTTTATCGCCAAGCTAAACAATGAAAGTAAGAGCTTTAAATCACATCCAGTAAAATGTGGTAGAAGGAACGCCGTTAATAGGAAAGAAATTGCAAATCTATTTTGCAAAAGCTACTCATCAAGGCCAGACTGTCAGGATTTTAGAAACCATCGGAAGCCCGAGAACCCCTCAACTGCTTTGAACAAGGGAGATGCCGTTCTTTTTGTATCTGATTTCAACATATCTGAGCTATAGCACGCCGTAAGCAAAATAGTGTGTGGTAACAGCTGTGAACCAGATGACATTACCCTGAATTTATTAACCATTTGAGAAAGACAGCCCTAAACACGCTACTAAAATTTATGAACGAAATATGGCATCACGGTATCCCAGACATCTGGAAAAAGCAATAATTATACCAATCCACAAAAAAGGCAAAGACCCTGAAGAGCTCCAAAGCTGCAGACCTATTAGCCGGACATCCTCCCTTTTTAAAGTGATGGAGAGGATGGGAAACCACCGACTGAACCCGTATTTAGAACGCACTAATTTAATCCTAAATGAACAAGCAGGTTTCAGAAAGCACCAGTCTACCACAGACCAAATAAACAAGCTATCTCAGAGCATTAAGGATGGATTCCACAGAATGATGGCCACACTGGCGTGCTTTATCGACTCTAAAGGAGCCTTCGATACAGTGAGCATAAAACTCCTTCTCAACCAAATCGTTGAGTGCGGGGTGGCAAGAAATATGCATATTTGGTTAAACCACTTTCTTAGCCAACGTTTCATAAAAGTCCGTTACGGAAACACAAGCTCCAGATTCCGACAGCTAAGACGAGGCCTTCCACAAGGCGCCGTTATCAGCTGCACCCTACTTGTTTAACCTCTACTTGAACGACCTAATCGCCGAAATAAAGATGATGACCACCCCGGTGTAGAAATGCTGTGCTATGCGGATGGCATCATTGTCTGGGTGACCAGCAGCAATGTTGGCTCTCTAGAACAGATACTAAATGAAGCCCTAACTAAAATAAAAGCATGGTGCGCTGACAATGACAAAAACACCAATGGACAGCTTTTCACACTCTCGAGGCAATTCAACCTCCTATAATCTACCCACAGGTTCGCGTTGGAAACACCAGCCGTCCGATCACGCGAACTACTAAGTAGTTGGACAGTAGACTGCAGTGGTCCGAGCACATTTAGGGAGGCGCGACCAAGGCAACAAAGATGGGGGGGGGAACAAATGGAGTGCGTCCCAAGGTGTACTGACAACTACATACAAATCATATATTCGACCGGTACAAAAATATGGCTCCGAAGCTTACAATACGGCCTCCGATAACACAAACTAAAAAACTGAGCACAGTGGAAAAGAATGCATTAAGACTCAGTTGCGGGGCTGCTGAATCAACCCCCATCACAGCCTTAGGAAGCCAAACCTACATAGAGCCACTAGACACTCGCGCGGACAAGGCAACAGTGAAATGCTTTGAAAGAGTATTGAGGTCCAGTGACAACTTTTGGGAGAAATACAAAAATGCGAACCAAAGCCTCAAGACCCAAACTACACCACTGCACAAAGTAGCAGAAATAAGAGCAAAATACGGACTAGAAGAGCCCGAGCGAGAGCTTTTCAGAAGGACCGCATATATAAAAGAGAAGCCGGAAATACCATCGTGCACCTCAATACCGGGAATCAACCTAAGAAAGGTAGACGTTCCCACTTTCCAACTAAAGGCGCACACTGTCGCTATGATTAACGACAGATATTCATCCGAAGAATGGATACACCTGTGCACAGACGGGTCAGCCATGTCCAAGGCAAGCGGAGCAGGATATTACTCGAGAGTAGTGTAAGCAGCCCTACCAGTTGGGAGAAGCGGCACCAATTTCGAAGTAGAAGTATGTGCCATCCGTGAAGCTGCTAAAGGGCTGCTCCCAGTAGCAATCTCGAAGGAAGTGGACTTTTTGTCGGACTCAAAACCCGCGATACAGGCAATCTGCTCACCAGAGCCACAAGAAGGATAGGAAATAAATGTCTGCCAGGAAAGACTACAGCAGCTACAAGAAAGGACAGAAATAGTACTGCAATGGGTGCCAGGACCCTGTGATCTCTTGGGTAATGAAATCGCTGACAGTCTGGCCAATCAGGGATGTATCATGGAGCAGCCGGATCACCCGTTCTCCTACCACAGTGCTTGTCGCAGCATTAACAGCACTTTCAGCGAATCGGTCAAAAGAGCAAGAAGAAAAGCTGCAGAGGGAAAGCCCTGGGAAGGCATTGCAAAATCAAACATACCACGGGACCTTCCGAGAGACATAGCAGTAGCAACTTTCCGAATGACAACTGGACATGACTTCCTTCAGAAGCACTTGCATCCAATTGGGGTGGTGGACTCACCATTATGCCTCTTATGTTCCAATGCTGAAGGAACTGCAGAACACCTTAGGAACTGCTACGTACCCTCTCGAGCGATGTGCCTCGAACAATTCGTCTAAGTATGGAGTTCTGGTACTACTGCAGGCGCCCGTCCTATATCTACAATCTCCTCCAATTCAAATGTGCAGTCTACCACCATGAAACATGATCTTGCCTTTCCGATCTCTATAGTCGTTCCCATAGAACCAAAACATTCGAGCGATTCTTTCACGCTCCCTCCACAACAGTGTGGAACTCAATCCCTCCTATCATCCATCATGCTTATTCCCTATCCTCATTCAGATTCCCTCTTTTCCAACATTTCCCTGTTTCCCAAACAGATGCTCTCTAAGCAGGTTTCTCGTTTGCTTAAATGAATCAGAATTGAATATTGGATTTTGTTGTTTTTTTGTTAGTCTTTTTTGAGATTTGTTAGTTGATTTTGAGAAAAGAAGAAATAAATTATGTCGAGAAATTTTTGCATCCTTGCTCATGTTATGTATTTATTTGTTATTATTAATTTATTGATTATCTACTTGATTATTTTTTCTACTTGCTTAGTATTTTACCATGATTTGTACTGCTCAAGTTTTTTTTCTTTTTTTTTTCTTATTGGCCTACTTAGGGCCCCGTCATTTCAACTACCATTTTTGTATTTCGCCTTGATATTTGTTCAGTACTGCCTCATTTGTCACCGGTACGGCCCCCTTCTTTCTTCCGTCCATTTTTTTCCCATCTCCAGCTTTGGTTTTTCCTGAAAATCCACTTTTTGAAACATCCATCTCTCCAAATCTCCATCTCTTGTAAATATTTTTCTTTCTCTTCGAACCAGGATGTGTGGTCTTCTTTTCTTTAAGATAGGTGTAAAATCCGATTTGTCAATCTTATGGGTTTCATTCCTAACAACTGGCCATAAAATGCGATTCGGCATTTTCTCATAATATTAGATATTTTTGGAACATATCTGGCCGTCGTTTATATTCACCTAGGTCTTTAATTGGGCTAAGAGTTTTCATTTAGATCTTTCTTACTTTGAGCTCCAATTTTTTTACCTGGCCTTTCTTATTCATATAAAGGCATTCAGCATCGTATTACAGTGCAATAATTCTCATAATAATACTTTTTATTATTTGTATTTTAGTATTAGTACAATTAAATAATACTTTTTATTTTATTTATTACAACGGAGGACAGTTCTCATAGCTCAGAATTTAAAATTAATGAGAAAAGGTGAAGTCAGAAAGAGCTCACTTTCAGTAACTTTCCAATTGAAAACTTCATAAAGTTTCACCATTTTTGGCTTTCATATATTGGTCGCACAGGTTGTTCAGTGCTGCAAATATAATTTCACCCTATTGATGGATGTTATCAAAACATAAGAAAGAATATATGGTTTCTTGACCTTTTGCAGGCTCGGATGTGAAAGTTGACTGTATTATACTGGGTTGTAAATTAAAGACTGTGACTTATTCTTAACCCCCCTCCCCGATTTTTCAATTATCCATGGCTTTTCATATATCTTTTCAGATCATTAACTGTTTAGTCCCGTATTTAAACAAAAATCTGATTTCACCAAAGAATATTCTTTCTTCATGTACCTAATAATTAAAAAAACAAAACATGTTTATTCCATAAAGAATTTAAATTAATATACGTTGTTCACATTTTTTTATATAGGTTTAAATTTGTTTTTCCTCTAAGGCCAAAGGCATAAGTTAGGCAACCATTATCCAAAGAGCAATATTTATTGAAAGAATTATATTGTTAAGAATTATTAACTTAACGCTTATCATAAGTAGTATTTTGGGGGCCATATTGGAAGAAAACATAATGGGGGTTTGGTTATAGACGTATTTCTGTTGTTTTGATTTTTTATTAAATAATTGGTAAATTTTCTTGCTAAAATTCCACATTTACCTAAATTTTAAGGTTAAGGTAAGGAATTTTTTAAAATACATATGTGACATATGTCTGGTAAGCTGTAGGATTGTCAACAACATAATTCTTAACTGTAGACAAAGCTATATTATTGCTACTTTGTTGTGGATTGTAGTGTATCGCCTTAAAACTATTCCTGTGTGCTTGTGCTTCCTTAACGGGGTAACTTCGGGAAAATTTTTGTTATTTACTAGTTACCCTGCTATTGTTATTAAGGTTGTGATATTCTGTTTCAAGTAAGTTTGACTTTACTCTATTATTCTTTTTCTTTAATAGATTAATTATTAAGAATTTAGTATTTACATTCATGTTATGGTGATCAATTTTATTTTTTACTTTCATATTTATGGAATAGACCTGGATTTTTTTTTGGATGTTTTTGTTTTAAACAATAAGTAATTTATGTAATGTTGGATTAAACAGGAATAGAAAAGTATCTTCTTTGACTATAATCTATACAAGCACAAATGAATTTTTGAATATTGTTGACACATGTCTATGATAGGGTTACATTATTTTTTCTATTAATGATTATGATGTATTACTCCTGTTGTCATCATAGTGAGAAAAAATGTAGTTTTGACTATTTATCAAGTGTTAATCATTAAAGGGATTAAACTATTGTTTGATTGTTAAATTAATCACTTTTTTTTTAATATGATCATTTATTTGTGCATTGTTGGCTATAAATACAAACACAATTGAAACTAAAAATCAGTAGTTTAAATGCATTGAATTATTTTGATTAAATATTTATACTGTCGGTAATGAAACCTATGAGAATTATATTTCTACCACTGTTCATAGTATAAATCAATTTAAAATACCTAAACCACAACATTGATTGTGAAAGTAGTGATCTTGTATATTGTTATTTGTAATGTCTTTGTTAGTTAAGTATCTTTGCTTAGCAGTTGGAGTGGATCTAACTATACCCCTACTAGCTCAAAGCAGTACTCATGGATTACCTCGTTATTGTCTAATTTTAATTGATATAATAGTAATAGTTAAGGTATGAAAATTTTATGTTGATTGATAGTAATGATATTATTATGTTTAATAGGAGATGTTACAATTAGATCTTGAATCTTAATCACTTCATCTGTAACATAATGTATGTCCCTATGATTCTAAACATATAGTTTTCATTTCTATATAGGCGATTCTCATCAAAATCTCTTAACTAGACTCCTATGAAACAGTTGTCAGAAATTTCCTGAAAAATTCATGAATGAACTCTTAATTTAGGACTAGGAATTTAAAATTTTTGATGTAGCAGTAATGATAATACAGTTTTTATTTGTGAGCTGTAATGAAGAAAACACCTAAATTTTTATTTAAGATTGTATTGTGAAGACCATAATTCAAGTAAGTATATGGGTGATTCTAAAAAACAGCATTATTTTATGGGCTAGAATTTGAAGTAAAAGAACCACCAACTAACATTCCTGGGTAGTTAGCACTGATTGATGTGCGGTTATGAAAATTTAACATTTTGGAGCTTGACTATTAAAGTTAGTAGGGTAGATGAGAAAAAACAAAAGTGTTCTTTCAGCAGCCTTCAGTAGGTGACCAAACAATGAAATTAAATAAATATTTCATAAGAATTTGAACTTAACAAATTTTCAGGACTGCATAAAAAACCTGAATACTCAGATTTATTATGAAAGCACTCTGGTATGTTTCAAAATACAACTGATACCTACTAGGAGTTAATAAATATAGAATCAGTGAAATCTATGAACAGATTGCACATGCAAATAACTATTTACTAATAGTAAGAATAGTCAATACTGGCAACCCTGTCAACATTTGGAGGATATTGAAAAGTCACCTTTTTTTAATTTTCTCTCACCTATGCTACAGAAGAAAGCTGCTGGGAATTTTCGTTTTCTTGCCTGCCAAACCATTATATTTTTTATTGCTGAGTTTTACTAGCAAAGAAACCTATTGTAGAGCGGGGTAGATTTGAAATGGAAGAAAAAGAAAAATTTAAAACCAATTTTAGTGTAATAAAAGCTATAAATATAATCTTCTAACAATGCTCCCACCACTTTGAAAGCCAAGCAGTAATTGATCTTAGGCGGGTTATGATAAAGTAGTGAGTTCTTCCTGCTTATGAAGAGTTGCCCATACAATGTTATCTCTCAGGGGTATGAAATTTTTCTTGGAGATTTATCAATAGTCAATAGATGTGTGTTAATGAATATTTTTTGAGTATTAAATTTTCAAATAAGCTATTGTTACCAGGCACTTTTAAAATAATAATGAATTTATGGCTTTGTGAAATTATAGTTCACTTACCTTATCTGAAATTAAGGAGATGGAATGGGTACCACAGAACGTATTGTAAGTTACTACAAGATTCATGGATAAATGTAAGTAAAAAAAATGAATATAAAAAATAATATTTTGTTTTATGGTTAGCATATTTTTTTTTTATTTTACCATGTATTTTGTCATACTTACAATTTTTCTTTCTTTCTTGAAAAACACTAAGACATTTTTTTTCAGTTTTCTCAAATAAGTCTAGTGCATTTAAAGTATAAATTTGTAATTACCAATTTTAAAGAATTCTAAACTTCTTGTAAGTTTTTGTAACAGTGCTGCAACTGTACTATTTTCATCAGTCCCCATAAGATCAGTGCACTGATTCTCATCTCGAAATAAGAACAAAACTGTAATAGATATAACCACCTTTGCTGGATATTTGATGTTCTTTAAATTTGGTAACAAATAATGGTTCCTTTAATTGAACTGGAAGTGATTTATTTTGGAAAACTAATTAAAATATTTTCTTAGTTGTGTTTCGAAAAATGAAAACAAATTGTAAGTCATGACAAAATACATAGTAAAATAAAATTGTAAAAAATTGCATGTGAAAAATATAACAAAGGAATATAAAAAGCAACAACGTATATTGTATTGTTTTTAAAATGTTCATTTAATCATGTATCTTGTCTAAACTTACAATTTGTCTAAAATTACATTTATTTTCAATTTTTTTTAAACATAATTTAATAGTTATTATAATCTTATTTTGGTATTTTATTATTTTCTCGTTTAAATTTGGTTTTCATACACAAGATACAAACAACACAGTCCAAAATTCTCAGAAAAAATGTTAATGCACCCTGGTATATTTCGAATCACACCATACACAACGACATGAACATTCATAACAAATACATAACATTCCACTCATCGACACAATATCACCCAAACCCACTCGATCTTCCGCTTTCCTACTCCCTGTTACCTGGACTTGATAAGAAAAGATTGAAAAGACATTGGCCAAGAGACCTTCTCAACTATTGATATTTTTATTCCAAAACTCAATGATCATGTAGAAAAACAAAGAGAAAAACACTTGGATCAAATTTGCTGGATGCACAGGTGCAAATGAAAATTAAATAATAAATAATAATAATAATAAATTTGGTTTTAATATTGGGTTATCTTTATAGATTTCATTTTAATCTTTCACTCTTTTTATTTTTCATTAATTATTTTATTTATTTACATTTTGTTCTTTATATATCAGTCAAGTCATTTCTGTTTTTTAACTATTTTACTACTGTCCTTAGTTCTGCACTTTTAATGTTATTATTTTGTTTTTGTCAGCCCTGATGATAGCCTAAATGTTAGAATATAAAGTTACAATTTCATCCACTGAACCACCTGATCAAATTTTCAGTTTAGTAAATGTTATATTTTTGTCATCAACTTAATATAACTTTTTTTGATAGAATGCAAAAGCTAAGATTTATTTGGCGGAAAACCAAATGAAGTCCTTAAATGACCTTTTTTTATATTGATAATAAATCTTGAATTGAAAAATAGGCTACAGGAATATCAACAATTTTGTTAGTAATTCATGTTTTAATTTATAGAACTACATACTTCATCTGACTGTTATCAATATTTTAAAATGAAAATTTTTGGTTCTGGTTGTGTAATTTAATGTTCAAAGTCTGGAATAAATTTATTTTGGAATTCTATTAACCAAGCTTCTGATAATTTTGGACACTGTGGCTGAGATTAAATTTTTGTTTTAGTAATTATTAAATTATAACCCAGTGCATTGCAATAATTACCCAGTCCTATATAAAGGATTTTACTAGTGTTGTGATACATGATTCTTAATATTAGATTATAAATAATATACTTGTTTATTGTTCAAAATGTATTATACAATAATCTCTTATAAATATTAATGCAGTTAATAATAAAAATAATTTTAAAATGTTAGGCAAGGTAAATACCATAAAATTAGCAATATCTCTATTAATTTTAGGCAAGGTTATAACCTTAAAATTAGCAATATCTCTGTTACCTACGGCTCCTCTCTTAGACTTCGTGGACACCTAAAAAGGGCTGGGTGGGGACATGTTATCGTTGAGGACACATAGGGAAACTAGGTAAAGAAATAAACCCAAAACATCCTTTTATCAAAAACAAAACTCTAATATATTAAACCAAAAATAATATAAAATTACACCTAACATCTAATAATAATAATAGTCCTAAAGGCATAAAGAAAAATTATTACAACTTAGAACAAGATTTAGCATCAATAACCATAATCATATAGGTACTAATAATAATTACAATTTAGAACAAGATCCATCCTCCACAACCATAATCCTATAGGCACTAATACAAATAATAATTACAATTTTACTGAAAGATCTCCCATCTGTTTTGTGATTGAAACGCTACAAACAATAGAAGAAAAATAATATATTTAATTGTAAGATTTGATTGGCACTATTAACAACTGAACTGCCATCTGGCTACACCCCATATCTAGTCAGACTACAGAAAAATAGAGACTCCTACCTTGATGGCTTCCAGTCGGACCACGGCCCTGCCAGGTGTACCAGTTCTCAACTCTGACTTATGGGGGAAAACGAACATGTTTAAAAAGGATTTGAGCCAACATAATCATTTTTACCTCCGTGTCTGGGATGTGCTGTCCCCTTGTGGCACAGCACAGAAGTGGTAGGACATTCTTGAAATAAAATGTCAATAAATCGATTGTTTCATTAAACTCAGGAAGGAATTGAAAAAAATCCTGAGTAATATCCGGTCCTGTTACTAGAGCTGGGCCTGGGAAATGTTTTGTAAGCACCTCTCGACCACAGATGAGAGCCTTAACAATATAATTTCTTAATCTAAATTACCATTTAATTTATCTACTTTTATTTTTATTTAGTTTGTTACATCTCTATTTATTTTGGTGTTATTTATGTGAAGTTCTGTATCTACTCTTCAGTGCATCCTATATCCACATTCTTGGACTCGTTAAAAAGGAAGGGAGCTTCATGAATATAATTAACTTAGGGAATCTTTTATGTTTATATTTTAAACATCTTAAGACAAAAAATTTGGTAACAAAACAAAAAAAAATATTGAATTTTTTTGTGATAACATGGATTCGAATCTAGTGCCAGTTTTTAATTTTTAAAATCTGTTGTTATTATTAACTCCTTAAATAAATACGGTTTTCGATATAACTGGCGTTTCAGATTGGTCAAATTATTATTATTTAAATATTTTTATTTTGAAGAGAAAAGATTTGCCCCCGGCTGGGATTCGAACCGGGATCTCCGCCTCACTGTGGCAACGCAAGATCCGGGTTTGAATCCTGGCCGGGGGCAAGTCTTTTCTCTTCAAAATAAAAATATTTAAAAATTAAAGCAATGATTAAAAAATTCTAGTATATTATTATTTAATTTTGAAAAATTGTATTTCAGTCTTCTTTGTCTGCATTGATTGAAGTACACTGGGTACTATAGCAGCTGGTTAAAAAATTTATGGCAGAAAGAATATTTTAACTGCAAATATTGAAAAAGGATAAATTTTTGCTTTTTTGAAAGTAATTAATCAATCAAATTCCTAACAAAACAAAAAAAACACCTGTGTCCCTATGCCACAGGAGTTAGGGAAATAACTAATATAACATGCTAAAATTGCATAAGTAAAATAAAACTTAAAATGAAAGTTTTAGATAACCACAGTTCCAATCAGCTACATCCAGACTTCAAAAAACTACCATTGAAAAACTACAGCTGTTTCAAAATTTGAAGAAGATATCCTTTTATAAAAGCTTATTATTACTAAGTAATCTTGTAATTACCGAATAGTAATTGGACAATTAGACGCTACGCCAAGTTCAAATAAAAAAAATGTCTATTTTCCTACAACTTACAATATTTGCTTTAAACACACTAACATGTCTCCAGATGTCAATGAAACTAGTCAAAATAGATTCAGGGATGATCAAATAGATATATCAGTTGAGATCCGGAAATTAAAATTTTGTAATTGCAATACTTCTTTTACTGTGTACAAGGAGAGAAATTTTTTTTTTTAAACAGATGATTGAATTAAAATCATTTTAAGTATGGTCCTTAAGTTGTGGTTGAAGGATGATAAGTTTCAAATGAAAATTCATAAGAAATAATCATTATTCGAAAATAATAAAAATTAGATATTTCCATTTAGCTCGATATCATTTATGTTAGAATGACTCTTTTCCTATGCTTTACTTTTAAAAACCTTCCAACCAAAAATGAAATATAAATTAGAATTACCAGGTATTTTGTAGCGAAATAATTAAAATTATGGAGCATTTTGATCTGATAGGTCTATTGGACCATAAATATTTAGAATTGTACAATTATAGAGTGAAAATATGTTTTTCAATTTAATAATGTTTATAAAGAATAAATAAAAGTATTATATTTACTTTTATGTATTTGAAAAAAAAGATATGTCCAAGGCCGGGATTCGAACCCGGGTCGCCCACGTCTCTAGTGTGGAGCTCTGCCAACTGAGCTAACCTGGCTCGCATCACGGTCGTATAAAAATATTTAAAAATTAAAACGATTAATAAAAAATAAAATGTATTATATTTACTATTTATTTTTAAAAATTATGTTTATTTATATTTTAAAATTGATTTAAAAGCAGCTTTGTAAGGTATTTTAGTAGCTTAAATATTTATGGATTGAATGTGTTTTTATTAAAATCAGTAATGGAAATATCGGAAATTAGATTTCTTGTGAGTATTGTATTCTTTCTGAAAACTTAAGAATCTACAAATTAAACCATCCTATTTTAAGTTCCTGAATTCTTTACGTTGTACCACTTAATGGTCCTGAATTATTTTGAGATTAGTGGTTGGTTGAGTTGGTGTTCAATCTTTACCTTCAATCTTTACCTTGTACCACTTGATGCTGTATTTTTCTGTGCTTTGTATGACTATTATATGATTGAGTTATAATTTTACATAGCTTACATTTTTGTTAATATTTATCTAAAAAAAAAAATGAGCTATAGCAAAGAATTATGATAAAATCTTGATCTGATAAATTTATTTGTATTGTATCATTAGTTACTAGTTTTAATCTATGGGGTTGTCAAAAAATCATGATGCTTTTTTATGGTTAAAAGGTCTATTTATTAATGTAAATTAAAGTCATGCTATGATAAATTGTTCTCATTTTCTCGATAACCTTTTTCCATCTTTCAGGGAGCTCCATAATTCCTCGTTTATTGAAGGACTTTTCATTATTTGGAAAACACTGAACATGGTACTGATTTAGCCTCACCTGAACTGAACATTTTATACAAGGATTGTCGAAGATGGCTAAGCAAATGGAAGTATGAGAGGTACAGGGTCTGGCGAGTATGGTGGTTGTGACAACATCTCCTTCATGCTCCGATGATTTGGTGGGTGATCAAACTTGTGTATGTCTAACCACAATGCAATTCCTTTACAATTAACAAATGTTGGACATTTTTGAATGATGGTTTTTTCAAATTGTTCAATTACTGATAGTACTCTTCTAAATTGATTTTTTTTGGTTCCTTAGTATCCTTTACCCAGAACAGAACAATTAATGGCTGATTTGATGTTTGTAATGGATCTTCATACCCAGACCAGAACTGATTCGTACTTCATTATTGCTAACTATTCACTTCTCATCTCCAGTTATGAACCACTTAACAAAAAGATCATTTTCTTTGTGTCGTTTGTGATAAAATCAAGGATGTTTATTTATGCAGTTAAATGAATTTCTTAGAGCTCATTAGGAATGTAAATAATTAACCTTCTACTTAATGTATTGCAGCTCAAGCGAATGTGAATATTTTAATGATGGATAATCAATGTATCTGTGATCTCTCGTGTTGTGCAAACTTGGTTAGACCGTATTTTGCTGCTGTTATGATGTCATCAACAACTTATTGGCCTTCTTGATTGAAGAGTGACTTTTTGATGAAAGTTATTATTAAAGAATTTCTCGAACCATCATTGGCATTGATGCTCTTTAAGAGGATCATGTAAGAGTTTATGATGAGGACATAAACTTTTTACATGATTTGTAAGCAGTCTTTTTTTGTTGTTGAAAAATGTGAAGAAAAAGCAGAGATATTTCAGATTCTAAATTTCAATACTATAATTGAGTGAATAGATTTAATTCTTCCAAAAATGTACCACTACCATCTATTATCAAAATAGCATCATGACTTTTCTGACAACCAGATAGTTAAGCTTTTTTAACATAGACAATACATCCATTGATCACTCTTTTCTTCCCTTACTGTTATTTTAATCAATATTATAGTTAAATTGAGATATTCTTAAAAAGTAAAAAAAAAAAATACGCCTATCATAGATTTTATTCAGGTAATAAGTATCAAATATGTATGGTTTTAAAGGTAATGAGTACTGTATTGTTTTACCAGATGGGGGTCAAAATAAATTCTCACATAAGTTAGATTTAAGATAATTAAGTTAAATTAAATAATGAAATAAAAGTGAATTAATAACAGTAAATTTTATAGTGTCAGTAAAACAGACATTCAAAATAAAAACACAATGAATATCATGTCCTGATAAACAATTATAAAATAATAAAAGTATAAACAAGTGTAGGACAGGGTAAAAGTGATTAGGAAAAATTAGCAAGTAAAAGAGCATTAGGGTGGTGTATAAGCAAAATTAAAAAAATTATAGGGATAATTGTAAGCGAGTCTTGTTATTAAATTGAAAAGGCAGGTGGGAGATGCCAATATACATGTGGGTTAACACAACAATTATTGATAAACAATGATTATCTTCTCATTATATAAAAAAGTTTTTAGTCACCTTGTAATATTTTTTATCGCATCGAGGAACTAACTATATTCTGTTTAGTCTTTTGTCGTGCTCGATCAGTGGCTATTGTAAATATTTTTATTAAGTTGGCAAATCACAAACAATACTAATGGGTACTCATATCATTTGTAATTATGTGTGGAAAAGTTGGCCTTACATCTCATGCTCAAGACCAAAGAGTCTACAGAGCACATGGCACACTTACGATTCCCATGCTGGCTTCAGTGCAGTTGGTTGGTAGCCACTTCTAGACACATGCAGCATCACATTCTTCTGAGCAACTAGTGGTGAGGCCAACATCCCACACAAGATTAGGAATCATTTGTGTGGATAAAGGCCTACCCAAAACATTTTGAACTTCATTAAGAATCTGGCAGAGACAATGGAAAGAGTCCTTACTGGCAGCGATGGCATTATTTCTATCCTCTCTTTGTGTTGTAATACGCAGCAATTCATTATCATGACTCCTATTGCCACTATAAGGTCTCGGAATTGGTCTAAAGCTTGGGAGATGAGGTATTAACTTATCAGCTTAAGGGTTAACACTCAACCCAAGATTCACAAATTTGAAATACCCATTAGCTCCACAATTTTATTTTGAGAAAGTAATGGTGTGGCAATGAATTCCCAATGAAAAATAAATTTAATTTATCAAACATAGAATCAATTGAAATGAATTATCCAGTTTGTTTTGTCATCACTTTCCAAAAACTCAAATTTCAAATAAGTTTCCAATATGTAGAAATCTAACGTTTGGAATAATCTTATTACACTAGATTTGAAGGTATGTTCTTCATGTTAGTTCCCAATTTCATCACCACTCAAAATATTTATTGCTACCACTTATGAAAATTGGGAATTTTAAATACCTTGACCTTTATTTTTACCTTTGTTGGTAAAAGTGTATTCATTCTCATATAAGTTAATCAGCTCCCTCTCCTACAAGCTAAGAACATCTTCCATTACACCCAAAATAGCATCCTAATTCCACCTCCTTCCAGGAATTTCCAATAGTGCATTCTGGAGGACCTAAGACATCCTTTCACACTTCCCTCGTATCTTATCCTTCTATCTCATATTTTAGCCTTGAATTATTAAAACTCTTGTTTTTAGATGCTGGTTCGAATATTTTGTTCCTCTTGTAAGATAGTGGACTATGCCTACTCCTCTGTACATTTGAAAATGAAGAATAAATTTTATCAATTCATTGAAAAACAGAGAAAATTGTTTTTTATTCAACGTGAAATCAACTATAATTTTTTTCTTAAATTCTACCATTTGTTCATAAATATATTCCTTAAATTAATGTATGAGGTATCATTGATTTTAATGAATCATTATTATTATTTTTGGTCCATAGATGGGGAATTAAAGAACAGGACACCTAATGACATGAAAAGACTTCTGTAATGAACCCTACCCACTGAACATGCTTACTGGCCGCTGCATTGAGGTATTCATATTATTAATTTCTTATTCATATGGAACTGGTTGATTATGAATCTTAAAAGAGAGTAATATGGTCAGGGGGTGCAGTCAATAAATTATACAAAATAACTTTTATATATATATATAAAAAAATTAGCTATCATCAAGGCTGAGAATAAAAGTCTTTCATAAAAACAGATAAAAAATATAAAAGTAATTTCTGTTTTTTTTTAATTTTCAACCCTGATCATTCATTATTGGCGCGACACTCATAAAGAAGTCCTTGGCCTGCTCAACCCCTCTGTCCCGATCGCCTGCTCGAGTGATGGAGACCTTGCTCAGCCTCAGATCTTCACAGACGGCATCCTTCCACCTAGTTTTGGGCCTTCCTCGAAGTCTTACTCCATCCAGATTTCCTTTATACAGCTTTTTAGCTGTTCTTTCTTCGTCCATCCTATATAAGTGGCCCAGCCACTTGATGCGTTGAATCCTGATGAAGCTCGATATTGTTAGGTCTCCATATAACTCACTCAGCTCCTTGTTCCTTCTGATCCTGAGTTGGTCATTTTCTCGAACTGGGCCGAATATTTACCAAAGAACTCTCCTTTCCGATCTATTCAGCATTTCACACTGGATTTATTCAGTGTAAAGGTTTCACCAGCGTAAGTCGCTACTGGCCTAATGACGGTTTTATATATCATCAGCTTGGACTTTAGGTTGCTTCTCAAGAGCTTTGATATCCCAAAACATGCTTTATTAGCTGATACTATCCTGGCTCTGATTTCCTCCTCATCCAAATTCTCGTTCATACAGCTTCCTAAATACTGGAAACTTGACACTCGTTGGAAAGTGTGTCTTCCAAACGTGTAGCTATGAGGTGGTCAGTTTTGTTTATTATTCTTTATTACCATGACCTTGGTTTTCTCCTCATTCACCTGTAACCCCGTTTTTCCACTTCCAGCCTCTCAAAAGCTTCTTTTAAGAGAATCAGCGATCTTCCTACTAATACAAGGTCATCAGCATATGCAAGAATACCCAGACTACGGTTAAAGATGGTTCCCTCCATCAGTAATCCTACCCTTTTAATAACACTTTGCATTACAATATTGAATAGTAGAGGTGCCAGCGAGTCTCCTTGCCTAAGTCCTGTACTAATCTTAAATTTTTCTGCGATTGAGCCGTTTACCCTTATGCTTCAAACTGTGTTTTCCATCGTGCTCATTACCAAACGCACCAATTTGGATGGAATACGCATTTTGCTCATTCCTGGATATTGTATCATAAGCCGTCCTGAAATCTATGAACAGCATCCACAATGTATTGTTCATTTTTTCACACATCTGCTTGAGGGAAAAATCTGATCTATAGTAGATCTGTTAGGTCTAAAGCCTCCTTGGTATTCTCCAATAGGCAGTATTCAGTAGGCTTATCCCTCTGTAATTTTTACATTCTGTAGAGTCTCCTTTCTTCTTGTAGACAGGCACTATAATAGACTCTTTCCACTCTCTCGGGATCTGTTCCTCTTCCCATATTTGAGCAATTAGTTCCTGCAGCTCTTTAGTTAGAGCATTGCCAGCTGCCTTCAAGAACTCAGCAGGGATACCATCTGATCCTGGTGACTTGTTATTTCTCAGCTTCGTAACAAGATCTTCTATATCCTCTCCATCCGGTGGTACTGCTTCGTCTTGGCTGTCATACGAGTCACATTCCAAAACACTTATTTGTTCCTCTGTCTGGCTTAGTAGTCCTTGGAAATAATTCCTCTATCTCACTTGGACGTCCGTCTCCAGCACCAGTAGTCGCCCCTCCTCATTTTTCACCATGCTCCTTCTAGAGCAGTAACTGGTTTATAATATCATTGCAGCCTCTGGAACATGGCTTAAACCACATATTCCTACCTCCTCCATCACCCTACCTGACTATATATTTCTCCACCGTGACCGTGTTAACCGGCGTAGCTCTTTATGTCCATCAAACCCTTAAACCCTCACGATTTTTAATTGTAAAAAATTGTTAAATAAAAAAAACATCCAGAAATTCCTTTTGATTCAGAAATTGAATTAGATACTTATTATTATATAATAGGATGTAAATAGTTGGGGGTGCAGTCAAGAAAACACAGCAAATAAGTGAAACTTATTATATTTTATATGTGCCGACGTTTCGACCTACTGTGTAGGTCATCTACAGGGCTATGAGAAAACAGACAAAAACAGAATAGACTGTAAAAATTGTCTGTTTGTCTTGTTGTTGTTTGTCTGTTTTCACAGTAGGTCGAAACGTCGGCACATATAAAATATAATAAGTTTCACTTATTTGCTGTGTTTTCTTGACTGCACCCCCAACTATTTAGATCCTATTATAGTATCTACCAGTCAACGAATTTCTTTCCTACTTATTATTATAATTTGTTCCTGATATTTCCATAGTTAAAATAATTTTTTTTTTAAGTTTGGCTTTCTTAGAAACTCGTGATAGTTTTTTATTTGTTAACTTATTACCTTAAGTAATTCTTACCATTTAAAATTGGCATATAGCTGTTTGTTTAGTTTTTCTTTTTAATTCAAAACTTTATGCTTTAATTTAAATTATCTTGCACACCCCATGTCTTTGTCTGACTGAGTATCAATTTTATTATTTGTGGTTTCATTACCTGTTTCCAATCCTATGGAACGAGACTCTGTGCCAGTCCCAAATCTACTTTTTCATATTTATATTTATTATTTTATTATCAATGTAAGTTGTTATTATTATCTTAGCTATTTATTATTTATTTTATTTATAAAAAAAAAATTTGTTTACCATAATCATAGTATTTACCATACTAACAAAGTTTATGTACTTGTGATCCTTGAATTTCCTTTTTTCATGAGGTTATCTTTTATGCACAATATGTACTCTGTGTATACCTAAATTGTTTTGATGCTATTGCTTTATCAATTCTGGTGTATTTTTTTACCTTTCCATTATATTCTCTTTGTTGTTGGTTTTTAAAAAATTGAATTAAGTAATTATTATTATGTAATAACAGCAAAGTAGATTGTTGAAATATTAATGCACTTATATTAACTAGTTTATATAACTGACTTCCATTAATTAATTAGATTAATTAATGGAAGTCAGTTATTTAAAATTGTGTTGATTTTTTTATTGATAGGTTAGTTATGTGGTCGTCGCAGGGTTCAGTGCAATCTGCTCCACAGCAGCAGCAACAGCGCACTCTAGGGCTGACATCAGCCATTACACTTGCTGGTCCCAAGCCGATCGATTACCAGAAGACAAATGAACTTGTAGAGACCCTTAAACCTTACAATGTAATGGAAACTGAAGAGGAACTAAATCACCGGTATTCTTTCTGCCTATGATTTCTTTACTGATTTTATTGTTCATGTTTGTTTGTTATGGGTGGATAATATATCATTATAAATAAAGAAAGTATTATTTGTTTGATTAACTAAATCATTATGAGTAAATGAATAATTTTTCATTTCCTTTCAATGTTATTTGATGTTTCCTTACATTGCAAGATGTTATGAAACTAAAAAGGAACTCTCATTTGAGGCGTTTGGTTTCAAAATCAGGTACATTCATCTTTTTCCAAAAATGCTTTTTTTAATGTCAGAAAATGATGTACTAGATTTGTTTGTTTCAAAACTGTCTAGATCCTTCAATAACCAATACCAAAAGATTCCATTTCCTATCAAAAGTGGTTTATCCATAGCCTTAAATGAAAGTTTGTGATGTATGAACTATCAAAACTATGTATATATATATTGTTTAGTGATATTGATTAAAGTGATTTGTTTTTAAAAATGTCTATTTTATTTATTTTTTTATCAACCATAAACTATTAAGATATTGATATTATCTGATTAAAGTCAGGTATATCCAACATATTTTTTATATTAAATGAGATTAAAAAAAAAAGATCATAAAAAATTGTCAGTAATTATTGTTTTAAGTGAATAGTTAGTAAAATTGAATCTTTTTTGATCAGTTCTGAAAAAAATGGATATTACCGGCTTTGAAACCAAATGCCTCATATAGTCTCTCCAGCCAACATTTTTTTCTGGATTTATTATTTATGTTCAGTTATAAAATATATATTGGTGGATATTAATTCATTAATATATTACAAATTTTCCTTATTTTCAATACATTCTCTGTTTCTTGTATGGATGATCTGGTTTCAATAAACTTTTTGTCTTTATTATAAGAATTTCATTCATTAAAGAAAGAATTCATTAATTTAATTAATGCACCTGTTCCAAAAAAAAATGCACACTTTTTAGTTGACCTATTTCCTGTTTGATTTCAATAAATAATCACTAATTTGTTTAATAATTTACTTTATTTCAGTAAATAAATGGAAGACCTTTTATATTGTACTATAAAAGGCTGGTTCCTCATGAATTATAGTTCCAAGTTTAATTTTGTCTCAGTAATCATAGTTTGGCATTCAATCTTCTTTTTTTATTTCCAATTTTATTGGTATTCAGCTTCCTCTAGCATATTGGGACAACATTTCAGAAATTATTAACCGTCATAACCATACATCATCATCATCACACGGTGCTATGGTCCATGGAGGACCTTGGGCTCCTCCACTTTGACCGATCTTCCGTGGCTCTTCTCCTCACCCCTAGGAGCCTGAGGTCTGCTTCCAGCCATCGCATTCTAGGACTTCCTCTTCCTCTTTCTCCATCTGGACATCCCTCCATCATCAGCTTTGGGAACCTTTTTTTTATGCTTTCTGTGAATGTGCCACAACCATCTCAATCATGCTTTTTTGATACAAGAAACTATATCAGGTTCTCCCTATAGGTCCTCAAGTTCTTGATTCTTTTAGATGCGGAAACGGTTTCCTTCCTTGATTGGGCCATGTACTCTTCCAAGGACCTTTTATTCCCAAGTACTCAATAATTTCTCTTGCTGCTTGGATAGAGTCCACGTTTCCCCGCCATACGTGATGACTGGACGAAGTATCTTCTTATACACCCTTATTTAGAGGCTTCGGGTATTGATCTATTTCAGAACATGTTTCTGAGGGATCAATAACATCTGTTACCGTTTTCGATTCTTCTGTTGTAATAGTGCCAAGATACTTAAATGTTTTAACATTTTCAAAACTGCACCCTCTTCCTTGGAGATATCAACTGGATGAGAGACTTTGTTTTATATTTATTTATTTCTTGCTGTGATGACCACATCATCACCATATACGAGGTATTGGGTCATGCTGTTATAAATACACCCCTCTGCCTTTGATTATCATTATAATCTTCTGCAGCACCAAATTAAATGACACTGTAGATATAGGGTCTCCTTTTTTGAATTGTTCCTTGTTGAATTGAGAATTCTCTGGAAATTTCTCCCTGGAACTTTACCAAACCGCTGCTATACTGTATTACAGTATCGATCTGATAAGTTTTTTAGGGCATCCAAGAAACATCAGGTTTTCATATAGCTCATATAGCTTTCTATGCTATTATATGCCTGTTTATAGCCAATGAGGTGGTGGTGTAGATCTACATTCCATTCGTTACATTTCTCTAGCATGTTCCTAATGGTAAATATGTGGCCAAAAGTAGATCTAATTACAAGAGAAGGGAAACTATAATGTTGGGTAACACAGCGATATAAACTATAATATATGTTTTCATATAAACCTATCTAAAGTTTTTCCTTTCTTAGCACGATATTATCATGTTAAAAATTCTTAACTTTCCCCTATTTACCTCTTGTCTAAAACTTGTTAATACAATATTAATGATTATGGTTTTGCAGGATGGAAATATTGAGTAAACTGAACAGCTTGGTAAAGGAATGGATTAGAGAAGTAAGCATAAGTCGTAATATGCCTGAAAGTGTTGCTAACTCAGTTGGTGGCAAGATATACACTTTTGGCTCCTACCGCCTTGGTGTCCATCATAAGGGTGCCGATATTGATGCTCTCTGTGTTGCACCTAGGCATATTGACAGGTCTGATTACTTCACATCATTCTTTGAAAAATTAAAGTTACACACCGAAGTAACTGACTTGAGGGTAAGTTTTTTGTTTAGTTTTCTATGCATAGTTCCTAATCAAGCTACAATTATGCTATATAATCTGAAAAACAAATACTGATAATTTTTTTACAACATACTATGGACTAAAATCAGGAAGAAAAGGCCCCGTGGAGGTCAGAAAAAATTTCTCTTAAAAAGGGAGAACTATTTATTTTGAAGCCAACATTTTGACCCTTAGAGCAGGTCTTCTTCACAGCTAAATATACAAGATACAGAAAAATCAAAATGATACATAGTAAATAATAAAAATACATATAAACATCAAGGTATATGTGTGGTAAAATGAAGATAGGGAATCCTTTAGAAAGACAGAGGGAATAATTATAGTATATTATCAAATAAGTAATAAATAAAGTAGTACAAATTAATCTAATGACTGGTATTTGAACAACAGAGAGATAGCGGAATATTGTGAGAAATAATAGGAACATTATTGATATAGAAGAATTTTTTGATAAAATATTGTAAAGGGTATGTAGATAAAATAAATAATAAAAATACTGTTGGAGAATATATAATACCATGACATAATAGCATTGTTCAATTACAAATTATAAAAGTGTTAAAAGAGATGGGATTGAATTTCAGATTAACACAAAGGTACTTAAACCAAAAGATTAACAAATGAAAAAAAAAATTATAAAAATAGTTCTCACCTGTTCATAACATAATGGCAATGTGTAAAAATAAAGTATAGAAGAGTGGCATAAGAAGAGATGATTAAAATAATAAAATGAAGGGAAAAACATAATATTGTAGCTGTCAAAACAACACCGCCTATCTACAAATTTTGGTGAAAATGAGTTAGTAATGGTAACAGACTTATTAAGGTCAGCAACATGGCAGAATATGATTTTTCGATACTTCTCTTCAATCTTTTTAGTAATAGTTCCAAAATTGTATGGATAAAAAATAGATTATAAATTGCCCTCTACAGTCGGCACGGTTTTTTTTCTCTCCTGTAAAATCGCCCAAAGTGTACTAAGGTGGTATTGTTTTGACAGCGACAATATAATAATGTTAACAAATGAAAATAAATAAATACATAAAAAATTAAAATTATTCATATCTCGTCATGAACCAAAAGCATTGCTGAAATAAAATTATGGAAGAGTTACAAGAGAAGGGTTGACTGTAATGTTGAGTAACGTTGCAGTATTATTTAAAATGTATAGAATGGAACAGTGGAATATGGGTAGTGAAAGTAGTGGCCAACCATGTACATTGATTTAAAACAAAGAGAATTATGAATAAAATATTGAAAAATGATTTGATAATTGATGTTGAAATTGAAGGGGTGGCCAACCATGCACATTGATTTAAAACAAAGAGAATTATGAAGAAAATATTGAAAAATGATTTGATAATTGATGTTGAAAATGAAGGGAACAATACAACTGCCATTGAAGCATACAGTATAAAATAATAAGCAAACTTATGAACAAATGAAAAAATAAATAAATGTGGCTTATTCCTTGTAATGTGGTTGTAAAGGGCTGAAAGTCTAATGCAACAATGGAGGTATAGCAATGGAGGGGGGGTTGTTCTACACTAAAGAAAAACAATAATAATAAACCAAGAACTTGTGGGTGAGGAAAAGTGTTTAAAGAAAAGGCAAAAATTGTGTGATTGTAATCACATAGGAAGGAGGAATGTCAACTCTTTTTGATAAGGTTTATGATGTGTTTGTAGGTCATAGAAATGCAATTTTTGTCAATTTTGAGGTTAACTGGGTTAGTTTCTAACTGTATAGAAATAGATTCTCCGATAAGTTTTTTATTGTGATATGGGACAGTGGCAAGAACAGAGGATTGGTCAAAATTGAAGGAATAGTTGAGTATCATAGCATGTTCTGACAGTTTGGAAAAGTATTGGTTTTGGGAAGTGGTAGTGATCGCTTTTGTGCCAATCTT
The DNA here is from genome assembly GCA_964056705.1 of Troilus luridus. NCBI lineage: Eukaryota > Metazoa > Arthropoda > Insecta > Hemiptera > Pentatomidae > Troilus > Troilus luridus. The sequence goes on along the minus strand of OZ057412.1, from coordinate 90,955,333 downwards.
CTTCTTTGATGAAATGATTCTTTTTTTTTTTTTACCAATATAGGAAAAAGTATAATTGAGAGCAGTGCAAGCGATGTGGTAAACTATGTTGGAGAGGTTTTTGGTGGGGATAGGATCTTTTAAGTTAGTGAACAGGTGGGAGAGTTTGTTGTACAGTTATACACCATGAGGTAGATTAGGAAAAGTAAGTTGTAGAACCTTGTTATTGCCAGATCGAAAGGGATTTGTAAAAGTAAGGGCTGAAACTCAGTTGTGTGGAATTGGGGGAAGGGTAATTGTCATTAATATGATTTTGTAGGATGGAATGTTATTAGAAAGAAAAAGTTTTTAATCTATTGGATGTTGGTTTGTAGTTTTTGGGTGTCTGATAAGAAAAGACATCGGTGGATAAGAGTTTTAGCAAAATTCATTTTTTGGTGGTAGGGGTGCTGTGAAAAGTAATTGAGGAGTCTGATGGAATATGTGGCTTTGGTGTACCAATCAAAAGGTAGGAACTAGTATTTCAGGGATTCTGTCTGAGTTCAGTATGAAGAGAAGGTTGTCAGCATATTGCTTAATAAAGATAATGCCACGGGGGAATAGAGGGACGATGGATTCAATAAAATCGTTGATGACTATATTGGAAATGTCGGGGGCAAGGGACTTTCCCATGGAGAGATCTGAAATTTGATCAACAAATTTATCTTGGAAAGTGAGGCATCCGGATGAGCAACAAAGTTCAAGGGATTCAAGATATAATATTAGGCTTTGAGTGGTATGGTGTTATATGATAGTTGTTCTGTGTGATACTGAGGGCTCTCCTTATAAGGGGGGGTGTGGAATTATAAGAGATAAATTTGCAGTAAGTTGTTTTTTAATCTATTAAATTCATTTCTGATAAATATAAAATCACAGGTTTTAGCTGTTTAAAAATCAGCATTCTCCTTGTCTATTTCTGCATTGGGTAGCTATCTAAGGTATTTTTTAAAGGTTGATACCCTTTGGAAAATACCTTTTGGGAATTTTTAAAAGGTATTGTAAATTTTCATTTTTAAAAAGTAGGGGAAATTCACTATTTAGACATTTTTGTTATATTGTGGCTTTTGTGTTAAATTTATCACATTTTCAGGCAGTGGAAGAAGCTTTTGTCCCTGTGATAAAAATGAACTTTGATGGAATTGAAATAGATATGCTGTTTGCTAGGCTTGCTCTTAAAGAAATCCCCGATTCAATGGTACCTTTCCTAGAACTAAACTAAACATTTAATTATTCATTTTCAATGATGAAACTAACAACATTATAATTCTAGGATCTTAAAGACGATATGCTACTCAAAAATCTTGATCAGAAATGCGTTAGAAGTTTAAATGGCTGCAGAGTTACTGATGAGATACTGCGGCTAGTACCAGATATAGAAAATTTCCGTCTCACTCTTAGAACTATAAAGCTGTGGGCTAAAAGTAAGTTTAGAAATTATTTCTCATAATGATCTTTCCTAGGCTCCAGGTGTTAGTATGTTATAATCTTTTTTGTTGATTATTAATATTGTTTCTTAACATAATTGACCTTTTTTTAATCTATATTCAATGTTCTGCTGTTTTTAACATAATTTTAAATCTAAGGATCCAGTTTAAAGCCTCAGTTATACAATTTTATTTTACAGAACATGGAGTATACAGTAATGTGATGGGATACCTCGGTGGTGTCAGTTGGGCTATGCTGGTAGCTCGCACATGCCAATTATATCCTAATGCCGTTGCAGCCACTTTAGTCCACAAGTTTTTCTTGGTGTTTTCTCAATGGAAGTGGCCACAGCCTGTTCTGCTAAAACAGCCAGATCAAGTCAACCTTGGGTTTCCTGTATGGGATCCTAGGGTAAGTTTTTTTTATATAAAAAATTTTAATTAATTTCTGATTAATATTGTTAAAGCTGTTGTATTTTTTAAATAACATTACTGGCATTATATGGATTGCCATTTTTTACAAAATAAACAAAAAAGTGGTTATACAAATATTAATTTTGTATACTTTTTAGATCAATCTGTAGCCTTTATCTGCTGTTAGACTAGTTTTCCATTTACTAATTGTCTTAAATCTAATACAGTGAAGCGTCGATTATCCGAACTAATGTTGTCAGGGGTGGTTCTGATAATCAAAAATTCGGATAATCTAGTGAAAGGAAGATCTAAAACAATTAATAAAAGTTTATAAAAAGCATGATTGTTAATTTACGTAAAAATATATATATATATATATATATATATACATAGTGAAAAATGAATGAATAAAAAATCACAATGCAAAGAACGAAAATATTTAGGTACAAGCAAAATCAAATTTATGCAAAGATTTATCAAAATTAATTCTGTGGCTTGAAGAACGTTTTAATACTTGTCTGCTTCAATGTTACTTCCTCTTCACGGCAGCTATGTCTCTAATTCTTTTTAGTAGCAATAACTGGGTGTAGTCCTCACGACATTCTTCTTGTCATTCAAACCACTGGAATGCCAAATCCAGCGCTTGAAAGGCCTCAGCATGAGAAGGTCCCGAGTCATCTCCATCTGGTTCATCATGAAGTAATTCATGAACAATTTCATCGGTTGTCAGCATCTGAAAGCCTGGATCGTCACTGTCTACATTTGCCACTCATTCATGTTCTGTTCACCACAATCCGCAAAAACACTAATGTTGCTCAATGTGTATACAATATCAGCTGCGACTTCATCAACAGGATCATGAGTTTTGGTTTCATCTTTGGATGGTTTCAGTAGTCTGTTCCACGACTTATGCAAAGTGCAGTTTTTTACTCCATCCCATGCTTCGACCAACATATAACAGCAGTCTTTTAATGTCAGTTTTTTGTATGTGGAAACAATTTTTTCTTTGTCATTTGTATCACCTAAAAGCAGACGACGCATGAACTGTTTTCACTACAGTTTTTTTTTATTTTTCTATGACACTTTGGTCCATAGGTTGAACTAGGCAAGTTACATTAGGTGGGAAAAACTTCACCTCAAACATATTACTAACCTTATTCAAAGTTTAAGGTGATGGATGTGACGGAGCATTGTCCAAAAGGAGGAGAACCCTGCCTTCTTTTCCACTATGCTGCTGAAATTTTTTAACTTCAGGAATGAAATTGTTTTCAAACCATTTTATGAACAAATCGCTGTTCATCCACCCGTTTTTTTGGCTTGCATATATTACCGGAACTTTCACATTTTGGGGTTTGGATTTACCTATCATTAGCAACCGAACTCTATGTGCTCCAGTTGCATTAGCGCACACCATGACTGTAACGCGATCTTTGCTCATTTTGTATCCTGGAGCTGCAGCTTCTTTTCGAGATACCACCGACTTAGATGGTAAAGATTTCCAATAGAGGCCATATTCGTCCGCATCGTAAACAAAATCCAAATCATATTCATTGTCTTCGAGATATTTCTTCAAATTCTGGGAAAAAGAAACTGCTTCGTCAAATTTTATTTAAAATAACAATAGTTTTAACAAATGAGTAACTGGATGATTTGATCAAATTAATTAAAATTACATTTGGAAAAAAAAAATAGGTTACGTTAATAAAAAAAAAAAAGCAGTTCCATTAATCGAAAGTTCGGATAATCGACGCTCTACTATACCTATAAAAAAAATTTTCATGGAAAGGTGTTTTAACTACATAAATTGAATCAAAATCTACTATTGTTCTCAATCATTTACTTTTGTTGATTTTATTCATAGGTTATCCTTAAAAAACTAAATTACTAATGATAGAAAATAATCGTTTTAAATTTTTTATCATTTTTAATGTTCTTAAATGTATTATAGATGTATGTATCCTACAATCTGCTTAAACCTTACTTGTTGTTTAACAAAGTTATCATATTTATTTCTATTGTAGGTGACTGTTTCGGACAGATACCATCTCATGCCTATTATAACTCCTGTATACCCTCAGCAGAATTCAACTTTTAATGTTTCTGCCTCTACAAGAACCATTCTTCAGGAGGCTTTTAATAATGGATTATCAATCACTGATGAAATATTTAATGGAAAGGCATCCTGGGATAAATTGTTTGAAGCACCAAATTTTTTCCTAAAGTACAAGTAAGTTCAGTAAATCATTATACAACATGTGATCAATGAATATCATCTAAGCTTTAAGAGAATCATAATTTAATTTAATGGTATAACATTTATTTTTATTTAAAATAAGAACACTGGAAGAGCATGAATGAAATATTTGGTTTTGTTTTTATTCTAATTTTTAAAAATCTACTATTATTTTTGTAAATTGTGGGCTTTTATAGGAAATAAACTAAAGTATCAATCATTTTTTGTATTTCACGGTTCACCTAGCCGCACCTCATTCTACTTGCCCTGAAGATGACCTACAAAGTAGGGCGAAATATTGGCACAATCAATAAATAAGTCCTCACTTATTTGGTGTTTTTATTTGACTGCACCCCCCAACTATTTCCATCCTACATTTTTTGTATTAGTTGGATTCTTTAATTTCTACGATAAAATTTGATAGATAATAATCAATATTTAACACTTTGACTGCCCTGGGGGTCACCGGTGACCGGCACTCGACTTAGCTACAGCCCTGTGGGGGCTACCGGTGACTGGTGACTTAGCAAATAATAAAAGTACATAATTAGATTAAATATGGATTCTGATATCTTTTTCAATAATACCATTGCTACTATAATGGTTTGAAGAAATTAATGCAATATAGAACATACAAAAATAATTTTATTACTACATGAAAAGTATACATATTATCAAAGCATATTTTGATGGGTCAGATTCAAACACTCAAGGCAAAGAAAAGGTGGACCATTGCAATCGGAACAATACCTCACAACTTTTTTAGATGAACTCTTTGCTCCAGTTCTTCCTAGCTGATTTGAATTTTTTTTATAGCACACCTTACATTTCGTTCATTTCCCAGTATTTTTAAAAATTCATGACGAAGTCTGTTCTGTGGGGAATTAATTAAAGAAATACGATCATTATCAGAGCATTTTGTTAGTTACAATGCTAATTTCATCCTAAAATCAGGAATTGCAATACTTTTCCGGGTTTCTTGTTTTAATAGCACTATTGAGTTTACAGTACAAGTATTTAGTAAAAGCACTATTGCCAGTTTCTTGTACCATTTTATAGTTATGCGCAGTGGTGAGCTATAAGCAATCATTTGATCTGATAAGTCGACTGAAGATTTCCCTTAATTATATTCAACTACCATTTTTGGCTGTTCTTTTAACAGTTTCTTTTCTGTATAGTTGTCATTTCTGGTGAACATTTTGTAGATAGCATCATTACCACTCATAGATAGCATCATTATCTTTCCATTTTAAACCTTTTACTCCAATTTATTTTCTCTTGCGATAATATCTCCACGTTTTAATTTTTGGGCCACAACCTCTTTTGGATTGCCGAGCCAATTTTTTTTGTAGCATACCCAATAATTTTATATCAATTAATTTTTCCACCAGGTCAATATCAATTATACTGTCAATACAGTATACCAACTATCTGTGCAGATAGTGTGGCCTTTGCCTTAAATATCTTGACAAAGAGACAATCTCCAGATTTTATATATTTGTATTTTCGCCTTTTCCCGTGTAGATTCTAAATGAATAAGTGTACCCTGTCCCACTACATAATTTCAAAACTTTAATGGCATATTTATGACATATTTGGTTTATAAACTGACAAAGTACTATGCGGCCTCGGAATGGCACTAAGGATTCATCCACGCATAGTATCTCATCTGGTTTATAATATTTCTTAAAATTACTGTTCAAATGATTGCTAATATGAGCAACTTTAGATAATCTATTTTGAGGATCATTTTCTTAATTATTGCTGAAATGAACTCACCACAATAATAATTCAAATCGATTTCTTGGCATAATTGTGTGTGGAAGTGTCAGGTTATATCCTTCATATTAACTCCAACACTGCTCAATTTTTGGCAATCACACTAATCCCATCTAAATAATGAGACCAAAGACTTGTTTTATTTCATTATCATTTGTTTCATCATTTGCAGTTCTGATTTTCTTTGCATAGCATAGATGTTTGTTTGTGTTAACGCTCATTAAACTAGTTTCATTACTCCCCCCCCCCCTCTATATATCGTTATTATCAAATTTTAATTAATTAGTTTCATTACTTTTTTTCTTTAATTCTTTAGTTTGCAATTGATTTGATTATAATGAACGAGAGAAAAATATTGGAGAAAATGTACATAAAGCTTTATTTTGTAATTAGAAGTTAGTAGATTATATATAGTTTATAGACAATGCGAAGCATCACGTTAATTGATATGTCGACAAAACACGACCCCCGTTGTCTTGGTACGGCGGCGAGACGCTTAGAGTCATTGTTGCTTTGAACATCAATCAGTGAACACACATTACGAGTTTCTTTTAGTGTAGACTTAGTGCAGTCTAACATTACTCATTACGAGTACTTTTGGTAATTATATTCATTGTTGCATTGGGCTTCAATCAGTGAACACTCATTACGAGTTTCTTTAGTGTAGACTTGGTCCAGTCTAACTTTACTCATTACGAGTACATTTTGGTAACTACAAATTGAACTTCAGTCAATGCGACTCACTCTTTACGAGTTCTTTGTGACCAATTATATGGTGCGTACTGTTCGTGCTTCAGGAGCTTCTGGAATCATCAACATCTTTCTACTCAGTAGGAGTATTGACGATCGCCGATCGTGTTGAGTACCTGACGTAACACTTCTCATAAGGTATTTCTAATTAATAATTATAATAAAGGCCTTGGTTAAGAGAAGACGTCGGAGACATATTTTTTGCTGTCACTTATGGACATTTAAGTCTATTATTGTTGTATTAAATTTAAATTAATAGTTAATATAGTTAATTAATTTCTTCTTTAAATTATACATTTAAATTCTATTAAGTAAATATCAGGCCTGCGTAGTTATTGTTCATAATTAATAGTTTATTCCTTGTTATATATATTTCATTAACCATATGTTTTTTTTAATTTTATCTATCATATATAATTCTCTCGTTCATTAAATTTAATTTTGTTCATTCCAATATTTCTTATTTGAATCCTTTTTTTTAATATAATAGCATATTAATCTTATTTTTTTCTCATCCATAATTTCATTTATCATCATAAGTGCTCATAATAACCGGCATTTATTGACACGGGGTCGGAGATTTACACCTGTTGGTTTTATTTCCTTTATGGTGTCGCTCTCCCCAACAGTTTGCTTTGGAATAATTTTGAATATTTTGCTAGTAACAAAAATGAAATAAAAATCATATGGTTCCGTACAAGCAAATATTTCATTTATTAGGTCTTAAATCGTTTTGATTAACTAAGTCACAGACATTTGAAAAAAAATGTATGAAGAAAATTATGACTTGTAACTATTGTAGTTATGTACAGTATGGTTTTTGATGCATAAAACCAGAAATTGTTATAATTGAGAATGACTTAGTTAGTCGAAATGCTTTATGACCTAATAAATGAAAGATTTAATGACTGGATAATGGTTTTTCTCTTTTTATTTTATTAAAAATTAGTCCAGTAAGATACATCATATTCAAATATTTCTGATTGACATGCATTGATACCTGACGAATCTGAAAATGTGTTATTGGTTTTATTACCTAACGGAATATGCCAGTTGGCCAATCACATCTTTATTGATGACCATCAGGTATATCATCTTCATTGTTATCGCTATCTTGAGCTTCTGTTTCATTGTTAGACTCAATAATACCGTGGAAGCTCTTATCATATCGGATGAAAAACTCAATGAACTTTTCTCGCTATTTGATAGCAGTCGAAATATTTTTGAGGGTTGTTGTAAAACTGTGCCGCCATATAATGTACTTGATGAATAACCTTCATTAGAAGCCATATTTTTGAGGGCTAATTGAAAAATAGAATGAAAGATATAAAATGCCAAAACGTTTGTAGAGTGAAAAATATAACAAATGCACTTCCTTGCTTGTAGGATGCTGTGTATAAGACTAAATAATGAGAGTAGCCGCTTAGTAACTGAAGCACGATTGTTTTAATAAAAGACAATCGTAAAAGTTGTCGACAGTGCCGTTGGGGTCACCAGTGACCCCCATCATAGAAAATGTGTCAAGCATGATTTTATAACTCACTTTATTTACTGAAAATAATATTTCAACAAAATATACATTCCAAGTGATATTAAATCAAGTTGATGCCTAGGCCAAACCATGGGAAATGCGCCTGGCAGTCAACGTCTTAGTAAAATCTTTTATTTTCGTTTATATTAGTGCTGAACAATATACCATAATCCTTAAACAATATTTTTCGAATACGAAATCTTTTAAAATATTTGATACTTATATAAAAAATATTAGTAATATTTTTTGTATATGTATGTATGTAATCTTCTTTCCGTTTAGAGCTGTACATTCTTTAAAGAAATTAAAAAATGCTCGATTGTAATATATATATTTATATAGTATGTTTTCTGTTATGATAGGATAATCAAATTTAATTTAACATTTATGTAATATACCATTTAGAATACAAAGCCATTTAATATTTTTTTAAAGTATGATGTTGCTCAAGTCACGATTGTGTAGTGGATTGTTGCAAAACTTACAGATAAAACTTATTTAGCTTTTTTTTTGTCGTTATTGTCTTAGAGGTTTGGCAGTGCGACCGCTGGTTATTATATTACAAGTTTATACTTTCCAAAATTTGATAGTCTTCTAGGATGATCGTATTGGGGTGCTCTTCTTGTGAGTTCAAAATTAAGCAGATCTTCATCGTGTTGCTTAGCTTTGCAATGTTCTGTTCACGGACCTGCCACTTTATCCATAACATTTATGTATGTAATCTTCTTTCTGTTTAGAGCTGTATATTATTCAAAGGAATTAAAAAGTGCACTGTTGATAAAGAACATTATGACACGTTAAGTCCATTTTTATGTCTTCCTAATAATAGATCAAAAAGAAAGAAATTGGTGTGGGCGACACCAATCATATATTTGTTGTAATCTATCATTGAAATAGACTTCCGTATGGGGCAACCAAATCTTCTACTTCTGCTTCCAGATTCCTTTCTTTGTGCAGAATGAATCGTCAAGATCATATTCATGTTTGCCTCCACTGTAGAATATTCCGTGCTGAATGATTAGAAAAGAAAATACATTTTAAATGACAGTGATAAATTATAATATTAATAACTGACAACAAAAAAAAAAAAGCTGCTCAAAATTTTGAACTTGAATATTTAAAAAATACTGATAGAAAAAAATCAGATAAACCCAATATTATCTTCACTTCTTTTCCCACTTCTTTCAGTAGGAATATTGAAACCAATGATTAAGAATCACTTTCTCTTATATTTATTGAAATATCCTCTCTATGTTCCAGGCACTTTATAGTATTACTGGCCAAGTCTGCAAGCCAAGAGGAGCAGTTAGAATGGTGTGGGTTGATTGAGTCCAAGGTTCGTCATCTGGTGGGTAACCTTGAACGTAACCAGTATATCAGCCTGGCCCATGTGAACCCCGAGTGCTTTCCTGGACCACCAACACCCCCTGGAGAACCTCAAGTACCAACTTCAATGTGGTTTATTGGCATAGTCTTCAGGAAGTTAGAGAACCTTAACGTTGATCTTACCTATGATATACAGTCTTTCACCACTTCTGGTAAAAGTCAATTTGTTCTTAATATGATTATTTTTGTTTTCTTAATTAAGAAATATAAAGAAGGGGGAAGTTTTGGGATCATGAAAAACTTCTACTCTGTGTTCTCAACAGAAATTATAACATAACAGGAGGTGGGGAAGAAAACTCATAAAAGCTGAAAATGAATTGAATTAACAGTTAAAGGTCTTAAGCCCTTTTGCTTTAACCAGAAACACCTAAGGAGTTTGTCAAAAAGGAAAAAAATCCCCAATATAATTTTTTTTTAATGCAACTTAGGGTTTTCAGCGCATTCTATCTGTGTTGTAAAATTATTTACGTACTCAATCTAATAATCAGCTGTTACTCTGTTTGTTAAATGTGCTTCAATTTCACATTTTATTTCTATTCTGTCCCCCTAATCATGCTGTAAATTAAATTTTCATTAAATTCTCCTTTAATTTTTATATCCAGAAAAGTACCGTAACCAAGACACTCTTAAAGTCTTAAAGTTTATCATTATCTATTTTTACTTTTGGGAAAGAACATAATTCATGAATGGTTTGTGCCTTTTTGATTTTGTATTTGTGTTAAAGATAAAAAAAAGATTGATTTTTTTTTTTTTTATTTTATAAAATTCCTTTAAAACGATGATCAGTTTGATTATATTTTTGTATGGATTGTCCTATAACTTTGTATAAGCCATTTTTCAATTAGAACTGAAGATAAATTTATTGTTCATTGTTTGTTCATTTAAAGTCATTTTGTGGTGCTATGGCTAATTAAACGATGCTACTGTGGGAATCCTAAATTTTATTTATCCCAGTATAATTAGGATAGGGATCTTTAACGAACACCTGACACAATACAGGCTCTGGATCCCCATTTTACATCCCTTCCGAAGGATGACATAACTGAGAATATTTTACTCCCTTTACAAAATCTCAAGGCCACTAACAGGCTACAAACCTGCCATCTTGGCCATAAAAGGTTATTGTTCTAACCACTAGACCACAGTAGACCAAAATAAATCAAATTATTTTAAGCCATTAAGGAAATAACCCATGTCTTAGTAACCCCAGCATTTGCTAAGGTAAGTAACTGAAAGAAAAGTAGTTTTTATTCTGAGACTACCATTCTCTTAAGAATTAGAAAAAAACATGTACTATTTCACTGATATTTTTCAGTCTTATTGACAAAATATAAAATAATTATATTAAAAAAATATCTGCTATGCACACTTTTTTTTTTCTTTTTTTTTTACCACTATTAAAATATAAACCCTTAACATGTCGCTGGTAGTAAAAAGTAGTTATAGAGTTATAGATAAAGTATCACTTATGGTTTATTGGTTATACCTAAAATACAATTTGTTAGGATATTTACCTTAAAGTTTAACCAGATGAAAAACTTTTCAACACTATATTTAACCCAGGAGAGTGCCTTCATTGATGTTACACAAGAGGTGTCCCCATGAGCGACCCCTTCATATTGTGATTTCCATCATAATTTTACCCTATAATTATTAAAGATTCAGGGCCAAGGAATAAATAGGATATAAATTTTGTTATAAAAATAAAATATATATTAAAATTATTTCATTAACAATTAAATATCAGCTGCAGTAAAAACAAATAATAGAATGTTAAGTTTCCCTCCCAAGAGTGTCTCTGCGAGGGAAATGCTGCAGTGAATAATAATATTGGTATGGAAAGAGTGTAGCCTTGATAGAAACCCTGCTTCATTGTTCCTACTTAGATTTTGAAACAATCTCTCTCAGTCCATAGTGTGAATATGACAGTTTTGAGCATGTCTGTCTACTGTTTGTCTATTTAGGCCATAGGCTATAAACCTAGTCTCAAAGGATTAGGATGATTTGTTCGATATTTATACTTAAATAATTATCTATGTGAGGGAAATGATCATGGTGACTCCTCTCCTGGGTTAAACCAAATGAATATTTCCGGTTTATTGGTTATTGCTGACATCTTAAAATATTATTCCCATAATAGAAGTTAAAAGGATTTTTTTTTTTAAATCTAGTATGTTGCTTTAATAGAAATCAGCAAGCAGTTTTTATGAAACACTCATTTAATGACAGCCTTTATGCATGTTAAAGAGGAAATTTATGTATTATTGGATAGGTTTTGTCTAATGCTGTGTTCTAGATAAATTTTTTCACATATTTTACCATAAAGTTTGATAAATCTATATTTCTTTGGTTCAAACATTTTAATGATTATTTCAAGAATAGGAAGAAATTGTTACTTAATTTTTTCTCATAAGGTTTGAATTATGCTTGTCTATAATTTCAAACACACATTGTGTTATTGTAGCCAAAAAAGTGTTTCTATACAAATATGGGCCGAAATGATTTTGTTGAAACTTCTTGTTCCCAAACCTAATTCCACTAAATCACTCTTAACACATTCCTCCCACCTATGTCTTGGTCTACCCCTCAGACGCTTCTTAGCAACATCTCTATTGGAAATTAAAATTATCTCTGAGATACCTTGATTGTTTACAATTAATTAATGTAATGTTTGAAAAACTAATTAAATTTATTGATGGCTTAAAAGTGAGGAAAAAAAAAAGATACTAAAAACAGTAAAAACTAAGAAAAACTAGATAAGGTTACATTTTTGTTTGCCCTTTTTTATCAAAATGCCAATGATTTTAACATCCAGAAAGGGCCAACAAAAAGGATACATGTAAGGTGCAACTTTTTTTTCCAATTTCTATCTTTTATCAATCAGTTGGTCTATAAATAGAGGTGCTATTTTTATTCTCGACATTGTTTTCTGTTTCAGGGCACATATTTTCATTATACTGATTCGTTTTTTAGAAAATGGTGATTGCAAAATTTCTTGATCAATATGTGGAAAAAAATAGAACATTATTGAGAAATTTAATAGCACAAATTGTTCAGTAAGGTTTTATTTAGTCTTAACTAGCCAACCACCCGGCTTCGCACGGGTAGTTGAGCATATTATGCCTACATGTTTTGTCTGTCGGAGGATCGCGTCGAATATGTGGATTAGATTTAACTGTAATATAATATGTCTACTCTACATGAAATATTTTAATTTATTTTACTATGTAGAAATTATAAACATAAGAACAAACTAAAATATTTCTTTATATACAAATTTATTTTCACGCGCGTTAATGTTTTGCGATAACTCCTAAGATATTCATTTAAAGTATATGGTATAAAATATTATAATATTGTGCTTGAAATGCTGAAGGTAACTAAAGAATTTGTGTGGATAAGGATTAATACTGTATCCGTCCAAATAGCTTTCCAATTACCACATTGTACGTAACCAATTTTTTAGAAGATATAATAGGTATAGCAAGCTATCCTTAAAAAATAGATATATAGATAGATATATGCTATTGAGGACTTTTTTGTATATCTAAAAAAGAGGAATATTCCACTATGCATTGTTTCGTTATATCTCAAAGGTATTAGGCAACATCTTTAATGATAGCTCCCAGGCGGCTTGAATTTTTCCAACAGTTCCGAAAGGTATCGTTATATTCCAACCAATTTACATAAAACCTTAAAAAAATTATATACCGAAACATACGTAATGAATTACACTATCTGTTGGTGAAAACTGCATGAAAATCCGTGCTGTAGTTTTTTAGTTTATTGTGAACTGACACATACACGGCCGATGACTTTGTTTTATAATATGTATAGATATTACCCAAAATCTAATTCATTTATTTTTTTTTATTTTTCAGTTCATCGGCAAGCTTCAGCAATTAAAATGATAAAGGATTCCATGAAAATCGAGGCTAGGCATGTTAAAAGGTATATTTTTTGCTTATATATATTATTTTTTTATAAATATTTTGTTTAATTAATTATTTGAATAAATAATTCTTAAAAAGTAGTTAATGGGAAGAGAGAATTACCATTACAAGGAAACATTTTGTTATGAAAGACTCCTTCATAACGTTGAATCTGAAAAATGATGTATATTTGCAGATTAACTTTAATTTAATATTTCATTAAGTGATCCAGAATATTACATTTTTTAAATGTGTAATGACTCTCCTTGTGTATAGATATCCAAAATAATAATTTAAACGAATATAAGAAAGTTTATTTAAGAAAGTAATTGCACTTAATTACATACTATTTTAAGTGCTAGGTCTCAACTGTTCAGTCTCTATTAACATTTCCATTTGGTTTCCTTGTTTAAGTATAAGGTTTGTTAGAAAATTGCCTCGAGTATTAATGAAGTATGGGACTATGGTTGCGTAAATAAGAAAATGATGATGCAACATGTTTTAGGGCTTTATTAATGATGGTTGATTACAGGTGTTTTAATACCATTGTAACAGCTAACAATTAATTTTTATTCAAATTTTTGCAATTCATAAAAACGTTTTCAAATAATGATAGATAATGTAAATTAAATGTGGATGTGATGGTTTTTGAACACTCATTAGACTTTATATGGAAACCCTCTTTCTTTGTATATTCAAGCTTATCATTGTTAGTACGACATTGATGGTTTAATTCCTTAGTATTTATGATAAATACAGGTCTATCAAATAATTAATGTTGTGTAAACATTGAAGACATTAAAATTGGTATATAGTAAATGAAAAAATAAAAGTTTTAATCAGACCCAAAAAATCAATAATTGTTAATGATAGTGACATTTAGTCCACTTTTTAGATTTTGGCAATTAGCTTCATTGTTTAGTTCTACTGAAAATTTTAATTATTTTTGATGTTTGAATTGTATGTCTAGTTTTCAATTGTATTTTAACTATTTTGGTGTTAAAAAAATCAAAATTTTTACCTTAAAAAGTAAATATCTCTACTTAAATTAATGACTTTATTTAAGCCATTTTCAATTTTTATATTTATAATTGTAATTTCTCTCAATACTAAATTAAGTATTTCCTAAATTTCAGAAAACAGCTTAGTGCTTACCTGCCGGCCCATATTTTGAAGCGAGAGAAAAAGGTTTGTACAGAGAACACTGAAGAGCTTGTTGCTGAATTGTCTCAATCACAAGCGATGATTAAGACAAGCATTGGTCAGCCGCTGTTGCGCCGCGCGATGAGCGAGCTATGTCGTGCACTTGCTATTTCATCACCCAACCTCACCCTGTTTCAGGATGGTGATGATAGCGATAAGTGCTTATTGAGTCTCACCGGTTCCAATAAGAATATCTGTGAAAGCAGCATCCCTATTGCACTTAATAGTTAAAATATATATTGCTCATTTTTAAAAATGTTACTGTTTATATATGAATAAATTATTGCCCCCTTGCTTAGAATTTTTATTGGGAGACTTAATTTGTTTGTTTTTTTGTTTATGGTATTTACATAGGCTTTTTACCAAGTTTGACTAATCACATGCATATTTGATTTTGACTAGTCACAAAAATTAATCACTAGTCAAAATTAAATATTTTTTCTAAAATAATTATTTAGAGAATTGTTTTAAAGTATCATTTACAGTTCATTTTGTTATGTTTGAAGAATTCTGTTTAAATAAACTTAAATTCCATTCTGAGTACAATTTTTTTTATGTATTATTAAAAAAATTTAATGTTATTGTATTTGTATTAGTTAACATGGTTTATATAGTTTAGTTAAATGAAATAAACATTTTGATGAGTCTTTTTTGTTCATAAAAGATGCATATTAATGAACAGGTAGCAGCAGCTAGGAGCAGCACTTCTCCAATTAGTAAAAATGGTGTGTCTCAACTGCAAGTGGGCGATGCCAATAAAAAGCGTCATTCTGACTCATCTCTCGACCTGTTACAGAAGAAACAAAAGCTTCACCAAGACCTCCCTGAAATGGCAAGTGTTCCTTAGTTAATTGATAGTACTTAAAACTTTGGTTAATAAAAGTGATAATTGCATAGTCCTGTTTTATTCAAAGTCATTTTGCTAATAATTTTTTTAAAATCATATTTAAGTAGAGATATCAGTTCATATTATGATGGGTAATAAAATTATTGAGTGTTTTTGTAACTGTTGAACATAAAAATGCCCATCATATTTATATTCTGTCCTTTCTTTTATCTTAATCTTAAAATACTTGATGATTTAATTAACTAAGAATGTTATTATTCCTTAAATTTCAATAAAAGTTATCTTATTGATACAGCAGCAACTGTCTATTCTATTGTCCTGTATGGAATCTAGTGCCTTCAATGAAACTGAAATTTATAATTTTTAATAAAATATAATACTTGTTTTTTAAAAATTTATTTTATTGTAATTTGCAATTTATTAATTGCTAATGATATAATTTGTATTAAGATATTATTGAATTAGTTAATTTGTGTAATAAAACTGTTTGCGGTGGAGTAAGTCTCACTTTTCAAAGCAATCATTCATGTGAAGAACTTGTTATTCCCCGTCAAAACTCTGATGAAGCCTATGTAATTAATGATTCATTTATATGTTATTCAATTACACAAAACATTCACTTATTGTGGGAAACCACAGCTTTTCAACAAAATATTATTTGGTTATAAATTCCTATAAGGGCTGGTCGCTTCCATGTTGTTTTCCTTTTATTGTTTTAGGGCCTCCGATGTTTCATTATGTGACTATTGTAATGGCCAGAAATGGGATTTCAAAAATAATTGTATATTATTATAAAAATAATTTTATAATAATATACAATTGTATAAAAATAATAAATAAATATGTTTTACAATTATTAATTTATTGGTATTTATAACTTATATATTGCGTTTTTTAATATGAGTTTATTAAATTGTAGTAACAAAAACACACTTTGTGAATAATAATGAATATTAAACTAAACAATAGCTTTGAACAAAATGTGTTTTTTATAAAAATATAAAATTTATTAAAACAATTGCCAAGTTAGTTTTAAAATGGCATCACGACATTAACACATCTAGGAAAAACTGATGTAGATTTCATGGGAGACTTCAAGCAAAGTATGTGGAAGTATATTATCAGATATATTTGAAGGTGTTTCTAATATACAGAAAAACTGAAAGTTTTATCAGTTTCAATTTCTTTCAATTTTATCAGTTTCAAATTAAATTTGAGTTTATGAATAATGATATCCAGTTTTTAGGTTCTAAAAATGTTAGGAATAAATCCTGGTCTTGATTAATCTCCTTTTCCAGGATGGGGAACAACCAATGAATAGGATACTTGTTTCATGTGGTGAAGATTCCAATTCATCACTATCTGCGGATGAACATAATAGAAACCATGAAATACTTGACTCGAGTAAATCAACTTTAGAGGTTATACTTTAGTCTTAACGTTGATCTTTCATTAACATTTTTAAACCCTATGTTTCTGATTTTTTATTTTATTTTTTTCCAGAATAAGAAAACTGACAACATGCAAGAAGAGGTCATCTGTTTATGATAAGAATAAAGTAAGCATATAATTATTTTAAATTGATGTAGTTAAAATGTTAAAAAATTCACTTGTCATCAGAAATTGTTTTTAATTTTTCATGCCTTCTTCTTTAGCAACACAATATTTTGTGCCTCTCAGCATAGGGAGAGCATTTATTCAGGAAGGCCATTTTTCTCTGATTCTACCCTGGTTTGAACTTCCCTGATGTTTTTGCCTTTTCTTTTGCATAGGCGTTCAACATAGTCTAGGTACCACAATCTGGGGTGTCCACAGGGTCTTCTATCTCAGGGATGTAGACCATTATTTTCAGCAGGTCCGTATGGTCTTCCATTCTGACTACATACCCATACTTCCATTTCATGTGGAAAAAATGGTCCGGGTGCAGGTAAACAAATTTCTCTTAAGTAGGGAGAAATGTTTATTAACAAGCCAACAGTTCGACCCACATTGCAGGTCTTCTTCAGGGCTGTCGAGGAGGGGGTTCCAGGGGGCCCGGTGTAACTCCGTCAGTACTCTACACACATGACTAACGTTTCACTTTCTAACTAACCTCTAGTTTCCCCATCATACTATTGCAGATCTGGTAGTAGACCTTGTTTCTTTACTTATTGTGCTTGAAATTTGCTAGTCCACTTTCCCAGTCCTATCCAAAACTGATAGGTGAGGTCCTCGACTGTTTCTATCTCTCCTCCGTCACAGTATATATGGATTTTCTTCTTGTACTCTTTCTAATTGTAAGACCTTGCTTTTATTGGGGATGATCCGTATACTTTTCTAAAAAGCCCTTCATCTCATTCAGTCACTCTTTTACACCTTCCTTAGTCCTGTTTCTGTCTATCACATACGCTTACCATTTATCAGGCACTAGTAGTGATAGTACTGCTTTCAGGCTATATTTTTTTTCTTAACCTCCTGTGCCTTCAGGATGCTTTTTTTGTTGCCGAAAAGTTTAAAAAACTGTTTTAAGCATTATGATGACTTGTGTTATAAGACCAGGCATATTTGAAGTAAAAAATATGATTATGATCTGTGCATTCTCCAATAAATGATTTGCTTTAATTCAAATAAGTATATTAAAAAACAAAAGACTGTTTGTTTTGTTAGAGCTTGTTATAGTTTTTTATTTTCATTAATCTTTAGTAAACTAAATGTTAAAATAATATCTTATTTTTTTACTCCCCTAGTTGCCTGTCTACATTTTATTTTGCATAGTAAGCAAAAACAGGAAATTTAAACAACTAAAGTCAGTTTTTCTTGAATTCATTGAACTCGTTATTAGGTCATTGAATAATAAAAATGTTTTTATTATTGTTATACATTTTAAATATATAAATAATAATATATATAAATATAAATATATCTATTTATGTACTTAGTTTAAATTAAAGGAGTTTTTAAATTATTGAGTATTTAGGGGTCTCATTTTGTAAACTACCAAGGTTTCCAGCAACTTTAATGAACAATTTTATTAATTCTTTACGGTTTTCTTTCAGTGCATTACTCATGTTTTAGTATATCTTAAAATATGACTGTAAATGTGGTAATTTTCATGCTATATTTTTTATCTGTGAAACTTGAATTGGACATTCAGCACCTTAGGTTGCGAGAAATGTTAATATACCCTTTTGGATAGAGGTTGAATCATGATTTAAACATGTTCTCACTCTGTTTATATGTCTATATATGCTTCATGAGTAAGTGTATCTGGATGATACACAATGCATAATATATAAAAAATATTTCCTTCTCATATCACTATTTCAAATTACATTATTTATCCAATCTCGCATTCTTTTGAAGATTTGTTTTATTAAGTTAATTATTTTTTTATTAAGTTAAATATAGTTTTCTCTAAATTATCTTACATTCTTAAGAACATATTTTGAGTAGGTTTGATTTCTTAAGTTAAGTTTTATTTTTTAGTAAGAAATCTAATTGTGTTGGCTGTTTCAGGTTGACTGAGGTGGTTTTACCACTGGGGGTCTATATATATGTATCTTTTATATATAGATAATGCTACCTCTGTACCTGTTGAGGTGAAAGTCGCTCAGACCTTTATCTCTAGTGTCGGTAAGTACGTTGGGGTTCTGAACCATGGATGGCACTGGACAGTTTCAATGTTATTATACCTTTCCTTTTTGTTAATTATACGCACACAGACACATACATACATACATACAAATACATGTATACAAATATGAGTATAATACAGTTCTCATTTTTATCACTACAAAAAATTCAGAACCCTCAGTATTTGATAATATATTTCTTGGAAGAGTTCTATTAAAATAACACTTCAATGATGACTTATCATTGCTTTGTATTTGTTTTGTTTGTTTTTGTTTCCAAGTTGAAGGGTTATGAAGACTTGATGATCATCCAAAAGTCTGTAGCCGATATAATGACTTAATTTTGTAAATATCAACATCAGTGTGTAAAGAAATATATACTCTTAAATAGTTAGCAGTATTTATTCTTTATTTGGGTTAGGTTTAAGAAAATTTTTCAATATTCTATCCCTTTTTTTATTTTTTATTTTTTTGTTTTTTGTAGTTTTAGTTGTATATGTAATTTTTGTTAAGAACAAATTTTATTATTTCTCATTTCTTTTCCCTATACATTAATTTTTTTTAAATCAAACTTTAGCCAATGTGTATCACTTCCTCTCTGTAATCTGTTATTGAAACCTACCAGAAAAAAAACCCATACAATTAATGATCCTTTCAATGGCTGACATTCAACCCTCTAGCTTACTATTTTCCTTTTGACTCCCATTTTATAAATGAATAATTTTAAAAGTTTATTCTAATTTTTATTGATTGTATATTATTAGTTTTCAACATCGAAATTATCCTGGTATTCAAGAGGACTCCCATCAAATTTTTTAACTGTACGACAGCTGGGTGTAGGCATTAAGCATACGTCAACTGATTTATTACATGTTTGCTGTTTAGATGAAGATCCTACACCATCATAATTAAGATATTACTTTATTCAAATAGCAAAGTTTTCTTTGTAAAAAAATATTTATTTATATGAAGGAAACATTTTGGTATCAATCATTTATTTATTTCAGTTAAGAGAGAGAAACATTCCTTACTGTTGGTGTTCATTAATGTGTCTAATTTTGCAACTGATTCGTTTTTAATTCATTTCCTGTAAGTTTAGTGCAGATTTCCCTTTTATATTATTTTTAAAATTGTATATCTTTGATTGTATATATTTGTAATTCTTAGTAATAAATAAAATTTCCTCTCCTTTAATTTTTTGTTTGTTATTTTAACCTCATAGGTTTGATCCTCGTTTGCTCGTGGTTTCAAAGCCAGTCATAGATATTTCTTAAATTTTATAATTTAAAAAAATTGCAATTATAAATGGGCGTTTATTATGAAAGTGGTTAAGTCCATTTATACTTTAAGTGAGATATTTAAGGGTTTTTGTTTCAATACAATATGCACAGAATACTAATGAATCATAAAAATAGTCATTAAATTTATATTTCTTATTAAAATAATGGCAATTATTAAGTGAAAAATGTGTTTTCTTACCATGAATGGAGTTAAGAAACTTTAAAAATCAATGACCAGTTTCATTATAAAGTGTATAAGGCAATTTGAAGTCGATTCAACACAATTTAAGATTCCTCAAATTGAATTGAATATACTATTTATTTTTAAAACACTTCAAAAACATAATTTATATAAATCAATAAGATAGAAGAGTTGAATAAAAAAAAAAATTCTGCATTCATTTCTACATCGGAGAATGAAATAATTTTGTATAAAAAAATTAATGAGCGTTTCACATTGGCTTGTAATGTTGTAGAAAAGTGTTGATTCAAATGTTTAATTGTTGATTTGCAGTATTGAGCAAAGAATTACCTCTGCAACAAACCAAGGGACTATATCATTTTTATTCTTTTCTTTCATCATTTTCACTTGTACCCAACTGTTTCAATCTCCGCAACATTTTGAATTTCCTATTAGTCATTATTAGTGCATCTTATCTCATGTGATGTACTTGGAAAACAGAAGAATCATTACTGTTCATTTCATCAGCTGAACCTGATATATAAATGAATGGTTCCATCATTTATACCACCAATACCAGAGACTATTAGTAAGTTTTATTGAATTCAAGCAAAAATTAGAGTCCCATTGAATGAAATAATGTACATAGTTGCATCACAATGATATGAAATTTAATTTCTTAAAAATAAATAAAATGAATTTGGTTCAATAACTAATCTGTTTTATGATTCCATATATTGAAAGTTTCATTAAAAATAATCATAGATTATAACTTGCCTTGTCAAATTACCCCTTGATTAACAAATTCTGGGTACACTAATGAATGTGTTATCATATCATTTAGGGTGTATGATTTCTTATAATAGCATCATATGCAAAGAAATATAAACTATTAATGCAGATTGATCAGTTTAACTTGAAGTAATTGACAATTCTCTGCCCTTTTTACGAAGTTTAAATGATCTTTACAAGAGTATTTAAAACAATAATTTTGAATTCTTCACTCTTATCCTTTTAAACAATGCTCATATTTCCTTTGACCAGCTTCCGAGTATATGTACTTTTTGTTTTATGTTATCTCCACCTACACCCTTGCTTGGTTTTTTTCACTGTTCCACCTAAGGTGAACCTAATCACTTACACAAGAAAATGTGTTTTTATCTGACTTAAATTAGAGGATATTTTGGTGTTTTCAATGGCTATTGAAATAAAAATTATTTGAAAGGACGATTCTATAGTTTAGGGAAACTAAACAATAAATAAAAATATGAATAAGAAATTTTGGAAAATTACCAATGTGGCTTTAGAGCTGGTAGATCAAATTTTTGTTGTAAGACAAGACATTTGATGAAAAAATGATATTGACCTGCATTTATTATTTCCTTTACTACAAGCAGGCACTTGATAAAATCAAGAGGTCGACATTGCTAAAAGTGTTAGTAAAAATATGGTGTGGTCCATAAATTAGTCAATTTAAGATAATTATTGAGTCACAACAAGTTTTAACTTATCATTCTTTCCATTTTTAATATTTTCCAAAAATACAAGTTATCATGAGCTTTAGTATGGAATTGAGA
The DNA here is from genome assembly GCA_964056705.1 of Troilus luridus. Lineage (NCBI taxonomy): Eukaryota > Metazoa > Arthropoda > Insecta > Hemiptera > Pentatomidae > Troilus > Troilus luridus. Next base: position 90,933,167 of record OZ057412.1, on the reverse strand, counting down.
ATGTAATTATGGGAAATGTGTATACTTCAGTAAATATTTAATCTAGCAATGAACGTTTTACGTTTTAACCAACATATATACTTACTATTATTTTTGTTTATATATTTCTTTTTAAATTATTTTCTGTCATCTTTTCACGCTTTACGATTTGTAACATTTAGCCTTCTGGCCAGATAAATATTATGTTTTTTATTCCTGTTCATATCTGTTATTCTAAAGGGACTTTGTCCCAGAATAAAGTTACTTTTCTATTATATTCTATATCATCTCTAATGTTTATAGTTTTTTATGTATTGTTTTAATTTTTAAATATTTTTATTTTGAAGAGAAAAGATTTGCCCTGGCCGGGATTCGAACCCGGGTCGTCTGCCTCCCCGTGGCAGCGATGTTACCATTTGAGCTACCTGGGGTCGCCTCTTAGTCAGGACAAACAGACAATCATCTAAACTTTGAAATGTTAGTTGAAACTTTAACTTCTTGATGAAATGATTACCGAAATATACTCATTACCCATAATTACATTTTCTTTTCCGTACTAAAGGTCATTATAACTTGTATTTTTGGAAAATATTAAAAATGAAACGATTAAATAGTTAAAACTTGTTTATGACTCAACTCAAAGCGATAACCTGCGGAATAGATATCCAATTTAATACCAATGGCCATGGAAATCGTATTATCAAATGTTGTTATTGGAAATAAAGATGGGGGTTCGTTCATGGTACAATTTGAAGTTCGTCAAGGACGCCCTTTCGCCAACGCTAATTAACGTAACTCTGCTTGCAGTTGTGAAAGATGCCGCAAACAAGTAGGCTAAGATGGGAAGAGTATGTGGTCAGAATGGAGGATGAATGAGTTTAGAAGAAAATACAAGAAGCCCACTTTAGTGAAAAGAGGTAGACCTAGAAGCAGGTAGAGTTCGAAGAAGCTAGGTGTCCGCATTTGGAAAAGAGAAGCGCAGGATAGAGAGAAGTGGAAGAGGATAATTCAGGACGCCAAGGGTCTTGTTTGCATTTAGCGCTGAAGCGTTAGTTTGTTAATAAATTGGTTATACCTTATGACATTTTAATTTTTTTTTTTTTTTTTTTTTTTTATTATTTTATTGAATTGTACAACTGTAATATATACATCTAGTACAAAGGCTGTATGAATAAATAAATGCATGAAAGGACGTGTAGAGGCACTACCCATTGGCAGCACTCTAATTACATTTCTATTATAGAAGGTCTCGAGGCCATCTTCTCTTCAGACGCCTAGGAGGATTGTCCGGGATAGAATTGGAACCAAGGATGGAAACTAGTGGGTTTGGATGGGCCTGGAGTTTATTATGGAATGATAGGTATCTGGAATGGGCTAAATCGGTAACATATGGAACGTTCAGGTCATTATGGATGGTTTTATTTGTGACAAAATAAGGAGCGTTTAGGATTTTGCGAAGGATTTTGGATTGCAAGGATTGATGAATACGAGAGGAATTTGATGGTTTGGTGGAGCCCCATAGTTCAATTCCGTAAGTCCATATAGGTCTTATAACAGTAAGATAAATAAGTCTTTTGTAATTGATTTGAAGCTTTGAGCGTTTGTCTAGTATGTGTTGAAGTAGTCGGAAGCGTCGAGCTGTTTCTTGTCTTTTCAGTCTTGTGTGAGGGTTCCAACATTTTAATTTCAAATTTTAACTTTGGATTCGTTTCCTTTTTAATAATATTCGTGAAAATAAAAATAATTTTAGTACTGACTGCATAAAGTAACTATTACTAACTATATATAGATAAAAGAACCGACATACACGCACAATTTAGGATATATTATCATCTATACTTTGAAATGATTGTGGGAAAGTTCATTTTTTGATGAAATGGTTACCGAATTATACACATATCCCAAAATTAAAACTCATGATAATTTTTATTTTCGGTAACATAAAAAAGGGAAAGGCGAGTGAAAAGTTAAAATTTGTAATGCTTTAACTCGAAGCGACAACTTGCTGAACTGATACCGTAAAATGTTCTCATAAATTATAATTATTCGATACACAGAAGAAATCGGATATTATCTACGAGGTTTTAGATGAAACCGGTCTACAAAATTTTTATTTGCCAAACCGCTTTTAGATAGGCAAAATATTTCATTTGTTCCTAATACTAGAGAAAAAATAATACAAAAGAGTGTTTCACCACCTTTTCATCATTTAAAAAAACCTATGATTCTATTGACCGCAAAATGATATATAAACTAGTGACTGAACACGGTATATCGAAGATGTTAGTGAATCTACCAAGGATGTCCATAACTGAAACATTCAATAAAGTTGCAATTGGTTCTTACTGTTTCAAAGCAGCTCGGGTTTAAAACATGGTTATTTGCTATCACCTGTGCTATTTAGCTTAAAACTAGAATACATTATACAAAAAGGCAATACACACCGGGAAAATGTTTAAATATAAATTTCTATAGTAAAATATCTGTGATTGGGTAAGTAGATGGTTTGGTTCTGTTGAATGAATATATAAAAACTTATCAAAATACAATAACGTTGATGTATGCCAGCAATGAAGTAATCTTGAAATAAGTTCAGGTAAGAAGTAGATAGTAGAAGAAACATTGGGAAAATATATACAGAAACTTTTTGGTAAAAGTAGGATTCTATTTAGATTCTTCAAAGGATTCTATTTAGAAACTACTTACACATGGAAGATTAACTTAGAAGAAAAGCTTATCGAATTAATAAAGTCTAAAACAGATTTTGGTAACTACTATGAACCTAATAAATTTTAAGCTATATATAAAAATATAATAGAACCAAGACTGGTGTACAATAATTCAAGGGCGGATCCAGGATTTTTTTCTAGGGGACACAACGGGCAGACGGGCAAAAAAATCAACAATAACTTATAAATAAACTTGTAGTATTTATAGAAAGGTTTCAAAGGTTTATTAAAATATCAAAACAATAGTCTCACTCACCTTGTTTCTGTTATTTTATTCATATATTTTAACAACTACGTTCATGTGATTTGTCTATAAGTATGTACTATAATGGATTCTCCACAGTACACTAAAAACCGTGCCCCCTGTTTGAGCAACCTCGAAATAGTTATTGGACCTTTCGATGAGAGCTCCGAAATGGATAAGGAAAATAAATTTCTGATTCAATTATACCAGATCGCATGTCATTTTGAATGTAACCTTTTATTAAACTAATAACATAAATCAATTTTCATAAATTAAATAACTAATAATTTTGAGAATGAAAAACAATTAATTAAATTAAAAGAACAATTCAAACGCTTTTATAATGAGAAAATGAAGTTATTAAAATTAACTAAATTACAAACAACTAATTAAAAACAAAAGAAAACAATTATTATTTAATCTTACGATAGTAAATTTAACTCTATTAAATTGCAAATAAAATCTATTACAAAATAATGAATGTTTATGCGGTTTTCTGATTGCAATGATATAATAATGAAAACTCTTATCTGTCTGTCGAAGTAGTTTTCAGTAGATGGTAGATTCTCGGCAGGGCGAGCTGGATGTTGAGACGACAGAGGATTTTCGTCGGCAGGGCGAGCGAAGATGGTGAAACAATAGAGGTTGAGATGATCGACTGGGTCAATTCGAATTGGTCGAATCTATGACGAAGTTTAAACTAATTACACCTGCAGGTGGGCAGCAAATTAGTATCTTCTTCAAATTCACACAAAACAATTTTGGGCTCCTGTAGAGCATACGATGTGCACGTCAAGAGGCTCGTGGCAACACTGTCTTAAAATTCACAAAAACAACCTTGGGCTCCTAAAGAGCATACGATGTGCACGGCTAAGGGCTCGCGTCAAAACTGTCTTAAAATTCACAAAAACAACCTTGGGCTCCTAAAGAGCATACGATGTGCACGGCTAAGGGCTCGCGTCAAAACTGTCTTAAAATTCACAAAAACAACTTTGGGCTCCTCTAGAGCATACGATGTGCACGGCTAAGGGCTCGCGTCAACACTGTCTTAAAATTCACAAAACACAACTTTGGGCTTCTCTAGAGCATACGATGTGCACGGCTAAGGGCTCGCGTCAACACAGTCTTCTCGGTCTAGCCGGAGCGAACAAAAGCCGCTCGACTCTCTTTTGTTTTTCTCTCTTCACTTTTATAACATATGTTTTCAAACTTATTACAAATATTACACTTATAACTAAACAAATAAAATAACTTTTTAAGTTAAATTATTCTAAACAACTATGAAATAAACGTTTAAATTATTATATTAAATAAAAAATGTGAAAAATAAGAAAAGATAATATTCTTTCTTTTACGAAAAATAATTTAATTTTTTATGATTAAAACTGTTAATACTTTATAAGGTTACTACTTCATCTGTCCTTAACACCCCCCTTAAATCCGCCCTTGCAATGAATGGTATTGACATCGCAATAGGATGGCTAATAGATATTATTGGTTAAAATATGATAAAGGTCATTATGTTAAAAAATGAGTTATTCTTGAAAATAATAATTACCAAATGATTTATTACAGCGCCTTAAAAAAATAAAATTTATATTTGAAACTGGGTAAATACATATCTCGTTCAAATGAAAAACGTAATTCTTAGTAAAATGAAACTTAAATCTTATTTCTGCTTTAATCCTTTTCAATTTATTATTTTCCTCAGTTGCCTCCCACAGCTGTATCCACGTCATGAGTGCTTGGCGTTTTAGTAAAACGCTGGAAAAGTTCTTGCCGCAGAAACAGAAGAGAAGAAGTAGTCATCACAAGATTACGAATCGGTCATTCGCGTCTGACGCACGGATATCTGATTGAAAGAGATGCACCACCAAATTGCGGAAGTTGCAGTGTGCAATTAACTATCAACCACATCTTGGAGGACTGCCCCCTGTATGAAACATATTTTCATGGCTTGGGGATTGATAGAAAAACCCCGACTATCCTGGGCGATAACACCACAAATATAGATAAAGTGCTAACTTTTCTTAAACAAAATAATATATTGAGTAAAATATAATAATTATATGTGAAGTGAAAAATCCAAAAGAATAATAATGAAATAAATATTGAACCAAAAGAGAGAAGACGCTAATGACCATGGATGTTGTGCGTCTATAAACAATAAAACCTAATCTAACGTAAATCTTACAAAAAATTCAAGTAAAAAGTATTTGAACACCAAAGATTTTTTTTTAAATTTAATATTTTCTATGTAGTCCGTTACCATCAATAGCCGCTTGTAAACGTCTATGGATTAAGTAAATTAGGTTTTTTATTTAATCTGGATTGATTTATTCCCATTCTTGCTATCGTGCCTTCCGGTTATGTAATGTTTTCGAACAAATTAGGTCAAACACGTTCCATAAATTTTCAATTATATTCAAGTGATTGTGGAAGGGTGTGCAGTTGTGGACAAACATTAAATATTAACCATTTATTAGTTTTAATGACTATGCTTCGGATCAATGGCCTGGTGGAAAATTAACTGATGCAGGATTCCTAATTTACAACTCGCTAAGAGGTTAGTTGTACAGTGGCAACACTGCCCGCCCACTGTAGGTTTTTTCAGTGTTAGTATTTTATGAATCGTGAGTTTTTTAACTGCACTCGAACCTCAGTTAGATCAGTGCACTCTGATCTAATTTGAAGAATATCATAGGGTAAATTGAAATGTTATTAATACTTTTTATTTTAACTAAATTTTTATATACAGAATAAACTATCTTTAAAAATCTGTTAAATAGTATTAGTTGATTTTATTTATGAATTAAGGAAATAGTCTGGATAGATGTCAGAAAATATTCTTTTTACTGTTTTTAATTTCAAAGACTTGTTTTTTAAACTTCAGAAAAATAGTTTATAAGTATAAATATAATTAATATTTAATTTTTACTAAAATAAAAAAACCTGTAACCACTACGACCCGTGAACGAGTCTGGGGTTCAGTACATGGTAGAGACTGTATTGTTTCATGGACAACGGTTCTGCAAGGAGGTGACTTTTCTTAGCTCACGCTCAACTGCCAGGTTTTTCCACCTTATTTGGGGTAACCTATTATTTTTATAATAGTTTATAAAGGCTGGGTGAGCCTCAGGAAGGTCCTAGATCCCATATGATCCATCTCCCGCCGCAAACAGACTAAATAAAAGTAATTGCTTGCAGCGGGATTCGAACCAGGATTTCCGGCATGGCTACTCAGTGCTCTACCACTCAGCCACTCTGCTCCCCCTAACTAAAATAAATACAATAACAAATTTAATAATTAAATTTTAAAAGAAAAACTATTGTTTACCTTATTTTTTGTCAAAATCCAATTTTGGGAAACAAAACTTCTCTGCAGACTGGCTAATAATTTCTTGATTTTAATTCTGTTTACTAAGAAATTAAAATGAAATCAATCTAAAACATTTATACAAAATAAAGTTCGTTATATGTTTAATATAATGCGTAGGTTTTATATAATTGTAAATGTTATACTTACTTTTTTTTATTGAAAATATTACTTGTTGCACAAATGTCTCTCTGTATTTAAATTATTCTTATAATGCCAAGTTCTTCTCTTAATCATTTAAATAAATAAAAAGTAAAGAAAGAAAAAAGGAATAGGAAGGGAAAAAAAAAACTTTCAAAGTATTACAATTTTAAAAAGGAATACTTGGCTTTCATTTTTTTCATGGGCAGTACTACAAGTGTTGTTTAAGCCAATAACGTTTTATTAGTTCCATAACCGTCTGAGAACGTAGATAGAGCCACTTCAATAACGCCTGAGGCAGTTTTATGCTTTTAAGACATATTTAATTGACATTTTTTCCACGTTTTTGTGCGAATTTGCAAAGTTTATATTTTTTGTTACTTTTTAAATCATTAAACGTGAATGAAATCGTTCTATATTCCCCAAAAATAGCAAACTAAGCCAATAACGTTTTATTAGTTCCATAACCGTCTAAGAACGTAGATAGAGCCACTTCAATAACGCCTGAGGTAGTTTTATGCTTTTTTTTAGAATGAGCTATTATGGGCTACGTCTGTTTCAATCCTCATATAAATTTATTTATTAGGTGTATTATTTTCTTCAATGAAATAAAACGTTACTCAAATAACGTGTTCCAGTAACACGTTTGTGATGAAAATGGAGGAAGAATGAATTACCCTTAGAAAGGTTTTTATTAGCTTAAAACAACAACTGTAGAAGAATAGTGAGTTTACAAACATATAACTGGTTATCTGCCAGGTTAGACAATAGTAGGGAAAGTTTCCCACACATGAGTGGGATTAAAAATCACCACATTCACCCTGAGTTTTTTTCTTAAAACATTTGGCATAATTTAAGTACAATATATGAGATACATAGAAAGATTTAAGAAAACATTTGGCAAAATTTCAGAACAATATTTGAGGCAAAAAAGAAAGATTTAAACTTCATTCAAGATTTGTAACACCAGGATTGGTTTTCAATTAGTAACATAGTCTTTGAGGTAAGATGGAGCCTTGGTCACCCGTTGAGGTCTTGAGGGGCACACTGGGATTCCAATTTCATTAGAGAGAGAGCCATGAACAGATGGAGTGGCAGAGGGTTCTTCCGGATGTACCATGTTAGAGGGCTCTAATATTGGAGCGGGTTCATCACCATCAGGGCAAGGTTTCTCCAACATCTCATGAGTTCCTTTAGGTGCTAATTGTCTCAGGAACACGGTTGATTCTGATCCATCCTTCTTGCGAATTAGGGCGTACTGTGGGTTAGCTTCAAGTAATTCTACTTCCTCGACAGGGTCTTCATATTTGCTGATTCGCACGTTCCTTTTGGCAAGCACAGGACCAGGGGTTAACCAAGACGGCAAGGAGACTCCATTGGCTGTACGGCGAGGATGAGTGAAAAATCGTTCATGAGGAGTGGAGTTAGTTGCTGTGCAAAGTAGAGATCGAATAGAGTGGAGGGATTCCTGTAGGACCATTTCCCAGTTCTCTGCCCGCAGTCCTAGAGTCTTCAAAGAGAGACAAATGGTTTTCCACAGAGTTCCATTGAAGCGTTCAATTTGCCCGTTTCCTGCCGGATTGTATGGTGTTGTTCTGCTGGTAGCTACACAATTTGAATGGAGGAAATCCTTGACTTCCCTAGACATAAAGGAAGGTCCCCGGTCTGAGTGGACATAGGCTGGCATTCCAAACAAACAGAAGAGATTTTTGAGACACTCAACCACAGTGGCAGCAGAAACATCACGGCAGGCGTATGCGAAAGGGAAGCGGGAGTACTCGTCAATGATGGTAAGGAGGTAGAAGTTCTGTGTCCTGGAAGGGAGAGGGCCCTTAAAATCTATGTTGATGCGTTCAAATGGAGAGGTGGCCTTAACTAAGGTTCCAGATGTTTTCAAGTACCTAGGTTTTACTTCAGCACAGATGGTACAGCTTGAAGTCATCTTCTTGACATCTTCAAGTGAATAGGGGATGTTTTTACATTTGAGCCAATGATACATACGTGTAACACCAGGGTGGCACAAAGATTGGTGAAGCTGGAACAAGTCAGTAGAAGTGGACGCATTACAGACACGGGAGAGTGTGTCTGCCTTGGTGTTGTCCTCCCCGGGACGGTAAGATATGTCATAAACGAACGGAGCTAGCTCTATTCGCCATCTAGTGATCTTCTCATTTTTTACCTTACTCCCATGTTTTCGGTCAAAAATGAAAGACAGAGCTTCTTGATCAGTTATGAGGTGAAAATGCTTGCCAAGGAGGAATGATCTCCAATGTTTCAAGGATTCAACAATTGCCGCAGCCTCCTTTTCGATTGGTGGATGTCCACTGATTTCAGATCTGCTTAGTGATCGTGAGAAAAATGCAACTGGCCGTCCATCTTGACTAAGAGTAGCTGCCAGTGCAAACTTAGAGGCATCGGTTTCTACTACAAGCGGGCGAGATTCATCGATGGTTGTGACGACTGAGTTGGCAATATCCTTTTTTAGATTTTCGAAAGCAGAAGCAGCAGATGGATTCAGCGGAAATGATGTGGCATCAATCAAGACACGGATTTTATCTGAAAATTTATGTATCCACTTCGAGTAATGGGCAAAGAAACCAAGAGCCCGCTTCAGTGATTCAGAGTTATGTGGCAGTGGCATATTAAGCAACGGGGCAAGCCTTGCTGGGTCTGGCTTGATTGATTGGAATGAAACAAGATGTCCCAGAAGTTTTACGTTTGTGAGGTCAAATTTACTTTTCTCTTTGTTGATTTCAATGCCGAGCTTATCGAGTGTCAATATAAGCTTGTTTAGATTTAGGTCATGGTCGGATTTATCTATCCCACACACAGTGATGTCATCGAGGTAAGAATACACTCCAGTGAGGTTTTCGGCAGTTATTATTTGGTCTATTGCGCGTTGGAAGCAGGCTACTCCATTAGTCACGCCGAAAGGTATGCGTGTAAACTGATACAACTTACCCATTGCTTCAAAACCAGTATATTTCTTCTCGTCTTCACATATTGGGATCTGATGATATGCTTGCCGTAAGTCCACAACACTGAAATGTTTGTAATTAGCAACTTTTCTGACAAGTTGGTCAACATTTGGTAAGGGGTAGGCATCAAGTAGAGTATACCTATTTATCGTTTGAAAATAGTCCACCACCAGTCTCTTTTTTTCGTTGTTATTTACAACCAATACCTGAGCTCTCCATGGTGAATTGCTGGGCTCAATTACTCCTTCGGAAAGCAACCGGGTGATTTCTGTCTTAATAAACTGATTGTCTTCATTACAGTATTTGCGGGACCTCATGGCAATTGGATGACACTTAGGGGAGAGATGATCAAAGAGACGTACAGGGTCAATCTTAGCTACAGTATGCGAACAGATTGTGAGAGGTGCCTTGTCACCGCCAAATTTTAGCAGAATATTTGAGTGTGCTTTGAGTATGTCATGTCCAATGAGAATATCGGAACAGAGTTCTTTCAGAACAGTCAACTTACATTTAGTGTAAGTGTGTTCCGCTATTTCTAGCTTTACAAGAATAAATCCTTCAACTTTGGTCCATAACGACGTAGATGCCATTGATACTCGTCCCTCCTGAGGCATAACTTGAATGTTGTGTTCAGAGACAAAGTCAAGGCTGACAAAGCTACCAGAACTCCCAGTGTCCACGAGGCAGTTACAGAGGATTCCATTTACAAGAGCAGAGGTAACAGCATGGCATAACTGAGGCAGAAACCCATTATTCAGTGATGCTAAAATAGCTGCAGATACAGGTTTGGTTTTCTGAGTATTTTTCTTAGCTTTCCGACATACACGGGCATAGTGGCCCTTGATTTTGCAATTGGCACACTCTGATTCAAGAGCAGGACAAGCCGAGCGCGGATGGCGACTAAATCCACAAAAGAAACAATGGCTGCCCCTCTTCTGACTTGTTGCAGCACAAAGATCGTGATCGTTCCGATCATATGATCTGGGGTTAGCGGATCGTGCACTAGGGCGGGAGGTACCAGGAATTGAAAGTGATGAATTCGAATCACTGCCAATTCCCGCGCAAGAGAAATCATTTGCACCGTTTAAGTATCCTTCAGCTTGTTTATGGGCCAGCTCGAGAGCTTGGGCTCGTTGGATGACGTCATCGAGGCTCAATGTTTTAGACTCTTCAAGTATTCGTTGGCGGATTTGAGAAGACAGTAGTCCGTTAATAAGAGAATCGCGAATGTACTGATTTCTATTATCTTCAGCAGAAACAGCCTTAAAATTGCAATCCTTTGCTAACAGCCTTAGAGCCTGAACGTATTGGTCAACACTTTCGTTTTGCTGTTGTTTACGTATAGCCAAAATGTGACGTGCAAATATTTCCCCCTTTTCCTTAACATAGATTTTAGTCAGGGTTTCAACTGCTTCAACATATGTTGTGGTCTCTGAAATCAGATCATAAACACTGAATGAAAGAAAATTTTGGAGTACCTTCAATTTGTCAACGTCTTCCAATGGTTCAGTAGATAATGAGATGAAATTTTCGAATGTTTTAAGCCAATGTGAGAACTCCTTTCCACTAGATGGTGAATCTGGACTTGCGCAGAATTTGTCGGGCTTTAAATACTTGTCCATCGTGGATTACAAGAGTTTTGTTAATGGTTAAAAACAATTCACATCCACGAAATAAATATAACAACGGCACTCCCGTGATTGAATCTCCGAACCGAAATTTAAAATTTTAAATGACATGACGAACGAAAGTTTTAAGCTAATAAAATTGTGATGAAAATGGAGGAAGAATGAATTACCCTTAGAAAGGTTTTTATTAGCTTAAAACAACAACTGTAGAAGAATAGTGAGTTTACAAACATATAACTGGTTATCTGCCAGGTTAGACAATAGTAGGGAAAGTTTCCCACACATGAGTGGGATTAAAAATCACCACAACGTTATTGCATGGTAGCAGTTATGCCATAACGAGTTATTAAGATTTAACCGTTTAGCCCATCCCTACAGTCAGGTGACTGCAATCAGCCACTAGTCCTCAAGGTTTGGAGAAATCCAGTACCAGAGGGGGATAGCCCTGTCACCCTTTCTCCTGTGGGGACATTTGTTAGGATATTATTGTGTTTGTAATTCTTTTAAGTGATTAATATAAAGTTTAATGAAAACAAAACAGTGTTTATTATTTCTAAATCATTTTCTTAATAACATTAATATTCAGGAGACCAGTTGTCCCAAGGGTACGGGGCCTCCATCGCTGGGCTAATAACCCGCATGGTAATAAATTCTATTCAAAGCTAACAAAATAGCCTCGGAAAGTGGAGGCTCAACGACGCTAGCAATGGCATAGAGGAAGTCAAATAAGAAGAAGAGTCGGTTTGATTGCTGATGAAGACCAATATTTAATTACAGTTTTCGGAACAGGAATCTTATTAGGCGATTGAAGAGCTGTAAGACTTTTAACAGTTGGTATACCTCTAGTTGTCTTATTATATTCAGATCTTAAACTTTTTAAATATTCATACTGTTTTTTCTAGGAATTGAAAATTTCCTGGAACTATCAGGAATTGGTTTTTATGTAGAACTTTATTTATTTATTTTTTTAACTGGACGGTGGGAAAGTATTTCTCCAACGTAGCACCTTTTGTGGTTGTCACCCACCACCGATCCCACTCATCAATGGTATCTTCTCGTATTATCCCTTTCCATTTTCTGGGGTTTTCGGCTATTTTTGTACGGATATTGCACGGTAGACCTGCTGATCCTTCCTTTTTAAGGAAATAAATCTTCACGCAGGAGAAGGTCGATAGGAACAGCTCCTGCTAATACGTGCACCGCCTCAGGTGACACTCCTATACGGTCTTGTGACTCCCAGAAGAGCCGTCCGCTGAATCGTCGCCAACCTGCGCTTCTGCCGACATAAAATATTTTTGACCCACGCAGGGGATGCATACCGTAGAATGCCTTGAATCATTCCTTTATACACGATGATTGTGCTTGGGAATCTATTACAATCAAATTTATTAAGGCAACATGGGTCATATCTTCTTCTATACCTAACAGTAATCTCTGCAGATGTAGGTGAACTTGCTAATATAGGTAGTGTAGACTTTTTTCATCACCTCGTTTCCTTGCTGGATTGGGTTATAACTTTTTTGAACGTTTCCGTGTTCCGTAGGACTTTCTATGTATTTTAGTTTCTTTCTTTTTTAGGAATCTTCTGCTGTTTTAGACCATTTAAACATTTTTCTTTGAAAACGGAAGGAACATTCAATGTTGCTGGTTTTAAGAAAGTAGATTTAATGTTAATGGATACTGAAATTTCACTATTAATACAATTTTTATTACATTGTATAGATGATGGCTCTTCATGTTTGTTGTTGTTGGCAATGAGTTTCAGGATAATCTTGATTAAATTAAGAATACTGGGCGTTTGAAGTTGAAATGCAGTTATCCTATTCACTATTCATAGAGAAAAAATACTTCATTAAATGACTCACTAGCACTATTAGTATTTGTACAAGCATCACCTACTTTATTTATGATACTTGCTAAGGCCGGACAGTTAAATGGTCTTATAAAAGATTATTTGTTTTAACCATAAAAATTAAATCAATTTTTTTGTTAAAGAAAAAACTTTTTCTCATTTCTATATTATTTTTTACACTTTTTGGAAACAATATAGGTATTTTAAACGTTTAATTTCATAATTGTTTATAATAATTTAATTTAAAAGGTATTCATTCATTTCTTTAGTGATAAGTCTAATATTTGTTTTGTAGTCCAGGATATATGGTCCATTTTTGCACTTCATTACTATCATGCTGAATCTTCGTGAATAGCTTCGTTTCGATAAGACGCCCAACAATTTCCTGTGCGAAAATTCTCGATTGTGGTAGCTAACAGAGGTAGCAAGGATAAAATATGTCGATTTGATGATTCTCAAAAAAATATTACTAACTGGTTTTTTATTTGTTGAATCTCAAGATAATTATCTAAATTATTTGAAAAAATATTTGTCCTACAAAATGTGTGATTTGATCAAAGAGTCCCCGCTATCCAATATAAATGAAAAAACAAAAAATCAGCTGGTTAGTAATCATTTTTGATGAAATTGTTAGGCGTCTTATCGAAACGAAGCTATTCACGAAGATTCAGCTTGATAGTAATCAAGTACAAAAATGGACCATGGATCCTGGACTATTAAGTTTAAAAACACATGTTACAAAAGTGAAGAAAGAAAAACAAGAAAGGACATCTCAAAAGTGGAGTCTATCGGCTTTTGTTCACTCCGGTTATATCAAGTTTCTTTGATATAGTGTGTTGGTACGAGCTTCTTGAAGTGCACATCATAAATAATAGCAGAGTTGCTTTAAACTTGATGAGATACTAAATCGCTGCCCACCTGCAGTTGGAATCAGTTTACATGTCTTCATCGATTCGACCACATCGGATTGACCGAGTCTATCGTCTCAATATCTCAATTCTATCGTGTATCTGGGTGTACATATAGATGCCAATAGCTGTTCCTCTAAGGAGATCGAAAGAAGAATTCAGGTGCAAACAGGAGCTACTATGCTCTGGTCAAGCACTGTCAATCCAACCTAATTACCAGAACTACAAATGACACTCTTCATGAGACACTGGTCAGGCCCATCTTATATAGGCATTGGAATCCTGGTTGATTAACAAGATAGATGAGCAAAGGTTGGATGAATTCGAAAGGGAAATTTATAGGAAAAATCCATGGACCAGTACTAGAGAATGCGTCACAACAGGGCTGTTGAGGATTTTCTCAATAGCAACAGGGCTTTGTTGGGAAGGAGAACTAATACGAATGAGGCAGGATCGGATACCGGTTAGGGTCACCGACCCACACCCTGGAAAAGAGGAAGAATAGAAGACCTTAGATGGACCAGAATAGAAGCCCACTAGATGGATCAGATAGGCAGAGAGTCCCGAGGATTTTTAATAACTAAGTCATTGCTAACCTAATAATGGACCTCAATATGTAATAAAATAGGTATAATTACAAAATTGATTTTTAAGTGAACAGTCTTACACCTCTCATATTTTCGAAACTTACTTACGTAACTTATAAACCAACAAGGTAAGTAAAACTGTAATAATCTTTAAGTCGTTTTAAATAGAGATGACCATATATAATTGATCTCAATAACGAGGAATGCCTTTTCATATTTTATTCATTTTTATATCTATTACCAATATAATTTATTCGTTTATGGGATATTGTCGAAGTGCATTTTCTTTTTCGGTACAAAGATAAGGAATGACAAAGTGAAATGCAGCAAAGTCAACAGATGGCAGAGGTCTGACCTTAGAAATTTGGGTTTTGATAATGATCATGGGTAAGAGATAAGAAATGTGTAGGGAATATTAAATGAACGCTTGTTTTTATTGTAAATTTTATACAGTATATAATGATTCTGCAGTGATTACATTTACAAATACAGTTTAAATTTATAAACTTAGAATTTTTATGTCAGTGTGTTTCACTGACAAATATATATATATATATATATATATATATATATATATATATATATATATATAATATAGATGCATACAGAGAGAGAAAATATATATATCACAAATCCGCTTTTCATCCAAATCCAACTGCATTTATAAGACCAAGCAATCGCTTAAATTGATTGTAGTCCTGAGATTAATTATTCCTCTGTTAGTGAACTATGCCTTTACTTTCTCTAGTACCTTTCCCTGTCTCGACCTCTCCCACCCCTCCCCCTACTTCCACCACCTCCTTGATAGTAACTGCCACCAGTTGGCTGATAATTATCCTGGTATCCCCGCCCTCCTCCTTGAAAGCTGTCTTGATGACCTCTGTTTCCCTGGAATCCATCTCCACTTGAATTCCATCCACCTTGGACACGACCACCTCCGCGGCCACCTCCTCGACCTCCACCTCCACCTCCACCCCCACCTATCAACATAAATGAGTCTTAACTAAATATTACCTTACATAGTTTCTTAGCTTTGTACAAGATTACAGATTTAGCCCTTACCCAGAACTATTAAATTGTTTCATATGAAAAGTCTGGTGGATCAAATCACACCTAAAGTCAGGTTCCCTAGATGCTAGTGTTGAGCTGTGGGGATGAAAATAGTCCAGGTGAAGTTGAAAGAATTAATTCCTTAAATAGTGATAAACTATCTATTAAATACATGTTAAATAATATTAGTTGACCTAGTATATATGAGGAAGAAAATAGTCCAGGTAGAGGTCAATCAGGGACCATTTTCTTCCTTATTTATTAAATAGTTTATCAATATTTATGGAATTAATTGTTTGATCTCAATCCAGATGATTTCCTTCCTGACTTTTATAACTTTAAAATAAACAATTTGGCAGAATCTCTGGTGTGTCCTCACAAACAACTTACTGTTTTGGGTGTAAATCCAATGTATCCAAATTGTATGCTGTATCTTCATTATTGTAGGTCCAATTATTTTAATTAAAATTTAAGCTTTATAAACATATAAGTTATCTTTCAAATGAGCATCTATATGGTTCTGAGAGATGCATATTTATTGAGTTATAAAAGAAATAAACAAAGATGAACTAATATTCAAAGAAATATCTAATAAAACCAGTGCATATTGTTCTATACACTAGATCTATAGATTGCTAATAGCGGATTCGGAAGATTTTTAATTTATTGAAGGGTATTTTATTAAGCTTTTGAATAGAAATGAAAAAACCTATTAACAGTAATTAAGAAATGGGTATACAACAAAATATTGAAACAAGCCAAGATTACCTTGTGGTTGGTTGGCTCGAGGTGCCCAACTTGGCATTTCAGGAGGAGGTGGCTGTTGGTCTTGTGGTCTTCCTCCTCGATCTGGAACCTATTTTCAAAAATTTCATGTTATACAAATTATAAATAAGTAATAATAAGACTGAAAATAATAAATTGTTCTAAATTCAGTTACTTCTCGTAAGGACTTCTGTCTGCAAATTAAAAATTTGATTTTGAAACAAATGAAAACCCAAAACTAACTGAGTAAAATCATCAATTATTTTTTAAATTATCTGCCATTATGCAGATTTAACTAAATTCTAGATGTAAATTCACAGAATATGTAAAAAATAAAACCTGAAACCAAAGGAGAAACTGTGATGTTATACGATTCAAAGGTTATGAAAAGAACTATTAGTGGCATATATAGATGAATGAATGAGTGAATAAAAACTAATTTTACTCTGGAACAATTAACTGAATTTATGTGCATTTGTCTGGATTAAAATTTATTTGTGAAAATACACATATTTTGCAGCAATAGGGAGGATTGACAGAGAAGGTGAAGGGTAGACATTGATGAGGAACAATAGGTGAAGGAAGAAGTTGTATTGAGAGCAATGAATGGAATTAGGAAGATAGTTAATCTTTATGAGAAAAGGATTACAATTACTGGTAATAATGAGGTACTCTGAAAAATACCGTGTGATAATCTAAGGAAATAGAAAACAGGTTTATTGAGGATGATGAAATAGGAAGGAGTTGCTATTTGTAACACTATCTGGAACATTAGGAGTACCTAGATAAATAGGGTAAGGGGCATAAAGCAGGTAGTTGTCCCTTAGGGGCAGTGTACCTTTACTCTTAAGATACTGAAAAGGAATTTGTAGGCAAGAAGCGGGCAACACATGTAGACTGTTACATCTAACAAAAGGGCCCTCCTTTCATTATTTTAAAGTAGAATTATCTTTTATCTTGTAACTATGATCAGAACACAATAAATATATTGCTATATATTTATATAAACCAACTATTTTCTTCCTTACGTCTATCTTCCAGTCAACCATTCCCTCGCTTCTCATGAGTTATATAAATATATTGTTATTTAAACCTTTGGAGAAGAGAGGGATATGTCTCTTAATCATTAATGATATAGAATAATTATATATTAAGTATAACAATCTCAGGGTGGCATCCCATTTTATTATTTAAATATTATTCAGATCAAAGGATCTGACTTTTCCTTGAGATCATTGCTTGGGCAGTGAAGCCAAAATAGCAGAGTAGAATTATCCAATTGAAAACACTTTAAGTTTGGAATGGATCTTAAGATTAACAGAATCAGAAACTATTGGAAAATAATACAGGATTAAGTATCCTTTTCCCATTCATTTATGAGGATCTAAGGTCTTTAGCAATTTCTAATAAAGCAGATTATGTAACATATTGAAATCTAAAATTAGATTGCTTAGTATTGTGGAGAGATTTTTCTTTAAGGCAGTGACTATGCTGGTAGATGAATAAAATGGGGGTCGGTCTCAAGTCAGAAATTGAAAGTGTAAGAACTTTGGCCAACAGCTGAAACAAGACTTATTCTAGGCTTTAGGAAAAATGGAATTTGAATAGGAGTCAATCCACACTTTAAAATTATTTTTACTGGGAATATGTTTAGGTCAAATGTTTTTATTCTGAACCTAATTTTGTTGACAGCAAAGAGCATCTGAAGAAACATTAGAAAGAAAAATTTTAAAGAGAGGGTAAAAAACAACAACAACATGTGGATCAGGAACAAAGGAGCATAACTCACCTAGAAAGACTAGAATGATTTTTAATTCGGATTTAGGTTTGGGTGCTTGGAATAAAATATTATGAAAGCATTACATCGTTCATACCCTTGTGAGGCTAAAGGATCGTGTTATGCTCAGAGATAACTGTGAGTGAACTTCAACTGTGAATTGTGTTATTGTACAGGATTAAGTGTTTTCAAGTATATATCACAAGGTTTAGTCACCTTTTTTCTAGGAGCCAGTGAAATGATATCCTCTATTTTGATACAATTGGTAAACAATAATAATAATAAATGCATCATGATAATAGTATACAAATAATATTCACTGCCATAGAATAGTGGCTTAGTACTTATTTCTTCAGCCTTATAATATTCATATTTAAACAAATACCTAAAAGATTACTCACCCTGCCAATTATAACTTTGTTTAACGATGACTGAGTATTCTTCCTAACATTTGCACTAGATGTCTTCTCCAATATAGCTAGATGTGCCCTGGCAGCCAATAAATCTGACAGAACTACTGAGGGGTTATCAACAAGGGCTTTTCTTTTGTCTAAATATAGCTTTGCGATCTCATTTTCTTTGCCTTTCATCCTTTCTGACCACTGAGAAAATTTAATTTAAGAAATAATGATACATTATTAAAATATACTGTTGAGAATAGAAATTAATATAAAATTTGAAACAAAAGTAAATATGAAACAAAAACAACCAAGAATAACAGGCTAAAAACACTTGAACATTTAAGTAGTATTTGAACACTGTAGATAGTAACTAACACAATAATTTTAGGAAAAAACAAGAAACGTTCATTGTTGGTCCCCATAATATTCAATCTATACCTAATGTTAGATATAATTTTTTAATAACTGAATTTTTAATCAATTTATGAAATAATTGGTTATTATTTTGTTTTAAATTAATTGAATAAATAAAGACTAATAATATTAATAATAAAATATTCATTAACAAAGAGACAATCAATATTTACAATTCAATACTAAAAACAGATTTAAGAAACATAGTTTTAAAAAATACAGAAAGCAAGAAAATCACGAGCTAAAAAAATCAGTCATGAAACATTTTGAAAACTGACTAAAATTTTTTTTTTAATATTCAAACCTTGTATAGATGCAAATACAAAGTTTGCATATTTAAAAAAAAATAATAAGTCAGTTTTCAAAATGTTCAATGACTGATTTTTTTAGCCCAGGATTTTCTAGCTTACTGTATTTTTAAAAAATAATAACAAATTATTTCATAAATTAATTTAAAATTCTTATTTATTGGTTCTCGTAAATTTAAAGTTATTTAAGACCATCAGGAATATTTTTTTCACGATTTAACCTACAAAAGAAATCTTTTGGTTAATAAATAAGGCTAATACATTGCACACACAATTACTAATAATAATATATTTTATTTTATTTATTACTAACTTTTATTTTTATTTATATTTATATCCACACCTGTCAAATAAAACAATGACAATAAGCAGATTGACTGACAGTAAAATTAAATACAATGGCATGAGAGGCATGAAGAAGAACAGTATTCAGCGGTACCTCTCCCTTGGCTTGATTCAATCTCCTATGATAACAAATCCCTCATCCACATTCTTTTTAGTCTCCTCCTAGTGTTCTCAGGCATGAGAATCGTGGCCATTTGTTCAATCAATGGGTTTGGGTGTCCGTGTAGTTTTTCTTGAAAGCGTTTGTAGTATGTTCGTATGTGATCGTCAACCGTTGGTATTTTTAAGTCAGTATGTAGAGTTTTGTTATTGATATACCAGGGTGCTTTTGTAACAAGTCTGAGTACTTTTGATTTGTAGTCGTTTTCTGTGAGTCTGTTTAGCAATGCCATAAATTTGTAATGCATATGTCCAAACCGGTTTTAGTAAGTAAGTGTACGTGTTTAATTTTTGTCTTGTTTCTAATTTGGAGTTTTTCCTGAATCGAGAATACATTAAGTTCAATTTAAGATTCAGTGATTGGCGTTTTTTCTTGTTATGAGGACCCCATGTCAATCTTCTATCGAATGTTAGTCCAAGGTATTGTACTTGATCTGTTGCGGGATAGATGAGTTGTTAAGGTAAATGGGAGGGCATGTTTCGCGTCTAAGAGTAAAAGTGATGTGTTGTGACTTTTCGTGGTTCAGTCTAATTTTCCTTAGTTGGCACCACTCATTCAACTTTTGTAAGTTATGTTGTAAGTTAAGTGAGGCTTGCGTTGCGTCTTGATGTTTGGTGATTATGGCAGTGTCGTCAGCGTAGGTTGCTGTCAGTATGTCAGTACTTAGTGGAATATCGTGTGTATATATTATGTACAACAGCGGTCCCAGTATTGATCCCTGAGGCACGCCGGCTAAGATCGGTCTTATTGAAGATAGCTCTGAGCCCTGTCGGACTGAGAAAAATCTGTCTGCAAGGAATGAGTGAAGAATTAAATAATAAGTATGTGATAGTACAGTCTTGAGCTTAAAGAGAAGCCCCTTGTGGCAGACCTTGTCAACGCTTGAGCGACATCCAGAAACACTCCAGTTGCATATAACTTTTGCTCTAGTGCTGTCGATATGTAGTCAGTTCCAAAAAATTTTCATTCAGGTTTCAAAAATTTTAGAACAAATAGGGAGTAAACTTATAGGTCTGTACGAGGAAGGGTTACTAATTTCCCTATCTTGTTTTTTAATCATCGTAACAATAGAATATTTCCATTGTATAGGGAATTTCGTAGTTCTAAGTATAGAGTTGTAGATTGTCGTTAGGAACATTAGAGCTTTCCTAGGCATTTGTTGGAGCACCTCAGCATTTATTAAGTCATAGCCCGGGGCATTTCTTTTTGGTAAGTGTTTAATTAGTTCTGTTACTTCTGTGGGAGTAAATGAAGGCGGTGGTAATGTTAGTTGTATTGGAACGTCAAGTGTGTTATTTACAGTTATTTTGTGTTCTGTGTTTGTGAAGTCAGTATGAGGTGTAAATACGGAAGAAAGATGGTCGGCAAAAAGCTCAGATTTTTGCTCATCGGACACAGCCCAAGATCCGTCTTCTTTTCTAAGAGGTGCCGACATCTCTCTGTGTTTTATGAGTCGTTTGGTATGCTTCCATAAACTTCCATCGTCTGTCGAAAGGGATTTAATGTAATTTTCGTAGTTGAACCTGTTAAATTTGCTAATTTGGCGCTTCAGTTCATTATTTAGTTTGTTAAATGTCCGTCTATCTGAAGGTTGCCTGTTGGTTTGCCATATTTTACGAGCTCTCTTCTTGGCTCTGATAAGATCTCTAATATACTGTGGGTAGCTTGGTAAGTTGTCTGTTTTCCTGCATCTGGGTTTTGATGCTGACCACGCTGCTTCTTGTATACTTCTAGTGAACTTCTCAACTGCCTCCTCTAGTTCTGTCTCATTTTTTATTGAAACAGGGATTGAGAGTTCAGAGTTAAGGTAACTTCTATATAGATCCCAATTGATTATTCCCTGTCTAAGCGCAGGTCTTTTTGTGGCTCTGAAGGCTCTTCGCACAGGATCATTTGCACTAGAGAATGATCAGAGCAAAGGTCAGAGCTCGTATTTACAGTTTTGTGTACTGTTCTTAATCCTTTTGTAATAAAAAAGTCCAGTAAGTCCGGGGTTTTACGTCTAGAAATAGGCCAGTAAGTAGGAGCATTTGGAGTTGATGTGTCTAATGAAAGTTTATGAAGAGCATACCACAAGTTCCTACCTCTTGGGGTGCACAATCTTGAACCCCAGCATTGGTGTTTCGCGTTGAAACCACCTCCTGCGATAAAACATCGACCTAACCGTTTAAAAAACTCAGAAAACATCGAGGATATAAGCTTGTACCTAGGGGGGCAATACACAGCAGCGAATGTGAAGTTTTTCTGTTTTGTGAGAAGCGAGGGGATGGTTGACTGCAGAGTAGACGTAAGGAAGAAAATAGTTGGGGGTGCAGTCAAATGAAAACACTAAATAAGTGGTTGCTTATTTAATTATGTGCCGACGAGTAGACCGCGTCTACTCTTGCTACAGCATCCTATAGCCCTGAAGATGACCCACAAAGTGGGTCGAAACGTCGGCACATAATTAAATAAGCAACCACTTATTTAGTGTTTTCATTTGACTGCACCCCCAACTATTTTCTTCCTTACGTCTACTCTGCAGTCAACCATCCCCTCGCTTCTCACAAAACAGAAAAACTTCACATTCGCTGCTGTGTATTGCCCCCCTAGGTACAAGCTTATATCCTCGATGTTTTCTGAGTTTTTTAAACGGTTAGGTCGATGTTTTATCGCAGGAGGTGGTTTCAACGCGAAACACCAATGCTGGGGTTCAAGATTGTGCACCCCAAGAGGTAGGAACTTGTGGTATGCTCTTCATAAACTTTCATTAGACACATCAACTCCAAATGCTCCTACTTACTGGCCTATTTCTAGACGTAAAACCCCGGACTTACTGGACTTTTTTATTACAAAAGGATTAAGAACAGTACACAAAACTGTAAATACGAGCTCTGACCTTTGCTCTGATCATTCTCTAGTGCAAATGATCCTGTGCGAAGAGCCTTCAGAGCCACAAAAAGACCTGCGCTTAGACAGGGAATAATCAATTGGGATCTATATAGAAGTTACCTTAACTCTGAACTCTCAATCCCTGTTTCAATAAAAAATGAGACAGAACTAGAGGAGGCAGTTGAGAAGTTCACTAGAAGTATACAAGAAGCAGCGTGGTCAGCATCAAAACCCAGATGCAGGAAAACAGACAACTTACCAAGCTACCCACAGTATATTAGAGATCTTATCAGAGCCAAGAAGAGAGCTCGTAAAATATGGCAAACCAACAGGCAACCTTCAGATAGACGGACATTTAACAAACTAAATAATGAACTGAAGCGCCAAATTAGCAAATTTAACAGGTTCAACTACGAAAATTACATTAAATCCCTTTCGACAGACGATGGAAGTTTATGGAAGCATACCAAACGACTCATAAAACACAGAGAGATGTCGGCACCTCTTAGAAAAGAAGACGGATCTTGGGCTGTGTCCGATGAGCAAAAATCTGAGCTTTTTGCCGACCATCTTTCTTCCGTATTTACACCTCATACTGACTTCACAAACACAGAACACAAAATAACTGTAAATAACACACTTGACGTTCCAATACAACTAACATTACCACCGCCTTCATTTACTCCCACAGAAGTAACAGAACTAATTAAACACTTACCAAAAAGAAATGCCCCGGGCTATGACTTAATAAATGCTGAGGTGCTCCAACAAATGCCTAGGAAAGCTCTAATGTTCCTAACGACAATCTACAACTCTATACTTAGAACTACGAAATTCCCTATACAATGGAAATATTCTATTGTTACGATGATTAAAAAACAAGATAGGGAAATTAGTAACCCTTCCTCGTACAGACCTATAAGTTTACTCCCTATTTGTTCTAAAATTTTTGAAACCTGAATGAAAATTTTTTGGAACTGACTACATATCGACAGCACTAGAGCAAAAGTTATATGCAACTGGAGTGTTTCTGGATGTCGCTCAAGCGTTGACAAGGTCTGCCACAAGGGGCTTCTCTTTAAGCTCAAGACTGTACTATCACATACTTATTATTTAATTCTTCACTCATTCCTTGCAGACAGATTTTTCTCAGTCCGACAGGGCTCAGAGCTATCTTCAATAAGACCGATCTTAGCCGGCGTGCCTCAGGGATCAATACTGGGACCGCTGTTGTACATAATATATACACACGATATTCCACTAAGTACTGACATACTGACAGCAACCTACGCTGACGACACTGCCATAATCACCAAACATCAAGACGCAACGCAAGCCTCACTTAACTTACAACATAACTTACAAAAGTTGAATGAGTGGTGCCAACTAAGGAAAATTAGACTGAACCACGAAAAGTCACAACACATCACTTTTACTCTTAGACGCGAAACATGCCCTCCCATTTACCTTAACAACTCATCTATCCCGCAACAGATCAAGTACAATACCTTGGACTAACATTCGATAGAAGATTGACATGGGGTCCTCATAACAAGAAAAAACGCCAATCACTGAATCTTAAATTGAACTTAATGTATTCTCGATTCAGGAAAAACTCCAAATTAGAAACAAGACAAAAATTAAACACGTACACTTACTTACTAAAACCGGTTTGGACATATGCATTACAAATTTATGGCATTGCTAAACAGACTCACAGAAAACGACTACAAATCAAAAGTACTCAGACTTGTTACAAAAGCACCCTGGTATATCAATAACAAAACTCTACATACTGACTTAAAAATACCAACGGTTGACGATCACATACGAACATACTACAAACGCTTTCAAGAAAAACTACACGGACACCCAAACCCATTGATTGAACAAATGGCCACGATTCTCATGCCTGAGAACACTAGGAGGAGACTAAAAAGAATGTGGATGAGGGATTTGTTATCATAGGAGATTGAATCAAGCCAAGGGAGAGGTACCGCTGAATACTGTTCTTCTTCATGCCTCTCATGCCATTGTATTTAATTTTACTGTCAGTCAATCTGCTTATTGTCATTGTTTTATTTGACAGGTGTGGATATAAATATAAATAAAAATAAAAGTTAGTAATAAATAAAATAAAATATATTATTATTAGTAATTGTGTGTGCAATGTATTAGCCTTATTTATTAACCAAAAGATTTCTTTTGTAGGTTAAATCGTGAAAAAAATATTCCTGATGGTCTTAAATAACTTTAAATTTACGAGAACCAATAAATAAGAATTTTAAATTAATTTATGAAATAATTTGTTATTATTTTTTAAAAATACAGTAAGCTAGAAAATCCTGGGCTAAAAAAATCAGTCATTGAACATTTTGAAAACTGACTTATTATTTTTTTTTAAATATGATAATAATTAAATAAGCAACCACTTATTTAGTGTTTTCATTTGACTGCACCCCCAACTATTTTCTTCCTTACTTTTTTCTGTTTTGTATTTAATGTTATGCCCGTCGCCTGTATATGTGGTGTGATAGGTAAGTGAAGGGACTGTGTTTTAATGTTGATTTTATGATAATGGCGGTGCCACCGTGTGCCGTTTTGTCTGGGTGGTCAGTCCTGTAAATAGTATGGTCTGGAATGTAGATCTGTCCTTCAAGTCAAGTTCAGTCCTGTGTTGCATCAGTCCGTTAGCGTTCCATAGGAGAATTGACAAGGAACCAGCCGTTGAAAAATTAGGCATGGCTGTGGCTCCAGGCTTGTGTAACTTGAGTCAGCTGTTGGAGGAGAATAAAAAGAGGGTGGATAGGGTTATTAAGACCATTTAAAATTTGAGAAAGTTGAGGAGGGGTATTATCTAAAGGGGGTACAGGCTGAGTACTGTCATTCATCATACCTGCTGGAACATGATATTGTTGTGGTGCTGGTTTCATTCTAGGTATCTGCTGAGATTCCCCGTTGTTCTCTGGTTGTCCAGGAAGATGATGCTGTGAAGGTTTCTTGAGGGTTGGAAACTGATGTAGATCCGGTGGTGATTGAATCGGTTGAGCTGGCGTAGGCCGCTGGAAGTTATTTCTCGAGCCACGCTGAATCCTGAGGTTCTTCAGCGTTTGACAACCTTTGTAATTGGCAGGGTGTTTTCCGCCACAATTGGCACAGGTAGCAGGCGTTTCTCTCGTTTTTGAACAAGAGCTGCTGCCATGATTTCCGCCACACTTTACACATCTTGGTGGGTGGTTACAGTAACTCTTAGTGTGACCGTATTGTTGGCATCGTAGACATTGAGGGATCTCTTTTTTTTTTTCGCGGTTCTTCGATTACCACTTTAGTATAATATATAGAATTTATTTTGTAAATATCCTCTTTAAATGTTTCTTTGGCTATGTCCACGAAGAACATGGGAAGTGGCTTCTTAAATCGTGAAATTACGTTAGTTATGTTCGTGGCTCCATAACCTCTCTCTTTCATTTCCTCTTTAATTATAGCTATTGGTGTTGTGTGATGAAGGTTCTTTATCACAATTCCTGGGCATTTGTCCTGTGGGAGCTGATACGTATGAAAGTCCGCCCCTTCTTTTCTTAAACTTGCATTTAGCTTTCTATAAGCTTCGGGTGTGTCCGGGTAAACAATCACACCTTTCAGTGTGGATTTTATTGTAAAATTTTGATGGCCGGCTTTTTCTTTGAGAAATGAAATAAGTGCCGAATAATTTTCCACACCATTAATGTAAAGTGGAGGCGGTTTTTGATTTATATTTGGTCTAATTGTAATTTCTGATTGCTCCTCAGATATTGAGGTTAGGGCTTGAAAACTATTTTGTATATGAAACACGGTGCGAAACGTTTCTGCCTTGTGAGGTCCTGATCAATTGGTAATGGTCTCTTACGTCCAGTTACTAGTTCCCAGGAACCAGTAGCATTACTATTTATACAACTAATTTTTAAATATTTTTATTTGAAAAGAAAAGATATGTCCAGAACCAGGGCTCGAACCCGGGTCTTCCAGATCACTAGTCTGGGACTCTACCATTTGAGCTATCCTGGGCCCTAATAAAGCACGCTTCTCGGTCGTGGTCATATCTTTTCATTTCACCGATCCTAAGTCCCCATGTTCTCGCATTTTTGCGAAGTATACGAGGGGAAGAATGTTCTTTGAACATTATTTTAATTTGGATTAAATTAACATTAACATTAAAATAATTTTCAAAGAGTCAAACAATCTAAAGAGGAAGCTGCTAAAATTATAGTACAGTTTATAATTCATAAGAATTATTAGCAAGAAGCTCAAACAAAAGTATACAGTGAAAAGAAGTAAGTTTTTATCCAATATTTTTTAAATACATCAAAAAAAACCTTGAGTCTTAAAATTGTTTAATCTCAAGACAATAAATGAGTTGAACACACTACAGGTACATATAATTTAATGCCAAATTTTTAAATCAGGACTTTAAAGATGTTAACAAATGCTATCACTGCTATATTGCATTATGCCATGCACAAAGCATTCTAGTTGTAAGTAGTTCAGTATTAAAGATATACTTTATCCATAAAATCTAAGATCTAATAAAGAAAAAAATCAGATTTATATTTATTAACCTATCTATCAAATCATTAAGAACCATTAGTCAATGTTATGGAGATTCAAATTAAACAAAATGAAGCTATGAAAAAGCATTTAAAAAATATTTACTTGAAATGACTGAATAGTAACATCTAGCCTCTTTAACAACATTTTCCTTCGAATTTGATATTCTTCCTTCAGATCATCCTGCAAATGGGAAAGGACAGTCCACTGCTTGGGAGATAACAAACCAGAGAACAAAGGATCATTGATACATTTTTCAGATAATTCTTTCACCTGTAAATAAAATAAATAATGGACTATTATCACTGTTTTAACAGCAGCTTATGATAATTAGTGAAAATTATTTAATTTAAAGATTGAGCAAGCACGAACTCATAGTAATAAACAGTCAGATATTACTAAATTATTTTAGAACTGAATGATAAATATAAATGACTTTCACACTTTAAAAAATAATAAAAAATCAAACCTACAGTTTAAAACCAATTAATAGAAATTTAAGGAATATGGCAGGTTTTTACTTGATGATTCTACAAACAAATCAAAGAAAAAATTATATTATATTATTATATTGACTGTTTTGGAAATAAATAAAACTCTTAATTTCCAGGAAGAAATTATATTGTTTTCATTAACACAAAAACCATAAGTAGAAATATAGCAGTACACGGCAATTTAACACCAAATATAAATGCAATTGTAATTACAAATACTGCCATCTAAATTATCTAAATAAAATACAAGAATGACTGAAAATTATTTTCTGAATCTGGACACTAAGAAACATACAGATCCTTTTAAAAGTGTTTAAATCCATATATATAAAAAAACTTTGGCCATATAATTTAATTGTGATTTTAAAGAAATGTACAAAAAACAGTTAATAATAATACAAGATATAACATTGCTGAAAATCGGTGAAGCCACTATTGAAAGCCAAACATTGTTTGGAAATTTCAATAATATTTACTCTTGATTAATGATAGTAAATGCAACAACTGAAGATAAAGATGATGAGGTGAAGGATGATTTCTAATATCAGTCAGAAAAAGTAGTGGAATAGACTCAAAAATATGAAAAAAATAGTCATAATGGACTTAAAACCGAGATAGGCGAAAACAACAATTTAGAACCATTATTGGAAGCCAAATTATTTATCAAACAAGCAATGGCCAGTGGTCAGCAGAATGATGTTACCACAGAAGAGCATATACAAATGCACCACGATAAGCCCCAAGAGAGCTAAAAACCAAACTGAGCATGTACTAAATGGTGGAGCAGACTGTAATTTAGCTGACATTTGATTATAGGATTATAGGATCAAACTATTATATGAGGAATTTTTATATTATGAAAGGTAACGAAAGAAAAGTCTCGCCAAATCTCTAAGACCCTTATTGTTTTACTGTCATACATGTTTAACTCTTAAACATAAGTAAGAAACACAGGTTAATCACTGGAAACCTAAATTTAATTAAGCGCGTCCTTGTCAATACCAATTTATCAACAATAATTGTGATTGTGTATTTTTATATTTATAAATACTGCTTTTGGTAAATTTTAGTTTTTTGTCAACATTATTAAGTATTATATCTCATGTACAACTCCAAGGTGGTGCTATCTAATCAATTCACGGCGCAGCACTAGTGCTATCTCATGGAATTTGTGGTAATGAACTATAATGAATTAAACTATACTGTATTGTGGCATACATAGTACAGTGTTGTTTGGAATGAAAAAACAGTGCAGGGGTCCACACATGTTCAATCTGAATGACAATATTTCTGACAACTAGTATCCTGATCGATCATGTTTACAGGATTTACACAGTCAAACAGTACGTGAATTATCAGTAATACTGTCATTGCGATTGATCATGTAGGAGGGCTTATATTATTAACTATTCTAAACACTTTTGAGAACAAGTTGAAAGTATTTACTGATCTTGCCTGTACCAGTAGGTTAATTTCAACATACTATCCTGACTAGCTGTCGTTCACAGATAACAATGAAATCTGGAACTCACTTTCTACCGGTCATGCGTTGGATTAAATCATTATTAATTGCACAGTTTTATTTCTGTTTTCATAACATGGTTATCATATATATCCTGGGTACTACCATAAAGTGCTACCTCCAGGTGAATTCATGCACACCCAGTGCTATTCAGTGGGGTCTATAGCCAAATATCCCAATACATCTAACTGTAGAAACAAGATCCCTCTTTTTGTATTAATGATGTCCTTCAATATGGCTAAATATTATAATCGATCTTGTTTGAGCTCCCAATGCATACAAAAGATCATAATAATTCTGTCTATCACATTACTGATAGAGTGGAACTGGCTTCTTCAAATAATACATACATATTTGATAAGCTGTTGTTCATTGTTAGACTACTTCATTAACGTGAAACTACAAGATAAAAAGTAATACCACAGAATTGATTTTACTAATCTGGAAACACTGTTTTATCAATAATTCACTTGAAAAAACAACACTTTTTTCCTGAATTTAGATGCTACAAATATAGCAAAAAAATAATTCATAGTAGATTAAGTATTTCCTCACAAAAATTATACAGTAATAAAATAAAAAGACAATAGTGAATTTTTTAAGTGACAAAATAAAATTGATAAATTAAAACATAAAATTATAATCACATCTATGTCTAGTACAGAGACCTCGCCTGATTATTAGTAGAAATGATTAACCTTAAGAAAAAAGTACCATTCTGAAATCAGAGAAAATTTGACATGATGTACTTTCACTGTTGTTCCTGCAGTCCATTGAATCAAAATTCAACAACTAAAAACTTTGGATAAGTTAAAGCATTCCATTAAAGGTTATTTCCAAATAAAAAATTTTCATTTTCGCCACGGGAAAAATTTCTGAGTAACAGAAAAAATATTAAAATAGATTTGCCTGAAAACAAAATCTGAAGAAAAGTCAGAATAATAGAAATTAAAAAAATTTTAGACTCTATCAAAAATACTATACATATTAAAGCATGATTCCAAAACTGTTTTGGTAAAAGTATTGTATAAAACATAAATAATTATCTCAATCTCTTAAGTATTACAGAGGGACAAGAAAAAATGAAAAAAAAATACCTTGTTTTGAACTTTTGCAAAGAGCATTTGGGCAGTGATATTTGTAGGAGGTTTAGGAAAATTAAGTGCCATGAGCATTTTTCTCATTGATGCTGCATTATTGCTTTCATTCTGAAAAAAAAAAAATTATATATATATATATATATATATATATATATATTACAGACCCGCAAAAATTGAGGAGTTACTGGAGTAAGGAGAGGGTGAGGGAAATGTGGAATAGGTTTCACTTTTTCCCCCATTTTGCAGATTTTTATATTAGTTAAAATAAAATTGAAATGAAGATACTGAGAAAAATTCAATTAAAATGTCTGGCTAAGTAAATTCTATATAAATTAAACGAACAAACTCTTATATGCCATATAAAGTAAAAAGGTACCACTCTATTTGATAAGATTAGAGAAAGGTCTAAGTGTACGTTTGTAAAATAAATTTTAAAAAAAGGACTGTTAAAAATGGAGGAAAATAAATAATACTGAATAAAAAAAGATAACATCACAGAATTAATTTTTTTAAATAAAACTTTAAAATTTGTTGAAGGAATAAATAATTTAAATTTGTACCAGAATAACAAACCTATCGGGTAGTCTTGGGAAGATATATTGGGGTCTGAAAGCTTTGAACAGAAAAGGTCAGTTCAAACTCGGCAATTGGAAGGTTTAGGAAGGTACAGTACTGAATTGTCCAGGTATAGGTAGTAAACCCTAAGTACAGAACTACCTGAACATAGTAAGGTAACTAACTACCTGTTTCAGAACTAATAAAAAGAAATCTATGACAAAATACTGTAATAAATATTTCTTTTGTTATTTGTTATTATTGATTCCTTACTTAAATTTACTTTTATTGGAGTTCACTTATCTCAAAACCTTTCAATGTTTTTTAATTTTAAAACTTGATAGAATCTTTAGAATAAAGATAACAGAATATATCGATGCCTTAGTTCACATATGTGTTAAGTGCAGAAAACAAGATTTTACAGGAGTGAAATTTGTTTGATAATAATTTAACACAAGAAATACAGTTCAACTTTAAGCACACAAGGTATTTTTTTAACCTTCACAGCTTCTCTATTAATTTTATATCAACATTTGATCTATGACTTCCTGATCACAACTTTACAATATTATTTACTAGTGACCCACCCCAGCTTTGCTCGGGTAATAAGGCATATTATGCCTACATAATTTGTCTGTGTAATGTATTTTTTTTTTTTTTATCACGTACCGGATACTAAGGACCACGCGAATATCATTGGTTAGGCTTCTTTGGGAGTCTTGATTTTCTTTCTTCCCATCTCAGCTACTGTACTTTAGTAATTTTTTATTTTTTATAAATGTATAATTATAAAAATAAAAACAAAACCAAATACTTCTTTATATACAAATTTATTATCTTGCACGTTAGATAATTGCACGGGATTAGGCAAACAGTGTCTTCGGTGAAACCCATCGATATTCCAACCCAAATACACAAAACCTCGACAAATGATATACCTTAACCTTCCTGGTGAACCAATCTATCTATTGGTGAAAACCGTATGAAAATCCGTGCAGTAGTTATTGAGTTTACCGTGAACAAACGCGGCCGAGGACTTTGTTTTATAATATGTATATATTTAACCAAACCCATTTTTGAAAAATTTGCACTTAACACATTTGTGCACAAAGGGATCAATATGCCCATTGTTAGAAATTATTAACAAAAGAAAAATAGTTTGTTAAGATCCCTTTATTAAGTAGGATCTTTTGAATTCTCTCTTATGCCTATTCTAGAAAGGTGATATCTTATGTCCAGGTCTCATTCAATACCAAGATCAACTATGTTTCATGTTAATTAGATATTTTTATGAACTAGAAATAAAGAAATACATGTTTTTTTATTTTTTGAAAATCGACCCTGAAAAGTGTAAAATATGGGAAATCATATCATGTTAAGCTAGAGATGTGAATTTAGTAAGCAGACTTTATATTTTAACATAATGATTATTGTATTCATGATTTTGCAAAATAAACCCCTAGATATTACATTTTTTGATATTAAATGGTGTAGATTTCAATAGAAAACTTATCGATAGTTCTGTGATTATGCCATTTAATATTTAATGGGACAGGTTATTAAAATCTATCAACAAAGGGATAAGCATTGGTAGGCTGGCTCAATTCACAAATGCTCTATGTCATTGTTTATAATATGGAGTTCATTTGTGGAATTCAAAATTCACTCTCCGCTTAAACCCAACATAGATTTCTATTTAAAATCAACGTGGACGAAGTCGCGGGCAAAAGCTGGTTTAAGAAAAACAAATTTTTCCCAATCTATCTTCAATGGCGCACTAGCTGACACACTAGAGGGCTATATGGCATTTAATTCCACCATCATTTTCAATTTTTAGGTCCAGGTTTGAGAGTAAGTATTAAAAAATAATAACTATAAAACAAAGATTATTTTTTTTCTTTATCTCAATTATAATATCTCTATTGAATCTAGATAGGTTTGAAAATCCATACTTTACACAAGTATGGTTAGAGGTAAATAAGGCATCTAACTATTCTAAATTTCACTCCATCATAAATTTCAGTTTATAGAGTTTTAATTTAAGTAGTTATAAAAAAAAGTTTTAATTTTATCACAGAATCTTTTTTTTTTTCAATATTCTAATGCAAAACAATATTCAATATTCTAATAAGGGTCCAGATAGACTTGATCAATATTATCAATTAAGAAGTCTATAAAGCATCTAATAACTCTATTAAAAATTTCAGCTCTCAGATTTAACTCTTATTAAAAATAAAAAATAAAATTTATTCTAGCACAAAACATTTTTTTTTTTGGTATAGAAGCCCTAGTAGAAATCGATAATCCAATGTATTAGTGAGTTCTATACCAAAAACTCTATTATGAATTTCAATTTTATTAGACTTTAATACAGGAAATGTTATTAGATTACAGAAAGTGGAGTTGGGGGCCAAAACTTACAAATGAATAAAGTTGTTCTTTTTAATTAAAACAAATTTTACTTAAACTTTTAACCATAAACTGACTTGGAGGCAGAGTATGGGTTGATATACCCCTACCCTTAAACTACCATTATTCAGAAACCTCGAAGAAGAAACACCAGACAATATTTAGATATTGATATAAATAAATAGACAAAGGAACCATCATAAGAACATAATAATTGGATAATGGAACATTTTAACGGTTAATAGACCTGGAAGACTTCAAGCCCTCTTCAAGCAAATTGACAGTTGTAAGATTGCGAACCAGAAAATTTGTTGGACTGGAACAGGAATTCTGAATAAAAGGTATAACAGTTAATTTCAGCTGCCATTGTAAAAACCATACACTCGGAACTGGTTTTGTTGTAAAAGGAAGAAAGAGAGAACGAATCATAGATTATGCTGCCATAAACCCAAGGGAAATCTTCTCAAAAGGCTCAAAGGAATTGTTTGAGCAACCTCGAAATAGTTATTGGACCTTTCGATGAGAGCTCCGAAATGAATAAGGAAAATAAATGTCTGATTCAATTATACCAGATCGCATGTCATTTTGATTGTAATTTTATTAAACTAATAACATAATCAATTTTCATAAATTAAATGACTCATAATTTTGATAATGAAAAAAGAACAATTAATTAAATTAAAAGAACAATTTAAACGCCTTTATAATGAGAAAATGAAGTTATTAAAATTAACTAAATTACAAACAACTAATTAATAACAACATAAAACAATTATTATTTAATCCTACGATAGTAAATTTTACTCAATTAAATTACAAATAAATAAAATGTTCAAATGAAATCTATTACAAAATAATGAATGTTTATGCGGTTTTCTAATTGAAAATATATAATAATGAAACTCTTATCTGTCTGTCGAAGTAGTTTCCTGTAGATGGTAGATTCTCGGCAGGGCGAGTTGGATGTTGAGACGACAGAGGATTTTCGTCGGCAGGGCAAGCGAAGATGGTGAAACAGTAGAGGTTGAGATGATCGACTGGGTCAATTCGAATTGGTCGAATCGATGACTTAGTTTAAACTAATTACACCTGCAGGTGGGCAGCAAATTAGTATCTTCTTCAAATTCACACAAAACAATTTTGGGCTCCTATAGAGCATACGATGTGCACGTCAAGAGGCTCGTGGCAACACTCTCTTAAAATTCACAAAAACAACTTTGGGCTCCTAAAGAGCATAGGATGTGCACAGCTAAGGGCTCGCGTCAACACTGTCTTAAAATGCACAAAAACAACTTTGGGCTCCTAAAGAGCATACGATGTGCACGGCTAAGGGCTCGCGTCAACACTGTCTTAAAATGCACAAAAACAACTTTGGGCTCCTAAAGAGCATACGATGTGCACGGCTAAGGGCTCGCGTCAACACTGTCTTAAAATGCACAAAAACAACTTTGGGCTCCTAAAGAGCATAGGATGTGCACGGCTAAGGGCTCGCGTCAACACTGTCTTAAAATGCACAAAAACAACTTTGGGCTCCTAAAGAGCATAGGATGTGCACGGCTAAGGGCTCGCGTCAACACTGTCTTAAAATGCACAAAAACAACTTTGGGCTCCTAAAGAGCATACGATGTGCACGGCTAAGGGCTCGCGTCAACACTGTCTTAAAATGCACAAAAACAACTTTGGGCTCCTAAAGAGCATACGATGTGCACGGCTAAGGGCTCGCGTCAACACTGTCTTAAAATGCACAAAAACAACTTTGGGCTCCTAAAGAGCATAGGATGTGCACGGCTAAGGCCTCGCGTCAACACTGTCTTAAAATGCACAAAAACAACTTTGGGCTCCTAAAGAGCATACGATGTGCACGGCTAAGGGCTCGCGTCAACACTGTCTTAAAATGCACAAAAACAACTTTGGGCTCCTAAAGAGCATACGATGTGCACGGCTAAGGGCTCGCGTCAACACTGACTCGCTCGGTCTAGCCGGAGCGAACAAAAGCCGATCGACTCTCTTTTGTTTTTCTCTCTTCACTTTAATATCATATGTTTTCACACTTACTACAAATATTACACTTATATCTAAACCAAATAAAATTACTTTTTAAATTAAATTATTCTAAACAATTATGAAATTAAATGTTTAAATTATTATTAAAAATACAAATGTGAAAAAAACAAGAAATGATATTGTTCTATCTATTAAGAAAAAATGATTTCATTTTTTATGATTAAAACTGATAATACTTTATAAGGTTACTACTTCATCTGGCCTTAACAGGAATCTTTTATAACATAAATCTGAGTCACGGACCTCCAGAAGAATCTCCTGAGGAGGAAAAAGATGATTTTTACGATGCATTGGAGATAGAGCTCGGCGTGATGTAAATATACTACTAGGAAACTTGGTCAGGAAAAAATATTTTACCCCACGATTGGGATGTGGAGCCTCCATGAAGAAAGCAACGAAAATAAAAAGAGATTAACCAACTTTGCCTTCTCAAGGGATTTGGTGATTTTGAGTACCTTAATCTCTGATAAAAGAGCTCTTAAAAACATGGAGAAGTCTCCAGATAATAAAACATTTAACCAAATTGACCACCTGCTTATTTCCTTTTGCCACAAATCCAATCTCATTAGCACCAAAACCTTTCATGAAGCTAACATGGATTCAGACTATTACTTGGTAATATCCAATATATGTTACGAGCTAGAATCTCCTATAGCAACACTGTAAAGAAGAAGGCTAATAAAATCAACGCGAAAAAATTGAAGGACCCTGAAACTCGTCAAAGATAAAAGGAACAGTTCAGGAATCAGATGAATAATATAATGAAATAAATGGGCAATAATTCTGAATTAGAAGATGGATGATGGATTCCGAAAGAAGCTGTAACGAGGATTGCAGAAAAAGTTAACAAATGAATCGAAAAATACTAGTGATAAGTGGTTTGATTTGGAATGCCAGGCAGGGGTTCGAAGAATATAGAACTTTGCGGCAAGAAGAAAAGAAATTTCATAGAAAAAAAAAAAAAGAAGAAAAACCTGGAAAGGGAAAAAATTGAAACTACAAAGGGTAAATGACAGCACTCTTATATCGTAAGGTCAAACAGGAAAGAGCTGATTTCATTCAACTGATTTTTCATAGAAAAATTTGCTCCTACCAACAACATATAAAACTCTTTCTAGAATTTTCTTGAATCGATTGTGTCCCTATGCCGAACAAATAGTAGAAAAGTAAGTACTAGACTGGCTTTAGAAGTGGGAAATCCACAGTGGACCAAATCTTTTCCCTGAGAACTATTATAAAGAGGGGGATAAAATACAATATACCAATATACCATCTTTTTATAGATTTCAAGAATAGAATTCATTGCTCCGAAATTTACAAAGCATTTGATGTTCCTAGGAAGCTTATCTGTCTTGTTAAGATGACCATGCATGATGTGAAGGAGTTTGATTGAGGGAGTTGCAGACCATTAAGGGGTTGAGATAGGGTTGGCATGTCTACTGTTCATTATAGGGCTTGAAAAGGGTATAAGGGACACAAATGTGCAGAGGAAAGGAACTATTGTCAACAGAAGGGTCCAGATCTTGGGCATTGCTGACGATACAAACAAGGTTACAAGATCCAAATCTGAGCTGAGTAAAGCTTTTCTCAAACAACGGCAAGTAAATCTTTTTGCAATCTAACAAGCAGCTCCGCTGTTGGAATTTGAGATAAATGGGGCCAAGACTAACTATAAGGTGCTAAAGGCCGACAGAGATCATTAAGGTGAAACTTCTGTTAAACTTAAAATAGGGCCTTACAAATTTCAAAGAGTACAGTTTATTAAGTACAGGAAATTAATCATAAACAATACTAGAAAAATCTAAACAGAAAAGGGGCCAATCAGATTACTGGTAAAACCTAACATCGTGTGGAAAACGGATATTATGATTTAGAGTTAGGAATGGCTAGGAAAAAAAGTGGAACTAACAGAGGAAATCAATACACTTAAAATACACATTTTGAGAAACACTGAGACCAAAAAGAAAGGCACAGATGATTAGGAAAGTACATTTTATAATAATCAGGTGTCGGAATTCAAGAAAGCGCAAAAGAAGAATGTCCAGTCCAAAATACTTCTAAGCCTAAAATATTTGGAAAATCATTTGAGCAGCAAAACATCTATTCACTTGATTTTTGAGGAAAAACAATAAAAAAGGACATAAAAAATAATGTCAGGAAAATTTAAAAATGGATTTATCTTTAATCCTGCATACAAATAATAATACGTTGAAAAAGTCGGAATACCTTGTGAATCATGAATATCCTATCATCGGTTTATAAAATGTATAAAGAAAATTACATATAAATCAGGGCAATTTAACATTGATTTCACTGTTAGCCTACCTTACAAGTGTCAAAATGAGGTAGGTAATATTTCAATAACCCCTCTAATTGGAAGTAATAAATGAGCCATAAGGACATTTATAACAACTATGAGCTTTAAAAATATACTTTCCATATTTAGGAAAATTAATAGGTAGAAACTGTGGTTTTTTGTTTAGCAAAAGAAAAGACAAACAGTCTAGGTTCCATTCCATAACTGGGTAATAAGACCACCATCTGTCAACACCAAATCTTAATACTTAACTGAAACAAAATTGAAGATAACACTCACATCAAGAAATCTTAAAACTTACATTCAATTAGTAGTTATGAAGAACAACACCCATCATGAAATAAAAAAAAAATAATTGATTGAACTAAATAAGACTTACTAGAGTTAATTCAATATTATTATCTGATGGCTTTTTGGCACTTGTTATTCTTGCAGCAAGAACTTCAGATATTAAAAAGTCAAGAAGTAAATATCTATCATTGCTAGTTTTTAATCTATCCTCAACGTTACCCTCAGTAAGATTTTTGTATGAACAACCTAAAAGTAAAATAAATTGAATAAAAAAAGATAAACTAAATTATATTGATTTTTTATTTATGGTTCTTTTGATGGTGATTATTTTAAAATCAAATATTTATAAATTATATTGAGGTTTTAAACAATTAATCCTTAATACCTAATTCTTTTAAGAAACTGCTTAACTCCAACAAAAATGAACTTGTGTCATCAGCAGTAGAAATAGCATTAACATGTTCATCTAAATCACAGAAGTACTGAAGTTCCTTGGTCAACCATTCTACTAATTTGGTAAATTCAAGAGATACTGGCCATTCCTCAACAACTTTTCTTAAACATTCCTCATCCAATGGGTATCTATCAACAAATATTATTAAATGTTCAACATGAATATCAACAGTAGTAAAAAAACAAAACAAGAGAACTCACTGGATAAAAGTTAAACCATCTAATACGTCTAGATCCATGAACAACTTATAATACAAACCCAGTTAATGAAGTCTTACTACCGGTCTATAACCTACCCTCTAAGCATTGGCTATGTCTCCAAAGAGCTGTTTAATGTAAATTTTAAGAAATACTAATTATTTAAAAACAGGGACTACACTAAAAAAGTCGCTTTATACTATCTTATTATTTTTGTCCAAACCTCCATTTTTCGAGAATATTAATAAGAAAATAAATGACAAGTTGAAACTTGTTGTGATAACTCGAAACGACATTCGGCGGAACTGATACCTATTTCTTTAAATAAAATTATTTAAGCAATAACTTTTAACAATAGTAAATATGTATTGATATTTGTCAGCCAACTGTGGGGATCCATTCGATATAATAAACTCTACATCGTGATTCAATAATAATGAATATTTATAACGTGCAAAAATTAAAAAAAATAAAATGGTTAATATTATTAATTTTGTTGTTCCCGCTGAAAAAGTCTGCTTTTACGTCATCATTTTGTCAATCATTTTGTGATGGAGTAGTATGCTCTGTTCCCTGCTGTTTGGTTTTCTCATCTTTTCTTTATCGTTTATATTCTCCTAAATAATAAACGCGACGTATAGAAAACTTCTTACCATTTCGAAGCTGTAGGAACCTACTAAGTTGTGATTCCACCTCTAAACCTGTAATCATTTGTTCAAAACCATAACATTTCTGTGCTGTAGATCTTAATTGCTTCAGTATCCAGTGGTTCACAGCCCATCCTTGAACTCTGAAATGATCAACTCATAATGAGTACATCATTTGCATATGCCAAAATTTGGGCCCTTCTTGTAAATACTATTCCTTCCTGATTTAATCCTGTTCTGTTGATGACTAATTGTAAAGTAATATTCAACAGGAGAGAAATTACAAAGGGACCTATTATTAGGGACCCCCGTTTTATGCCAGTTTTCACTTGAAAAGACTATCTTTCCACAGAGCTTCACTTGGCAGAATGTATTCCCCAGTTCGTAAATGACCACTATTGTTTGTTTTTTAATGATTGTGTCATAAGCTGCCCTAAAATCAATAAACAGAATGTGGGCTCTTTTAGGTTTCTACGGCCACTATTTTTACAAAATACTTCAGTGGTATCTTCTGGTTTAGACCGTGTCGCTAACTTTTTCACCAGACATGCTGCTGACTTCTTCAGGGCAGAAAAGAGAATGAATGAAATTGAAGAAAGAGAATGAAGATTCATTCTCTTTTCAGCCCGGAAGAAGTCAGCAGCATGTCTGGCGAAACGTTGGCGAAAAAGTTAGCGACACAGTCTAAACCAGAAGATACCACTGAAGTATTTTGTAAGAATCTTGGGTGTTTGGTACTATTCATCCATCTTCGCAAAGATTTGGCTTAGGGCGAAGATTTGATCTATTGAGCTGGAAACCACCTTAATAGTTACCAAGTTTCTGTTCCACGTATGTAAGGTGCCTGTTGTGAATGTAGGGGTATGGAAAAAAATCTTATATTTGAGTTGAATAAACTAATTCCTCGATTGTTGCCTGCATACCGTTGACTTCATATACACGGGCACTACTAGGGCTTCATTCCATTCTTTAAGTAGGCGATCTTCTTGCCATATTTGAGCGTAATCAGCTCCCGCAGCTCTGTGGCGATTTTTCCTTCTATTCTTGTTTCTACCAACTCCTTTGTTTACATTCTGACATATATACACACACCTTGTAATAATTGTATAAGAATAATTATCACAAATCACAACCTAAAAAAATCTTGTTATTAACGTTATAAATATAATATTTATATATTCAGATAAAAAAGCAACCCCCACTTCTATATTCAATGTTAAACCCTCTAACAAGCTCTCTTTCACTCTCAGCGAAATCAAAGGAGAACGGTTAGTTTCAGCTGAACAAGAAGCTAAATATAACTCAAACTAATTGCTGATAATTTATAAAATCCAGAAAATTACATCTAAAAACAAAATTAAGAACACACAATATAATTATAATTATTCTTTGATAGAAATATGCAAAATGGACTAGTTTGTAACCTCCTAGCGCTATGACTGCGATGTTCGATATTCATGTGTACCTTGTGAAGTGTTTCTCAATAATAAATCTGTTTATTTTATTTTTTATCAATTGTTATTATTTTTAAATATTTTATTTGAAAAGAAAAGATATATCCAGGACCGGGACTCGAACCCGGGTCGCCCACGTTTCTAGCGCGGTGCTCTACCAACTGAGGTAACCTGGCCACTTCTCGGTCCAGACACATCCTTTATTTTCACTGATCCCATATCCTCGTGGGCGACCCGGGTTCGAGTC
Organism: Troilus luridus; assembly: GCA_964056705.1. Classification (NCBI taxonomy): domain Eukaryota; kingdom Metazoa; phylum Arthropoda; class Insecta; order Hemiptera; family Pentatomidae; genus Troilus; species Troilus luridus. Next base: position 90,892,319 of record OZ057412.1, on the reverse strand, counting down.
CGAGTCCTGGACATATCTTTTCTTTTCAAATACAAATATTTATAAATCTGTTTAGTATGTTTGTATATATCTTATTTTTTTTTCAAATACATCCTAATAGGATACGGGCCCAGGACGTATGGACTTTTAATATCTAAAAATAAGAAAAATAAAATAAGATAATTCTGAGTGAGTAACCTCTGTGTGTTTTTAAATATTCACGATGTGAGATAATGCAGGTTTACCTAGTATAGAATTATTAGAAGGAGTTTCAAATTATGCGAATGTGTTTAATTCATGAAGATTTATGGACTTGTATAGAGCCAGAATTAAATGAAGATGGCACTCCTCAAACACAAAGTAGTTCAAAACTTCAAAAAGCTATTTGAAGCTATTCAAAAATTTGTCTTTTTGTTAAACCCTGTTGTTACGCACATGTAAAGGATGCAAAAACCCCAAAAGAAGCGTGGAATAATTTGAAGGGAGCTTTTGAAGATAAGGGTCTAGTCAGAAGATTGGGTTTATTACGAATACTTTTCAATATTAGACTAAATCATTCTAAAAATATGGAAGATTATGTGACAAAAATAATGTCAACTGCACAACAAATAGCTGACATTAGCAAACCTATTGATGATGAATTTCTTGCTGTTTTAGTGCTTAATGGTTTACCTAGTAGTTATGACCCTATGGTTATGGCATTGGAAAACTCTGGTGTTGATTTGACTAGTGAATTAGTTAAAGCTAAATTATTGCAAGAAGATATAAGATTGGAAAAGTTTCAGAAGGGGGAAACCCTTCAGATTCAGCGTTAGCAATAAAAAGTTTGAAAAAGAAGAATACATTTATGTTCAAATGTTATGAATGCCATTAAACCGGCCATAAAGCATCTGAATGTCGCGGTAGAAATGAAAATAAAACCAATTCGAAGAAAAATAATTCTCAGTCCCAAGATTGGTGTTTATTCTCAGCCATGAGTATGAAAAAAAATTCTATTAGTTGGCATGTAGATTCAGCATGTACAGATCACATGACTGGATTGAAAGTTTGTCTTAAAAATTACCAAGAAGGTCCAAGTTTAGAAATTTCAATGGCCAATAACCAACTCAAGGTAAAGGCGATACTTTTGTTAAAATTGAAAATCGTGAAAGAAAAATTTCTGATGTTATATATGTTCCTGATTTAGGTTTAAATTTGCTTTCAGTGCATAAAATGGTTAAAAAAGGTCTTGTAATAGTAATTTCTGAAAATGGTTGTTATTTTTGTTATAAAAATGAGTGTTATATGATATAGGAAAAATTATATTTAATTTTATATAATTATTATAATAAATAATAATTTATATAATTATATATATATATATATATATATATATATATATATATATATATATATATATATATATATATCTCATAGCCCTGAAGATGACCTACACAGTAGGTCGAAACGTCGGCACACATAAAATATAGTAGATTTATGCTTATTTGTTGTGTAATTTTTGACTGCACCCCCAACTATTTCCATCCTACATATATATATATATAATTATACATATTTATGATATTATAAAGGAAAAATTAAAGCTCATGCAAATTGTTTAGGCGGACTTTATAAAATAGATATTGATAGTAAACATGTAGCAAAAACAATGGTTGAAGAAAATAATAATGATAAGTTTAAATCAGATAATTCTACTTCTGAGAAAAATAATGAAGAATTGTGGCACCGTAGATTAGGGTATTTAAATAGAAAATCAATGAGACTTTTAAGAGATAAACTAGCAGATGGTTTAAAATTCAACAGAAATGGCGACACTTGTATTACATATATTAAAGGAAAACAGACTAGAACACCATTTACAAAAGATATGATAGGTACACGAACTACAAAAACAATGGAGTTGGTTCATTCGGATCTGTGTGGGCCAATGAGTGTAAGTTCCCATGGAGGCGCTCGTTACTTATTCATGATAACTGATGTTTTCTCAAGAAAGAGTTTTGGATATTTCCTGAAAAATAAAAATGAGGTTTTTTCTAAATTTAAAATATGGAAGGCCTTGGCATAGAATGAATCAGGAACTCGTTTGAAAGCTATTCGTACCGATAATGGTACAGAATACGTAAATAATGAATTTGCAAATTTTCTAAAAATAAATGGCATAAAGCACCAGAAGAGTAGTGCCCCATATACTCCAGAGCAAAATGGCATTACTGTAAGGGCCAACCGTACAGTTATTGAAAAAACAAGAACATTGATAGAGGATGCCAAGTTAGACAAAAAATATTGGGCTGAAGCTGCAAATACGGCTATTTATCATATATATATGGGAAATAAGATGATGTTTTGTTGATCGACTATCATGTGAAAGGAGTAGTCAAGTACAGTCATTACCATGTTTTTCTTTTTCAAAAGTCTACATATGAGCCCATACTTGTGATCAATCATCAGGACTGGTTAAGAATGCCAAAAACAAAACAAGTAGGCCATCTTATACCGGATGCATTCTGATTATTCTTTCAATAATTTTATTTTTAACTTTTGACATAGAGGTAATATAGTATTAAATATCCGTATGAAATTCACGGAGTGGATTAAACTAGTCAAATAAGTCACAAATATAGGAAAAACTTTGTTGCTTCATGTAAACTTCATGGAATGTTGCCAAATTTCAGAATTATTAAAATTTACTCTTTACTCTTTATCGCTGTTTTACCCATAAAATAGTTATTGTATCGATCTATATCGAACCAAACGGGGCATTTAAAAATCTGTCATAGGTCTAAGGTTTTATTTTTGAATTTGTTGTGTTGATGATTTTGTGTAATGATAATTTGTGTATTGGACTTATCGTCTTGTACCCAGTATACAAGAATATCTATTTGTGTAGTTATTGCTACAAAATTAATGTACCTTTACTAATTTGCTAATCATAATGGAAAATTGTGAATTTTCAAATGATCGTGATGAAATAAATAGTGTTATGTTAGATAGTGATTCTTTGGTCAGTTTGATTGAAGATGAAAAAATTATTGAACTGAACTTCAAGGAAGGTAACTGTTGATTTATTTGTTTATCCATTTTGAAAATATGTTCTGCATTTCACAGTATTTGACCAGTGGTCGTTTTGATTTGCAAAAATCTTTTCCCAATAACTACGCATTGATGTTTTACGTATCAATATGTTATAAACTTTCTATTTATGCCTTTGTAAAAGTCATGAATATTTTTGTTACATGTTTCTTACTTGGGTATTATTTCTGAAAATTGCAAAATAAATGGTATTGATAATTATTTATGTATATATTTTTTTACTTATTTCTCCATAATATTAAAATTTAAGGAAAACTAACTTTACTTTGTTTTACACTGAAGGAGTTAATGTTTTACAGTGCATTAGTCATTTGATTGTGCAATCCATAGAGTTATAAACCTATCTATTGGAATTATTATTTCTAGAAAACTGATTGAATGTGATTTGTAATGTTAATTTATAATAATTTTAGTATCATGCTACAATTTTATAGGTAGATTTAATCCTTTAAGAGGAGGCTGTTTTGGAATCTAGGATTAGAACAATCAATGTTTACCTTAACTCCTTAAAGGTTAAAAAAAATTATTAATATTTTCCATATTTTTTTTTTTTTTTACTGCATCTCTAGTAATAAAATACTGATACAGTTCTGCAGATAGTCGCTTCACATTAAGTCACAACAAGATTTACTTTTTATTCCTTTCCTTTTTTAATAACGTTTTCGAAAATAGTGTATACACACATATATATATATATATATATATATATATATATATATATATATATATATATATATATATATATATATGTGGGTGTGTGTGTGCAATATAAACCTTTATTATAAACATAACATAAACCTTGTTATTTTTTACAATTCCTCAATTAAATTTTCCTGCTCAAAAAAAACATAATTATTTCTAATATATATGAATGGAGTTTATTATTAGAATTGTAGGCAAAGTAAATACCACAAAATTAGTAATATCCCTATTAATTTTTGCTCCATATTCAGTACTGACAACGGAAATTCTGTGAGAAAATAACCGACTTGTACTTAAATTATCAATGGCTTATTACAATCTTTAATTGAATGTAGTGTCAATCCAAGTGAATTGATCCTATAAATATTAAGTTGGTTTTCTTTACCATTTTTATATATTTTGATTTTTTTATTGAGAAGTTCAAGTCAGTTTAAAAAAAAAATGTTAACCTTCCAACATTACTGAATGATAGTGCCAACGTTTCGGCCTATGGTGTAGGCCATCTTCAGGGCATATAGAAGGTGCCTCGGCTGTAGTGACTTGTCAAACTAGAGTTGATAAATGTTAGTTTGTCAAGTCACTATAGCCGAGGCACCCTCTATTTGCTCTGAAGATGGCCTACATCGTAGGCTGAAAGGATGGCACTATTATTAAAAAATAAGTCCTTCTTATTTTTGTGTTATTATTGACTGCATCCACTGACCAATTCAATATATCATTAGAATTTTGCAGTCAATTATTTTCCACTCAATAATGCAAAGTTTTATGTTCAAAATCTAGAAAATCCACTTGTTATTCCTTTCTAATAACAACCAAGGAGTGATTTATCAGAATGCACTTTTTTCCCAGGTTTTGACAAATGATAGAAATAAAAATGGCCTGAGTTGTAATTCGGACTACGAGCAGCCCTTATATCAGTAACTGATGATGAGTCACTCTATCAGTACATGATCTATTTGTGTTACCTTACCATTCAGAGATTTCCAAGTTCTGTTTTACGCTGGAAGGAAGTACTCTTTGCAATAATATTAATTGCCCTAGCGAATGGATAAAGATGTTTTCCATTTTCCTTGATCTCATCGAGTAGGGAAAAGTGTCCTGCAATAGCCTGTGTGAAAGTTTTGGTCTTTATTTGTGGATTGAGGTATCGTAGAATATCTTTTCTTTTTTTTTCGTCATATTTCGATGCAGCATGATAAGTTCTCTCCAATTTTTGGTAGAATTTGAGTTTTATATATCATCACTCTCTTCGCTTGGGATGTACAGTGAAATTAAGGTCATAATTCCTAACTTTACCTCTTAATCTAATTTTTCAAATTATTTCATTTATTGGTTCAAAAAGTATAAGACTTGTTCTTATTTTTCTTGTAATTAAGAAGGAGGTGCCATATATGGCAGTTTGTGTATTAGGTCCACAATACATTACTGAATAACACCTCTTATCGATCCTACCAGATCAATCCCATCTTGTCTCTTGTAGGGTTACCATGTCAGTATAATATTTAAATATCTGCTCAACCATTTCCATCATTATCCAAGGCCGAAATATTGTCATTTTATTCCATGTTGCAATAGTTCAATCCTAGTTCCATGTATTTTTACCTTAAATCCAATCTGGTATATTATTGTCTTTGGGTTTCTGAATGTTTTTATAAATTCTTTTTATAAGGTAGGGGTGTTAACCCCATGCTCAACTCTCAACCTGGTGGACCACGGCTTTGATTTAAGGGCTGTATCTCCTAGCACGGCTTCTTTCACCACAGATCATAGAGCCCTTTGCTACCCTTGATTTGTTTAAAGTTTTCTCTCCTAGTCTTTAGGATCCTCTCACAAACCATATAAGGCAGCATGGGTGTATGAAAAGGTATGTGAAGGAAATAGTAAGATAGGGTGGGATCAAGGTAAGGACATGATTCTCCCCTAATAAAGGGGCTAGGAGAAATCATGAGCTCGTGTGGGCAGAGTTGCTAGGTCCCTGAATTACATCTGTTCTTCTTCGGGGTTCTGAAAAAGTACTTATCTGCTACAATAAATGGAGCAATAGTAACAAAGCGGAAACAACTAATGCTGTAAAATTTAATTGAACTTTATGTAGTTTTCAAAAATGCTCATTCTGAATGCAAAATTGGAAGGTAAAAATTTTGTAACCTTCACTCTAAGGGGTGTACTATTACCAGCTTCTCAAGAATACACTCCACATATGTTTGTTTTTAACATCAAAATGTTAAACTGATGACTGTGGGTACAAAATTCAATAATTGTAACTACAAAGAGTTACTAGGTTTAATGGTCTGTGATACTAACAATTATTACTGCATGATAAGTTTGTGTTATAAAATCTCTGGTAAATAAATCACTCTGGAATTGTTTAACGAATATGATGAGGAAGTGCCTAACAATGTTCATACAACCTTCAAACAGTGGGTAACAACTAACAGAACTGAAATGCTAACAGTGGCTAAATCTCAGGAAGAGTACTTCGAATCTTTAATGGATAACTTAAAATAACTCAAAAGTCATCACTACATTTCTAAAATCCAAAGCAAGTTTTTGAAGGACAAAAAAGTACAACTTAATGAAACTAAATGTATAATAACCCTAGCCATTTTGTAGAAAACTTTATATTTTTGGTTCAGGATGAAATACAAGGGTACCACTGGGTCAATGACTAGGCAATAATCCATCCATTGCTCTGTACTACAAAATGAGATAGTTAAAATTTCCAATGCTTCAAAAAACTCTGCTACCTAATATTGAATTAGATTATAAAATTTCCAATGCTTCAAAAAACTCTGCTACCTAATATTGAATTAGATTATGGTAGTCTTATAAAATCATGGAAAAACAAGCTATTAGTTCACTTATTAAAAAAAATATATATCAATCTTTGAAAGTTGATGCTTAAATGTCGTTAACATGGCTGAAAAGTGACAATTTCTAGAAACTGAGGAATTCTATTCATTATCCTAGAACAGAGGGTAAAAAAGGCATATATAAAGCATAACTGTGAAGGTAGCATCAGTGACATTCCTTTTATACCATTTTTTTGAAAGTTGATACTTCATATATATACTTTGTATTCTTTGATATGTCATAAAATATGTCAAAGTTTTGTTAATGTCCCCCTGTCACCAGGAATTTTTTCTTTTTTGTACTATTATCAGAAGTAGAGACACTGATTCATAGCTTTAATTTTTAAGAAATGTAGCATTAATTATTGAAAAAATGGCTTTTATAGCATTAATTTTGCATTTTCATAGCGTTTATAGCTAAATAGGATAACGTCAAGGAATGGGAGCCGGCAAGAGGGGAAACACGATTAAATTAGGAAAATCACTTGAAACATGTTTATTGTATTATTGATTGAAACTCAACATGGGACATGTTTCTACAGTAGAGTGTATCATGTTTGTTCTACGATCTGTCAATACAAGATTATAGCGACTCAAAAATCTTTCTGCGTCACCACTATTCACAGGGGCCCATACAGTCATCAGGGCCGCCTCAGCAAATTCTCTGTGAACAATTTTTATGGCTAAGAGTAGCTGAATTATGTCTACAGTGAGTCCATCCCTCACTTGCTCTACATGCTGTCTTTGAAAATAGCTGCTACCTTCCAAGGATTTACTGTCGTCAACAGATTTGAATGTTGGTGCAATCCTACTTTTACTTGCTAAAAGAATAATGTCTGAATGCTGGATATTCTGACCTACAATCGCAGGATTGAACATTTTACCTGCTTGCTCAAGAAATAGATTAGTACTGTTGTCTTGACGGTTCAACATATGAGATGCCAGTTTCACAGAACTATTCTGACAACTCTCTCTTATTTGGGTTTTTATTTGAGTTAAGACAACCTGGTTCTTTACCTCTTGCACACCCTTTAAGGTTTTGGCAGGGAAAACCCCATCACTCAATTTTTTTAAAGTAAGGCTTAGGGACACCAACTGAAATTTGTACTTTTGGTTGCATTACTGAAAAGTTCGCATATTGTTGAGTTTTGTCATATAAATCGCTGCTATTTCACATATTAACATATTTATCGCTAAAAACACCATCTATCGCTTTAATTTGCAAAAATATCGTTAATGCTATGAATCAGTGTCTCTAATCATAAGGAAGCTATTCTGTCCTAAGTCATTTCTAATCTTATTAGTTCCTTAACAACCTTATTATGTAGGGAGTGTGACAGAGAATAATGACAGTTATGAATTGTCATATTAGCCTTACTATTTAGTCATAAGTCATTTTTATTCCCATTATCTCAAATGACAGTTTTGAACTAATAAGGATATAATAATTTAGGATGATATGGTAAACAAATAAAAAAGTCATGATGGAGGGACATCAGACAGAATTAAAAAAAAATGTAAAGTGGAAAAAATCAACCTTATTAAATATTGATGAGTCTAAAGTTTTACACCATTATGATTTTATGAAGTCTTACTACTAATTTGGATATGAATAATTCATTAAAAACAGGTTAAAATTGGAAAACTTCCCAAAATTTGGAAAGCTATATCTCAGATACTATTGGCTTTATAGAGACCGATGTGGTTTAGAATTTTGGCACATCTGATCTAGTTTGTAAATATATAATGTAACCTGTATGTACATATATAAAATGAGTCCTCATTTGAAGAAATTTAGTTTTGAGTTTTTGGATACTGATCTGATAAACACTTAAAGTCAATAACTTGGGTTTTACATTTCAGTTATATAATGTACATATGAAAAGTTATAAAGTCACAAATAATACGAGTCAAAGTTAGTTGAGTGATCAGGTTGAATGCCGCTGAGACATTAGACATTGTGATCATATACACTGTATTTGTTGCATTTACTCTAGAGGAGTCCAGTGGATGATTGCCTAAAGAATACAGAGTTTCATAAAGCATTACTTAGAATTTGTTTTTTATAAATATATTCAATAAAAATCAATTTTTTTAATAGGCCCGCCAACACCTTTTTTACTAGACAAAGCTGATGAAATAGAAAAAAACATGAAATCAGGAATTACTGTAGACATGTGGAAAGATTTTGCTTTGTCTCCTGGAGGATTGGTGAATGGTATGATTTGTTCTGTGTTGTTTCTCATTAGTATTTTGTTTAGAACTTTAAAGTATATTCTGAATGTAGATGGAATCCGAAAACAGGGATGGCCTGTTCTTCTTGGAATAAACCCTGATGCCTGTGAGGAAATGATTCCAGAAGAAAACCTTAAGGAACACCCTGAGTATTCACAGGTGGTACTGGATGTGAACCGATCATTAAAGAGATTTCCCCCCGGGATTCCGATTGAGCAACGCCTTGCACTCCAGGACCAGCTTACAAATCTCATACTCAGAGTCATTACAAAGTACCCACACCTTCGGTACTATCAGGTATTGGTTCTAATATGTATTGAAAAGCTTAATTACACTTTATATCGTTTTTTTAAAATGAATTTGGAAAAAAAATTATTTAATCATATTGCTTTGTTATGGATAATTAGTTTTTAATGTATTTGTTGCAACCCTTGATAGATAAAAAAGACCCATTCTGCATTATATTTCTACTGTTATATTGTTTTTTTTATGTAATGGAATCATTTCATACATTAATAAATGTCTCTACATTAGGGCTATCATGATGTGGCTATTACATTTTTGCTGGTTGTTGGGGAGGAATTAGCATTACGGATAATGGAGACATTATCTACCAATCATCTTCGGGAATGCATGGAGCCAACAATGGAGAAGACATCTTTGTTATTGAATTACATATTTCCTTTGATAAAAAGAATCAACCCTGATCTTTATTGCCATCTAGAAAGGTGAGATATAAAAAAGATATAGGAACCATTTCAAACCAGCAACCAGTTTAATGTTCTTAATCTTAATCTCCATTTTAATCTTAATAATTAATCTCCAGATTTATTCATAAGTAGGTAGACAGGTTAAGGATTTTATTCTGGGACTAGTTCCCTTTAAATTGATATTGAAAAGTACTTAAATAACAGAACATTGCTGGCCAAAAGACAGAATAATTAATGCGTTCACATATATATGATATTGCAAAATGATTAACTACTTTAGGAAATTGATCTCTTCAAAGATATAATCTTGTTGATAAAGAAAAAGATAAATAAAAAAGTACAACACAAATAAATGAAATAATAATAGTGACTGAAAATAAAGATTAAACATAATTATTATAATGATTTAGAATTATAATTATTATATTATCAATAAAATAATTTAGAAATGACTTTGGTAGCTCAGTGTGCAGAGCGCTAAATTACTGGATATGTAAGTCCAGGGTTCGTGCCTGGTTATTAGCAAGTGGATCTACAGACTCTCCTGTGGCTCATGAGGTAGTGTAAAGTGGAGAACCTTATTGGGGGAAAAAACCTAATGGTTTTATCACAGCCAAATCATCTCTCTGCACATCAACAAATATTTCCCTTTTATGGAATGAGATGTTTAGGTCTTGTCTCGTGTGAGTAGATTGAGAATTTGAATAGTAGGAGGGTAGGATGAATGGTAGGCATTGATGGTTTCATATAACAATGATTCCATTAAATATTACCTGTAGATTTAGGGGAAGAAATTGACTCAATGGTCGACATTCTCAAACCCAACGGAGGAGGAGAAATATAGTCTATTCCAGTGTAAGGTTTCAAGATCAGGTAAGATTTTTTCTTAGGTGAGGGTATCTAGGTTATGGAAAGTGGCGGTTCTAGGTTGAATTGGTGGGGTTAGGATCCATGATATTTGGATTCGGTTACAAGAGGATAGATAGGGAACAGGAAATGATCATTGTGGAGTGAAGAGAAATGAAATTGAACAGAGTTGATTAAAAGGAAGGATCAAATAGAATGCGCGGAAAATGATATATTACTTAAAGGAAAGGTGAAACTTAAAAGGAAATTAACATGATAATGAAACTCATCTTGTGTCAGGTGTTTTATGGTATTACAAATAAAGACAGCTACGCTGTTACCAATTCGACCTACCTAGTCTCACCAGATAAGGGTAGAGCCAGGTAAGGAAACACAGGAGGAATGGATCTAGGGCTCGAGTCAGGTTTCATAAATGTTGATACATTAGAAGTTTTGGAAAAGGGTTATAAAAATTCATCCAATGGGCTGGAAGAGACTGGGAATCAACGTGACAAGTTGTTAGGAAACTAGACTCGAATAGGAAACGGGAGAGTCAAGTCAACATTTGATAGGAAGACACTTAAACATGAGTTGAGTCTAAATAACAAAATAAACTGCTCAAAAATGAATAGGGATATTGCCTATTTTGTGGTATTTGCTTTGCCTAACATTTTTGTTATAAACTACATTAATATTTATTAGAAATTATTATGTTTTTTACTGCAGGAAAGTTTAATTAACGGATTTTGAAAAATAACAAAAAAACAGTTTTAGTTGCATAATATTTTTTTATTGAACACAATAGTTTTAGGAAACAATTAATACCTTGTATAATGTCTTCTGTTAGCCAGAACTTGTTTGCACAAATGAGGCATACTGTTCATAACATTATCATTAATTTCTTGATGAATTTCACTCCATAGATGTTGGAATACTGCACTCAATTGTTGAAGGCCAACTGGCTGCGGATATGATTGAAGAGCTTTCTCTGCAGTACATCCCACATTTGTTCAATGGGATTGAGTTCTGGAGACAATGGGGGAAGGGGCAGATGAGAAATTCCTGGGTTTTCTAAAGTTAGACCAACGATAACTCTTCCTGTATGGGCATTGTCACCCAGAAATCCAAAATCCCTGCCTATGAGATCCCTAATTTGAGAGATGTGTTCCTCAATGATTTCCTGTGCTTGACAGACTGAAGTGAGATTAACTTCAACAGTATGGGGAGTGATTTGTCGACCCTTGTATATTCCAGCCCAGACCATTACACCACCTCCTTCAAACTGCACTGAAGGGAGCATGAACTGGGGCATTGAAAACATTTTCTTTTCTCTGTAGATCCTTGAGCGTCTTTTGTCACTATACATACTGAGACCCGACTCATCAGTAAACATGACACCATTCCAGTTGGACTGTTGGTCTAGTAGAAGACTAGGCGCTCGCTGCACCACATTCTTCTCAGCTGCTGGTGGCAGGCTGTTGCTCCAGGATGTCTTAAAGGGGTATAAGATGTAAGAGCAACTTTCCACAAATGATTGCTTTGTGTGGATACAGGCTAGCTAAAATACCTTGTACTTCATTGAGGATCTGGTGGGCACTGTGGAAAGGGTTCCGTCTGGCAACGATAACAATATTTCTGTCCTCCCTTCTCATTGTAATGTGCTGCAATCCACTACCCGGCCTCCTATTGGTACTCCTAATCTCTGGGAATCGGGATAAAGCCGGGAAGCCAACAATGAGGAGAAATGCCTACTACTTTAGCGATATCAACGGCAAGTGACTTTAGTGACTCATTCTCATATTCTCATGTTGCTCATAATGTTGTGAACGTCTGGTTCAAGATGATGTCTTTTCATGGTTAGTAGAAATACAACTGGATTAAATGGAGAAAAGACGATAAAAGTTGTTTGTTTACAACTTTTTTTTTTTATATAGAGTAATATTCATGTTTGCCATTATTAAGTATAATCATTATTAAAACTAAGGATTAACAATTGTTTAGTTTTTTGTTTGTATATTCTATTTTGTCTGGTCCAACTAATACAAAATATATTGTATAATTTAATCAAAGTAAACATATAAACAATAAAGTTCAAATATCAAATATCAAGATTGTTTATCTTGACTTGGGTCTAGCAAGATTTATTGTCAATATTTGGAATTTAAAGTACATATTTGTTTCTTATTTATGAAATTCCTTGTTTAGTTTGTTAATATTTATGAAAAAAAAATTTAACACTTTTAAAATTGGAATGATGTATTACAGATCAGGAGCTGGCACTATGTTCTGCCTTCCCTGGTTTTTAACATGGTTTGGACATAGTCTCAATCACTATAAAGATGTTGTCAGACTCTATGATGCCTTCTTAGCAACTGCCCCACTTGTGCCTCTCTACTTGACTGCAGTCATTGTTAACTACAGGTCCTCTGAACTAATGAAGTTGGAACCTGACATGGCCACGGTTCACTGCTTCCTTTCTCAGGTATGCCAGTTCTTGTATATCTTGTTTTGTTTTTTCTCGTGATTTTATTACCTTTAAAGAATTTGAACTATTGAAACATTTTTTTTTGGTATTAAAAAATTGCATCTGTTTAATTAGGAATATTGAGCATGAGGTCGCAGTTACTGACTGAAGAAAATATTGAATGTATATTAATATATCAATACTCATACTATTATGAAATAAAAAAGCACTTTAGATATTTGAACATTATATTAAATTGATAACAATTACACTTGAACATAAACATTAAGTAAGGTTATAAGTTTGTGCATTAGTCTAACAACTGCTGGAATCTTCTGGTCAGGGGTGGTTGCCATGGATACTCCCAGTGCTGACTGTATTAGGAATATGACAGTCTCCCCTCCTAATAAGAAATCACTCACAAGATACCTGGTATAGTACCGGATCCCCATAATGTTCAATAGGTCTATGAGTGCGGACAGGGCGAGAGAAATGTAGTGGAGGCAGACTTGTTTGAACAGGAGATTGAGCACTGGTCTCAGCTTGAGGAACTTGAGGTACACTATAGAGTTGTGGTGGAGCTGGATCAAATGTCACTGTCTTCTTTTGAACTAATGAAGAACTAAGTTGATTAATATGTCGTTTGATAATTCTTCCAGAATCAAGTTTCACAAGATAATGACGAGTTCCCAGTTTCTTGAGAATTTCACCAAAGTGCCAGATTGGTGAATTATTGACATAGACTCTTACTTGGACTCTCTCCCCCTCGAATAGTGAACGGATGTGTGATGGTTTACTTGTGGGCTGTGGATGATAAGGAAACAAAGAGTCAAGTCGTATCCTCATCTTCCTATGTAGGTACAATTCAGCAGGTGTGTTACCACAAGCAAGTGGTGTAGCACGATAACGGAGGAGAATATGCTGTAATTTAAGGTTTAATGGAGTAGAGTCATTTTGATAAGCTTTGAGACGATTCTTTAGAGTCTGTATATTTCTTTCAGCCAGTCCGTTGGTCGCAGGATGCCCTGGAGCAATATATTTTTGAAAAATACCACAATATGAGGAAATCCCTGGATATGAAGTCAAAATAGTGCTGGGTGATCTAAATGCCAAAATAGGAAAAGAAGAGATATTCAAGCCCACTATTGGCGAGCATAGTAAACATGGTGTTACAAATAATAATGGTTCAAGAATAATAGACTTTGCCATGGTAAAGGGCATGAATATTGTGAGCACCATGATTAAACACAAAGAAATTCATAAAGAAACATGGGTCTCTCCAGATGGCCTAACAAAAAACTAGATCGACCATGTTTTGATTGATTCCAGACATGCATTAAGCCCAATGGACACACGTAACTTCGTGTCGTAAGGAGCAAGCTGCAACAGTGATCACCACTTGGTTATACTATTATACAAACAAATAATAGCCAATAGAATATTAAATGAACCAAAAAGCGCTACTCCTAATGTTGAAAAATTGGCCTCTGAAGAAAAAACAAGAGAGTGCTTCCGAAGAGTATTTCGAAATAAGAACACAATGCTATAGAGGAATTTGACACACACTGTGGATGATCAGTGGTCATAACTGAAGCAAGCATCACAACAGATGGTTAAAGAGGTTCTTGGCGAAGAAGGAGAAAAAAAAGAAGAAAGATTGGTTTGATGCAGAATGCGAACCTGCTGGGCATTACCCAGTTCACAGGAAGCCCTTCTCCTAAGGTTCGAGAGGAAAATTTTGAGGAGAATTTATGGCCCAGTTTGCACCAATGGGATCTGGAGGATAAGGACGAACACTGAGCTAACAAGACTCTACAAGAGCTCAGATATTTTAAGGTTAATAAAAGTATGCCAGCTTCGATGGGCAGGTCATATAAATAGAATAACCCAGGATCAGATTCCTAATATGGTCCTAGACAAAAGGCTTTATGGGACAAGAAGAGTGGGAAGACCTCGGCTCCGATGGAGTGGTATTCCGGAGTCTTGGGAATCCGCAATTGGAGAGCAGTGGCAACCATTAGAGAAGACTAGCGAACCAAGCTGCAGGAGGCCTTGACTCTACAGGAATTGTAGTGCCACGAATGATGATGATGATTATGCGGCCTACAGCCACTTACTGCAGCGAAACCTGGGTCCTTACCAAGTCACTGGAGGAATCTCTTAGAGTTTGAGAGAGGAAGGTTCTGAGAAAAATTTAAGGACCAGTCAAGGATGGCGATCGCATAAGAATGAGGATAAATGTCGAGCTCACGAAGTTGTTTTCAGAGCCCGACATTATTAACTTCATAAAGAAGAGAAGGCTGGCTTGGCTTGGTCAAGTAGGAAGGATGAACCAGTCTAAACTCCCCGAGCAACTGATGTGTGGCCATCCAGGTACCATAAGAAAACGAGGGAAGCCACGCTTAAGATTGCTGGATGTTGTGGAGGATGACCTGCAAAGGATGGAGACAGAAGGCTGCAGACAGGGAACACTGGAGGAGGCCCTGATCCTACAGGGACTGTAGCGCCCATCTGTGATTGAGTTTGAGTGAATAGTGGAACCACAAATTGATCCAAAACTGGGAGTGTACCTGGTAGTTTTCAGGAGAGGGCACTTATGTCTGGAATAGATAGTAAGCCTGAAAATGATCATAAAATCTTTGACTGCACAGTCAAAGGACATTTTCATTTCTATATTTGACTTTAAAAAGGCTTATGACTCGATAGACAGGTAAACATTGAAGGAGATATTGAGAGTATATGAAGTTGACCAAATACAAAAAAGTTGACCAAGTTGACATTAACAAAAACCACATAAAAAGTTAAATTCCAAGGAGTGATCAGCAAACCCTTTCAGAAAAAGACAGGATTAAGATAAAGTGATGGTTTGACATTCTTACCTGAGACAGAAAAAGAAGCCATAATTCAAATTAAAAGAAATAGCTGAGAAGGCAGGGCTACAATTCTCTTTCCAGAAAACAGGAATAATGACCACCGACAAAAACTATACCAAGAAAACATTGAAAACTAAATAAAGGCAGATAAAAGTCAAAACAAATTTCAAGTATTTAGGAGAGATCATAAGTAGAAATGGATTGGACCGCCCTGCAATGGAAGACAAGTGCCTCAAATTATAAAAACTAAATTTCCTCACTAAAGTCATTTATAATAAAAAGAATCTGCCCATCAATGTATAATTAAGGCACTACAATGCAGTAGTAAGGCCAGGGTTTTTTTGCATGGTACGGGAACTGCGAATTTCTCAAATCTGGGAAAACTCCTGACAGCATATCTGTGTGGTCCTTTGTTGGCTGGTTCAGAAAAAAATAAAAAGATCAATACCCTTAGTATACAGTGGCATTAAGTTCTAAAATATTAAGTATTCTGCTTGAATTATTCGCATGAATGAATAAGTCCACATTTTTATCTTTGTATTTTGAATACAATCTTTTGTCCCTTCAGACTGATAGGATACATACAGACACATAAAGGATACTGAGGATAGATTATTACTATTTCCCATCATTTTGATTATGATTTATAGTTATAGTGCTAAAATGCATGAAGCTTAGAATCTTGAAAAATAATTTAAAAAATGAAGACTAATTCTCATTTAATCATAAATATATTTAATAGTATTATTAATTCTTAATTCTCTGTATAGTGAAACCTCTCTTAATGGACACCTCTCTGCAACTAACACACCTTCTTTTGGAAAATTTTAAATGCCCTAGTCTGCAAATCTTAAGAATTTAAAATAAATTTAATCCTCTAAGCAGACACTTACACTTACAAATGGTTGATAGCTAAGAAAACCATTGTTTTAATATGAATGGGTTGAAATGAGTAAAATATGCACTTGGGATTAATGTGCAGGCTTTCGATACAAGGCATGAATATGATTGCTTTTTTATTCCTAGTTCTAAGTTAGTTCTGTGTCCTGTAAGCATTAGTGTTCATGCGTCAATTAGCATTTAGCTGTTGAGACCATCACATTCCTGCATTTAAAAAGAAAAAAGTACATAATGATCCCAGGTACACTTTAGATCATTTCACATCCCATTCATACCATCTATATGTGCTTATCTTCAAGTAATTTTTTTCCCTTGCACACAGGAAAGGAAAAGATGGAAGTGTGAATTTTTTTATTTTCGCTTTTCAAAGAAATATCCGTTTTGGCCTTCCTTGAATTCTTATTGATTAATTCTTCAACTTTTGAAACAACTGAATCTTTTAAGATAACTCTGAGACCTTAGTTATATGGGTATAATTAGTATTAAAATATAACAAAAGCATCTCATATTACAGTATACACTAAGGAAATTATCAGAGATTACCAATGTTGTTTTAAACAAAATTGACCTTATATTTTCCTTTTGTCAAAATTGACATTATATTTTCCTTTTGTTATATTTTCCGTGTGTCCATTTTTATATTAGAGAAAAAATAGAATGTGACAGAGTAGTTCATTTGCTTTATAGTGATTTCAAAAAGGCTTATGGTTCCGTAGACTGCCAGGTGGTGTATAACATATTGGTAGTTATGGCTTATGCCTAAGAAGATAGTAAATTATATAGGATTGTGCTTTGCTCAAACAACCCAATGAAGTTAACATTCAATAGAGTTTTGCTCGGAAAATTATATAGGATTGTGCTTTACTCAAACAACCCAATGAAGTTAGCATTCAATAGAGTTTTGCTCGGATTTAAAGCACTGTGATTCACTTTTACCTGTACTGATTAATTTAACACTTATATGGGTGATTATGTTCCAATAGCGTTTATTAATGTTCGGTACTGTTAGCTCTCACTTTTCATCCGTTAACAATCTATTTATAAAAACTTTGTAGCAACATGATGCTCATAAACATATTTCATCACTTCTTTTGTATAATATAATTTGTAGTCCAGAGAAAACTTGAAGTTTATCACTTAAATGTCAGTACTGTGTAATGTCTATTTCTAAAATTTACTTATAAATTCATAATTTTTTTCTTGCAATACATGATCCAAACTAATTAATAGATAAATCTTAATGAATATAAGCACTTTTATTATGCAATTTGACATTGAATTCTGGCTTAACAACTTTGGTTTTTAGATTTAAGCGATTAATTAACTGTATTGTCTTCCAGCTACCTGATGACCTACCTTTTGACAGGCTTGTCTCAGAATCTGTTGAACTTTATGCTAAGTTTCCACCTGAAAGTATTGAAGCTGAAGTAACCGAAAGGACAAGATTAGAGTCAGTATTTTATCATGTATTATATGCATTAAATCATTGTCCAAAGGCCAAGGTGGCATATTTGTAAGTTTTGCTATTTTGAGGTTTGTTGTATTTTAATGTATAGTACTATTCCCATCACAGTACCTGAAATGTTAACTGAATATGTTATAATTATGGATCATAGGAATAATTTCATAAGAAATAAACTATCATTCTTCTACAACTATTATTCAAGCACAGCATTCTCAGTCAAACTAATTTTCAGATACGCCACTTAGACTTTGGAACTACAATATATAAATGGTTTAACACATAACTTCTTATTGAACTATGTTACTTTTCACATAAACAAATTTCTCTTATTTCATGGAATATTTTTAAAATAATTTCATTGACAAGGTCCATTCTCTAGAGATCTAAATGGATTAGATGTTAGATGAGTACATCATTACTGCCAACCGTAGTACTCCAAACGGCTGGCTGAATGTTTTTTTGTATGGCACATCACTTTGCTTTATTTCTCGGGTTTTGAACCGGAAGTTTCAGGTGCATGAAGCATCTCTTGATTAAGCTACCGAAGAAGTCAGTTTTTGAATCTCGTAGTTGTCCACTTTTGTTCCTGAATGCCTCATATACGTATACAATTATTACCCAGCTGTCATACTAATATTGTTATACAGTGGAATCCCGATATTTCGTATCCCGATTATTCGTATTTCCGGCTAATTCGTACAAATTTGCCGGTCCCCAGAGAAAATCCCGATAAATGGTATAAAATCAATGCATTTCAGACCCCTCGGTAATTCGTATTATTCTTATGCTCGAGGTCACTTATAACGTCATATAATTCGTATTTCCAGCTATAAAATCTCGTTACTTAGCACTGTTTTTGAAAGGTAGGGAGAGAACAGTGAAACAGATATGCCAGCGAGCAGAATGAGAATAAATCCTTTCTAGGAAATCACTCAATTTGTATTGTTTTTATACACAAGTATGTTTGTACTGTTTAGAGGCACAGTAGATCCTATCGTTTTTTAGGGGAGAACGAGTGAGAGAGACAAGTTTTCTTAGAAATCTCATAAGTAATTCATACTGTTTTCATTCAAAGAAAATGAGGGGAGTTCTAGGAATTTTATTAAGCTTTTCTTACAATCATACTTTTATTTACGATTCAGTCTCGTTTTTGTTACCGTTGTGACACGTAATCATGCCTCAAAATACGTTAGCCTCTCTATTGAAGAGAAAGAACAAATCATAAACGCCGTGACCAGTGGCTGTAAGCTAATTGACGTATCCAAGCATTTCATCGTCCCTGGTTCCACAATCACATCAATCCTGAAGAACAAGGACAAAATCACTACCCAGACTTGTAGACAACTTAAAAAAGTGGTTCGTACAAGCAAGGAATTCAAATGTACCAGTTGGAGGTAATATTTGAAGGGGAAAAGCCCGAGTTTTCACAGAAAAATGGGAATTGAAGACTTTCGTGCAAGTGATGGACGATTCGATAGTTTCAAAAAATTGTATTAATACGTTTTTTAATTTTTTTTATTTCGTACTCCCGATAATTGGTATTCCCGATAATTCGTACCAAATATTCAGTCCCTTGACCATACGAATTATCGGGATTCTACTGTATACACAATTAACTTATTTAATTATGTATTGAGAATTAATGCAATTTTTATTTGAATCTTGTATAATTTTTCAGGAAGGAAGCACAGAAGAAAGAAGAAGATAATGCACGGAAGAGGCGTCGTGGGGCCGTGAATCGAGGTGGAAATAGCCTGAAAGCCCAGCTGGAGCGTATAATACCCAGTTCAAGAGCACAGTTGATTCTTCTTGCGTTCAGTATAGCTATTGGATTTTATGCTTACCTGAAGGGTAATGGAGGGCCTCCTGCAATCAGATAGCACCAGCTTTCTGGCCTACCGCCACGACTTGCTCTCACTTTTGCCCGGTACAACATAGTACCTGTTGTTACTTCATTACGGTGAAGAGCTTATTCAAAAATTGTCAGTAAAATACATCTACATTCCTATTTATTACAACTGGAGGCTTATTTGTCATTTTAAGAGTTATCAATTTAAAAAAAATACATTCTAAATATTTCTTGGGTTACTCCATCAATTTTTATTATCAAGTTATATATATTTTGTTATTATTTATATTATAAAATCAATTTAGTTTTATAAAATCAGGTCCAAGAATGGTTTTGATATATTTTACAAAAGTGGCTTACCCATGAAGATCCCAATAGAATGTAATAATTGTCTTAATTCGTGAAGTGAATTAATAAAATCGAACTTTTTGTTTTGAGAATGAAATTCATTCACATCTATTCAGTAACAATGTAGAAAGAGTTTAATGATGTCAGTTTCAAATTTCAAGTGGACCATGCAAAGGTAAAATGGGTGATCACCAGATCTTATAAATCACTCCTACAAACACACTGATAACTTGTTTCTACATTACTTTTTATAAAAAAGTTGGTTGACATTGAGTTCTGGTAAGAATGATTTATAATTTTTTTCAACAATTATTCATAAACATTAAATAAGTAAGATATTCGTTTATTTTTTGGAAAGTTTGGTTGTTTCATTTCAATTTTACTGATTACTTATATATTTTTGGAGCTGCTTTGTCGCCTTCAGATGTTTTATGAGCAAGATCTTTTAACAATTTTTTTTGTACGTAAAAAATATTTGGTTTCTAAGAATTGTTATTTAAATTTTCTTTTAAGAGGATATTGTTATACACTTTAATCTAGAAGCAGTTGATATTGTTTCAATAACATTCTGCTATGGAGAGTAAATCCTTAGATTGCACAGAATGTGATCATTTTTTAGAGTATTTTCCTTTACTGGAATGCATCAATTTCTAACTCAGATAACACATCACGGATCTTGGTAGGATGAGATCAAATGCTGATGACTATGCTGCAAACATTGTTAAACATACAATGTTTAACACAATGAAAAAAAAAGGCTTTTAAAACTTTTATTTCAATCAACTTGTTTTATGTATTGTATATATAGATATATACCTATACTCTATACCTATGTTCCTGCATCTAGGATGCAAAAGTCATCTTATTAGTTTTAACTAGAACTTTTTGGAGAAGTTCAATATACCAAGTTTTCCATGAATAGATTATAAACACATACTACATTATTATAAGAAAAAGAGTAACATTTTGTTCTGAAAGCACAAACCTGCGATCTATCTTTCATTAGGAATGTGAATAATTTATTTGATATTTATTGGAAAACACTAACACACATATTTTGTGGAATCTTTTATGATACTGATTTATACAAAAAATTTTTTCTTTCCAAATCTTAGTTGAAAATAAGTTTTGATTAAACAAGAATACATTAAATATTTGTGAAATTTAGAATATCTAAATATGGCGCTATTACTTAGACCGCAAAATGACAAAGCTAGTGGGTCAGGATACCTACTTAGTATTGTTGCTGGTTTTTCTAATGTGATCGATATTCAATTCACTTTGATCACCATTTCTTTCATTTATTCGGGAATACTTTATATCAGGGTCATATGAAATAATTAATTTACAGTAATCATTATTTCTAGGTTTTACTTTTATAAAAATAATTTCATTAGTAGAGCTCATATAATTTTATTCAGTAGGGTTTAATAAATTGGTCTTCTGATTTTGATTCTCACGACCACAGGGTTTGGAATCTCACCTACTCATTATGTGAGCTTTCATTGAGAGTGGATTACAAAGGCTTGTTTTTCACTTAAAACAAGTAAAATATTTTTAAAGTTCCTTTATGCCACTAAATTTTTGTTTTCTTGGACAGTGGTGACCATTTTTGTTTTAAATCCAGTTCAAGTTGATCAAAACTTTCTTCATGTGTGGGTATTAACACAATATTATTTGAAATATTGTAGAATTAGAACAAAGGACTGGAAGAATGCATTCTTAAGTAAAAAAAGAAGTTCAAAATTGACTTATCTTTATGCCATAGATTATTGTTCTTTTAATGTGTTTTCTTTATACAAATCCTTTTCGATAGTTTTCTGTATAAATTTTATGAGAGCTTTAACAAACTATCAATTAATGCCGAGGTGGCTATAGGTTGCCATTTCACATGAAGGTCTGAAAAAATATAACATGTCTCCATTGATGTAATATTCCAAGATCATTTACTCTCATCTATAATAACTGATGATTGTTACTTTATTTGAATTTATTGATTTTTGTTTCCTGATCGGTTTTATTTTACTGTACTATAATTATTTATTCACATTCCAACATATTCATTTTGTATAATAGTTAAAATACCCTAACATTTTTAATCCCCTTTTTTCAGTGTTTTGTAATTAAATTTAATAACTTGTAATAAAATGAGTGACTTTATTCTTTGTATTATATTTAATTTTGTATGTACCACCATTTTTCTTATTTTGTTTAATGATCTCAAAATTGTCTATGCAGGCTAGCTAGCCTTTAATTCAACAACAAAAAGGTTTTATTTTATTCTGTCTTTCCATCATTTCTTAGGAAGTTTTTTATAATAAGAGAACTTTTAGTAAGATAAAATTAGTGTTTTTGATATTTTACTTAATTCATTGTTGTTTCATAGTTTTATTTCAATGTATTTTTACTGTGATTTCCATAGAATAAGGTGGCAGGGTGATAATGTTGGAGGTACCATTTTTTTTTTTATTTGACTATTAATGTCGTATGTCATCTTACCAAAACCAAATTGGCATTTCTGATGAAGAAATTGAAATTCAGTTGGATTTAAGTTACGCTTGCAGAATTAAGATAGCTAATTTGTTAATTAAACTAGTCAAATTTTGGATACTTAATTATTGATGCCATAAATTTATTTCAGAATATTTGATATTGCAAAAGAAATAGAAAATTACAGGTTAAAATAGAATATAAGCAAAAAAAAAAAATCAGAAATGCTACATTGGCTTAGGACGGACATATTATTAATAATAAACTAGAATAAGTTTTTTAAATTTTTAGACATTAACCTTATAAAATACCAATACTGCTATATTATTTTAGGATATTTAGCTTAAGTCTCTTGTCAAGTTTTTCTTTTAGATAGCTTAATGATGGTTATGATACAGAATTATAGTTGATATTAAAATTTGTTGATTGTTAAGTCTATTTATTTTATCTATGTTGCTTGTTGTTATACAAAATATATCTATTTTTATTTTAAATTTTAAAATCAGTCTCATATATACCCATGAATCAAGTGTGCTACAGTCAGCAAATAACTATCTGATATATCCCCTGATGTATTTTAGTGTGTTACTTATTGTAGAGTTGAATGACATCAAAATATGTTGGTTAAACCAGTTTTCCTTTTTAATGCTCATTTATTTATCTTAAGCTTGGATTTAAACTGGTTTTTTTTTTTGCAGTTGAAAGCCAGCATATTATCCATCAGGCTGTCTTGTATTTTACACGTATATAGTCAATCAGATGTCATTTATGCTAGGGTTTTTTTTTTTTTTTTTTTTTTTTTGCAGGTACTTAGATGTATCCATTATATCAGGGGATTCCAAATGTTTTTGTACATGCCCCCCTCCTGTTGAAATGAAAGTCTCCCATGCCGTGCTTGCAAAATAAATTGTTTGAGTATATGAAAAAAAACAACAATTATTAAATTGAAAAAAACTTTTATTTTTATTGTTATAAGATTCAATATCATAAGTTTCAATTTAAGATTTAGAAGTACTGATCAATGTAAGAGAAAAAAAGCTGAAGCTAAGTGAAAATTTTGTTATTTTTAACTGGTCTCTCACCCCTCCTGACTTGTCTTTATGCCTCCTTGTGGGGGGGGGGGGGGCACTCCCAAGTTGGGAACCACTGCGTTATATGATATTACCATTGTGCCTTACATGTACATTCTTTCCTGTGTGAATAGTAGAACAACACGTGATCATTGTGCGTGTGAATGTAATGTAGAAGAAAGGCAAGCAAGCGAGGATAAGTCTATGCTCTTTAGCGAGTGCTTTAAAGCTAGATTGGATTTTAGCATGTAAGGTTTGTAACAGCATAAGATAAAGATATGAAATTACAGAATAATAGGAGAAAGAAGAAAGAGTGGGAGGTTAAATATAAGTAGACTTTAACAGCAGAACAAAGCCATTTTCTTTTTATTACCTCTTGACTCAATTTATCTTTATACTGTTCATTCTATTCTTCTATTCTTATGATTTTAGTTCTGAAAATGCATATTAAGTGCTAAAGAAGGTCTGAATTAAATTCTTTTGTTTTCCTATCACAATAGCATGTGCTAGCTTTCATGGGGGGACATCAATTAACATATTAATAGAACTGATTTTTTTTTTTGAATATTACAAATTTTCAAATATCATGATTACATGTTCTTATTTATGAGTTGAAAGTCAACTTTATGCTAATTATTAAATGTTTATTTATTTTTATGTGATATTTACTTCTCCATTTTTTTAAATGTAATGTATTATTATTATTTTTTTTAATATAACCATTTTCACTAATGATATCAATGGTATAAAATAACCATTGCAAAAAAAAAAAAAAAGAGAGACAAATATATCATATTTAAACTAATGGATTTTGCTTATTATTTAATTAATTAAAGACAAAATTATTAGCAAGGTATCATTTTTGAAATGCCATGGGAACAGCATATAATATTACTGTTAAATTATGATTTTAAGTCTTTAATCGTAGACATATTTGAAACTCCCATTAGAATTCTAATTATAAAAATATCTCAAAAATATTCTTAATTTGTTGCAACTTATATCATTTTCACAGTTCCATTTTATGGAGTTGAACAGAAAATATAACATTTGTGTTGATTGATTTTAGCTCTAAGAATTAAAGCACAATTTATTAACCAAAAAAATAATTTACTTTTCTAGGGAACAAAAATCTTTTGACTGGATAAATGTTTAACCACTGATGAATTAATTAAATTTAATAAGTTAATTACTAGGCTTCCTAAATTAATCTGTTTTTTTTAATGGTAAACAGTACCAAAAAACTAATTTACATTAGCTTAGTAATGTATAGCATATGACATAGAGTGTGTTTTGTGGAAATATCCATACACACTCACACATTCCTAATTTCATTTTGTGTTTTATGTTGTATTACTTAAGCTTAAATCCAATCATGTATAATGGTTCGAAAATTATTCCTTTTAAAAATATATTTATAAAAAAAGGAAGGGGAGATGTGGGTGAAGGTCTAAGTAAATTTTCAAATAGTAAGAAACTATTAAAAATTTTGATTAACATTGAAGGTCTTCTTCATCAGGACTGAATAAACAGGATAGAAAAAAAAATTGGATATAGATATACAATTATAATAGTACTGATACTAATAATATTTAAAAAAGTTTGGTAAAAAGATTAAAATAATAATAAAACTATTTGGATAGAGTAATTTAAAAAAATAAAAGATAATGGATACAATAAAACTTGAAAATAAAAAGTGAAGTTTTCCCACCTAAAGAAATTTAAGTAAAAATTAAAAAGATGACAATTATTAAAGAAGTAGTGGGGGGGGTATTAATTATAAAGGAAAAACCATCATTAAACTTAAAAGGAAATGGGTAGGGGTAGTCATTATACACATGGGTTAACTATTTTCACATCTACAGCCCTAGCAAATAAGTTGTTAATTCTAGTATGAATTAATTGTACTGAGGGAAGTGGCTAAGTGTGACCTTGGATTGGAATGGAGTTTTTCCATATCTTATAACTCCATTTAAGCCAAAGACCCCCAAGGATGGTATGATTCTGCTTCCATCAGTACAATTAAGTCATAATTTATGTGTTAAACCAATAATTATTCAAGATATTTATATTTTAGGAATGTATGAAGGTAATATTATTGCTCATGAAATGTCTAACGTTTCACTTAGAAAACAATAGATTTTAGAATTAATTGAAGGTTTGAATGTAATGATTTTTAATGTATTCAATTGGCAAAGCGTTAATTACCTTATTGATATAACTATTGTAAACAAAATTACACTGTTAATGATTTCTAGTATTACTTATTTAGTTTACCTCATAAATTAGAATATAAAAAATAAAACATTAATAAAATGTTTGTATTTTTTGCTTTAAGTTGCATATTATTTATTTTATGTTAAATTAATAATGGTCAATGTGGATTTATCACTTCCATTTGAGTTAATAAAAACATTAGTCTGTTTTTACTTCAATACTTATATCCTCATGTTTCCACTCCCTATATTTTTACTCTTACTATGCCTATAAAGTAATTTTCGACTTTTATAGTTACCATTAAGTTTGTAATACTGTACATAAATAGAATAAAGTAGCCCATTTGAAATTCTGGCAGCTGTATTTATGGTTAATGTTTTATTGCTTTATATAATTGTTTGTTATTTTTTTCTTAGTTTATTTAGAAATAAATTATTCCATTATGGGTTTAGTTATATTTAAAACACTTTTTCTTTCATAAAATGGACTATTGTATATGAGGTAAACGCATGTCACATTGATTAGTATATTAAAAAAAATGTACCATTGTTGGAAACAGGTCCCTTCACCTGAAGAGATTTCAATAAATCAGAGTGAAAGTCTGAAAAAATGTAACCTTGCTTGTTAAGCTCCCTTGACTTTGCTTGTAACTTAGAAGATGGAACTAACAGAGCTCTGGAAGTTGCAAGAATTAAATTGTAATGGATCCTATCATAATTATACCCATTTTAATCTTAAGACTTACTAATTTCTTAAAATTTAAAAATAACGTTTTTATAATTTAATAAATAAATTTATAAATAC
Organism: Troilus luridus; assembly: GCA_964056705.1. Classification (NCBI taxonomy): domain Eukaryota; kingdom Metazoa; phylum Arthropoda; class Insecta; order Hemiptera; family Pentatomidae; genus Troilus; species Troilus luridus. Next base: position 90,865,425 of record OZ057412.1, on the reverse strand, counting down.
TAACAAGAGCTACTTTATTCAAAAATTACTTATCGTTCATATAAAATAGTGATATTTAAATTAAATTGACTTGACTGAGTGTATAAACTTATTATTATGTGTATATAAGAAATTATTTTCAAAGCAAACATCATTATTATGTTAATTGTTAAATCATATATAGTTTAAAAGCAAAATAAAACAAATATATAATAAGAGTAAAACCGAAGTTTCTTTATTGTCAAAAGGCAGTAATCTGGAGGACTTCCAGAGATAGGATCAATATTTGGAGGCTGCCTTTCTTTTTGTAGAACATTTTTGTATTCAATCCATTAGTCTAGTGGTTCCCAACCTTTTTTGTACCACGCCCCTTGTCCAAATGAAAGCCTTAATTAATTAAGTTATAAAAATGCCTGTAAATGCACAACAAAAGAGCCTCAAAATGAATAATTAAGCATTCTAACCCCCAAAATCAAGTGGAGTTGGATAACTCATGCTACAAATTATAGATAATGGTCTACTGTTTGAAAACTACTGAATTAGATACAGTTCTTGGTTTTCTCTACCTCGGGGAACAATGTGTATATTTCTCCCATTCCCTTATTTTAATCTCCATATTATTCTGTCTTCTTTAATATTCTTAAAGTGTGGCATGTGTTTGACTTTAATTTTTTCTATATATTCTAAATATTAGTGAGGTACTAATGAACTTAAAAATGTATTTTGACCGATAGAAATGATGATATTCTTAATTTTTTAAATTAATATAGGAGATATAATATTAAATATTATAAGATATAATATTTATTAATTGTATATATATATATTAGTAAATAAATATAGGGGCCGCCAGATGTCTAGTGGTTAGCATAGAACCCTAGTATGCTCAAGATCGTGGGTTCGCAGCCCGGCAGATGGCCCTAAGATTTTTTGAAGGGATTAAAAAATCTTTAGTTTTGCCATCCTTTGGAAGGGACATAAAATGGAGGCCCTGAGCTTTTGTGATATATGTTGAAAATCTCTATCCTAATTGAATTTGGATAGGCAAAATTTAGGATTCCCATTGTAGCATCGTCCGATTAGCCATAGCAGCATTAAGTGACGATAAATGAATAAAAAATTAGTAATTATATATAATACAATATTTATTTAGGTATAACTAAAATAATTGATTTTAATTATTAGGTTAATTGTGCTCATTTACAAATGCACAGATTAATTTCCGGGTTAAAATAGTTTATAAATACATGAAGAGTGGAAATGAATACAAAAAAATAAATATGGATTTACATAATTTTATTAAGCATCTATTGCCCTTATTTAACTAGCAAATAGTATGTATATATATATATATATATATATATAATTTATTCTATTTATAAATAATAGTTTTATGTCAATAGAAATATAATTAATATGAACAATAATTGACAGTATACAAACTGATGGCACATAAGTTCAATATTATCACATTTATAACTAAATCTATTTAATATTAAAAAAAAATACTATTTACAATACTTTAGGACAAAGCAATCCTAAGCACTTGAAGACATGAGTGAATACAGGAATTATTTTGCAAATTGGTGGTTGATAATATAATGCAAACTATTATTACTGTAATCCTATTTTTAAGTTAGAGTTGGCCTTTTTGATAATTAATAATTCAACATTTATAATACACTTTCTTATAATTGACATATCTAGAAAACACAACATATATTAAAGTATTTAATTATATTAAAGTATATTTCTGATACAAAAGTTTATAAATCTGTGAAGAATTATCTTTCAATGTTTGTTAATATACTACTTATATTGAAAATATTTTTTTAATATTACTACAATTGATATTTAAACTAATAAAGAAATGATCCATCTGTAAAACTCTCCCAAACCTTTATGAAATAAATTTTAAAAGAAGTGTAACTTTCACATTCAAAGATTATAAAGTATATTGTATAAAACATTTGGTTAAATTTCATAAAAATAATTTTTGTAACATTACATAAAACTATATATACAGATTCTTAATATAACTTGATAGATTGCAAAATAGAAATAGAAGTGAATATTGCTTTGTTTATTTACATAACATTTACTAAATAACCCTGCGAACAGGTCTATTCCTGATACAAACAATGCATCGACTAATTCTGGTCTGAAGCATTCCACGTTTGAGGGTTTGTTGTTCAGGCTTCCCGAACATGTTCCTTTGATCAACAGTAGCCAGCCAATATGAGAAGGCTGATGGAAAATAATTGCACTTTCCATCACCATGACACTCAATGAATGGGGATGAGCGAAATTCCTTTAAACATGACCCAGGGCTCACAAGTGACTGGCCACCTCCTTCAGCACCAGCATCAGTATGCTGAGAAAAATAATCAATAGAATGAGTGAATATTTATTAATTTTAGAGGTATAGCATCAAAAGTCAATATATCCGCTTTTGGAACATTATTATACCGTAACTCAGAAAGAGACAATTGAAAAATCTTGATTTGTAACATCTCTTCAACAGAGTTAATTTAAGACTTGAAATAATCTAATAATTTTTAGATATAAATTTTTTTTAGCTCATTAACACGATGAGGGCGCACGTCGTTCTGGAATGACACTAATACATCAATGTGGCGGGCGCCTGTCATCACAGAACGATGGGCGCTCGCTCCCTCCCAACTCTGGGGAGTTTCTGCGACGTCATTTCTACCTGAATCCCTTTCTTCAACGGCAATGTTTACTCAGTATGCTTTCCCCTTTCTAGGCGTGTAATGCGTTCTTGTTTAGGAATTTTAAAACTCGTTCAAATCCCCTTTTAAACATTTCTTTTTAAAGGTAAGTTTTCTGTCTTATTTTTCTAAATATCTTCGAATATCTTAATAGTATATCACTTGTAAATAGTGTAAATAATGGTATATAGTAGTTAGTATATAAGTAAATTAATATAGTTTAATGTAAATATTTTTTATTTTAATAGTAAGTAAATAAAATTAATATGGTTAAATGTAAATAGTGTTATTAGTACATAAGTAAATTAATATAGTTAAATATAAATAGTTTGCATTTTGATAGTATGTAAGTAATTTAAAATTTTAGTTGATAAATAAATATTTATGTTTATTGAAATAAAATATTAAAAAACAAGATTGTTTTTTTTGTCTTCTAAAACAACTCAAATAAAATTGAAAATAGTATTTTATTGATCATATCTTAATTTTATAATAAATTTTAATAAAATGTCTACTTGACTGAAACTTATAATCAATATAAATGAATTATATTTCAAATTGATTGATTGGTTAATTATTAATTAATTAATTGGTTGATTATTTATTAATTAATTTACGAGATGGAGGGTAATAACAATTTAAACGTGCAGATTACTGCGTCTGCTGTTAACTTGTTTCTTGCCGCGGGCACAAGTCATTCTGGAATGACATTAGTTTTTTAGCGGTAAATATTTAAAAAAAAATTTTATTATTATTTTTCCCTTATTCTACATTAAAAAAAAAATGTAAAAATCATAAGTTAGAAAAACAAATTATTTTCAGCCCGCTGGTAAGTACTATTATCATGGATCAGCACTGAACGTGTTAAAGAAATCTTTATTTTTGTGAAGTTTATTAATATTTCTGAATTATTACCACAAAAATGCAAATTGTTCACTATTTTCGCACTTTTCCATCTAATTTTTTATTATTTTTATTTCAGACATCATCTAGGCTTTAGACTCCTCTGAATTTATTAAATTCACTCATCACCAAGCTTCGATTTAACATGTGATCTCCTGCATTTTTGTTTATTATACTATAAATCAGGTGAGTAGGGGAATACAGAGAGCATGTGAATGCATAGCGCATAAAATTTCACTCTACTTCTTGATCTGAGCAAGGTGACAAATTGTATCATTTTCAGATTATTTAAATCCAAGCAAAATCAGGAGGGCTGATTGAGGAAAGACAAGGGTGATTTTAGGGCAGGAACATACATACAGGTGAACTGGCTATATGTAAATGTTAAGGATCATCCAGGAGCAGAGTTTAGTAGAAAATTTTGCTAAACACAGCCTTACTAGATTTCATTAAAAATTCTGAACTTTTCTCTAAACCAAGTATTTATGTGGGGAATCTTTGAAAGATAATATGTAGTAAAAAAATAATTAATCTTATTAGGAGTTCATAAGGCTTTGCGTGGGACATTCAACGCGGCTGCACAAGATAGTGAGAGATAGCAAAAACTGTTAGAGAAGGTCTAGAATTGATGACTGGGTTGTTGCACCACTAATGATGAGGAGTTCATAACAATATATTTAATAAAAACAATTTTTTTTCCAGAATGCTTACTTGAAAAATGTTTAACACTTTAAAAAAATGTTTCACTTCAGATGAAGTAATCAATAATACCAGTCACAGTAAAGATATAAGACAAATTTGTTTTCTTATATAAATTTAGTTGTTCACAAAATATTATAACTACTTGACCATGGGCCATATGTACCTCCATGGTTTGTAAACATAGAGGTATAGTTTGGCTGGCTTAAACAGAAATTCAAATATAATAGTTCAAGAGAGGTTTGTAAAAATTGTTACAGCGTTTTTGGATAAAATGGAAAAACATTTAAAATTAAAAATCAATGATATAATTGATATTTCTCAAGTTCAATTTGTTGTATTTTGGCTAATAATGATTTGATTTAATAATTTTGTATTCTCTGTTTTTCTAGAGAATTTAATTATAATCCATGATTTCATATATGATTTACTATTGTGATTAAATATAATTATTTAGTTAAATGGAATATTACCATTAGAAAACTGTAGCCAACCCAGAGCTCGTCCCATTGCCTGGGGCAAGCTGGAACAGACATGGACTGGCTATGCATGGCTATCACTCTTGTATCAGACTCACAAACAGAACATCTAGACACAGGAAAATTTAATTAAATTTACATTAATAAATATAATTTAATAAATGGTGTATATATCAAAATTTACTGAAATCTTGGTCAGGCATTGATAAAACCATTAGTGTGTGGATTTAAAATGGAAATTCATTTGCTCTGTTCTATATCCTTATTATAATAAATTTGAATCCTCATTGCCACCAATCTATCCAATTATTAGTGTGCAAGAATAGGTTTTATTCTCTCAACATAGTTGGTTATAAATAGGTTGACACAATTTTTATAAAAAAAAAAAAAATCAGTTGAGCATCACATATTCACTACAGTAAATCCCTTGAATTGAAAAGTATTTATTAGATAATGCTGATGGTCAAGGATAATGTTGATTCAGTTTTATTTGTCAGATTTTTGATTTATGAACTTTCAAAAATCTGAATGTAAAAATGGTATCAACATCTTCGAAAGTTTAATAAACTATCCTTGTACCATAGAAATCTTTAACCTAGCAAATATGTAATATGATTACAAATAATAATATACATGCATAATAAAAATGATAATATATCTATCTATATTATCTAATAATAAGCCTGGGTACTTGTGTATTACAGGAATATAGACCAAGATGGAACACTTGATGATAGGTGGAATGCATGTAAAGTAGCAATGAAAGAACCAACAGAAAAGCTTGGTTTGACAAAGAATGCAAGCAAGCTACTAAACCAAAGAAAAAAATCATATATATATATATATATATGATCATATATAAGCATATAGAGCGATGGTTCAGAAGAAATACATTCGGAGATATGTGGAGGAGTATCGAGCATTAAGAAGAGGGGAAACTCATGTGCGCAGACGTAAAAAGCGAAAATGGGAATGGAAAATCCTAACTGAAATCAAGAATGCCAACAAAAACAGCAGACAATTTTTTCAGATGATCAATGAGGGGCCCAGGGCATATCAACCTCAAAACCATGCATGCAGGAAAAAAAGATGGCTCTTTAATCACCGAGGAAGCTGCAGTTTTGGATGGATGGGTGGAGTATTTCGAGGAAATGATGGCTAGAGTCCAACAACAAGAAAATCTAGATCCCACATTCAACTTAAGGGAAATATGCACTTAAGATTCTATTGAACCTCCTGATGAAGTGGAAATAAGGGATGCAATAGAAAAACTAAAAACCAATAAGTCTCCAGTAATTGATGACATTCCAGCAGAGCTGTTTAAGACCAGCAGGCATGAAATGATAAAGTTTTGGAGGAACTTTTAATGAACATCTGGAGAGAAGAGAAACTGCTTAGTGAGTGGAAAAAAACTATAGTCGGTCCCATATGCTGAAAAAAGGTGAAATGAAAAAAGTGATAGCTATCATGCAGTAACGATCCTTCCATGCGGACACAAAATACTGTCTCTTATCCTATTTAAAAGACTTCTTCCATATACTGATCGTAAATTAGGGAATTATCAATGTGGATTTCGTAAGGGTAAGTGGACTGTCGACCAGATTTTCACGCTGCGTATTTTAATGGAGAAAACAAGAGAGTTTCAGATCCCAACTCATCATCTGTTCATAGATTTCAAACAAGCATACGACACTGTGAACAGAGAAGAAGCAAATAAGCCAATGTTAGGATTAAAGATCCATTCTAAACTGATTCGTTTAGTGAAAATGACGATGGAGGATAATATATGCTTTGTAAGGAAATCTGGAAAACTGTCAAGAGGTTTTAGAACAGAGTCGGGAGTTAAACAAGGAGATGCCATTGCCTGCCTCTTGTTCAACTTTCCTTTTGAAAAGGTAATTAGAGGTTCGGGGATCCAGACCGAAGGAACTCTAATTAACAAATCAACGCAAGTATTGGGATGCTTGGGTCTAAAGATAAATTTTGATAAAAGGAAATACATAAGTACCCAACCAGAGGAAGGTGCAGAAAGATGTATAGAGATAGGTTCACACCGAATAGAACGAGTTCAGTCATTTATCTACTTAAGATCCCAAGTCAACTACCAAAATAACATAAAAGAAGAAATAGAGTGGCGCATCCTTTCTGTGAATCACACATACTTTGCACTCCAAAAGCATATAAGGAGCAGCGTATTGTTCAAAGCCTCTAAAACTGGGATATACAAGACGCTTATCAGACCTGTGCTTATGTATGGTTCCGAATGTTGGACGATGACGAAAGCCCAGGAAGAAGCCCTTTTGAGATTCAAAAGGAAAGTGGTCCACATTATATATGGAGGTGTGTGTGAGCAGGTTTCCTGGAGAAGACGAAGAAATGCCGAAATAAGCGTGATGTATAATGACCGCTGGGCTGGTCATGTCATGAGAATGAACCAGGACGATATTCCATTGAAAATGATGTCCGACCAAGTGTATGGTACAAGACAAGTAGGACGTCCCAAACTTTGTTGGGAGGATTGTGTGGCTGCGGACTCCAGAATGCTACTTGGACTAAGACATTGGAAGGTAGAAGGCTATTCCCAAAGCATCACTGTGTTTATTTTAGATAGTCAATAATGAAACTAATAACAAATTAACAATAAAAAGCAACAAACAATAAACAATTTAATAACAAACAAATAAAATTAACAAGGCAAAACACACAAAAAAAATATTACAGAAAATAATTTAATAACGCAGTCAGAAATAAGTCTAATGATATGAGTGGAGTGAGACAGGAAGTGAGATATGATGATATTATAAGGAGGAAGGTTTCATGGAGACCTGCTAATACACAAATATCTAAGCCTGGAGTTAGCATTCCAAAAAACATATTGCATGATCCCTATATCAAAGACTATTATAAAGGAAATAATTAATCTAAATGCTTTATGGGCAGACAAATATTTCACAACAAATATGATTTTAATACAATTAAAAAACATAATAATCATTGATGAAATTTATACTGACCCCCTCTCTTCAATAAAAAATATCACTAAATAAATGAACTCAAATTTAAAAATCTTAATATAAGTTAATAAGGGATTCCCATTAAATTGTTGAAGTTATGCCTTCTCGACATTTTCCCCGTCCTACTTTTCACATACAATTTTTCTCAACAAAACGCAGTATTCCCTACTTCTTGGAAAAAAGCAGTAGTCTATCATTTAAACAAAACCTATAACCCTACATTTCATAAAGACTACCGCCCAATCTCCATCCTCTCCAAACTTTCCAAACCTCTCTAAAGAATAGTCCAGTCACAAATGTCAAATTTTCTTGAACAGTATAAACTCCTTAATCCACTCCAATCAGGTTTCTGTCCCGGTTTTTCCCCACAATCTGCTCTTTCTAAAATCACCAGTAACATACATTCTGCGATGGACAACAAAAAACCAACTGTGCTAATCCAGCTTGATTTCTCTAAATCTTTTGATTCCTTGGACCATTCTATCCTTAATAGTAAATTAAAATTGTTGTTCTTTTTTTAACAGCTCTATTCACTGGTTTCAGTTCTTCCTCTCTGCCAGAGCTCAAGCAGTTTCCATACCTAATCAATCCCTTTCCACTTTCCTCACTGTGTCCTCAGGAGTGGTAAAGGGCCCAAGCACCTCTCCTCTTCTTTTCAACTGCTACACCAATAACCTTCCTAAATCAGTTCACCCCTGTTCCTATCATCTATCTGCTGATGACTTCCAAATCTATTTGTCCTCTCCTCCATCTGAGATATTAACTCCATAACTTGATAGGATCAATGCCTGGGGAAGGCTGAACAAACTGGGATTGAACGCAGTGAAAACACAGGCCATTGTTCTAGGTTCCAATTCCCTCCTTACATCCATCCACAGCATCCCAACTTAAATCCTAATCGATCACCCCGCTGTCACTTTCAGCTCCTATGTCAAAAACCTAAGCAATATTATTGACAAAAATCTTTCCTGGAAATCCCACATCACTCATCTTCCCCCACTTCAACTGCTGTGGTGTGGTGTATGGGGGCCTTTCAAATGTGTTTGATGACAGATTAAAGATAATGAACTACTATCGGGGATTAGTTCTTGGTACACCAAGGCGGTCTCGTGTGTCCTACTTTAAATGAGTTAAAGTAGCTTTTCCCTCACAGTTGTAAACAATATTTCCTCGGTGCATTCTTATGACGATCCATCAACACTGAACACTGTTCATCTATCCACAATCTCCTACAATTCAAATCCTCAGTCCAGCACCGTGAGACAAGATCTCGCCTTTCCAATCTCTATACTCGTTCCCACAGAACCAAAACATTCGAGCGTTCCTTTCTTGCCCGCATCACCACAGTGTGGAACTCAATCCCTCCTATCATCTGTCATATTTCTACACTGTCTTCATTTAAATCCTTGCTTTTCAAACATCTCCTAGCTTTCCAAAAAATGGTCTCTAAGCAGGTTAATTATTGGTTTAAATGAATCAGTATTGAATAATTGATTCTGTAGTTTAGTTGTTTTTTTGTAAAGAAGATATACATAATGTAAAGAAATTATTGCATCCCAGCTCCATGCATCAAACTGTTGTTATTAATTCATTTACTCTCTTAACTGCTTAATATCTAGTAATGATTCATTCTTTTTATTTTTATGTTTATTTACCATTTGGACTGCGCTTCATTGCTGGAGGAGACTACAATGCTAAACACCAACGATGGGGTTGTCGAACATCCAACTCCCGTGGAAATATTCTATCTTCCATCACATCCTCAAAGAGCTACTCTATCCTTGCCCCAAAATATCCTACTTAATGGCCTACATCCCTCAAAAAACGTCCCGACATCCTTGACATATTTGTTACATCCCAAATTTCCCCCGCACATGCCAACATTGAATCCTTGGATGACTTGTCATCAGATCATAGTCCAGTCCTCCTTTTCTTACACTCAAGTTTTGCTCCCAAACCTTCCCCTCCCACACTGATTATAGGACGTGTCAACTGGGATGATTTTGGTTATGACTTGGAGGACAAACTGGAATTCAAAATTTCACTGAAGACAAAACAAGACATTGATACAGCCATAGAAAAACTTACAACTTCAATCAGAAGCAGTTTACATGATAACATCACAAATCATACAATTATTAACTATCAACAGACTGATTTGCCACAGCATATTCGAATCTTATTAAGAGCAAGATCGAAGTGGCATAGAACTCGATACCCAGCAGATAAAACTATCTATACAAAATTAACTAACAAACTAAAAGCAGAAATGAAGAAATTCAAAATTTAATTACCTGGAGTGAAAAGCTTACAACCACCGACAAAACATTATGGATGACCACCAAAAAACTCCTAAAGTTCAAAGAATTTAATCATCCACTCCTTACTGAATCAAATAACTGGACAAGATCTGACGGAGAAAAATCACAGTTATTTGGTCAATACCTTTCCAAAATCTTTCATCCACATCCTGATATCATTAACCCAACTCACATTGAACATATAAAAGAAGCGTTAGATGTTCCCCTCTCCAAATGTCCCTCCCACCCAAAGCATTCCATTCTACAGAAATATTCAACATTATACATAGATTACCTTCCCGCAAAGCTCCTGGGCACAACCTCATCACAATTCATATCTTAAAACACCTTCCTAGAAAAGCCATTCTATTCCTTACCGATATATATATAATGCTGTACTCCGCTCCACATATTTTCCTGACCTCTGGAAACTATCCATTGTAAAAATGATACCCAAGCCTAAAAAAAAAGCAGAATACCCTTCCTCTTACCGTCCTATCGCTCTTCTACCTTGTATGGGTAAAATCCTTGAAAAACTCATCCTCAAACAATTGCACCCCATCCTTGATGCAAATCACATAATTCCAGATCACCAGTTTGGATTCCGAGCATCCCACTCCTCTATTCAGCAATGTCATCGTGTGGTGGATGTAGTCTCCTCTGCATTAGAACGTGGATCATATTGTTCGGGCGTCTTTCTTGACGTGGAACAGGCCTTCGACCGAGTCTGGTATCCGGGATTGCTCTATAAACTCCGTAAATTTCTACCGTCTACCTACTTTCTCGTCCTTCAATCCTATCTCACAAACAGAACTTTCCAAGTAAACCATAATAATGTCTATTCATCCCTCTTTTCCCAATCTGCTGGTGTTCCTCAAGGTAGTATCCTTGGACCAATCCTTTATACAGCTGACATCCCAACTCATCCTAATACTATCCTTACCACATATGCTGATGATACATGTGTATTATCAGTCAATACCAATCCAGTTATTGTATCCCAAAGCCTCCAATCCCATATCACTGATCTTGAAGAATGGTGTCAGAACTGGAGAATTAAAATAAATTCTCAAAAATCCCATAAAATCACTTTTACCTTACGTCGTAAACCAATGACTTCCTGCTCTTCAGTATCCTTTAATAATATCCCACTTGTGCCTGTAGAACAGATCCGATACTTAGGGTTGCATCTCGACAAACGATTAACCTGGAATCCTCATACAAGACTGAAAAGACAAGAAACCGCTCGACGTTTCAGGCTACTTCAACACTTACTAGACAAACGCTCTAAGCTCCCAATTAATTACAAAAGACTCATCTACATGACCATCATACGACCTATTTGGACTTACGGAGTAGAGCTTTGGGGCTCCACTAAGCCATCGAATTCCTGTCGTATCCAATCCCTACAATCCAAAATCCTTCGTAAAATCCTCAATGCTCCTTATTTTGTTAAGAATATAGTCATCCATAACGACCTTAATGTCCCATTTGTTGCTGATTTGGGCCGAACCCGGTAGGTATACTTTCATAACAAACTTCATTTCCACTCAAACCCTCTAGTTTCAAATCTAGCTTCCTCTTCAATTCCCGATAATCCTCCGAGGCGTCTGAGAATAAGATGGCCATGTGACCTTCTTAGTTGAACATGCGATTTAAGTACTAACAGTGGGTAGTTTCTCTACTTGTCATTATATCACGTCATTATGTATCACTCAGCCAATTTACTTGTTATACTACTGTAATATAGTTGTAAATATCAATAAATAAATAATTAAAAAAAAATGTTTATTTACTTTTTCGGCTCTTTATTAATGCTATATGATTTGTATTATGTAGCCTTCTGCCCAGATATATACATTATGTTTATTTATTTTTTTCAGTTTTTTGTTATTCTAAAGCGACCTAGTCCCAGAATAAAGTCACTTTTCTATTCTATTCTATTACTAATAGAATAAAATTAGTAATTAGTAATAAAATTAGTAAAATTGCCCACCTATCTTCAGAGCTATGACATAGGTAAAATAAAAGCAACAAACAATTATATTATATTGTTCTAGCTTAGATAATATAAATTTCATAGTTTTAGTGCTGCTATCTAATTATTATGTTTTATAATTCTACTTTAAATATTTGAGTATTTTCTTCATTACATGGGAGTTAGAAAAGATAGGATGGTGTCATATTGTTCTTTTTACCTTGAAATGTATTTTTCCATATTTTGAGCCTTGATCGGTGCCATTGTGATAGGCATTTCCTCTGTTGTACTTAACCAGTAGCTATAATCATTCCTTGAAGCATAGTTACACACATTGTCCATTGAACAGAATAGGAATGGCATAGTGCTAAAGTACCTCAGACAACTACCTGGTGCACCTAGAACAAAAATGTTTAAACATAAAGTTTTTATTTTTATTTCAGCTGTTTTGTGTTAAAGTAATTCTCAATAAAAACACTTTATTGTGACAGATAGGTTTGTTTAATAAAAAGTCTATATCATTGAGGTAGGTTAAATAAAAATAGGCTGTTCACTGAATTTCACTACAGCCTAAATAAAATGCCAGCCCAATTCATTAAAAAAAACTAAATTTCACAAAGTATAAAATAAAAGCTGAAAACTAGGAAAAAGAGTGTTAAATAAGAACGAATATGAAAAGATTCACAATGCTAAAATATCTACATGTTGCAATATGCAATAATATGAAAACACATTGTCACAAATGTACTAATTGGGATGTTAAAGGCAAACAAGGTCTACCTTACTAAGGTTATGAATTATAATGTGTACCAAGGTTAATAAAATGATCTTGCCTCCATGGATAAAATAATAAATGCACGTTTGCAACCTTGTAGATGCTGGAAGCTAGATGGATTTGATAGTATTTGTATCTGAAATTTGAATGGTAAAAAAGTAAAAACCCATCCTTATAATTGCCAAATTTAGACTAGATTCAGAAGATAGAATATATAGAACATAACCAACCATTTACTACACAGTTTCCTCAGTGACTTCATTTACATTGGAGAATTTGAATAGTGGATTTTTATTGTCCTATGTCATTCTTTTTTTCCAAAGAAATTTATATTATCTTACCATTAAATATTTCCAACATTATCTTATCCTTGATTGCTAAAAAAAAATTCTCAAAAGGTTTAGATCAATAATGATAAACATAGTGCATTCTTAATAAGTCGTTATCAACTATCATAAATGCCTGATCAACATTGCTGCTATTCGAAAACTATAAAATCAGTCGAAGCAATTCATATATTCAGAATAAGTTACTCTTTTAAAATTCAGGATAAGTTAATGGAGATGAAAACCATTTAGAGATAAAAAAAACTAGAACTATAGTTAACTAAATTATCAAATATTATAGTAATTTTCTATACTGATTCCTATCATACTATATCCATAATGAATAAATATTTGTAAGAATGAGCATACAAAATTAAAACAAGGAGATTATAATTATAAATTCAAATTTTATCCATCAATTCCATTTTTATAATCTTTTTACCATTTTGAAAATAAATAACTTACCTAGGTCTTGACCATGAGCTTTTGCATCACCCATAAAATGTAGTAAAGAATAACCAGTCCACATCAGTGAAGATCCTTGAGGACACTGTGGCACCATCTCACTCTGTGAGTGAACAGTAAAGAAGAATCCTCTGTGAGGAGGCCCTCTTGAGTTCGCAGCAGGTGGTCCTGGTTTACCAGTTACTCCTGAAAATCAACAGTTGGGTAATAAGAAATAAAATAAGTTAGTTAGATTATAATTGAAAATATTTAAAGGCAGAATTAAAGGTTTAAAAATTTATGACCATCCAACCATTGGAAATGATTGACTTAGCAACTGTGTCTTAAACTACAGATACTTAAACTTTAAATTATCCTATGTAGTAATCTTTAAGATAATTAATTATGTAATGTTGACTTCAATATTCCCTCTACCAATATTTTATTTTACTCAAGGCTTCATATGTTGAGGAGAAAGAATAGTTTTAAGAATGGTTACATGTATAAAAACAATGAATAAAATTGCAGAAATAAGTGTATATGGAATTATTTAAAAAGAAAATTATTTATTGCAGATTTTACTTATTTTATATGATGAAGGTTAATTAAACTTATTATTTATAACTTTTAGGGCACTGTTAACAAGTAGAGGTGAGAGACAATATCTTTGTCTGACTTCTATTTTGATTTAAAAAACTCTTATATGATTACCCACTTAATTTAACTTTAGCATCATCATTTGTAAATGTTTTCCTAATTAGAGCTAAATGTTTTATTATCCAAGCCTAATATTTTAAGGATTTTAAAAGGTGTCTCTCTACCAATTGAATCATAAGCCTTTGAAAAGTTGAAAAAAGTGGTTACAAAGGGTTTTGTTATTTGTTCAGATAAATCATTATTGATTTAAAATTGACGATTTTTTGGTGGGTCTGATCTATTTTTCCTAAAACCACATTGGCATTCTCCCAAATGTGGGTAAAGTTGTTTCTTTACTCTGGTTAGTAGCACTGTTTATAACATTTTGTACATGACTGGCAGAAGTGAGATACCTCTGTATTTGTCAAACTCAGTTTTATTACCTTTCATATGTAATAAGGGATCAATGATATAGTTCAGTCTTGTGGTAATTCTTCTGTTACCCATATCTTTTGAATAACTTCACTCAATTTGTCCAGAAAACTGTTATTTACATGTTTCCAAAGATCAACAGCTATTGTATCCTCTCCAGGCACTGTGTTGTTTTTTTCTGTGTTATTATTGATAATTTTCTTCTCTTTTAACCCATTCGAGACAACCATTTTTTTTTTAACACGGTCCCCAGAAGTGAAATTTCTTTTCCTCTTTATATTGTTCATTTTCAATAAAAAAAACATGTTTAATTTGGAAATCACCTAATTCGTAAGTGAATTCACTTAAATAAGATCATTACAAACCGGTTTTTTTTTCTTCAGATAATTTTTAGATTTATTTGTACACAGTTAAACCAATGCCAAATTTTGTTTTCCTGTACTTTACATATTTCATTAGTTCAAGAATAATCTTATTTCAACGACTAGTTTACTCAGAATAACTGATAATTGCACATTACTGTTACATGGTATGCAATCGGTCTGAAAGATATTCAGAATACATCAGTTATCCAATATAAATTATTTGGCAGAAGTCACGAACTTGATGATGGTTTAAAATAAAAATCTGCAATCTAATACTAAAAAATGAAGTGTTTACCTTTGATTCCAATGGCACCATTTCCACCAAAAATACCTGGTTCACCAGGAATACCAGCATCACCTTGTTCACCAGGACGTCCTGTTCTACCTGCTGGACCTGCATCACCTGGCATACCATTAATCCCTTTTGTACCATTGATTCCAGGAATACCCTCCATTCCAGGGATACCTACCAATAAGTAATTAATCAAATATTCCAGCAACAAGTTCTTTAAGTATCTACAATCTTCGATGTTTACCTGGTTCACCTGGAACACCCCTTTCTCCTTGCTCCCCTTTGGAGTCACCAAATGAAGGAGGCGAAAAACCTGGAAGGCCCATTGCACCCTATAAGGCAGATTAATATTATTATTAAAAAATAGAGATAAAATAATACCTTTACTATTTCATTTTAGTCAGTGACCGCTAACGACATTAGTGAGAGATATACTTAAAATACGAGGTGTGGCTATTAAATAACGAGACTGAAGTTGCTAAGGAACAAGTACGCATGCGCCAACCGCTATTGACTGACAGCTGTTTAGTGTGAAGCTTTCTCTTTAGTATGCAGTTAGTCTCGCTTCTGTAAACAATTCCGTTTAGTCAGAGCCTACGTTCGCGTTAGTGTTGTTTTTCTGTTTTGCCAGATAAAATAGTTAGTGCAATAATAGAGCGAATTCACGAATTATTGTGAAATTTCACTTCAAACTTGGAAAAACCGCTACTGAAACTTATAATTTACTGAAAGAAGTGTATGGCAGTAAATTTTTATCGCGTGCACGTGTTTTTGAATGGTTTAAGCGTTTTAAAGATGGCCAAAAAGAGGTTGAAGATGATTGGCGGCCAGGTCGCCCTTCAACGTCAAAAAGGGATGATAATGTTGAAAAAGTCAGTAATGTGATTCGGTCTGACCGTCGATTAAGTATTCGTGCAATTGCTGAAACTGTAGGCATTGATAAAGAATGTGTACGGCAAATTTTAGATGACAATTTTTACATGCAAAAAGTGTGAGACAAAATGGTGCCTAAATTCTCACGTTTGAACAACAAGCAGCTCCCAACAATGTTTCTGCTGGCACTTTGGATGCCATTGAAAATGACCCAAATTTATTGGAAAGGGTAATAACATGTGATGAAACGTGGTTTTTTACTAATGATCCGGAAATGAAGCGCTAATCCATGCACTGGAAGACCCCAACTTCACCGAGAGCCAAAAAAGCTAGAATGAGCAAGTCAAAATTTAAAACAATGATGATTGTTTTTTTCGATATTCATGGGATTGTGTACCTTCACTGGGTTCCTGAAGGTCAAACTATTTATCAATACTACTACCTTGAGGTACTTGCAAAACTACGTGAAAGAGTAAGGAAAAAACGACCCGAAATGTGGAAGGACAAATCATGGGTTCTCCACCAAGACAATGCGCCAGCTCATTCCGTGTAATCTGTCAAGAGATTCCTAGCCCAGTACAGCATCTCAGTGTTAGAACATCCACCTTATTCACCAGATCTTGCATCATGTGACTTCTATCTGTTCCCTAAGGTGAAATCTTCATTAAAAGGGACGAGATTTTAGTCTGTGGAAGCTTTAAAAGAGAAAGTGGCACGTGTCCTGAAGGAGCTGACAGAAGATGACTTCCAGCACTGTTTCCAACAATGGAAAACTTGTATGGAGCGTTGTAGGGATAGAGAAGGGGTGTATATTGAAGGTGATAGTAAGTAATTATGTATAAAATAAAAATGAATTTTATTGCAACGTCAGTCTCGTTATTTAATAGCCACACCTCGTAGATATATCCAAAGCCACCGAGCATTCTCAGATCTTTGAAGTCCTTTAAGAGGTTTCACAAGGTTTTGGTATTATTAGAAATCAAAACAAAACCAACTCACTCCCAGGCCTGTGGAAGCAGGGTTGGAACCAAACAAATGAAAAAAAATTGTCTGTGTTTGAACCATAAAATTCACAAATCTTCCAACAATTTTGGATCTCCTCCTTAGCTGCCAAAAAAAAAAAGGTATCCAAGAACTATCAAGATACATTGGTAAATCTTCATCACCTTTTTTTCCTCACCCATCCAGTTATAAACCCGTACCATCTCGATACATCCATTTTATGGGGACAGAAATACATAGATTCTTATTATTATTCTTATATAAGTATCTGATTCTTAAAAAAGTATTTCTCAATTTTTTTCTATTGTCCATCTCCCACCTCCTTCATCAAAGATTCTTCTTAGTGATTTTCTTTCAAACTGTGTTGGCATATCTTTCAGCTGCTGCTTTCTTCAGAATCCAGGTATCACTTACATAGGTTACTACTGTTCTATTCAGGGTATTGACCTACGGGCTGCTATGTTTTATACTCTTAAATATATTTTAAATATTCTAATTGATTTTGGGATGCAGGAGTAACATTTAAGATGATTACTCAAATTATTATTTCTATGCCTTAGTCTTAATTGGATTCTTTTCCAGAGATCTGTTCTTGTGTTTACCAATTTACTAATCAATTATACCATCAATATATTATTCATAAATATGTAGCGCATCTGGGTTTAGTTAGCACCAAAGGATTTAAAATACTTTATTAATACGATTTTAAACAATATTCATAATGGCTCAGTATATACATCGAGCATTACACTTAATGATTCAGGTGGAATAGAGGATTGCCATAAAATACATAACAGACTTAAATTACGACTTATCTGTGAAACAGGGGAACATCTAGAGTTCTTCTTGGTGAGGTGTGTCTTCTCCGGGTCTTGCTGTCTTAAGATACTCCTCCACCCACATTGTTCGCCGGCTCCGTCTCCCCTGTCTTCCTCTTTGGTATCTGTTCAGAGATTCCTTCTCAAAGTGGAGTCTCCGACCCCCCTCCTTTCGTTATTCCTTCACCCACCTTGACCATGTGGGCAAATCTTTCTTACCTGAGCGACCTATTTCTTTTCAATCCAAACATTGCTCTTTGTGTAAAACAATATTTATTTTTATCATGTTGCCCGGTATGATACATAGCAGGGCTTTAGTGGTTAGGGGCGTGATATTAGGTTACTCCTTACCAAAGAATAATCTGCATAATATGATAACTTATGCAGCTGTTACCTGCTAAAATTCTTCTTTTAACTTCTCCTGTTAAGGTAGCTATGTTAATGAGCTATTACGAATCAGAGATAAAAGAAGGCTGACACTACTTCACTGTGTATGAATCTTCACCACCACTGTTCAATAGTTCTTGGAAGTGCTCTTTCCACCTTATGATAACTTCTTGGAGTTTATTTTTTCTTGATTTTCCCTGTTTTCCAATAAAATTTCCTTTTTTGCCACCTCATCAAAACCCTTTAGCTTCTCCTGAATCAGTTTTTTCTAAAAGAACAAATGGGGGAATATCATGACTATCCTTAAGTTTTGGTGAAATACATCTTGAAGCTTCTTACGGACGTTACACAATTATATTACCTTGTGCCAGCACAAAAATGATAATTAAATTTAAAAAATTTCCATCTTGTCACACACAATGTCTACTGGTGAATTTACCTTAGTGGGAATACTGTGCTCATAATAACAAACGCTTTAGTGGTTATGAATTGGATAAATCGTTGGCTATGATATTTTATACTATTTGGGCTTTCTATTGTATGCCTGAAAACTTCTTCCTTCCTTATTTTAGCATTTAAATTAATTTTTAATCTTTTTCATGCCATAATACAGGCAGTAGTCATATTCCATTTCTAGTTTCATGTAGAAGTCCTCATTCATTTCATTACCTTTGCATATTAAAACCTAATGCATTTTGCATTAGACCTTTAAAGGCTGCCCACTTTAAAACCATTGTATTTCCTGAAGAGCTGTGATATTAAAAAAATGTTTTGTACACTCCCACATTCTAAGTTGATTAGTCCATTTGAAAAAAACCACAGAAACTAAATAGGTCTTCACAACAAAGAGCGATGGGACCAAGAAGGCGAGACTTGTTCTCAGAGGTTTTCAGAAGAGAGCAATCCATATGATAAAAAATTATGAAAATACTAAACGTTCTAAACATGTAGATTTAAAATTTCACTTTCTTAAAGACATTTTTGCTAAGTCACTTGTTCATATATATTATGCAAATTCCAAAGACAATAATGCTGATATATTTACTAAACTTTTAAGGAGAACTAAATTTGTTTATTTCAGATAAGCTTTATGGATATTTAAGGATTGATTTAGCTATTTTTTTTTTAAATGTATTCTCTTTATTGCAATTTCAAGTTTGATCTATTTCATATTTTGTTTACATTCTTTATTGTATTTGCATATGTAAAATTAAGTGTGGACATTATCTGTATTAGGAACTTGAAATTGAGAGGGGGTGTGAAGTTCATTTTGTATTTGGTGCGATTAGTACTGCGCATGTGCAGGCTCAGTCTCAGAGAGCGCAGGTATAATGGGAAGGAGATGAGAGAGTCGGTCTGCAAGTTGAATGTCGGGTCTGTCTTCTGTCAGTCTTTAGAATAAATGTTTTACTGGAGCCTTTCTGTATCATTACGCTTCCCAAAAACATTAAAACCCAATCATATAAAATTTAACAGTAGTGGATACCTTAATGCCTTCATCTCCAGGCATGCCTGGCATGCCTTCCAAACCAGGAATGCCAGGAGGACCTTCCATTCCAATAATTCCTCTTGCTCCTGGAAATCCTTGCATTCCTTCTTCCCCTTTTATTCCCTTTTGCCCTTGTAAGCCAGGCCAACCTCTTTCTCCTTTTTGGCCAGGAGGGCTGAAAAAGATCAAATTAAAACTTTTTATATAGCTTGACATAATAAATAAAAAAAATATAGGGGTTGGGTTAAGTTAAATCAAAAGTCGAAAAATAATACCAGTCTTATTTGAGATGAATTTTTTGGTACTGATAAAAGTATAGACTGTAACTCATTGCTTTAACACCCAACTCCAGATGACATGTATTCTCTTAAAAATAGCAGAAATACAAAATTAAATATGTTTTATCACTAATTAAAAATTCAATTTAGGATCTTTAGGAATCAATTCAATTTCATTCAGAAATTAGCTACCTTATTTCTGCAACCTTAATTTATTATTTAATTCAATTGTAATGTTCTCAGTTCCAGCAATTAGATTTAGGCTTTGGAATTATTATATGTTTGTGTATTTATCATGTTCCACACTTACAGTAAAACTATCAAGACAATTTTTTTAGAATGATCACTTCAGAACTCAAATTATAACTTTCACAGGGTCAAAATTATATTCTTTAATAATTTTTTTGTATATCATATTGTATATTTTTGATGATTTTTTTCAATATTCAAAAATTGTAAATATCACACTAATTTTAAATTTAAATTTAATGAACTATAATCATAATCATCAATTGTAATATAGAATTAATTATTTATGAGAATTAACTAGCAAATGGGAGGTAACAAACTGACATGGGAACATCCATTTTGGTACGACTACTTAGAATCAGACAGTGTCATCCTTTCAGCAGATACCTTGGAGGATTGCCTTCCTGATTTGACACCAATGTTAAATGGTAGGATAGCGAAAACATTTTTTTAAAAGCATCCATTCACTTCTTGGATACAGATCTCTAAATATATTTGTGAAGGGCTAAGGGACTCAGAAATATGTATTCGCATTATGAAAGAAAAGAAACTTGAAGAATTTTCTGAACTTCTAAAGCTTGGAACTTCAATCAACAAGATCCGAAGAAAGTAATGTTCAATGAACTTTCTTCCCCTTGTATACATCGCAAGTTTCTAGAACATGGGGATATGGGATCAGTGAAGATAATGGATATGTCTGACTGGGGTACGAACCAGGATAGCTCAGTTGGTAGAGCACCACAAAGGAAATGTGGGAGACCTGGGTTCGAATCCCAGCCCTGGGCATATCTTTTCTCTTCAAAATAAAAATATAAAATAGATTATTTTCATCACAAATGACTGATGTATGATGATGATTGAGTACTGAAACAACTACACATTGGGCATTAAGGGATAGTGAAGATGAAGATGTTGGCGAGAAGTTATTGCTACTGGTGTGGGATTGACTGAGATATAGAAGAATTGGTTAGGATTTGCCGACAAGCTGTTTAAAAAGAAATCAGCTGCCAAAGGTTGAAATATCTACAGCCCCGATGAATTAGTGGTTAAGTCTAATTTTCTCCAAAATGAGTTTCTTGTACTTAAGTAAGCGGAATCGAATTATTTTCGTAGTGAATAAGGGGCTAAGTAAGGCATTGGTTTGAAAAGGAGTTATTGTTTATATTAGAACTCCATTTCAAGCCAAAAACTACAAAAATGATTTGATTCTAGTTATCTAAAAGCAGTTAACTCTGGAGAAAATCCGACTTCATCGGGGCTGTAGATATATCCCTGGGAACAACCAAGTGGACCATGGCAACAAATTTGTGTCGACTTCGCTGGGTCTTGCCTTGGTAATAATTACTTTATCATTGTTGTCGATCCATACAGTAAATGGGTTGAGGTCGTATCAAGAAAAGTTACTACTTTATACTGGTGTATAAAAGAATTAATGTCACTATTTACAATTTTCAGTTTTCCCAATATGTTGGTATCTGATAATAGCTTGCAGTTTAGGTCCCAACAATTTTTATAATTCTTGAAAGTAAATGGAATTTTACATATGAGAATTGCCCTGTTCCACTCCTCAATTAATAGACAAGCTGAAAGGTTTGTTCAGACCGTGAAAAATTCTCTGAAAGCAATGGAATATGAAAGAGGAGGCATAAAAATGAAAATATTTCACCTTCTTACCGAACTGAAAGTACCACCTAATTCTACAGGAAGTTCAGCAAATAAATTAATGTTTGAAAGGGACATAAGAAAAAAGTTTGATGTTTTATTCAAAAACTCATCCTTACTAATTAGTCAAACGCCACCGGAGTTGAAAGATGATAAAAAAATAAAAAGATTAAGACAGTTTAAACCCAGGGATCGTGTTTAAGCAAGAAATTACAAAGATGGACGAGAGATGTGGAGTTTTGGAACAGTGACAACAAGAAAATCTTAATTATGATATTAAGACCGATCGTAGTGAAGTTCGGAGGCGACATAAGGATCATATGCTATTCAAAAATTTAAAGGGGAGTACTGATGTATTTGTTAGTTGTTATTATTAAAACATAAGATGTTTTATAAATATGATTCAGCATTTAATAAAGGGTAAAAGTGGTAACATTTTTGTTTCTATAATAAATAGATATAAACATGTTAGAATACAATAAATCAATTAGTGAAACAGCATTTCTTTTTGTTTGGAGGTTAACCTGTTTACTCCACAGAAACAGAACTAAGACATGTAATAATTTTTTACCACCTGCTATTTTTTCATTTATATCTTTATAGGAGCTTCCATCTTCAGCAAGTCGTCTACCAAGATATTTAGAGTCATGTTTTTTTCCATTTCCTAATTTTCAAGGGATAAGGCTCTTATTATAAATCTTATTCTTGCATGTCTTGCAATGTACTCTGTTTCAGTCTGCTCATTTCCAAACACCAAGGAGCAAAAGGTAATAATTACAATTTATTATCAAATAAGGTAATCAATTATAATTATTCTTAAAAAAGAAGCATTTATCAATCTTAATATGTTTACTTAGCTTCTGATTATTGATTCTTCTTTTTTTCTGTAGTTAAACTGTTCAGGACTGCTATAAAAACTGGAGAGGGAAAATTTAGAGCTCCCACTGTAGCATCATCCGAGTAGGCACAGCAGCATAAAGTGACGTTAAATGAACAAACAACTACTATACAAAAGTGTTTCCTTTTAATATTTTCAATTCTTTTTGACAGAAAGATGTTTTCAGTTATAGAAATCAACAATAGAAGAGGAGCAAATATTTAAGGTATAATTGATCTACTTTGGTATGAAGTTTGGAATTAATTTTACCTGATTATATTTGAAATGTACCTAAAATTTTCCTTATAATTTTTGTTTGTTTCTTTTCCAAATTTTCAACAAGACTGTTTTTGAGAAATATTATAAACAACTATTATAAATTGTATTAAAAAAAAAAAAATGAGGAAGAAAATTGTATTAAAGAAAACTCACTTTATGACAAAAGGTCCTAGTTCTCCCTGCTTGCCCTTTTCTC
The DNA here is from genome assembly GCA_964056705.1 of Troilus luridus. Taxonomy (NCBI): domain Eukaryota; kingdom Metazoa; phylum Arthropoda; class Insecta; order Hemiptera; family Pentatomidae; genus Troilus; species Troilus luridus. The sequence continues at coordinate 90,841,961 of OZ057412.1, read as the reverse complement.
CTTTTCTTCCAATAAATCCAGGCTGACCTGGTGGCCCATCAGCACCATGCCTACCATGGATTGTGACTCCTGTCCCATAATAATACTGCCGTTATTTCAACATTCAATATCGACATAACAATTCTTCAGTAACACAAAATGAAAAAAAATATGACAATCATTAAAATGTAAATGAGACTTTTATTTTTAAATGTTGACTTAAGTAATAGGGTGTATATAAAAGAAAGTGGTTGTTTTTCAACCAAATCTTAGATTACACTGTTCTGCAAAAAAAAACTTTTCTCCCCTCCCTTGAACAATTTTGCCTGTTTCTCATGTTTTCAGGTGTGCTGAGTCCGAATCCGAACTCAGAAAAATTCTATCACCCTCTGATTTTGAGAGAAAAGAGGTGAAACTTGGAAAAAATGAAAAATTGTATTTGAAAATTATTGTCTTTATTAGAACAGATTTTTTTTCTTTTTCAACAATAAAATATAATTAATTGAATCCTGCATGCTATCAGGTATAATACTAGATATGACACAACTCAAAAAATATACACACATCGTCAATGAGTAGTTTTTTTTCTTTTGTACTCTTCCTCCTCTGTCTCCCACTGCAGTGTCCAGGAGTAATCCGCCAGCATCTTCTCATTCCATTTGTCAGAATATCTTTTTTCCATTCTGGATATGTCTTGGTGGAATCGTTCTCCATGTTCGTCCAAAACTGCACCCAAATTTGGGGCGAAAAAGTCTAGGTGACTATGCAGGAAATGTGTTTTTAAGGACATTTGCATCCCAATGTTTTATATGAAGTAAGCAGTTCTTGGACTATTTTTCGGTAGTCTCTAGATTTTTTGTTTCCCAAAAACTTAGCACATACCTCTCGAAAAGCAATCAAAGCCTTTTTCTCAGTAGTATTTAACTTTGCTTCAAAAGTGAGATCCTTGAAAAACTGAAAAAACACTTTTAGCCATATTTCTTTTACCACTTGTAATATTCCCATCAAATTTTTTTCGTTCAAATATACTTCATTGCCCTCAAAATCATCGGGCTTTTGAATTTTTTTCACTATGTTTTAATGCCGAAAAAAAATTCGTCAAATCCACAAAAAACTCACCTTTTTGGATAAAAAACTAGAATTTCTCAGGAAACTGTGCGTGATAGACAAAATCTGACTTCAAATTCGTGTTCACCACATCTGATAACAGTAAGAAAGCATGTTTTGGTTTGAAGGAGGATTTTCGTGCAGAACAGTGTTATTATTTCTTTGATATAAAATACAATTAATATTCAAAGTATAGTCCATTGTTATCTACGATCATTAGCCATCTGCTAGCCAGTAGCTCGATCCCACGCTGATACCATTCCTTGGGATGGCTGTCAAAGAACTCTTGGACTGTAATTTCAACTTCCGCAAAATTATCAAATTTTTTCCCTTGAAGAAAATGGACCATGGATCGAAATATGTAGTAATCTGATGGTGCGAGGTCTGGACTATATGTTGGATGAGGCAGGAGTTTGAACCCATGAAGTTCTTTAAACTTTTCTTCGGTTCGCCGGGAAGTGTGAGGACGAGCATTATCTTGTTGAAATAAAACCTTTTCGGTTAATCAAAGCACAGTAATGCTCTTACAACTACGTGTACAATCTTTCCAGTTGTTTGCAGTAGAGTTTAGAATTCATAGATCATCCATTAGGAACAAATTCGTAAAGAATAACACCTTCAAAATTAAAAAAAAAGTAAAGCAATTTTTTTTGTTTTCAAATTGCCCCCTTGTATCAACCAGAAAAGCAGTTTGACCGTGATCTAGCCATTGCTCACGGGTATTCGGAATTCCCCAGTAAACCCACTTTTCATTACAGTGACACAATAAATATTCATGAAATCCTAACCTCTTAGCTGATTGCTGAGGAGTAATCTCGTGAGGAACCAGTCTACAGCAGTTTTTCACCTTCCCAATGGAGTATAGATGGCGACTAATGGTCAACTAATAAGAAAAGTAATCTTTCAACACACCACACTCCCCGGCAAGTCTACGAGTACTTGTGGATGGATTTGACTCAACATCTTCCTGCAGAACCTCATCAATATCCATTAATGGTCGTCCGGAGCCCTTCTTCCTTTTCAACGTCATATCTCCACTATTAAATTTTTCAAACCAACACCACATAATTTGCTGGTTAAGGACACCTTCTCCTTCATACATAATAATTTCACGAGTTGCTTCAGCAGCTGTGAATTTTTTTTTGTAGTAATGGCTTAAAATTACGAGAACTTTGTAGGATACTGTCATGTTTCTTCTTTGAAACAAATAACTAAACTGAGGCTTTAGTTGAAGAAGTCGAATGGGATTAAACAAGCTCAGAGAATGCTATCAAGGGACTGGTAAGTAATAAATAAGATTAAAATATTTACCGTCCTTTGAAATCTAGAATTTGAAAAAACAGTAGTTTTTTTTTTTACACCCTATATATTGTTAAGAAAAAATTGATCATTTTTCTAAGTTCTAGCTTTGTTAATGACAATTTTTTTCTACAGAATTGAAAGCTCTTTTTATATCTTCTCTGTAAATAAAATATAGGCATTTCTTGAGCCAATTATCCAAACACTAAAACCAACATCATGACATACCAGATTACCTATTTGGGGCCAGGTTCAAATGCAGGAAAATTACATATGTGATTTTTGTTATATTTTGTATTTATTAGCCAGCTTCTGTTTAACATTATGATATAATTCCTCACACCAATTAATTTATTACTATTTTAAATTATGTATATTATGGAACAGTCATGAGAATAAGATAAACACAAGTAGTTTTAATTTAGGATGTGATTTTTTATGAATACAAAATATTATTTTCTTTATTAAAAATATGGTATATAAATATGATATTTATTGCCCTTTTATGCGTTTTCTCATGCTTTACCGCTTCAAAAAATTTGGGCATCTAGAGACAAATGATGGCTATAACAGTCGTTCACGACGGCGATAACGTTCGGTAGCTGTACCAAATTTTCACTTCCAAACAAACAACTTAAACTCGATTTCATCTGGCAGTCATAAACTATTTAATAAAAAATGTGTTTCTGAGGAGGATCGTCAAATTAAAAGTGTGCGGCAACGTGTTAAGAGAACAAGGCCTAGAATCTCAGTGCTTCTATTCGGAGTGCTCGTTTTAAACATTTATCAGCATTATAAGAACCAAATAAACCCATCTTAAGGCATGGACAACCCACATATTGTTGACATTCATGACCAGTCTTCACCTCAGAGTCTCACCTCAGACTCTGAAAAGTACTTAGTTATAGTCCTCATCAATCAAAAACCAATGAATTTTGAAGTAAACTTTGGAGCTGGTTATACTCTCCATCCTGAAAAGCATTTCAAAGTGCTAAACTTGATTATATTAACAATGCCCAATTAGTAAAAAATGTGTTACATGCCAACCTTGCCGCATTTTTAATAAATATTTTTGTTCATAACAAATCACATCCTAACATTAAAGCTACTGGTGTTTGTTTCAATCTCCTAACTATAATAAATAAAAAAATAGTGTTAATAAAGGGTGTGATGGTTTATATCAGTGGTTCCGAACCTTTTTTATACCACCCCCCCCCCCCCCGTTCAAATAAAAACCTTACATGCCCCCCTGTTTAAATAAAAACTTCCATGCCCCCCACCCATGCCCAATAAATTTTATTTCCATATGAAAAAAAAGAAGTATTACATTGAAAACAAATCAATGATCAAAAATTTTTTATGTCTCGATAAATCGATCATACAAAGATTTTTTTGGATAAAAAAATCTTTTTTTATATCAATATCTAATATGAAGCAAAATTAAAAACTACCTGGCTCTCCTTTCCTTCCTTTGATTCCTGGAATTTGTAACCCAGGAGTGCCAGTAAGTCCTTTTATTCCATTTTCGCCATATTCTCCAGGAGCCCCTTTTGGACCTTGGAATCCAGGGAATCCATTGGGTGCATCTAAACCAGGAGTGCCAAGATCACCTGATTGACCTTTCACTCCTGACATTCCTAAAAAAGTAAAATTATACTATTAAAATATATCAAAATAAAATTAAAAAAAAAATGTATTTATTGAAATTTACTACTGTATATTGAATACATCAAGTAAATATAATGAAAGATAAATAATGTCTTGAGATAAAGGCAAGTAGAGAAACTACCCAGTGGTAATAAAGGAAATTAAATAGAATAATAGAACATTAAAAAAATATCTAGTTTTAATGAAGATATAGTCCTATATAATGAGAAACAGTATGATTAGTTTTGACTAGGTAATAGACTTTCGGTTAAGGCTGTACAATATATATTATACTCAACTACCAATCTTATGTCAGTCTATGCAATCCAAAAAGACATGAAGAAATATTCATGAAAATCGATTTGATACAGGTATATTATGTGAAGTTCCAATAAAGCCACCACAGAAAAATCACTTAATAACACTTCTTATTATAGCAGTGACTGATCTTGAATTGAGCAACAAAAAAAAGTAGGAAATAACTGAATTCTGACAATGTGTCAATTTCGACTTACTCATTGTCAATGTATAATACATAACACTATTAAACCACCTTACATTTAAATTTTACATTATACATTTTAAGCCATTTTTTTTTTTTTTTTTTTTTTGTTAAGATCATAATAACTATCTCAAGTTTTATAAAATCAAAAAAAGCAACATGAATACTTGTAGGCACTAATACCAGACAGTGATTAAATATAAATTATACCTATAAATTGTTATTATGGTAATTTATGGAGTTTAATGTTTAAACAAATATATGATTTAAAAAAATTAATATGATTTAAACAGTTATAAGCAGCCAGACCTCTATAAAGAAAACATATACTGGCATGACATTTATCTTTTAAAATTTTGCTCATTGATGTGACTATTTAATGAAGTGGAATAGGGTTATTGTAAATTATTAAAAGTAAAACATTGTTAACTTGAACTTTTTAGTAAGGTGTAAAGTTAAAGGGAAAATTCAACTATATATTTTACTTTTATATGGAAGAAAATGGTCCGGGTAGAGGTCAATAAATTTCTCTTAGATGTGGAGAAATGTTTATTAAGTAGCCAATGTTTCGACCTACTTTGCAGGTAACCTTCGGGGCTTAATATGCAAAATTCAGACAATTGAAATTAAAAAATTGCTAAGCATGGTAAATATAAAGATTAAAATGTATGAGTGTATAGTATTAATAACCAAGTGACAGGAAGGTAGTAAAATACATACTAAAGAATAAAACAGAAAGTGTTAAAAATGAAAGAATAAGGTAATAAAGATAAAAATTAAAATGGGTAAATATTAAAGTTAAAATACTTAAGTATCAGGTATCTGAGTGGTAATATCAATTAACGTGATATATATCAATTAAGAGCAAGGATGATCACGTGGAGCATTAATAACCATACGAAACGTTGGCTACTTAATAAACATTTCTCCACATCTAAGAGAAATTTATTGACCTCTACCCGGACCATTTTCTTCCACATATATTATTAAGGTCAACTATTATCATTAAGATATTTTACTTTTAATGTTCTTTACTGGATTGAAAATAAAATTAATGACAATTAAGATATATTTTAGTATTCTTTTTCATCCTTTCCTATCCCTGTAAAGGCAAACTAAATTGGTTATGCCTATACTACCCTAGTTTTTCCACTCTAAAAAATGTGGGATGAAGCCGCATCTAAAGCTTGGATTGGAAGACTCCAGTGAATAATAAAATTACAAAGAATATACTGGCAAGATAGAAAGTGGAAAATATATGTGTTACGGCCCCTCAGTTTTTCATTATAATTGGTAAGCCCATATTCAATATTTTTTGTAATTATTTATTAGTTTAATTTCCTTTAAAATAAATTAATACTAAATACATTAGGTGTAAATCACATAAAATTTAGTGGGCCCTATTTCGGCCGCTGTTTGTAATTTTATATATAATGTTAAGTTGATGTTTAATGATTTGGTTTGTTTAATATTTAATAGTCTTATTATTTTTGATTTTATAAAAACTAACTAATAATAAATCACGCATAATAGTTCTTATTTTTATATAAAAGTGAATTTACTGGAAACAAATCGCTACCTTAGTATTACAAGGTTGTATGTTACAAAATTGAAAAATCAGAGATTTTGATACCAAATTGTCAAAAACTATACATAGATCTTCAAAACCTCAAATATCGCGACGGGACATCATCTAAAGACCAAAAATACAAAGGTGTATCGCTACCTTGGTATTACAAGTTTGTATATTACAAAATTGAAAAATCAAATATTTTGGTACCAAATGGTTCTGTGGGTCAAAAACTACACACAGATCTTCAAAACGTCAAAAAATTGTGACTGGGTATAATCCAAAGACCAAAAATAAAAAGATACTCAGAATATTTGATATCGTTTTTCTCATTTTCATATATGTGTATCATAAAACTTTGTAATACTAAGATAGCGAGCTGTAAGACTTATTTTTTTAGCCAAGTCGCTAATTACATTATTGTTGGCTTTGATAGCAACCCGAGTGGTTCTATTTAACATCACCACTATTTTTTTTTTGTGTAGACTTTGCTCAAGTTACTCTGAATCTACAGATAGTTTACGAATCGGCATTGAAGATTCCTCCTCTACTGAGCAGGAACAACAACAGCAAGGAACTTCTAGTCTCGTCGCGAGAAACCCAACTGAAGTCGCCTGAAGAGAAAAAAATATTTACCCAGAGTATTTAGATATTGCACAATTAAATAGTTTTTTTTTTTTTTTTTTTTTTTTTTTATTTAATTCAATGATATTTACAACTATAATACATTATTATATCAAGTAAATGTGCAAAAATGTATAATATGACATGAAAACACTTGTGGAGAAACTACCCATCGATAGCACTCCAATAAAGTTCTATAGTAGATGATCTCGAGGCCATCTTCTTTTCAGACGCCTCGGAGGGTTATCAGGAATTGTATGGGAAGCAAGCTGAGAGACTAGCGGATTCAAGTGCGTATGGAGCTTGTTATGGAAGGATAGGTATCTAGTTTGGGCCAAATCAGTAACATATGGGATATTAAGATCATGATGGATGAGTTTGTTTGTGACATAATAAGGAGCATTGAGGATTTTACGAAGGATTTTGGATTGCAAGGATTGGATACGAGATGAATTGGATGGTTTAGTAGAGCCCCAAAGCTCAACTCCGTATGCCCAAATAGGTCTGATGACTGTCATGTAAATAAGTCTTTTGTAATTAATTGGTAGCTTAGAGCGTTTGTCCAGTAAGTGTTGAAGTAGGCGAAAACGTCGAGCAGTTTCTTGTCTTTTCAGTCTTGTATGAGGATTCCAAGTGAGACGTTTATCCAGATGGAGTCCTAGGTAACGTATCTGTTCGACAGGGTTCAGTGGTGTATTATTAAACGATACAGTAGGACAGGAATTCGTAGGTTTACGACGAAGGGTGAAGGTAATTTGATGGGATTTGTTAGGATTTATTTTAATCCTCCAATTTTGACACCATTCTTGTAGGTGTGAGATATGGGATTGAAGAGATTGGGATGCAACAAATGGATCCTTATTAACTGATAACACACATGTGTCATCAGCGTAAGTAGTGAGGACAGTGCTTGGATGGGTTGGGATGTCAGCTATTAAATAGTTAAATTATTATGAGCTCATTTTTAAAAATTATTGTTTATTGTTTATTTTGTTTTAAATTTAGGTTATTTTGATTATTAAACTTTGTTCATTTCATTCAACTAAAATTTAATGTATTTTCAATTCATGTTTTTTTGTTTTCACTAATTGTATTTTGATTTGGTTTAATTGTTTTTTTATTTATTTATAAGTAATTGGATTTATTGTAAGAGTTTAAAAAAAGGTATTTGGTGTTATATCTGACTTTCTCTTTTATTTATGTTATTTAAACATCCAAATATAATTTAAGTTTATTCATTTTCTACAATAATATTAATTGAGTATGATTAAGACAGCAGCCTATCAGTGCTTCATACTATAGGGAACGGTTATCCAAGGGTGTAATCCCTGTTACCCTTATGGGACCCTAACAATATGATAGAATAAAATAAACAAAACCAATATAACAAAGAAACAGTATTGTGAAAATTAGAAAATTCTTGATGAGAAGCTGTTTCATTGGAGAAATCTGGTTGTTTAGAGAAGGCTGGATCTTAAACATATATGACCATCACATCTCTTAACCTAAGACTTAGTGTCATATCACCAATCAATCAATCTACAAGAAATTCTGAAATTTAGAAGGTTGAATCTACCAATGAATTAATGGTGGAGGTTCTTAAAGTTCAAAATTTAGAAATGACTTGTTCAGAATTCATCTCGAGCCACCGGCTCACATGGATGCCATGCCGTTTTCCCCAATACCTAACTGGTTTCAATCGCCCTAGGTCCTCATCTTAGCCATAATTACATTAGTATACGATTATAATACTCGTATGCTACTACTATGGGTGAATATTATAAGGCTATGATTATAGCTGATCAATTTGGCACCAGTGAGAAGGCCATTGGCATCCCTCTCCCTGATACAGGAAAATAAACTGGATAATGGATAATATACTATAAGGTTGGTAACCAATGGCAACTCTCGACCACACCTCTCCAGTCCTGAGGATTTCACAAAAGGTCGTTTTGTAAATTGTTGGACGAAATCTGATCATTATTTGTTGTTATTGTTTCTTTTAATACTTTCTGAATTGATATTTTAGTAAGGGTAGTTAAAATGAAGGTTTAATATTTTGTTGTTAATAAAAATAAAACAATGTAAATCCCTTTGACTCTTTTTATTTATTAGGAGACCCCACTTTTATCATCAGGAGTTATGTACATAAGTCAACAAAAGAAGTTGTATGTAGTATGATTAAAATCATTAAAAAAAAAACCAAAAAACATTAGGAAGACAAATAACCAAACAAGACCCTCCAGAATGTAATCAAAACTGCTTTCTTGACTCTATATACTAAGTAGGTTTTAAATGATTCTAATCATAGGCATACAAACTGTGCCTCATCGAATTTTAGTAATTGAAATTTCAATTATCATAAAGTTAGTTAGTTAGTTGTTTATTTAACGTCACTTTATGCTGCTATGGCTAATCGGACGATGCTACAGTGGGAGCTCTAAATTTTGCCTATCCAGGTTTAATTAGGATAGGGATTTTTAACGAGTACCTGACATCGTACAGGCTCGGGACCCCCGTTTAACGTCCCTTCCGAAGGACGGCATAACTAAGTATTTTTTACGCCCTTAAAAAAATCCTAGCGCCTCCTGCCGGGCTACGAACCCGCGATCTTGGGCTTAGTAGTTTGTTACGTTAACCACTAGACCACAGGTGACCGTTCAATTATCATAAATAAATAACCAAAATCAAAAGAATGATAAAAAATATTCATAAAAGTGATTACAAAGTTAAGTCAAATTACCTGAAAGTCCTTGAGTGCCAGGATCTCCCTTATGTCCAGGCATACCTGGAAGACCAAATAACCCCGGGTCTCCTCTTTCACCTGATTCTCCTTTAACACCCTAAATGAAAACAGTAACTTTGCTATTTTATAAAAATACCATTCTTCATCAGAAAAAAATTATACATATCTGAATGGAAGGAAGCTATAAAATAATTTGATCCTGCTTCAAAATCGGAAAATATATTAATTTATAACTAAAAGGTATAAATACTATAATCTTGTATTCTATTCTCAATACAAGGACAATTTTACTAAAACTATTATCATAACAAAAAAGGCAGCTAGTAGGAAATGTTCTTTTTTAAAGATGGTTACTTATTTTTTATTTGTACAATAAATTAATTAACTGGAGAGGTAGAAAACACAATCTAGGACCCATATTTTAATGATTATGAATGATAAAAAATACTCTAAAAGCAAAAAGAACATAATGTGGTTTCACAGTTGGTTAAACAATATAGAATTATCATTAATACTATTATTATCAAGTGAGTGAACTGCTTATAATCCTTAAGGAAGCACTATCAAGAAAATTGAAGAGTAATAGTAAGGCTAGCAATAGTGAGCTTGATGATGAGAGATACTTTGTAAAGGTTTAACAAATTAAGTATAATACAAAAGTAAAGAATTATACACGAAATCAGTATATGTTTTAAATGACTAAAAATTATACTTACAAGTAATCCAATCACTCCAGCATATCCAACATCACCAATAACCCCCTTTGGTCCTTTATCTCCATGCATGCCTGGAACACCTATGTCTCCAATATCAACCACTAAATATTCTCCAGGAGCGCCAATGTCACCTGTGTAACCCTTCTCTCCTTTGTATCCATCCAAACCAGGTAAACCACGTGCACCCTCATTCCCTACTTCTCCTGGAGAAATAAAAAAAATAATGTATCAAGCCCTTAAGGTTATTATAAATATAAACATGGCTTTATTTTTGCATAGGAGAGGAGTATAGCGGTTGAGCGTGATCTAGGACTAATCACCTGGTGTTTGAGATTCTTTTGGGTAAGACCTTCGAAAAATTGAAGAGAATTCTTAAGTAAAGAGAATAAATATCCTTTCCCAACCAGGCCCTCCATTACTTTAAAAGGGCTTAAAGAGACATTCCATTCCACAAATATGCAAAAAAGATGAATAACCAATATAACACTTCTAACCTGGTTTTATTTATTTTAATTTTAATTTTTTAGATATTGTGAAAATATATTTTATATTAATTAATAATTCCACTTAAAGAAAAAAAATTAACGTACTTGAGGTAAAGTTTTTTGATCATTCTTAATGACAAAAAAAGGTGTTATCATCCTGTTCTAAATTCTTGTTTATAATTTAATTGAAAATTCCATTTAAGCAATAACTTGTATGTAGTAAGAGATATCTTTAATTATTATTTATATATAACCAAATCAATTCGCAAAATAGAGAGTGTACCCTTTGATATTAATGTGTTTCAGAATGCCTTCCTTCCAGCTTCATTGCCTACTTATATTTTTTTGATAGCATCCTCTCCTTCATCAATGCACTCTTCACTTTTTTAACAATTGTTATAGTGGTTAAGAGACTGATCTTCTGTTTCGTTGGCATCCTTTGAAAGCTGCCCTTCATAGAATTGATCCCATTTCACAAGGTCAACTAATGCTCTAACATTTATGACTAAATAATTCTTCTTCTGCTTATTTTGCTATTCTGGGAGAATTTACGTACTGGCAATGAGGAGTAGATGATCATTGCCGATTTCAACACCTCTGATAACTTTGATATCTGTGAAGTACTTAAAAGTAATTTATGCACCTGGCATAAATGAAGTAGTCAATAATACTATTTCTATCTTGGCTGAAGAAAGTGATTTTGTACATTTTCTTGTGGAGGTAGAAGGAATTACCAGCAGGTCATCGTCGACACAGAATTCAAAAGTTGTCCATTTCTATTTCTTTTTCTCTTTCCACCATGTATTCCCAGGATTACATGCCGAATTCTAGGATCACAACTGGTTCTTGCATTGAAATCTCCACTCAATATTGCATATCTTTTTTTGCTCTGGATTCTATAACTACCCTATGCAAGTACGAATAGAATACTTCTTTATCTATGACAGCAACATCGTGTTTGTTTATTTAATGTCACTTTATGGGCTAATCGAACTAACATCAACGTCATTGATTGGTACATACACTTGCACCAGAGTAACCTTCCCTATAAAAATTTGGAAGACCGCAGCTCTTCCATCCTCAAAATAATCAATCTAGAACTTCCTTGAATAATCGACTACAGCCATCTGCATAAACACGTTAGACTAGACATGTTCTTGATAGCGAACTGATAGATCTACATAACTGAGTCACAATATGTTGTATATATTGTTTATTTAACCGTTGAAATTTTTAATGATTTTATTGATAAATCTAAGATTTTAATAGACTCAACACCTTGCACAGGCAGATTAGGCATTGTAAGACTTATTATGTTGAATTACTGTCAACTATATTATAAGAAATAAAATTATCATTTCACTATGATCCAAATAAAAATAAATCTTTTATAAAATTCAAAACATTAATAGAATAAGAGAAAATAAAACAAGTTACCAGGTATGCCCATCTCCCCTGGGTCTCCACTCATTCCTGCTTCTCCCTTGTTCCCTCTCCATCCAGAAACTCCTTTAGGCCCTCTGATTCCTGGTAATCCGTCTTTCCCTTTCTGTCCTGGAAAGCCTGGCAACCCTAGATCACCAAACATTCCTTGAGGTCCAACATTCCCTGTCTCTCCTCTTTCACCTTTACCACCCTAAAACAAAATTACATATAGATAATTTTTATTAAAATCAATGGCAAAATTCCTGTTTGCAATTAAAACCATAACATGGAACTAGCAAATAATATATTATTTTGACAGATTTGTTGCCTATAATGACAAATATAAATATCTATATCTACATAATATATACAATAACAATGATTGTTATTAAAGAGATTTAAAACTGGTTCTTTAACTTGCATCAGCTAAACAAATAAAGAAAAAATTCAAATTATTATTCATATAACATACATCTCGTTAAAACAAATTAAAACACTTTTGCGAACCAGAAGTACTAAACAAATTAATCACTGATTAATTTACTGTTCACTGGATAACAGAATTGCCATTTGTTAATTATTTTAAAACAAGCTTTTTTTTTTCTTTTTTTAATTTAATTTATTGATATTTACAACAAGTAAATTAATTTAAAACAAGTAAATCTGCTGATATGTACATTATGACATGAAAAACACTTGTGGAGAAACTACCCATCGGTAGCACTCCAATAAAGTTCTATAGTAAATGGTCTCGAGGCCATCTTCTTTTCAGACGCCTCAGAGGGCTATCAGGAATAGTATGGGAAGCAAGTTGAGAGACTAGCGGATTCAAGTGTGTATGGAGCTTGTCATGGAAGGATAGGTATCTAGTTTGGGCCAAATCAGTAACATATGGGATATTAAGATCATGATGGATGAGTTTGTTTGTGACATAATAAGGAGCATTGAGGATTTTACGAAGGATTTTGGATTGTAAGGATTGGATACGAGATGAATTGGATGGTTTAGTAGAGCCCCAAAGCTCAACTCCGTATGTCCAAATAGGTCTGATAACTGTCATGTAAATGAGTCTTTTGTAATTAATTGGGAGCTTAGAGCGTTTGTACAGTAAGTGTTGAAGTAGGCAAAAACGTCGAACAGTTTCTTGTCTTTTCAGTCTCGTATGAGGATTCCAAGTGAGACGTTTGTCCAGATGGAGTCCTAGGTAACATATCTGTTCGACAGGGTTCAGTGGAATATTATTAAAGGATACAGTAGGGCAGGAATTCGTAGGTTTACGACAAAGGGTAAAGGTAATTTGATGGGATTTGTTAGGATTTATTTTAATTCTCCAATTTTGACACCATTCTCGAAGGTTTGAGATATGGGATTGAAGAGATTGGGATGCAACAAATGGATCCTTATTTACTGATAACACACATGTGTCATCAGCATACGTAGTGAGGACAGTGCTTGGATGGGTTGGGATGTCAGCTGTATATATCGTGTATAGGATGGGACCCAGGATACTACCTTGAGGAACACCGGCAGACTGGGTAAAGAGGGAAGAGTAGGAAAAATTATGGTTTACTTTAAAGGTTCTATTACTGAGGTAGGAACTGAAAATAAGGAAGTAAGTAGAAGGTAAGAATTTACGGAGTTTGTACAGCAGACCCGGATGCCAGACTCGATCAAAAGCCTGCTGTACATCGAGAAAAGCTCCCGTGCAGTACATTCCGCGCTCTAATGCGGATGAGACAACGTCCACCACACGATGGCATTGCTGGATGGTGGAGTGTGATGTTCGGAAACCAAATTGGTGATCTGGGATTATTTGATTGGATTCTATGATAGGATGAAGACGTTTCAGAATGAGTTTTTCGAGTATTTTGCCCATTATGGGCAGGAGAGATATAGGACGGTAAGAAGATGGGAGTTCTGGTGGTTTTTTAGGTTTTGGAATCATCTTAACTATGGATAATTTCCAGGAATCAGGAAAGTATGTGGTGCGGAGTACGGCATTGTATATATATATATATGTAAGGAGTAGGATCGTTTTCCGAGGAAGGCGTTTTAGAATCTGGGATGTGATTAGGTCGTGTCCAGGGGCTTTGTTGGCGGGTATCTGTGAATAATGTTTGATATTTCGGAAGGATGGAATGCTTTAGGAGGAGGGGACAACTGAAGAGGAATACTTAATTCTGCTCCAATGCATTCAGAGTGGGTTTGATTAAGGATATCTGGATGAGGGTTAAATGTTTTGAATAGGTGCTGGCCGAAAATTTGTGATTTTTCTTCATCAGATCTTGACCAGGTTTGGGATTCGGTTAAAAGTGGATGGTTGAAAATTTTGTAGTTTAGGAGTTTTCTAGTGGTATTCCATAAGGATTTGTCAGTAGTACTGAGATTTTCTATACGGTAATACAAATTTTGAATTTTGAATGTTCTGATCTCTGATTTTAATTTGTTGGTCAGTTTGGTACAACGACTCCTGTCCGATGGATATCTCGTGCGGTGCCACTTTGCTCTTGCCCGTCGTTTTTCTTTTAATAATTCGCGAATATGAAGTGGCCAGTTATTCTGTTGATAATGATTTTTACTTGGTAAGGTGTTATATTTTATATTGCCTTGTATTGCTTCTGTTAGTTTGTCTGTTGCAGAATTGATGTCTCCTTTTGTTTTAAGCGGAATTTTGAGATCTAAATTATTTTCCAGATTCGATCGGAATTTATCCCAGTCTACATGTCCTGTAATCAGTCTGGGATGAGAGGGCTTAGGAATGGGAATCGAATGCAGTTGAAGCAGAACTGGACTGTGATCAGAGGAAAGGTCATCCAGGGATTTTATAGTTGTTTGATTGCAGGAAATCTGTGAGGAAGCAAATATATCTAGAATATCTGGACGATTTTTGAGCGATGTAGGCCAATAAGTAGGGTTTATGGGTGCGAGGATAGAGAAACTATTAGAGGTTGAAATTCGGGATAAGATGCTACCACGGGAATCGGATGTTCGACAACCCCATCGTTGATGTTTGGCGTTGTAATCTCCTCCGGCAATAAAACGCGGTCCGAGGGATCGGAATAAGGATTCGAGGAGGTTATAAGAAAGGGGGGATCTGTTGATGTCTGACAGAAACAATCAGTGGGGACCAGGAGGACAGTACACAACTGAGAATGTTATGTGGAAAGGACTAGTTGAAATGTTCACTGAAGTTGATTGAATGGCGTCAGTTGGATTAGAAGGATATATAGGTTTATAAATAAAGAGTTTTTCTGGCAGTGGCGGGCGTGCGTATACCCAACGCACTAACCCGTCACTGCCGAAAGCCGTATGCCAGCAATGGCAGGAAGGGAGAAAAAAAAAAAAAAAGTTGGATTAGAAGGAATAAAAGAATGTGGTATGGATTTATGGATAAGGATACAAGAACCGGCATGTGCTGTATTGTCAGGATGATCTGATCTATAAGTGATGTGGTCACGTATGTAAAAATATGATCGTTTTGTGAAGTGTGTTTCAGTCAATAGGGCGATGTCTATGTGATTGTTATGAAGAAATAAGTCAAGTTCGTCTCGATGGTTATGTAAGCCATTTGCATTCCACAGTATGATTGCTAGGGGCTTGGTGTTCATTGTGGGGTATTAAATGGTATTTCGGAAAGGAGTCGGGTTAGAAGGGAAATGAGTGGCTTGATGGTATTATTAAGGTCTAATAAGAAATTCGAAAGGATTGTGTTGATATATACTGGACTTTGACTGGGAATAGGATATTGTTCTGAAGGTTGAGGTGGAGGATTAGTGTGTCTTGGAAAGTTGGTTGGGAGTTGGATCCTTCTTGGGACACTGGAAGCTGCATCAGCTTTCAATGGTGTTTGGGTTTGGAGGTTTTCCATGGAAGAAGTTTGGGATGGAACTGTGGGTTCACTCTGAGGTGGAAGCTTCACCGGTAGAGGAAGATGGTGAGAAGGGATGTCTTGGCGTGGAGGTAGTTGAGGTGGATGAGATTTGGGAACTATTGGCTGGGATTGGAAGGTTCGAGGCGCCTGTTGTCGGATCTGTTGATGTCGAGGCTGCTGCTTTTGGCTGATGTCTGAAAATGTTCTTTGTCCCTGTTGAGGAGGGCTAATATCTGTTGAGATCAACAGCTGCTGTTGATTACTATGAAGTACTTTTTTTATTTCTTCATTACGATTTTCTTCTTGACTTTTGGATGCTGCATGGTGGGATCTTAGCCTTTAAAACAAGCTTAAACATATGAAGTGGTGAGCATTACAAAATTTAAACCTTAAAAAGCTATGAACACATATAAATGTCTGACAGAAACAATCAGTGGGGACTATAAGTGCATGTATGTGTCTGTTCAAAGTCTCCAATAGGGGCTATGGAGGGGTTATGCATAGATGAGTTTTTCCATTTTTTTGGTTTTTCATATAATGTTTACATGAAATTATGATTAAAATACTAAATTTATGCGAAACAGATATACATTATAACTTTAGCTATAAAATTAAAGAGAGATAGATTATGAAAAAAACAGGTTTATAGAAAAATAAGTAAAAGTAAGTCAACATTTTAAAGATTTTAAATTAGCAAAAATATCTCGAAATTTTAAATGAATTTTATGTGAGGTATTATCGAGACATTACTCGTAATCATCCTAGACCAGTGGTTCCCAACCTGGGGGCACGAGACCAGTTGAAAATGAAAAATTCTGGGTAGCTGAATTGGTAGCGTTCCAGACTAGCGATCTGGGTGACCCGGGTTCGAGTCCCGGTCCTAGACATATCTTTTCTTTTCAAATAAAAATATTTAAAAATTAATAACATCAATAACTAATTAATATTTTTTCTACTGATATGGTTACCTATTATAGTTTTCTATTTTTATTTTGAAGAGAGAAGATTTGTCCTGGCCGGGATTCGAACCCGGGTTCTCCGCATCTCTAGCACGTACTCTAACAACTAAGCTACCAGGGCTCGTAACCAGACAAATCCATTCTCTTCACCGATCTGTAATTGTCTTTTCTCTTCAAAATAAAAATATTTAAATAATCACAAAAAAGTTCAAATATACACGTCAACCTGATCCCAATTAAAGTAATGTTGGATGAACATTCTTCCCCATATACATCGCCAAAATCGCGAGTGCTGGGGATGTGGGATCGGTGAAGAGAATTGGATTTGTCTGGCCTGATTACGAGCCTTGGTAGCTTAGTTGGTAGAGTACCACGCTAGAGATGAGGAACCGGGTTCGAATCCCGGCCAGGACAAATCTTTTCTATTCAAAATAAAAATATTTAAATAATCACAAAAATTAAAATTATTATATGTGAAAGAAAATGGTCCGGGTAGAGGTCAATAAATTTCTCTTAGAGTGGAGAAATGTTTATTAATTAGCCAACGTTTCGACCAACTTTGCAGGTCTTCTTCAGGGCTAAATATGCAAAATACAGACAATTGAAAATTAAAAAATATTTTAAAAAATTGCTAAGCATGGTAAATATAAATGTTAAAATACAAAGGTAGTAAAAAACATACTAAAGAATTCAATAAGAATAAAACAGAAAGTGTTAAAAATTAAAGAATAAGGTAATAAAGATAAAAATTAAAGATTAAAATGGGATAAATATTAAAGTAAAAATACAAAAGTTTCAGGTATCTGAGTGGTGAACAATAAAGATGGGGGAGGGGAGAGAACAGGGCATATATATCAATAAAGAGCAAGGATGATCACGTGGAGCATAAATAACCATAAAATTAAATAAATAAAAACTACTGTAAGTAAAAAAAAAATAAAAAATGGAAATTACAGTATGTAATAAATAAAGTAAGTAATAGCCAAGTAATAAAAATACGGCATAGTGTAATGAAAATGAAAATGTTGATAAGAAACAATGATGATAAGTAATAGAAGTGAGAAATACATTTTACTACCAATAGGGACGATAATGTATAACAAAATATCCACATATGCCAACCCTTGCAAAATAAATTTTACCGGTCCTTCTTTTTTATTCAAGAAAACTTTACTGAATCTTAAAATAAAAGAAATTTTTCAACAGATTGATTCCATCCACACTCAAATTTCTTCCCTCAAGACATCGCTTTCTGTCCACATCGGTGAAGGAAACATTAACACACTCATTTCTTTCATTAACAAATTCTGCGGATCTGTTAAAAAGCACAAAAAACTAACCCTCATATCCAAATTTAAAGACCTCCACACTGCATCATCAGCCAAAAAAATTTACCCAACAGCTAACGTAAAATGGGTCCACAACATATCCTCTACCACTATCTCTCCACAAGTAAACAAGATCCTTAGCTTAGGCCCTAATTTCTCCACCCCTTCCTCTAACTCCACCAAACTCATCCCTAACCTCGAACACATATATAGAGATGACAGTTTCACAGTGACCGACGATATGAAAGAAGTCTCCCAGATCCGCATCACCAATTTAATCACCAATCACTTACAATGCTCCCCAAACCACCCCTCTCCTCTTTCCCCCTCATTTTTCAAAGACATTGCCACCACCCACCCCCTCATTCCTCAAATCCAACCCACAACTTACGGTTACCAAAGCAGACAAGGGCAACGTGACTTTAATATGAACACAAAGGACTATACTGAAAAAATTTGGTCCCTCCTATCTGACACGGCAACTTATACACCCATCCCCTGTGATCCCACCCTTTCTCTCATGGCCAAATTTAATCACTACCTACAGGACCTTCACAGAACCCATCAAATTAATAAACATACATATTACAATCTTACCTCCTATAACTAACTCTATATCTCCTCGTTTATATGGATTTCCCAAAATCCACAAACCAGGATATCCTCTCCGTCCCCTCATCTCCAACATTAACTCCCCATCCAGCAAACTTAGCAAATTTCTTCTTCCTTCTCTTCAAACCCTCAGCCACAACAACACCTACAACATAACTAATTCCTTTCATCTAAAAGAGCAATTACTTTCCTTTCGCATTCCTGACCATTTCATCTTAGCCTCTCTTGACGCCACTAGTTTATTCACCAATATCCCTATTGACAAAGCCCTCAGTATTATAGAGAAAAACTGGAATATCATTCAACCCCATACCACTCTTTGTCTCACCTCTTACCTTGAATCCCTTACACTGTTGCAAATCTGGTTACCTCAGTTTCCAAGGTATATGTTATAATCAAATCTCAGGTCTTTCCGTGGGTAATTGCTTTGCTCCACACATTTCCAACATAGTTCTCAATGACCTTCTTGACTCCATCATCCCTCTATTCCCCCTTGACATCATCCTCATTAAGAAATACGTTCACGATCTCCTCTTAGTTCTCAATCCTGATAAAATCACCCATATACTGGTCGCCTTTAACTCTTACCATCCCCGTCTCAAATTTACCATTGGAACAGAAACAAATCACACTTTCTTGACCTCCTCATTATAAGAAATAATGATGGCTCCTTGTCCTTTGATTGGTACACCAAACCCACATATTCCGGCAGACTTCTCAACTTTTTTTCACAGCACCCTTACCATCAGAAGATCAACGTAGCCAAAAACCTCATCCACCGATGTCTTTCCTTAACAGACACCCAATACCTACCAACCAACATCCAACGAATCAAAAACATTTTACTCTCCAACAACTTCCCATCCCACATCACCAGTAAACTGTTAGACCCCCTTCAAAACCATGTTAATGTTTTTTACCCCTCCCCTAATCCAACCCCTAGCTTAAGAGCCCTGTATAGGGTAAGCCTATACAGATCTTTTCCTTATATCCCTGGTCTATCTGATAATATCAACAAAATTCTATGTCTTACTTTTCCCAATCTTCGCCTTGGTTTTAAGCCATAACATAAATTATCCCACCTGTTCACTAATTTAAAAGACCCGTTCCCTACCCAAAACCTCTCCCACATAGTCTACCGTATCCCTTGTCTTTTGTGAACGGTTGATTTTGTTTTGTTTTTTTCCCTGTATTTTCTTATACGTAGCTTTTGTAACAATCTGTTTTTTCTGTGGGTTTTTTTTTAATCGTAGTGGTGGGAGTTATACCTCCCCCACCCCTCTTAGCACGTTAGAGAGTGATGTGATTACAGCTTGATCGGACCTATCGGGCTCCCCCCGCGATAGGTAATTTATTTTATATTTTTCACTAATTTACCCATCCTCCCCCCCTCTCTTCTCCATTTCATTTTCTTTCCATCATAGCCGTATACATTACAAAACATATCACACTATTATTCTTACTATTTCCTTGCTTACTGTTTCTGTAAGGCGTTTATTCATTTCCCACCTTTTATTATCCATTTTAAGGATTTTCATCCGTGTTCATCTTAACTCACTTTTTTAATTTTAATTATATCTTTACTTAACCAAACATCATTGTCTTTTTACATTTATATTAGTCCAATACAGCCCATCAATTGTAACTTATATCGCCTTTTTATACCATTTTACATGTTGATTTAATATCTACTATGTTCTCCTTTCTCACCATGTCTTACCACTTATTACATATTGTACTACATCTATCCTTTATACTATTTCATGAACATTTTGTTATACCTCATCGTCCCCATTGGTAGTAAAATGTATTTCTCACTTCTATTACTTATCATCATTGTTTCTTATCAATATTTTCATTTTTATTACACTATGCCGTATTTTTATTACTTACTTTATTTATTACTTACTCCAATTTTTTTACTTAGTGTAGTTTTTATAGTAGTATGGTTATTTATTTATGCTCCACATGATCATCCTTGCTCTTTATTGCTTTATTGATATATATCTCATGTTCTCCCCCCCCCCATCTTTATTGTTCACCACTCAGATACCTCATACTTTTGTATTTTTACTTTAATATTTATCCCATTTTAATCTTTAATTTTTATCTTTATTACCTTATTCTTTAATTTTTAGCACTTTCTGTTTTATTCTTATTGTATTCTATAGTATGTTTTTTACTACCTTTGTATTTTAACATTTGTATTTACCAAGCTTAACCATTTTTTAAAATATTTTGTAATTTTCAATTGTCTGTATTTTGCATATTTAGCCCTGAAGAATACCTGCAGAGTGGGTCGAAACGTTGGCTACTGAATAAATATTTCTTAATATTCAGAGAAATTTATTGACCTCTACCCGGACCATTTTCTTCCACATGTGGTTTATTAATTCTAAATATAATTACAGGTTAGGCATTTTTTACAATTAAAGAAAAATAAAGAAATTATTACTTATAGGTATGTACAAGGGAATGGTTAGTTTCACAGAAGAATGATATGAACAATGTGATGAAAAGAAAATTAACCAATCTTAATTATTATTTCGCAATGATGATTCTTTTGAACAAGACATTAACAGGGCGACATGGCGATGAAATTTATAGTCTTTATTTCGTACGGTGAATCAAATAGTTTGCAGTCTGAATTGGAAGTCAATTCAAGCGCGAGATGACGGAGAGGGGGAAACAAAGTCCCCTTTATCTGTTGCCAAGGTAACAATTGTGAACGAGATCGCGAGATTTAAATTTGTATTTATTGGATTGATTCGTGACTGAACAGTACGATAATTTACTACTAGAGTGTTCTATAAGTAAATATGTATGACAATTATTACAAATTATGATGTTAAAGTATAAATATAGAAGAAATTTGTAGAAATAAATGTGTTGGAATCTCGTTAAATTACAGGTAGTGATGTAAATGTTTGATAATATAAGTATGGGATGTTATATAAATAAATATAATTATATGAAGTTATATTAATACAAAATATGA
Source organism: Troilus luridus (assembly GCA_964056705.1). Classification (NCBI taxonomy): domain Eukaryota; kingdom Metazoa; phylum Arthropoda; class Insecta; order Hemiptera; family Pentatomidae; genus Troilus; species Troilus luridus. The sequence continues at coordinate 90,820,093 of OZ057412.1, read as the reverse complement.
TGTTAAAGAATAAATATAGAAGAAATGTATAGAAAGTAAAGATATAAAATTCTAGTTTGAAAATGAAGATAAATTATAAAAATTATTTAGAAATTATAACAATTAATAAAAATAAAATAAAATAAATTATTATAAAAATTATGATTAATAATAATAATAATAATAATAATAAGTATCTAGTCTCCCATCGGGCGCCTCCCCAGATGGCGGATAGGGGAAAACTCACCGGATATGGAGGGTACCGGGGAAATAAAATACCCGGGGCGGACCAAAACTAGTAAAACCCAGGTGCGACGGTTCCCGAATCGGGCGGCAACCTGGTCAGCGTCTGTTCCCCATGTCAGGGGCGGCTGCTTCATTTACCTGGCAGGAAGGTATAAAATGCACTTACCATAATATGGAGCTACGAAATAGGAGATTAGCCTCGGACGAGCCTGATACTGAAGCTGCATCGGGCGGGAACATTCGACAGCTTCCTTCAGGGAATAGTGGAGCGAGCGGCACTACCCTGTCGTCAAGGACCGCAAGACTGCAACGTTTACCGGCCCATAGTTCGAGTTCGAGCTTGGAGGAGAGACATTCTCCACCCGCGCGAAGTCGACAGCAGAGACCAAGAGGTGCAAAGAGGATGAAATGGACGCCAGATATGAATAAGGCTGTCATCCGGGCATACTACTTGGCAACAAAACTCGAAACAGATAAAACAGGATATCTCAACCGTATTCAGGGATACTGGCGAGTGTCTTTTCCAGATATTGATGTGAGTACACAGAGGCTGAGTGATCAGGTCAGAGTGATACTAGCAAGAAATTTTCTCTCTCCGAGGGAAATTGAACAACTTAAGGACGAGGTTCGCGTGTTAATGGCCACTGAAGGTGATTTCGAGCCAACTGATAGAGAGCTGAGTGCAAGAATAGATTCAGAAATCGACAGAGTAAACTCATCGGTCTGTAGTAAAGAGCCAGAGAGTCGAGCGGATGAATTGGATATTGAAAAGAGATTGAGTCATGCACTTTTAACTGAGCATATTATGCTTGAGGGAATACCGCTTCGGGAACGACCACCATTGCCCCGAGTACCGTACAACAGGACAACGCTTAAAGTAACCAATGCAATGAATAAAGTACTTAAGGAAAATATCCCCCTAATTAATGGGCTTCAAGATATGCCTCATTGGCTTTATATTGCTGCGAAGACAGTTGCGTTAGAGCTCGGCATAAAAATGGAAAATAAAAGTAAAACCAAACTCCCAACTGGAAGCAGGGAAATACCTCCGTGGAAGAGAAGGCTTCGAAAGAAAATTAACAACTTGCGTGAAAAAATTGGCGTCATCTCAAACTATATCCTTAACCCTCAAGCTGCAAGACCCAAAACAAAGAGGAAAATAGATGAGATAATCGTACAAAACTTGGGGACGTTACTGGAAAATGAGTTAATATATAGGCTGACTCTGTACCTGGATAATTTAAAACAAAAGCTAGCAGTTTATGCAAGTCGATTACGCAGATATAGCGAGGCAGCTTTGCGCAGGGAACAAAATCAGCTTTTCGGTCAAAATGAACGCCAGTTTTATAGAAACCTAGCACAAAAGGAAAAAATATCGAGCACTTACCCCGATGGAATCGAAGCCTATTGGAAGAGTGTCTGGGAAAAACCGGGGGAACACGTCGAGGGCACATGGATAGAAGATGAAATAAAAAGTTTCAAGAATGCCTCTCTAATGAATGAAGTGGCAATAGATGTGGAAGATGTTTCGGAAGCAGTTAGGAAAATGAAAAATTGGAGGGCACCTGGGCCTGACAGAATTCAAAATTATTGGATTAAAAGATTTCCCTGCTTGCATGAATTGCTGGCCAAAAGCTACCAGGAAATACTCGATGACAAGCAAACGCTCCCTGATGGTTTCACTGATGGCATTACTTACATGCTTCCAAAAAAGAACGAATTAAACTTAAGTCCTGAAGACTTCCGGCCAATAACATGCTTAAATGGTCTATATAAAATTCTGACCTCAATCTTGGCAACGAAGATTTATGAGCATCTCGACAATGAGAAGATGATACCCACTGAACAACTAGGGTGCAAAAAAAGAGCTAGGGGTTGTAAAGAACTCTTAGTAATAGATACATTTATTGCTGCCCAAGTTGCGAAAAAACAGCGAAACCTCTCAATGGCCTGGATCGATTATAGAAAGGCTTTTGATTCTGTTCCACATAGCTGGCTTTTGAGGGTACTGGATATTTACCAGATTCAACCAAAGGTAAGCAGGCTGCTTTCGAACCTAATGTCTGGATGGAAAACTAAGCTGAAAATCGGAGCTATCAGTACGGCCAACCAAATAAAAATAATGAGAGGAATATACCAAGGGGATTGTCTTAGCCCACTGTGGTTCTGCATGGCGTTGTTCCCACTAAGCAGGATCCTTCGAAAAAATAAGGAGGGCTATAAGCTGATCATCAACGACGAAGCGACCACAATCAGCCACAGCTGGTACATGGACGATCTCAAGCTGTATGCTAAAAACAAAGACCAGCTACAAAACATGGTTGAGGCCGTAACATGTTATACTAGAAACATAGGAATGTCAATCGGCCTCGACAAGTGTGCAGTCCTCCATGTTACCAAGGGGAAAGTCGTTAGCAAGCCCAATATCCTGATCAATGAGGAAGAATACATCAAGGAACTTGAGGCCAATAAATTATATAAGTATTTGGGCATGCATCAGCATCTTAAAATTGCCCGAAGAGACATGCAACAAGAGCTTCTAACAATCCTCAAAATTAGGTTACGAAAAGTCCTTAAAACCCAGCTGACTGGAAAAAGAAAAATCAAGGCCATAAATACCTGGGCTATACCTGCTCTCAGTTATAGCTTTGGGATATTGCAATGGTCAACCACCAGGCTACAGGAGATGGATCGTCTTGTGAGAACAACTCTCACTCAAGAACGGGCACGCCACCCAATATCATCGAAAGCTCGCCTGTACTTGCCCAGGAGAGAAGGGGGACGTGGCTTGATAAATATGAAGAAGCTTGCCGCAAGCAGGAAATGGCCCTACGCCGATATTTCCTCACAAAAACAGATGGAGTTTCTGTCACTATTTCAAGGTTGGATTCTGGTCTAACTGCACTAAATCTAACAAGAGATGCGGAATCAGTAGTTCTTACAGAAAATGAACGGTTGACGGAATGGAAAACAAAGTCTTTACATGGTAGATTCTATCACAAATTAAATGATAGCTCCATTGACAAGGAGATGTCAGTTGATTGGTTAAAGGCTGGCAAGATATTCTCCGAGACAGAGGGGTTTGTTATCGCCATTCAAGACCAAGTTATCGCCACCAGATCATATAGAAGGCATGTTTTAAAAGACTCATCAACGCCAGATAAATGTCGGCTATGCTCGGCTACATTGGAGTCAATCCAACACATCACTGGTGGATGTGGAGTGTTGGCTGGCACTGAATATCTTCAGAGGCATAACAATGTGGCCAAAATTTTGCATCAAGCCCTGGCGGTGAAATACAACCTTCTAGATGTAAAGGCACCATATTATAAGTACCAACCCACTAGACTACTACAAAAAGGTCCCCTTAAATTATATTGGGACGAGTCCATTATAACGGACCACACTGTGCATCATAATAGGCCAGATATCCTCCTTATAAAGTCAAGTGAGAGGAAAGCAAGTATAATTGATATTGCGATCCCTAACGACAGTAATGTGAGCTCAACTATTGGAGAGAAGCTTCGGAAGTATCAGGAACTTGCGGCTGAGCTAAAAGAGCTATACAATATGGAAAGCGTGGTAGTAACATCTATTATAATCTCCACGAATGGATTGGTTCCTAAATCCACGGTGGAGGGCATTGAGAAACTGGGAATTCCGGTCGAGGTTTTAAAGGAGTCTCAACAGGCAGTTCTCCTAGACACAGCCAGGATGGTTAGAAAATTTCTGAATGTGTAGAGCTGAAAAATATAAAAAACCAAAATAATAACTGCAGATGGTTGGACTTGTCCCCCATCTCTGTTTTGAACCCGCAAATGCGAGAAGAAAATATAGACCATAATAATAATGGTGTTTACAAAATATTAACGTCTATAATCAGTAATAAACTAATGGGACATGTACAGAAGAACAACCTTATGGCACAGGAGCAGATCGGATGTAAGCGAAACTCTAAGGGGTGTAAAGAGCTTCTAGTGATTGATTCATTCATAGCTTCACAGGTATCAAAAAAGTTGCGTAATATATCGCTTTCATGGATTGACTATCAGAAAGCATTCGATTCGGTCCCCCATGACTGGCTGATTGAAGTTCTTAAGATTTATAAAGTCGACCAAAAAGTGACAGAACTGTTGCAACGACTTATGAGGCTATGGGAAGTGTCATTGGTTCATCCAACTAAAAGGAACACTCTCGTTGCAGAGAAAATTCCAATAAAAAGAGGAATATTTCAAGGTGATTCGCTAAGTCCTTTATGGTTCTGCCTTGCGATTAATCCTCTAAGCTCCATTTTGAATCAATCTGGAAAGGGTTATTCCTTGAATCAGGAAACAATGATCTCCCATTCTTTCTATATGGACGACTTAAAGCTTTTTGCAAAGAATGAGAGGGACATGAGAACTCTTCTTGAATTAGTAAGTTCATTCACAGAAGATATTGGGATGAAGCTAGGAACTGAAAAATGTGCAACTCTTAATATACACAGAGGAAAATACAAGGATTCAGCTAACATTGAACTCTCCAATAGTGACATCATTAAGCAACTTAAGGTTACAGGCTCCTACAAGTATCTTGGTATCTCACAGCTGCTTAAATTCAAAAAAGAGGTCAAAGAAACCTTTGAAGAAGAATTTAAGAATCGAGTCAGAAAACTACTAAAAACTAATTTATCAGCTGGAAATCTGGTAAAAGCTTTGAATACCTGGGCTGTTCCTTCGGTTACATATACGTTTGGAGTGATAAAATGGTGTGACACGGATTTGGAAAAAATGGACCGCTTCTTAAGAACTCAGATGGTTAAATCAAGACAGCGTCACCCAAACTCTTCAGTGCCAAGACTATATATGCCCAGAAAACTTGGAGGTAGGGGACTTATTAGCCTGTTGAAAGCCTGCCGTGAACAAGAAGCAAGTCTTAGAACCTATTTTATGAATAGTAGTTCATCGATGCTGTCGACCATTGCTGCCCTCGACTGCAACTACACAGCACTGAATTTGCTTCGACAAGATCCAGTAGCAATCCCAACTGAGGAGAGCCTTACAGAATCATGGAAGTGTAAACCACTCCATGGAAGGTTTTACAGTTCTTTATATGCTCAGGGCATCAATTTAGAAGCGTCAGTCCGCTGGTTGACCACAGGAAAAATGTTCCCCGAGACTGAAGGATTCCTGTTGGCAATACAGGAGCAGGTCATGGCAACAAATTCCTACAGAAAGCATATTCTGCACCAAGCAATCGAAGATAGATGTCGCCTATGCAAAGCAACGTATGAATCGATTCAACATGTCACCTCTGGCTGCCAAGCATTGGCAGGTAAAGAATATCTAAATAGGCACAATAATGCTGCAAAGATCGTTCACCAGGCACTCGCTCAAAAATATAATTTAATAAGCAGTCATCACCCATTTTACAAATACCAGCCACAGGCAGTATTAGAAAAAAACGACATTAAACTATATTGGGATCAAACTATGATCACTGACCATAATATACCCCACAACAGACCAGACATACTACTCGTAGACAAAAAAATAAAAAAGGCCATCATCATCGAAGTTGGGGTTCCTGCTGATGATAACGTTTCTAAAACATTGAGCGAAAAAATTCGGAAGTACCAAGAGCTCTGCGAGGAATTAAGGCATCTCTACCGACTGGTGGATGTAAAAGTACTCCCGATCATTGTATCCAGCAATGGTTTAATTCCTCAGGAAACGATTGCATCAATGAAGACGTTGGAAATAATTAGGGGACTGGAAGAAGTACAGAAAGCGGTTATGCTGGGAACTGCCAGCATCGTTAGAAAATTTTTAAATATTCCCATTTAACTTTTAAATGAACCATACCCTTGACCTTGGTCCGGGTTGGCGTAATTATCCGGTACAAGCCGAGAAATACAAAAAAGTAAATAATAATAATAATTTATATTTATACATAATTTTTATAACTTATCTTCATTTTCAAACCAGAATTTTATATCTTTACTTTCTATACAATTCTTCTATATTTATTCTTTAACATCATATTTTGTATTAATATAACTTCATATAATTATATATATTTATATAACATCCCATACTTATATTATCAAACATTTACATCACTACCTGTAATTGAACGAGATTCCAATATATTTCTTTCTACAAATTTCTTCTGTATTTATACTTTAACATGATATTTTGTATTAATTTTCATACATATTTACTTATATAACACTAGTAGTAAATTATCATACATTTTACATTTTATATTATTACCTGTAATTTAACTAGGTTTTCCAAACTTTTAAATCTCATCATTTATAATTATACCTTTTCATTTTGTACCTTACTGTTTACCTTCTCATTTTTCTATCTCTTTGTATTTCTTTGTATCACTCTTCTGTACACTTATTCTGTAATTATTTATTCTTATATATCCATCGCTAATTTTTTTACTTTTCTATAGCTATATATGTTATTATATTCTTTCTTGGTACTACAATGTTTTTTTATAGTTATTTTTGTTTTTCTCTCATAGCCCTGAAGATGACCTACAACGTAGGTTGAAACGTCGGCACTAATAAAAAATAAGTTTTACTTATTTGGTATTACTTATGACTGCACCCCCCAACTAATTCAATCCTTCATTGGACCCTAAATAGCTGTGAAGACACTCCAGATTTTTTTTCTTATTTTTAGGAATAGAAGTAGAAAACAAACTTTATTTTGGAACCAAGTTCCCTTGGAATAACAAACATGAACAGAAAAGTAAACATAATATACATCTGGCCAGAAGGCTACATAATAATACAAATCATGAAGTATTTAAAAAGTGACAAAAAAATAAGAAAAATAAAAATAGAAATGAAATAACTAAAAAGTACGAAATCTTGACAGGATTTTAACCAATTGTAGAGAATAAATATGTTTATAACAACTCTTACTAAATAAAATAAATGAATGGGATAGCATGCAATAAATTCTTTACATAATGTATATATATATATATTCTTTAGGAAAAAGAAACAAAAACGCGTAAACAACAAAATCGATTATTCAATACTGATTTATTTAAGCAAATGATTGACCTGCTTAAAGAGCATCTTTTTGGGAGGTCAGGAGATATTGGAAAAGCAAGGATTTAAATGAAGTCAGTGAAGAAGCATGGCAGATAAAAGGAGGGATTGAGTTCCACACTGTGGTAGAGCGGGCGAGAAAGGAACCAAGGACAAATCTTAGAGTGCAGATCATTATTCGCTTTAAACGGCCTTCAAGCATTTTTGAAAGGCCCCCATATACCACACTACAGTAGTCAAAGTGGGGGAAGATGAGAGATGATATGAGAAGCTTACTAGAAAGTTGTGTAAGGAGATGCCGAGATCAATGGAATAACTTCAGGGAACTTATTGACCGTCGGGGTACTTGGGTGATGTGGGGTTTCCAGGAAAGGTTTTGATAAATAGTAATGTAAGGAAGAAAATAGTTGGGGGGTTTCTTCCTTACATCTATCATCCAGTCAACCATCCCTCGCTTCTCAAAAATATTTTATATTTACTATACTATATTTATTGAGAAGTGATTATGGGAGTTCCAATCTTGATAAATAGTAATGCTTAAGTTTTTAAGAGAGAAGTTGAAACTGATGGGGGAATCATTAAGGATTAGTGTTGGGTGGCTGTGGATAGCTGTAAGGGGCGAATTGGAACATATAACAATGGCCTGGGTTTTCATTGCATTCAATTCCAGTATGCCTCAATATGTATCCGGAGAACACATCAAACACATTTAGGTCAATGGAACTTTAGGCCTGTTGTCATACAGACTTTTATCAATGTGGATGAAAAGTGTTGATTTCAGACTTCCAGGAAAAATTACAACAAGCGGTCACAGAATGGAATGAAGATCTTGCAGGTGGGTAGGACCCAAGACGAAATTCATATTTCCTGCAGCGGTGAAGAGATGGAAATTGTATCTGATTACACTTACCTGGGATCTGCGATGGGGAAAGTGATATTTCGCACAGGATCAGAAAGGTAAACGCTGTCTACTACCAAATATGTAACACAGGGGTAGGAAAGGGAGAGGTGGGACTAGAGGTAAAATTGCTAATCTTCAAGACAGTTTATCTTCCAGTTCTCCTGTATGGTTCGGAGAGTTGGGTGTTAACTGACCAACTCTGTAGTCGAATTATCGCTGCGGAAATGAAGTACCTGTGAAGAACATCTGGAAAAATTAGAAGGGACCGCATAAGAAATGAAAATATTAGAGGAGTGCTCATGGAAACAATTGAAAAGAAGCAACTAAAGTGGTTCGGGAACGTCTGTAGAATGGAAAAACATAGAGAGTTGCTGCACTTTAAGGGTTAAAAATATTATATTAGATATTATTGAGAAATTTCCTACTAATGACATGGAAAAACAAAAAGACAAAATGTAACCATAGAAATAAAAAAAAATGTAATAACCACAACTGCAAGAACCAATAATGCAATGATTAATTAAATAGATGGATGACCAACAACATTAGGAAAATACCTGAATCTATCAACACATTTAACCAGAACAATGTATAAAGAATATAATAAATCATTTAAAAAAGGCCACACTATACTACAATTTTTAAAATAAAATTTTAAAAGCACTACGACATTGATAATGTCCAAATGCATTAGCAATCAATAGTTGAAAGATTTGGTTAGTTCCTAAAATTTATAGAAATCTGTTTTCACTATTAGCTGCTGATAATAAAAATATTAACAAAGAATTTAAGGGAACTGTCACTGCATGGATTTTTTTTGGTGCTCGGAGGAGTTTGTGAAAAGTTGGGTAGCTTGTATAGAGCAGATTTCAAATCAGTGAGCAGATATCAAATAATACTAGTGAGAGTATTACTGAGTCCTACGATATTTTGAAATTTTATATCATGACATGTGGGGACACCATGATAAGCCCCACATTATAATGAAACTTAATAAAGAATTAGGTATTTGAGCCAAGCTTCTTGATAAGTTTGTAAATAATAATGCTCATCGATATCGATTGTCATTCGGCACTAAGAAGATTGTTTTAAAGCCAGGAGAGATAGTGTTCGCTGATATCTGTGGACATTTTGATGAATCTTTCAAGGAAACCGGTATTTGGTTGTGTTTAAAGATAACTATACAAAGTTTTTTTATGGTTTTGTCATCAGAGAAAAATCAATACCGAAACTGCTTTAGGGAAGAAACTTGCTCATCCAGAAAGAAACAAAGGATCATGCCATCAATGAGTTTATTAGAGATAGAATATGAGAGTTTGACAACGAGGTGAGTTATTGCAAAAATAAAACTAATACTGAGATAGGACGAAGGACAGGAAGAACCATCTACGTGTTACCAAGAAACATTTATGTTTTAAATAAAACAGAAGATAGTATCAGTCTCTATAAGCTAAGGTTTAAGAAAAAAACACACATAGAGCAAGAAAAGGACCTTCAAATAATAAGTTCAGTTTGTTATATCCACATTTCTGGATTTAATGGTGGAAACAATTTCAAAAAGGGTATAAATCCATTTTTATTTTTATTACAGTTAATTGATAAAATAAGATCCATTCATTTCTTGGGCCTACCTTTAAGCTGAATTGATATAAAAAAAACAATCAAAGTTAAACTACATGAAGTCTAACCATTATTAATTTTAAATACTCACTTTAAATCCATTAAGTCCAGGAAGACCATCTAGCCCTGGCTCTCCTTCATCACCAACTATTCCTGGAGAGGCATTAAAAGACATTCCAGGGTCACCAGCAAGACCAGGAATTCCATCCATGCCTGGGTTACCAGGTTCTCCAATAGGGCCGATGGGGCCTGTAGTAAAAGAGTGTGTTATTAATTCTAAATGACAAATAAAGCCTTTTAATAACTAAAAAAATAAAGTAATTTAGAAATTATAACAGAAAAAAATAACACAAAAAATATATTACTCACCTGGGTATCCCATTTCTCCTGGGAATCCTTTACTGGAAGGAATGCCAGGAAAGCCTCTTGGTCCAACATCTCCCAATGGTCCTATTGAGCCCTTAAAAATCACATTTTTATAATATTACAATAAATATACTTTGTTTATTTTCTTTTATTTGTTTGTGACAGGCCTCTTTGTGAAAGGTCATATCATTCCCCGTTTTATTGAAAAAAACAGAATTGTGTGGGCAGGAGAATAAGCTGAGGAGGATAAGCTAATATAAAAGAAAAATAAGGAGGATGAGCTAAATAATATTAGGGAGTTGAATAGCCCTAAGTAAACATTTTACTATAGAACCGAATTTTTCAGACTACATTCACTCACTAATCATTATGATTACAGCACATACTTGATAATCTAGCACATTCACAAACCTGGCTTCAGAGCCCCAGCAGATCAGATATTTTATGTCTATGCATGTCTGTAAGAGTAGGAGACCATATCTTCCTTACTTTACTCAAAATGTGAGTTGCTATCTAATTTCTTGAGTGTCATAATTAATCTTTCACGAGTGAATGTTTGGTGCAGTTGTGTATAATTGAAGTGAAGTCAATATCATATCACAAAAATGAAAATACATTCTTAATAAGCCAGATTTTCAAGTGTTTCTAGTAATTTTTGAGTGAATAATGAGTATGAAAAAAGCTACTCTATTGTATAATTTTTTCATAGCGGTATTCAAGTTGGATTAGGGGGATGTTTTGTAGAAGAGAAGAGAAACAGTAAAATCATTGAAATTATTATTATTTGTTTTCATAATTTTACCATTATTATTACGTCAAATATATGTATTTTTTCAATTTAGGAAATGTTAGATGATTTCTTTAGGTTAATACAGTTTTTAAGGCTTGATTGACCTAATTTCCATAAAATCTGTAGTTTTTGTTATTCAGGAGTGTTCATTCATTCATTGAGCATAACCAGAGAAATTTATTCAAATTTGGTCTTCAAACTATTTTGCCACCTGTAGTTTCTAATCAATAGCTTGAGAGAAAACAACAAATGGATAAATGGACTATCAAAGTATTTTTTATTCTCCTAAGATACAGAGGTACTACAAAAACAATATTAATATATATCACTATTACAATATTAATAATATTAACCTTTGTATTATAAATTAGGTTCATTTATTTTAATAATGCATTGTAAATAGCTTTGATAGATAACTAAAAAAGGTTTTTATGTTAATTTTTGTTTTTAATGTACAAAAACTAATCAGACATTGTCGTCAGTAATCACCTAGAGAAATATTTGTGTATTATATTTGAATAAGAAGGATTCATATTTTTTCTGTAATGTCTCTTTATGGGAGGAGAATAAAAAATTTTGAATTTTTTATTGGATTGAGGTAAAATGAAAACTGGATAATCTGATAGTAAATTTGGAATTAGAATCTTCAACAATAGCAGTGAATTAAAATGCACATGTTCAATGAAAAATCAGTTAGTAAATCAGAATTCAGCTTTTTTGAAGCCTAATAAATGATAACTAAAGGACAAAGATTTAGTGCAGCATGTATAAGAGAGAATCAGAACTCCCAATTCAAAACGTACACTGCCACCTCGACATGGAACGGACTATTGTATTTTTTTATATATTATCAAAAATATGAAGTTGGTTTTATGTGGACAAATGTTTCACTTTAGTTAAAATATATTTTTATCTTTATACTAGAAACATTACTATATTTAGATATCATTGTCTGTTACCACTGTTATTTTTTTTTATGTACCAAGGGGCAAATATTGCTCACGTTACTTGCAAGTTTGAAATTATTTCATTGTTTCTATTTCTCAAATTGTGTCATTTACACTGATTTTGATATGTATATTGTTATCTTTTAATTACAGTTTTTAAATTAATTTAACGATTTTTTTAATTTATTCTATTTTTAAGATTTTCACCATGGGATTAGCTAAAGGCCTTGATCCACAGATAATTACTGAAATAAAAACATTATTAATTAATAGCAATCACTCCTGGGTTGCCCCAAAAAAACAAAAAAAAACAGACAAATTACATCATTAAAACAAGTTTCAAGAACACCGGTGAACAGAATCAAACTTGTTTGAAGGGTGGCTATATTAATTTAGCCACCCACTGTAGTTAATTAAAATCCAAAAAATGATTTGGCTCAGCAGCATATTGTGCTTTTTAAAAACAAGAATTTGTGGAATATGTTTTTTTTAACATGAACAGATAGAAATTGTTCCTTCTAGATTTTAAAACTAGTGAAATATTGTGAATTGGAATTTTGATATAAATGTAACTGAATGAACCTATTCAAACATTGAGATGATAAATACTCTCGTTATTTTAAGGGACGAAAATGATCTCTTTTGAGAAATGGATTGACTAATGTATAAAAATAACTTCAAAAGTCCTTCACTCTTCACCTACTAATCGGGCATGAATAGAAAATGTAATTGTATTAATTAAAATTATACCTTTCTTCCAATAATCCCACCATAACCTTGTGGTCCGGGCGATCCCTTTACTCCCAAAGGTCCTTTATCACCAAAGGGACCTACTGGTCCCTCAGGACCTGAATCACCTTTCTTTCCTGTAATAAATTTCTTATTACAGTTGATACTATAATATATATATATATATATATATATATATATATATATATATATATATATATATATATATAGAATAGAAAAGTAACTTTATTCTGGGACAAAGTCCCTTTAGAATAACAGATATGAACAGGAATAAAAAACATAATATTTATCTGGCCAGAAGGCTAAATGTTACAAATCATAAAGCGTGAAAACATGACAGAAAACAATTTAAAAAGAAATATATAAAAAAAATAATAGTAAGTAAATAAATAGTACAGATCTTGACAGGATATTGAGCCATTACAGAGAATAGATAAATCCATAGCTTTTGCTAGATGCATGAGCTAGCATTCAATAATTTGTTTACATGATGTACAGCTTTTCAAAGAGCAGAATTAAAAGAACTAGATAACACAATGAGTTATTATATACATTGTATTCTAAGCAAATGACTAACCTGCCTATAGACTATCCTTTTGGGAAGCTAAGAGATGTTTATACAGCAAGGATTTGAATAATGATAGAGAGGGAGTATGACGGATATTAGGAGGGATTGAGTTCCACATTGTAGTGGAGCGGGCGAGAAAGGAACGTTCGAATGCTTTAGTTCTGTGTGAACGTATATAGAGATCAGAAAGGCGGGATCTTGTTTTATGGTGTTGAACTGATGATTTGAATTGGAAGAGACTGTAGATATATGAAGGGTGTTGAGAGTGAATGGATTGGTATAAGAATGAACAGAGGAAATATTGTCTTCGGAAGGGAGGGAAGAGCCACTTTAACTCATCATAGAGGTGGGAGACGGGCGATCGCTTCGGAGTACCAAGCACAAATCTTAGAGAGCAGTTCATTATTCTCTTTAATCTGTCTTCAAGCATTTTAGAGAGGCCTCCATGTACCACGCTACAATAGTCAAAGTGGGAGAAGATGAGAGAAGATACGAGAAGCTTACGGGAAGATTGTGTAAGGAGATGACGAGAACGATGGAACAACTTCAGGGAACTAATTGTCCGTCGGGATATCTGGGCGATGTGGGATTTCCAGGAAAGGTTTTGGTCGATGGTGATGCCTAGCTTTTTCACAGAGGAGGTAAACTTGATAGGATTATCGTTTAGGAGTAATGTTGGGAGGGTGTGGTTGGCTGTAAGGAGGGAATTGGAACCTAAAACAATGGCCTGAGTTTTCAATGAGTTCAATTCCAGTTTGTTTAGCTTTGCCCAGGCACAGATCCTATCTAGGTCTTCCTGAATACTAGCGAACGCAAAAAATAGCTCAGAAGGGGGAAAGGACAGATATATTTGGAAATCATCAGCATATAGATGATGGGAACAGTGGTGAACAGATTTAGGGAGATCATTGATATAGCAGTTGAAAAGAAGAGGAGAGATACTTGAACCCTGTGCCACGCCTGAGGAAAGAGGAAAGGGGATGATTAGGTATAGAAACTGCTTGAGATCTATCAGAGAGGAAGGATTGGAACCATCGGATAGAACTGTTAGAAAAGGACATTGATTTGAGTTTGCTAAAAAGGATAGAATGGTCCAAGGAATCAAAAGCTTTAGTAAAATCAAGGAGGATAAGCACAGTTAGTTTTTTGTCGTCCATAGCGGTATGTATGTCATTGGTGATTTTGGTAAGTGCCGATTGTGTGGAGAAACCGGGACGGAAACCAGATTGAAGTGGGTCAAGGAGGTTGGACTGTTCGAGGAAATTTGACATTTGTGACTGGACTATTCTTTCTAGAGGCTTGGAAAGGTTGGAGAGGATTGAGATTGGGCGGTAGTCTTTGAGTGAGACGGGGTTAGAGGATTTATTAATAGGATGGACTATGGCTTTTTTCCAGGAGGCTGGGAATACTCCGTTTTGCAGTGAAAAATTGTATATAAAGAGTAGGACAGGTATAATATCGATAAGGCAGGATTTTAGCAGTTTGACAGGAATCCCATCGAAGCCTGTGGAGTTGGAGTGGGATTTCAGAACAGAGGAAATAATGTCGTTGGGTAAAATGTCAGCGAAGTAAAAGTTGTCAGGGTTGAAAGATGGTGGTAGGGAAAATACCGGAGAGGATGATTTAGAAGTATTAACTGTTGTGGACAAAAAATATGAGTTTATTTCATTGGGAGAGGCTGGAAAGGGCCTAGAACAAGATTAATTAAGAAGAGAAAGCTTTCGAAGGAGATGTCAATTGGATTTAGGATCGGGAGCAGATGAAAGGGCTCCGTGGAAGTATTTGGTTTTTGCCTGCCTGATTGTCGACTGTGTCAGATTGTGGAGAGCCCTAAACGCTTGATAGTCGTCAGTTAACCTTGTCCGTCTAAAGCGTCTTCGGGCCGCATCACGCTTCCTTTGAAGATCTTTAATTTTTTGACACAACCAGGGAGCAGGCTGGTGACAGAAGGTTGAGGTTTTCAGTAGGGCATGGGTGTCAAGGATATATTTGAGATTGGAAGTAAGTATGTCAACCATCGAATCAATAGAGGCACAAGAATAAATCTCTCTCCAATCCAAGGTTTCAAGAGAGGGTGAGATGTTCTCTGGGGTGAGAGCATCTAAGTTGCGAAAGGTTACGGTTTTAGGTAATATAACAGGAGTTTGGATATTGTATGAAATATGGATAAGATCATGAGAGGACAGAAATGGAACGGGTAATTGAGAGGAAGAAAGGAGGTTCTGCTGTGAATCAATGACAAACAGGTCTAACCAGGTGTCGGATTGAAAGGTGTGATGGGTGGAAGAAAATGGGACAATGGAAAGGTGCAGAGAGTAAAAGAGATTTTCCAGGTATAGTCGATCGTTGGATTGGACAAGGAGATTGGTATTAAAATCACCGGAGATAATGATATGGTTATAGAGAGGAATAGTATAGGGTAGATTCAAAAATTCAGGAAAGATCTTTTCTTTTCTTTTCTTTCAATTATATTATTTTACATATTAAACATATATTTATAATAATATTACAGGAAAACACCTCTCTAAACAAATTATTTTATACATTTTTTTAAACATTACAATTTCTAAAGAGCTTAACTGTGAAAAAATATAATAAATTAAAAATTGAATTGATATTTCCTAAATATCATTTTTTTAAATCTTACCTGGTGACCCCATGAGACCTGTCTCTCCTTCAGTGCCATTATAGCCAGGCCTGCCAGATCGCCCAGGTCTTCCTATGAATCCTTGGGAACCCCTATCTCCTTCCATGCCACGTAGGCCTTGGTCTCCAGTCTCCCCCTTCAGGCCATTAACTCCTTTGTTTCCGGGAATTCCATCTCTACCTGTATTTTTAATTGTTAAATTATTTTATAATATCACTACTAATACTTATGTTGATAAGTGAACACACAAACACACATTTCAAAATCAAATCAACATTTGAATTTGAACAGCTAATTTTTTTCTCTATATTAAGTTTCAAACAGATTTTTGACTAATCTACAACCACTATTGAGCATGGAACCATGTCTCCAAAGAGTTATTGGTATGAGGGATGCCCAGCTCTTAGACCTTATCAAATTCAATATTAGTAGGCAAACTATAGAAGCACTTTGTAAAGATTGAAGAACAAGGTAGAGAATCTCAAGAACCTGTGATGTTGCAGAAGATCTTAGGTGATGACTCAGTGAAAGAGTGGAACAGATGGTGGGTCGCTAGCAAAAAGGGCACAATCCTTAAGAAATATTGGATTCAGGAAAAAGAAATTTAGGTTTTTTCATGTTTTTGAAAGCAAATTAATTCATTTAAATTTCAAACTATGATATATGTGCTGTTTTGATCGATTTCTACTTTCCTGATAAAACCATAACTCTGTTCTTATAAAACTTCTGAGGTTTTTGGCCAAAACCTGAACCACAATATTTTCAAAAGACTCTTTTAATGCCATCTTTACTTTATGTTTAGCATGTCTTAAAAGTAATTTCTAAATTTCAAAGGATTGTTAATATATGTTATTAAAAAATGGTTAGAAAATAATAAATATATAAATAAAAAAGCTCTTCAAAATGGTTAGAAAATAGTAGACAGTTATTTCTAAGACACTTGGAAGTATCATTGACAAAATCCATCAAATGAATCTGGCAAAAGAGCCAGAAATCACACTAACCAAGTCTGCAAGAGAATAAAGGACTCCAAAACTCTGGGACTGGATATTTGGATCATAGTCAACAATTTTCCTCGACATAAAAAACAGTGAAGGGATTTTCCTCACCCAGTTGGAAAAGATACGTCTTCGGCTCCTGCAAAAGGGAAAAGGCTCGAGATATTCTGATTAAGACGGGAAGATTCAAATTCTTACTGGTTAATGGTAATAAAACAAGAGAGAAATTATGTTATAGAAAGATGATAGAGATGATGTAATGCCTTTTCTTCTGTAAAATGGACCTATTGCCTTATTCCTGGCATTGAAGCGTGAATGTCTTCGATAGATAGGAAGAACTATACAAGAATATTAGAGAGTACTCAGCTCCAGGAAATTTAGTGACCTTAATGATACCTATGCATGGAGAAATGTGCAGTGACTTTTCAAACTCACGAAGCTCAGACCCTAGGAGCCAGACAATGGCTAAATATGTGCAACCTAATAACAGCATTTCCAGAGAGGAATATGAATCAGGAGAAGATATTTTATTGAAAAGAAGTGCTACTGTGTACTAGTAACCTGTGGACATTTAGTAAAACCTTAAGTCATGAAAGATCATTTCTCTACTTTTGGAATAAATAAATAAAAAACCATATGCATGCTCACTAAAATACACCCACAACAATATGTATTCCAACCGTTGATCATGCCATCATTACCTTTTGGTCCTCTATCACCGAACATTCCAGGCATTCCTGGCATTCCATAATCTCCTGGCATACCTGGTGGGCCAACCACTCTTTGACCAATCAATCCTTTGTCTCCCTGAATAGTAAAACAAAAATCATATAAACATGAGTTTTTGTGTGGGATAGAGATAGTCTGGGGGTGCAGTCAATATAACACTAAATAAGAAAAACTAAGTTGTAGGCCATCTTCAGGGCTGATAGAAGCCGGAGCCAATATGAGACCCTTGTTGGGATGGGTCTCATATTGGATCTGGCTTCTATCAGCCCTGAAGATGGCCTACAACGTAGGTCGAAACGTCACCACTTATAATAAATAAGTTTTTCTTATTTAGTGTTATATTGACTGCACCCCCAGACTATCTATATTCCACATTAGATCTTTCAGGCAACTATTTTCCTCTCTATTACCAATTTTTGTGTTGTCATTTTAAATACAATTTTTAACTCAATTTTGAAACTCATCAACAGATACCGTAATTTTTGCACCTTTCTAAAATTTCGTTAAATATATTTAGGGGAAAAATTTTCCTCTGGGTGATGATGGATATTCTGATGACTTTGTATTATCAGAACAAGTGAAGACATTAACTACAACAAGACATTCAAGGCCTTTCATACCAATTAAATGAGAATAAAACCTAGCTGATATCAAATAGCATTTAATTGTATATTGCTGGATAGGATCAAGTTATGGGGCGTTCAACAGCGGAGATTATTACGCCCAAGCTTTTAGGTTACTCATTATATTATACTTATTTCTTAATTATTTTGTATGTATGTATACATTCCTCTTTTTCTTTATTTGTATATTATTATTATACTTTATTTAATTATTTTTATTTATTTTTTGTCCTTCCTCATTCTTCTTAATATTTAATATAATGAATGTTTTAGTTATATATTATTAAGTTACTATAACAATGTTTGAAAGAATATTGTTGTTGTAATAATAAGAGTTAAGTAATAATTATAAAATAAACTAAAAATAAAATAAACATATTCTGGTAATTAAATTTTGTTGTACAAGTTCACTTCTTTCATAATGGAAATAATTTTCTCTATGTGACCCGGGTTATTTTCGAGGGATAGTTTTATATGTAAGGTATCAAATATAATAATTAAACAAAAAAATATATAAATATGATATTAGAAAAATACGAAAATTTACATTTGGAGGAACTGGACATTTTAATAGGTTAAGTGATGTATAAAGGTTATGATAGGATGTTGATCGTTGGGGGTGCAGTCAAGAAAACACGCAAAAATAGGTGAAACTATTTTATTTTAAGTGCCGACGTTTCGACCTACTATGTAGGTCATCTTCAGGGCTATGAGAAAACGTTATGATGTAACTTGTAAATATTATTTTGTACCATTATAAATGAATAAGTGATATTTATAAAGTAAATTAAAAACTCATTTGAACATCACATTTGTTATATAATTGTTAAACTGTTATAATAAGTAAAAATCAATAGTGCAAAAGATCGACGAAATTCGAAAAATGGTGGGGGAAATCTTAAGGCGGTCTTATGCAGCAGGGGGTAGGGATGGGCTAAACGGTTAAATCTTAATAACTCGTTATGGCATAACTGCTACCATGCAATAACGTGTTCCAGTAACACGTTATTTGAGTAACGTTTTATTTCATTGAAGAAAGTAATATACCTAATAAATAAATTTATATGAGAATTGAAACGGACCTAGCCCATAATAGCTCATTCTAAAAATAAATAAAAAATAAAAAAATAATTTTATCTGTAAAACAAATAAATTCTTTGCTTACTTGTGTAAACCTTATTGACTTCACCCTCTTCCCTTATTTATTTTGTGGAGAAAATACAACTTTTAGAATAGAATAGAATAGAATAGAAAAAAAATTTTATTCTGGGACCAGGCCCCTTTAGAATAACAGACATGAACAAAATTAAATGAATATATATCTGGCCAAAGGCCTACATCAAAATAAAACAATAATTACATAATATCCTGAAAGAAAAAAACTAAACAGGTATGTTTTGGTAGAGAATCAGAAAATGTGATACAAAATTAAAATAAAAGAACAGACATATTTACAATAAAAAGAAATAAGCTTTTGGAAAAATAAGTGAATAAATAATAGCATCTGATAATAAAAAAAACAAAAAAAACTATGGCATTATTATGAATGAGGAATATTTACAGTAGTTCATCAATCGATCAATTTGAATATATCTATAAATTATTTATTGATTACATAGCATCTGATTGGGAATTTAGAAGATGTAGGAAAAGTTTGTATTTAAATGAGGTTAAAGAAGACGCATGACGGATATCGAGAGGAAGAGAGTTCCAAAGAGAGATAGAACGGGCTAGAAAGGAATGCTCAAAAGTTTTGGTTCTATGGGACCGGATATACAGATTAGAAGGGCGAGATCTTGTGCCCTGGGATTGGATAGAGGATTTCAATTGTAGGAGACTATAGATAGAAGACGGATGTTGTGAGTTGATAGTTTGATATAAGAAAGAACCAAGGAAGTAAACTCTGCGGATAGAAGGGAAAAGCCACTTTACCTCAGCGTACCGGCGAGACACATGAGTCCTCCTCGGGGCGTCAAAGACAAATCGAAGCGAACAGTTCATAATTCGCCTCAACCTCTACTCGAGCCTGATCAAGAGGCCACCATATGCCACTTAGATTTAAGAAGGGTGCTGGAAACAATTAGGATGGCCTGAGTTTTCGCGGCATTCAACGACAGTTTATTCAAGTTTGCCCAGGCACTGATCCTATCTAGGTCACCTTGAATTTTGTCGAATGCAGCTATTATCTCAGATGGAGGAAAGGACAAATAGAACTGAGAATTATCGGCGTACAGATGGTGGGAACAGTGGAGGATTGATTTGGGAAGGTCATTAATGTAACAGTTGAAATGGAGTGGGGAAATACTAGAACCCTGTGCCACTCCTGTGTTCAGCGGTAGGAAAGAGGATAGGGGTTGATTAGGGATGGAGACTGCTTCCGAGAGGAACTTGCGGAGGAGTCCTATCCGAGAGGAAAGCTTGGACCCAGAGTATGGAACTGTTGGAAAAGGAAAGAGATTTTAGTTTAGAGAAAAGGATGGAATGGTTCAGCGAATCGAAAGCTTTTGAAAAGTCGAGTAGAATTAATACTGTTAGTTTTTTTTCGTCCATGGCAGTATGCATGTCGGTGGTTATTTTAACGAGGGCAGATTGAGTGGAAAGGCCAGGACGGAAGTCTGATTGAAGTGGATCAAGGAGTTTGGACTTATCAAATAGTGTTGGATTTTGCTCCTTATATATTTTATTAGCCTCATTAAGGAGGATTTTATTAGTAACCTGAATGGTTTTAATTTCTTTGTTGATTTTAAAAATTGGGCATGAACGATCAAGAGCATTGTGTGGTCCCCCACAGTTCGCACATTTTGCCGCTAAATTGCATCTACTGTTGTTTTCGTGTTTAGCCTCACCGCATTGTATACATCTGGCTTGCTGTTTATAAAGATGGGCTGGATGGGCAAGTCCTAGACAGTTGAAATATCACATGGGATTTGGAATGTATTGCTGTACTTTGACCGTGTAATACCCTATTTTTATTGACTCTGGAATTTTCTGGCTTGGGAATGTTATAATATAAGTGTTCGTAAGAATTTTGCTGTTATTTCTGTTGATTTTAATACGAACTATATCTTTTATCACATGCGATAATTCTTCTTTAATTTCTTCAATCTCCAAAAATTGAAGATCCTAGCATCGGATAACCCCCTTACTATCTATATAGTTCAGACTACTATGAATGGAAACTTTAACGGGAAACTGGCCGGCAAAATTTTCGCATTTCAATAATTTTCCTGATTGTTTTCAGTCACTAGTTTCAATCAACAGTGTTCCATTTCTGAATTTTTTTACATTTTTAAGTTCACCCGCATAACCTTTAAGAAATTTACTTATTAGTAAAGGCGACACTTTAGCAAAATCTTGTTCATCGGTTCGCTCTATAACTAAAAAAGTTGGACTTACTGGTTGATTTTCCAGAGTGTCCGGCAACGATCTCAGATGACCCCGAGACCATTTACTTTTTGCCTTGGGGCTACTAAGGTCTATGGGGTCTCCCACAGATATATAGAAATATAAAGAATATAACTAGTTGAAAAGGAAAAGTATATCGTGAAAGAGAAAAAAAAATAAAAAATAGCTAAATGAATATATATAATAAATTGATTGTCTTAGCTGGTTAGAAGCTAGCAGTGCTAGGGACACGTCTTCTCTCTTCTAATTCCAAACCGTAACAATAGTACATTGATACAGTAGTGTTGTAAAATTAATAAAGCTGTTTTTCAAGAAAAGTTAAATTTAAAATCAAATTAAGTGGCGATTCCAGTGAAGAAAAAGTTGCCACATACGGATCTACATACAACTACCCTAAATACATAGTATCAATTTTTTACTTTTTCTTTTTGAGCTAGCCATAAATATGCCTATAGACTACTTTGCAAGACTTGGTTTTATATATACAGTGGAATCCCGATATTTCGTATCCCGATTATTCGTATTTCCGGCTAATTCGTACAAATTTGCCGGTCCCTAGAGAAAATCCCGATAAATGGTATAAAATCAATGCATTTCAGACCCCTCGGTAATTCATATTATTTTTATGCTCGAGGTCACTTACAACTTCATATAATTCGTATTTCCAGCTTTAAAATCTCGTTAGTTAGTACTGTTTTCGAAAGGGAGGGAGAGAACAGTGAAACAGATATGCCAGGGAGCAGAATGAGAATAAATCCTTTCTAGGAAATCACCTAATTTGTATTGGTTTTACACACAAGTATGTTTGTATTGTTTAGAGCCACAGTAGATCCTATTGTTTTTTACGGGAGAGCGAGTGAGAGAGACAAGTTTTCTTAGAAATCTCATAAGTAATTCGTACTGTTTTCACTCAAAGAAAATGAGGGGAGTTCTAGGAATTGTATTAAGCTTTTCTTACAATCACGCTTTTATTTACAATTCAGTCTCGTTTTTGTTACCGTTGTGACACGTTATCATGCCTCCAAAATACGTTAGCCTCTCTATTGAAGAGAAACAACAAATCATAAACGCCGTGACCAGTGGCTGTAAGCTAATTGACGTATCCAAGCATTCCATCGTCCCTGGTTCCACGATCACATCAATTGTGAAGAACAAGGACAAAATCAGTTCCCAGACTTGTAGAGAACTTAAAAAAGTGGTTCGTACAAGCAAGGAATTCAAACCAGTTGGAGGTAATATTTGAAGGGAAAAAGCCCAAGTTTTCACAGAAAAATGGGAATTGAAGAATTTCGTGCAAGTGATGGAAGGTTCGATAGATTCAAAAAATTGTATTAATACATTTATTTTTATTTTGTACTCCTGATAATTGGTATTCCCGATAATTCGTACCAAATCTTCAGTCCCTTGACCATACGAATTATCGGGATTCTACTGTATATAATTCACGCATAACTAAATGATATAAATAATATATTTATAGATTGAATATTTTTTTCATATTATGTGTTTATATTTTAGAAAACTTTGGATTGACCTAATTTCCATTAGTTTATAAAACATCATATCACCTTTCTACCCTCTTGACCTTGAAATCCAGGGGCACCCTTCTCCCCTTTAAGTCCCCAGACACCAGAGACACCATTCAGTCCTGGATAGCCTGGTTTTCCTGGCGATCCAATAGGTCCTTTTAATCCAAAAGCACCAGGAAGTCCCTTTGGCCCTTCAAGTAAGGGCTGCCCAGGGTCACCTCTTTCTCCTTTTTGTCCTAGTAATCCCTTAAAAAATAAAATTCAAGGTAACAACTATCAAAAATAAAAATTGTATAGTTAATTATGGACAGTTAATTATTTTATATATAGTTAATTTTATATATATATATATATTATATATAGTTAATTATTTTCATTGCATTTAAATGAAAATAAATATATTATTACCTGAGAGCCAGGGTACCCAGGTATGCCAGGAATTCCTGGTTCTCCTCTGATACCTGCATCTCCAGGAATGCCAGGAAAGCCTTTGAGACCAATAATTCCTATTGTAGTTGGCCCAGGCGGTCCAGCCATTCCTGATAGACCAACAAGGCCCTCATCTCCTCTATCACCAGGGGGCCCTTTTTCTCCCTGAAAGCCTGTAAATATAAACGTAGTTACCGATATGATCACATAAAAGTAAGTAAAATATTTATCTCAGTAAAATAAAAAATGGAATATATGAAAAGATAAACCTTTTTTAAAGTTATATAACTTATTTCATGATAAATAAATAGTTTAGTTACCAGGATCACCCCGTGGGCCTTGATCTCCAGGCGGACCTTTTGGATCAGGGAACTTTATTTGGAATAATCGATCCCCTACTTCTCCCTCTTCTCCAAGCGATCCAGGTCCTCCCCTTTCTCCCATTAATCCTTTGAATCCCTTGTCGCCAACTAAAAACTGATGAGGAATAAGGCTGCCTTCACCTTTTTCACCATCGAATCCATCTAGACCTCTTCTACCATTTCTTCCTGGTAATCCACTTTCTCCATCATCACCCTGAAACACAAAATATAAAACCATATCATTTATCTAAATATATGACTAATTCATCACAGAAGAATTTATAATATGAATTGAACATTGCCCAGGAGGTACTTAGTTACATACAAAAAGTAAATAAAGAGAATCATAGTATACTGAAGAATAAAGTATTCTCGTATATAATAAAACCCAACCCTCAAACAGACAGATAACAGGACCCATTGCTACTAAAAGTAAAAGTTGAAAAAAAATATTATGAATATTAAAAACCTATAAGTGAGTTAATTTAAAATGCTTTAATGGCAAAAAATGGATTATTTTGCCTAAACATTTTCAAACTATTCTGGGATAAGGTATAGTCCCACAAAAATAATTTTTTTATCACACTCAGAGTATGATTTTTTTTCAAATCCATTCTTCTGTATATTTAAAATATAAAGAGATTTTTTACAATTAGACATTTTTGCTTAATAAGCATCTTTGTTTTTGAGATGCAGCATTATTAAATAAGTCAGTGAGTGATAATCTATTATAATGTATTAACTTTATTATTATATGGCAAATTAATTAACTCTTAAATGGCATGTGTAAGCGAAATATAAATTCTTCAAATTATTAAAAAAAATAATAAAAATTGTACAACAATAATATATAATTACAACAGGTTTCAATAGGAACCTGTACAGAAAAGCTGTAAACGAAATTCACTATCTTATTATAATTTATATTTTATTTTTTGAACTGTTATTATAAAAGGACATGTCCCAGAATAAATAAAGTCTTTACTATTATTTTTATGTCTATACATCTATTGCAAATCTTTAGGATCTTTGATAATACTAGCTCAGTTTAGATTTTATATTTCATTTATAAAGACTTATTAACGTCTGGAAAGAAATGTAGTAAAATATTTGTTCAATATTTTGAGCACAAAACATTTCAAAGCCTTAATAGGAATTTTCTGAGTAATGTGAGCTACTAAACTTAAAATTCAGTTTAGCCATTCAGCCATTCACTCGAGAAATCATTACTTACCTTCAGACAGATTAAACAATATTTTGTACTCAAATTGTTCCAAAACATTAATTTAATCAAACTCAAACTGTTTAATTAGAGCCATACAACATCAAAATTGATTGAGTGATTATAAAAAAAAAAATTCTAATTCTTAAAAACAGACAAGCTAAATTTGTTAATATCCTTATGGTTATGCCTTAATTGGGTGCAAACTAGATCAGAGTACTTTTACATGTACATGAATTATAATGTGTTAAAAAAAAAAAAAATTAGTGAATTAAAACTGTAATAAATATGGTATATTGTTATCTAACTTTTTCTCCTTTTGGGCCGATGTCTCTCCTAAACCCTATATCACCAGGTAAGCCAATAATTCCTTTGATCCCATCATCCCCTCGTACACCTTTCTCTCCTTTATCTCCTTCCTCTAATGGTGGTGGGAACCCTATTATATCGCCTCGTATTCCTTTGTCTCCTCTTTCCCCTTTCAGACCTTAAACAGACATGGAAGCGATATTTAGATGAAAGGTGTGCGGTATAATAATATAAAAATTATTTTCATTACATGGATAGAACACACGCCCACATATCAATGCACTGGTTCAGCTAAGGAAAAAACAACTATTACTATAAACCCATGAGATGTATATTATGTTTCTTTTTTTTTTTTTTTTCATGTTTGTTATTCTAAAGGGATTTAGTCCCAGAATAAAGTTTCTTTTCTATTCTATTCTATTCTAACCATATATAAAAAAGAGTAACATTTATTGTTGATGATGTAATACACAAATAGCTAAGAAGTTATTTTCAATTAAATGCATTTATCAAGTTTCATAATAAGTATTTTTCTCATAATAGTATACTAATCTTGAATATTTGAATAACAATAACTCCATTCATTTTTAATCAATAACTAACCGAAGATGCCTGGAACACCTCTTCTTCCAGAAAAACCATGCTGCCCTTGGGATCCTTCCGTTCCTTTTCTACCTTTAGGTCCAGCTGGTCCAACTGCTCCAGGGTTTCCTGGGCGACCATGGCGAGCTTGATCTCCAGGTAGTCCTTTAACCCCTTTCAACCCTTGAAGCATACAATTTTCACTACTTATTATTAAACCCTCAATTAATGTGAAATTGTAAAATCACTTAATATTCAGCTAAAAATGAAAATTATTGAGTCTTTCAATTTAAAATATTTATAGTAGCAAAATCTTTACATGTTTCAATCTTTTAAGAATTGATTTTTTTTTTAATGTGTAGAAGTCCTTTTCTATGGATGAGTAGTTTATAAACAGAATATTTCACTAACAATAGCTGGTTCAGAAAACTCTTCAATTAGTGAATAAATTTAAAGGCATACTCACCAGGAGGACAAATCCCACAATCATCTCCACGTTGACCTTTCAGACCCCAACTACCATCGAAACCTCTACCACCAGGTTCCCCTACATCTCCTGGAGGGCCAGGTAGACCTTTTTCACCTGGTGGACCCATGATTGGAGGTACTCCACGCCTTCCTGCCTGTCCTTTTTCACCTAAATTATCATCAATTAGAAAATTAACAAGTAATTTAATTATAACATATTTAGTTTAGTTTATACCAGATGGTTTTTGCGGTTACAATCTTGAAATAAACCACTAATCCTTGATGCTGAAATATTGTTCCAGTAATTAAACCTATCACATGATTATTTTTATTACTTTCTTAATATTAAAATTATGATAATTCATAATCACATGTCCTAACATCTAGCATATGCTGATGATGCCATTGCGGCTAGAACCCAAGCAGCACTATCAGGAGCATTGCAAGAAGTTGAAGAGGCAACCATTCAACTGGGTCTTAAGGTAAATGAAGATAATACAGTATACATGAAAAACTCAAAATTAAAAAAGTAGTGAATGATAAAGTGAGTTTCAGAGAGGATAGTTATAGAACCAAATACCTAGGAAGTGTGGTTACAGTTGGCAACAAAGTAGAGAGAGAAATACAAGCCAAGATATCAGCAGGAAATAGATGTTATTCCTCACTTCAAAGAGTGTTGGTGTATAAATTGTTTTCTAAAAGAATAATAATTACAACATCGTTTAGCAAACCTGAAGGCTCGATACCGATACCACCAATCTCTGCTTACAAACCTCTGTCCATGGACCACTACCCAAACCCAAATCCGCCAGGTCACTCTTAACGCAATCTTCCCACCTATGTCTTGGTCTACCCCTCAAACACTTCCCAGTCAGCACAGCGTTTATTAACTGTTTCCTTATCTTCAGAATTCTTTCATTACTAAGCTTACCAACTTTACAAGCTCACCTTAATCTTCGTCACGCTATCAGTATTATATTTACCGGGAGCATGCTTCGCAGTTCCGTATTATGTAATCTCCTATATTCCCCAGTGGTCTCCTTCTGTTTTTGGACCGAATATTCTACATAACACTTTATTTTCGAATAACTGAAGATGTTGTTGATCCTTCAGCGTTAGTGGCCAAGTTTCACATTCATAAAGAAGAGTTTGCATGAATAATGGTTTTATAAATTCTGATTTTTAGATTTCGGGACAAAAGACGTGTACTTAGTAATGTCGAGACTGAATAAGCATTATCCACCATTAATTAAGCCTTTATTCGCTCTTGGATCTAGTTTTTTCTAGTTACCATAGACCTTAAGTACTTAAACTTCTCCACATGTTCGACCTTATTCCTTCCTACAACAATGTAACCAAAATTTCTCCCTCTAAAAGAATGCAACTACAAAATAATAAAAACCATAATAAGACAGATTGTCTTGTATAGGTGTGAGACATGGGACCTTGACCAAAAAAATCAGAATTTATGGTCAACTCCTGGGAAAAAAAATAAGAAGAATATGGGGTTGAGTGGTCGAAAATGGGGTATGGAGAAGAAGAAAGAATGAGGAGCTGATGGAACTGTATGGACAGCCTGACATAGTGGTGTTGATAAAGAGAGCCAGAATTAGATGGATGGGGCAAGTTGAAAGAATCCCAAAACACAGGATACCAAAGAGCATTCTATACCGGAAGGTAAGCAAAGCAGAGGACGTCCTCAGATCAGATGGCTGAACGATATGGAGGGGGATTTAAAGTTGCCAGATGTACAAGAATGGAGGAGAATAGCGCAGGATTGTGGAGATCGGTTGGTTATTATGGAGGAGGCCCGGGTTCTTGTAGGACCGTAGAGCCAATATAATAATAATATTAAAATTAAAAGGTGAAATCATGCATAATGAAGTCGCAAAAAATAATTTTAGAATTATTGAATTCAGAAATCTTTGATTTTGATGCTGTATGATATTGTCTCTTAAAGCTTAGAGGACATAGAGCCAACAATTTATTTCTTTAACCAAATAGATAAAAGAGTTTGTGGCATTAAAACTACCGAGTATAGAAGTATTGACATAAGATAGAAGGGTTTA
The DNA here is from genome assembly GCA_964056705.1 of Troilus luridus. Classification (NCBI taxonomy): domain Eukaryota; kingdom Metazoa; phylum Arthropoda; class Insecta; order Hemiptera; family Pentatomidae; genus Troilus; species Troilus luridus. The sequence goes on along the minus strand of OZ057412.1, from coordinate 90,791,500 downwards.
GAAACTACTGGCAACATACTGAAGAAAATTTTGAAAAACAGTGCAGAGATTGAGGTTTAGAATCATATGCTGTATGCCAAAAGTTAAAACATAACCAAAACGTTGTCCTTGTTAAGTGTTAAAACAAATAGAACAAGGAGCTAGACCTTAGACTTAGTGGAGTGAAGATGTACGGTTCAGAGCTCTTGAGAATTAAGCATGAAATAAACAACAAGCGATAAGTCACATTTTAGTTTTAATTTTATTTATTCAATTTTTTATTTTTCCCTTTTCTTATATTAGAAGATAAAAATAATTTTATAATTATAAATTTTCCTTTGTTAGCCTTATTTAGTTCTATGATTTATAGATAAATAATTATGGCGGATTCTCCAACTGCAAAGCAGAAAAAAGCTAAATTTAAAGGGCAAGTTTTGGGGAATACCAAAACTTAATCTAGAAATTGTGTTAAATTTTTAATAATAAAAGAATAGGAACTGATAGCGATGGAAATCCCTTAGATTTCACCAAAGTTTCGCCTTTCTTTATATTTAAAAGTATAAAAAATCTATTAGATGATGTAAAAGCCGTGAAAAAACTAAGAGATGGGACACTTTTAGTAGAAGTTTTTTTTGATTCCCAATTAGATAAACTATTAAAATGTGATAAGCTGCTTAGTGAATTTTCAGTCAAAGTAGAATAACATGGTAGATTGAACCAAAGTAAAGGGATTATCTGGTGCCTCAAACTCAATTATTGTCAAATCGACGAAATAAAAGACGAATGAAAATCACAAAGTGTTGAAGATGTGAAAAGACTGACGTACTATAAAAATAATGAACAACACTACAACCATAATTATTATAATGTTCAACAGCCCCACTATTCCCTTTGAAATTAAAATAGGATTTCATAATTTAACTGTCAGACAATTCATTTTGAACGCGACCCGTTGTTATGTGTGTCTAAAATTTAGTCATACAAAAACAGTATGTAAAAAAGAACCACTTTGCAGATACTGTGGTATGATTAAGCATGAAGGAGTAGAGTGTGTCAGTTCCATAAAATGTGTACATTGTCAGGGTGAACATGATTCCTTCTCCAAAAATTGTCCTATTTTTTAAAATAGAAAGAAATTCGAGATAGTGAAAAAATAACGTAATTTGCTGCTAAAAATAAATACCAATTACTACACCCTATCAAAATGAATATGTCTTTTTCCAATATTGTACAGAATAAAAAATCAGTTAGTGTACAAATAGATGATTCAAATGTTGATTATGCAATTTATAAAAAGCCGTCAGAGCCAATTAGAAATAATAAACCTTCACTTGTTGCACTCTCAAATGTTAATAATATCAGTGTCCCCTTACCACGCTCCCTCCCCACTCCTCGACCCTCCACCTTCTTCTTCCTTAACCCTTCCAACCCTTTCCCCACCCCATGTCCCCACTACCGCCTTCTTCTTTAACCCTTCCTAATCCTTTACTCACATCCTCTCATTCTTCGGGTCAGAAAACGGCCCAAATTATGGAAACTTCTAATGATCTTTCCACTGAACCGAAGGTTTTACCTTCGAAAAAAGCAACCCCCAAAGACTTATCCAATTCCCATGGCCGTCAAGATGACCCACAGGGCGATTGGATCGTAGTTTGAAGATCAAGAAGTAAATCCAGAGGCAAACCACCTAGCCGAAATTTGAGCAAAGAAAAACGGAAATTAATTAGAAAAGTAATTTTAACCTATTATCTCAGTCAACATGTTGATTTTATTTTTAATTCTATTAAACAAATAATCATATGCATGTTTTACTTTTATAATTTACTCATCTTGACATGACTTCTTCAAATAATATCATACAACGGAATTGTAATGGTTTAATTAGAAAACAAGACCAACTAAAAATAAAAATTGATAGATATCAACCAATAGCCATTCGCATTCAACTAAGCTGCTTCCAAGTAAAAAATTTAATATAAAGGGTTATAATATTTACAGAAACGATTTTGAAAATAATAATTTGGCTTGTGGTGGTGTTCTAATCGCTGCCCATAAAAAACTAGTTTCGGAGTTAGTGATAGTAAATTCTTCTTTGCAAGTAATAGTTGTAAAAGTTTTTATTAAATTTCCTACTATTCACGGCAATATTTACATCCCGCCTGGAAATTTAAAGGAGAGAGATTTGCATAATTTTGTAAACGCCCTCCCCTCTCCCTACTTATGTATGAGTGATGTCAACGGTCACCACACCTTCTGGGGATCCTCATACTGCTCTTTGCGAGGAAATATTATTAGACGAATTATTGACTCAACTGACTCCATTATTCTACAGGACAGCCCACATACTTAAGCCCAGCGTACAGTACCTTCTCCACAATCGACCTAACTAGGTGTTTGCCCAGCATATTCACTCATCTAAGTTGGCAAGTCTCCCAAGACCAATACTCTAGCGATCATTTTCCCATAGTAATCAGTTTCCCTTATAGCAATACCCAAGCAACAAAACACCCTAGATGGATCACAGAGAAAACTGACTGGACAAGATTTCAAAATAATATTAACATAAATGTTTCTGATTTATCATCAGCAAATAGTAGTACTGAAATAAACTCCGAAGAGCTCAAGTAATATTAATTCCAAAAATAAAAATGTCCGCTGGTACGACAGTGACTGCAAAGCAACTATTAAGAAAAGAGGAAGAGCACTTAAAGTATTTCAGAAAGAACCTACTCTAGGCAATCTAATAAAATATAAAAAATGTCGTTCAATATCTTGCAGGATAATAAAAAACAAAAAGAAAGAGTCCTGGGAACAATTCCTAGACTCTATTTCAACTTATACCTTACCAAGATTGTTCTGGAAAAAAATTCAGAGTATCACAGGAAATTATAAAGACAACCAGCCATCACTTTTAATAGATGACCACATAAAACAAAATCAAGAATTGTTGGCTGAGCATTTTGCAAACTCCTCTCTACTCCTACCTTTGCCGCTAGATAACACTAAATTAGATACCATCGAAAATGAATCTGATCATGGATACAACATTCCTTTCACTAAAGCTGAACTATTAAACTGTATAAAGGAGCTGAAATCTTCCACACCGGGCGCAGACAAGATCCCCAATCCCCAATGATATGTTGAACAATTTACCAAGCCAAGTTTTGAATGTGCTTCTTGCTCTTTACAACCATGTAAGGTGCACCGGACACTTTCCAACCATCTGGAAGAGAGCTGTTATAATCCCAATCCTGAAGCCGGGTAAAAATAAGTTACAACCTTCTAGTCACCAGCCTATCTCACTCACCAGCTGTTTGTGTAAGCTTTTGGTAAGAATGGTGCTCAAACGGCTAACCTGGATATTAGAAGAAAACAACCTAATATCTGAAGCACAGAGTGGATTCAGAGCTGGTCGTTCTACGTTAGATAATCTGGTTACACTAGAACATGGAGTACTGGACTGCTTCGCTGAGAAAAAAGAATGCGTAGGTATTTTCTTTGACATAGAGAAAGCCTACAACAACTTAAACCCATTACTCGTACTGCAACAGCTAAAGGAATTGAGTTTCTGAGGTTAGCTTCTCGTGCTGATAAACAACTTCTTGAGCGAACGTACCTTTCAAGTTAGGATGTATAACTATCTGTCCTCAGTAAAATTATTGACAAATGGAATACCGCAGGGAAGTGTCTTGAGCTGCACCCTTTTTGCTATTGCAATAAATAACGTAACCCACATAATACCCAAATCTATTAAGACCTTTTTATTTGTCGATGATATAGCCCTTTTACTACCTTTCAGAAACCAAAATAGAATGAAAATAACGATACAAAATTGTCCTTCAAAATTGGAATCGTGGTCCGCTCAATCTGGATTGAAATTTTCAACCGAAAAAACAAAATGTCTCCTTTTTTCAAAATGCAGGATACCAACTTCTCCAGATTTAACATGCAGAGACATAAAACTCAATTATGAACAAAAAGTTACATTTCTAGACTTAGTTATTAACAACAAGCTTGGCTAGAAAGATCACATTAGATGGCTGAAAGAAGAGTGTGTAAAAAGTTAAAAATACTGAACGTCCTAGCTGGAAGCACTTGGGGAGCAGATAGATCCAGCATGTTAAAGGTTTACACTAGTTTAATAAGATCTAAATTGGATTATGGCAGTTTTGTCTACTCATCAGCAAACTTTAAACAGCTTTCCACTTTAGACTCAGTCCACCACGCGGGAATCCGTCTTGCAACAGGTGCATTCAGATCTAGCCCTGTACACAGTCTATGTGGAGAAGCCGGTCTAGCTTCGCTAGCTGTCAGAAGACACCAACTTGCATCCGGATACATTGGAAGATTAAAATTCAATGATAATAATCCAGCATGGAAGTATATTTTTTTAATAAATACAAGAAAATATACAGAAAACCCAAGACTACCAGCCTGGACTACAAGCAAGAAGCTATATTGAAGAAATCAAGGATTTTCAAACAAGCATAGATAAAAACAGCTACCAACCTTGGACCTTTAAACTACCATTGATACTGTTACGGGCTACTGGGTGTAAAATGAACTTTATTATTTACATCGGCTAACTTATTATCTACATTTCCATTAACTTAGTCTCTAATGTGCCTAACTTAGACTCTAATGTATCCATTAAATCATTTTTTACAGTACCTAATTCCTTACCTAGCTTACTTTCTACATTGCTTAACTCATTCTGTAAATTACCTAGCTCATTTTTAACAGTACCTAATTCATTTTTAAAAGTTGCAGACAATTTGCTTAAATCGGTTTCAAACAGAACATCATCTGGATTTTCCCCTAACTCTACAAAAAATTGACGCAAGCGATGTTGCAGTACACTTTTATTTCCGGATGAATCCAGATCACGTTCCTCTAATTCCCGTTTTAAATCCATCAATTTAACACTTTGAGAAGCCATTTTTCATACAGTAGCCAAATAATTACAAAATGCAAGACAAAATAATAACAATTACACAAAATCCCACTTCTGACACCAATTTGTTACGGGCTACTGGGTGTAAAATGAACTAAAGTACTACTAAATTCAAGTTACTAATATTTATTAACAAATTAAAAAGATTACAAGGAAATTATTTAAAACAATTAAATTATTAAACTAATATCAATTTACAATAACAATATTCTACAGATTATAATCTAGGCCTAACTGTTATCTAATTACTAAAATAATATAAGATATTGCTAATACTAAATAACTAAACTATTTATATAAATTTGTACAAATACAATAATATTAGACTATAGTTATCAACTACAATTTAACACTTACAGTTCGCTAATTAAAGTCCACCGACCGTAAAACTCTCCAAATAGGACAAACTGACACACAGTTTATTACACTTATCACACGGCCACTAACTGTCACAACATTACTCACTTACTACAGACTGACTCGGCCGAAACAGCTGGCCTTTTATATAGGCAAGGTTGGTCGGGGTGGGGGCACCTAGAACATTCCACGCAATTCCCGATGTCTCTAGACAGAATGCGAAGTTTCTTTAATCCCTTCAGCCGGCCCTTCTCTCTCTCTGACCGCAACAATAGATTGAAGGCTCAAAAAACACAAGAAGAATAGCACATCAGAACACACATATCTTTTAGAATTTAAAAAATCGTTGACAAATACAGAAATAGCCAACACAATTATACAGATGAGTCTAAATCAAACCATAATGTTGGATGTTCTATAATTTTCGGTTCTAATACAATCAAATACAGACTCCCACACACAACCAGTAATTTCACCGCAGAATGTTGCACAATCAAAGCAGCCCTATATCATATTATGCAACGTCAAGAAAAAAATGAAAAGCACTCATGTGGAAACAGCTGTGGGAGGTAACTGAGGAAACTAATAAATTGAAAAGTATTAAAGCAGAAATAAAACCATGGAAGAGCTCTAGCCACACCAACAGAAGAGAAGAAGTAGTCATCACAAGACTAAGAATTGGCCATAAGTGTCTGATGCACAGATATCTGATTGAGAGAGATGCACCACCAAAGTGTGGAAGTTGCAGAGTGCAATTAACTATCACCCACATCTTGGAGGACTGCCCCTGTATGAAACATATTTTCATGGCTTGGGAACTGATAGGTTTTTTTTTGGTTTTTTTACACGATAATCCCTTAGTATATCCATTTTTATTTCTGAATACAGATAATTAGTATTTTATCTATATTTTATACACCACAAATATAGATAAAATACTAACTTTTCTTAAACGTTCCTTTAAAGTTTCCCACACATGAAGGGGATTAAAAATCACCACATTCACCCTGAGTTTTTCTTAAAACATTTGGCATAATTTAAGTACAATATATGAGATACATAGAAAGATTTAAGAAAACATTTGGCAAAATTTCAGAACAATATTTGAGATAAAAAAGAAAGATTTAAACTTCATACAAGATTTGTAACACCAGGATTGGTTTACTCCAATAACATAGTCTTTGAGGTAAGATGGAGCCTTGGTCACCCGTTGAGGTCTTGATGGGAACACTGGGATTCCAATGTCATTAGAGAGAGAGCCATGAACAGATGAAGCGGCAGAGGGTTCTTCCGGATGTACTATGTTAGAGGGCTCTAATATTGGAGCCGGTTCGTCATCGTTAGGGCAAGGCTTCTCCAACATCTAATGAGTTCCTTTAGGTGCTAATTGTCTCAGGGACACAGTTGATTCTGATCCATCCTTCTTGTATGGATCTCTATGGATCTATGGTTCTAGTAATTCCACTTCCTCGACAGGGTCTTCATATTTGCTGATTCGCATGTTCCTTTTGGCGAGCACAGGACCAGGGGGTTAACCAAGACGGCAAGGAGACTCAATTGGCTGTACGGCAAGGATGAGTGAAAAATCGTTCATGAGGAGTGGAGTTAGTTGCTGTGCAAAGTAGAGATGGAATAGCATGGAGGGATTCCTGTAGGACCATTTCCCAGTTCTCCGTCCGCAGTCCTAGTATCTTCAAAGAGAGACAAATGGTTTTCCACAGAGTTCCATTGAGGCGTTCAATTTGCCCGTTTCCTGCCGGATTGTATGGTGTTGTTCTGCTGGTAGCTACACCATTTGAATGGAGGAAATCCTTGACTTCCATAGACATAAAGGAAGGTCCCCGTTCTGAGTGGACATAGGCTGTCATTCCAAACAAACAGAAGAGATTTTTGAAACACTCAACCACAGTGGAAGCAGAATAATCACGGCAGGCGTATGCGAAAGGGAAGCGGAAGTACTCGTCAATGATGGTAAGGAGGTAGAAGTTCTGTGACCTGGAAGGGAGAGGGCCCTTAAAATCTATGTTGATGCGTTCAAATGGAGAGGTGGCCTTAACTAAGGTTCCAGATGTTTTCAAGTACCTAGGTTTTACTTCAGCACAGATGGTACAGCTTGAAGTCATCTTCTTGACACCTTCAAGTTAATAGGTAATGTTCTTACATTTGAGCCAATGGTACATACGTGTAACACCAGGGTGGCACAAAGATTGGTGAAGCTGGAACAAGTCAGTAGAAGTGGACGCATTACAGACACGGGAGAGTGTGTCTGCCTTGGTGTTGTCCTCACCGGGACGGTAAGATATGTCATAGATGTAGAGAGGTCGCTTTCTGTATGCAAATATTCGTTGACCGATAAAAGATTAAGTTTTTCTGAAAGTAATTTCGAGGTGCACATGATAGTCAGTTACAATACCTGGGGTCAAAATTCTAAAGGTGTTGGTGCTTCTGATGACAGAACTGAGAAAAATTGAAAAATTTCTCCTGTATTTATAACTAAAATAATTAGTTATTATAAATTTTAAAAACTGGAAATATGAAAAATTTTAATTGTAAATATTGTAATTTAATGTAAATAAAAATGTTTTGTTTTTTTGTGTATTTATGGACCAATATTTAATCATTATTACCAATTTTTCAAGCCATCAATCCAATTTTAAAAATCAAAATCAAGAGCTTAGCAATTGCCCAAAGTAATTTACTGCATATTGACTATAGCAGAAGTTATACACAATTAAAGTGTTTTTGAATGCCACCTAAGAATTCAAAACTGTCTCTCACCAGTGGTTGCTCATTAAGTTTAAGACTATGACTACAAGTAATTATTCTTTCATTTCCTTAGGACAATTTTATTTTCCTGCGACAGGGTTCATAGTTATCAATAAAAGTGATCCTACCCAGTGATCCTCAGGGATCAATACATGTACTACTACTGGTACCACAGTATATAAGACACTTAGCATCCCACAAACTATAGACATACTGACCAACAGCAACCCGTGCTGATGATATTCCTGTAAATAATAAACATTAAGATGCAATACACTAAACTTAATAACAATTAATTAATTAATAAATAACTTAAGAACGACTTTCAAAAGTTGCACAATTGATGCCAATTATTGAAGTCATAACCGTGAAAAGTCAAAATGCATCTCTTCTTTAATTAATTAAGCAACTATTTACCAGAAACCTCTATAAGGTACAATGGCTAACCATGTATTTTTACCTTAAAATGTTTGTAGTATTAAAAAAAGTGATAATATTGAGTTATTGCAAATGAAATGTTACTAAGTAAACTTTATGAAATCAAAACATTTTTATTGAAAATACTAACCTAATTGTCTATACTTTTTTTCCTATGTGTTATGAATTTTTCAATCCCAGAACGGAAAAATTTAGGGTTTTTGGAGTAATAAATTCTGAGAATGCGTTTTTGACTTGGGAATCATTTCCAGTAATTTTACCCTTAAGGAAGTCGTCCAAAATTTCTGAACATTTGGAAATCTGTTGACAATAAGTCTGGCGAATAAAGTGGGTGTGAAAGGACTTCATAACCCAGATCACATCTTTTCTTCACTGTCTATCATGAAGCATGAAGTCTGGCATTGTCATTTAAGAGTATGGAACGCTTCATTATATCACTATACCTGCAGTATGATATGGATGATCACATATGTACGATATGGTTTCACTATTAGGTAGAAAGGAAAAATGAATTATTTATAAATTGAACCTGAAAATTTCTCAAACCAATGGCAATTGGCACATTCCCTACACCATTCCCAGAATACGATGGTAATGTTTCTTGCAGCATAGGCTGCTGAGTGTCCAAGTTTAAATTCATTACACAAAACTCGCGTGTTTCCATGGTCACATTTGATGGCATATTAAACAATATATGTCCTATTGTAGCGATAGTAAATATTATCAAAAAAGAGAAAATTAATACCAGCTCATTACAATCTGTTAACAACAGAAATCCACTAATTCCTCTTTGAATTTTAGAAATAGTAAAAATGGACATTTCCTATGAAATAGCCTAATAATTTCATTTATGTTATTTTTAATATTATACCTTACCTATCAGTCCAGGCTCTCCTATATCTCCGGGAAGACCTGAAGGACCTGTCGATCCATGCCTACCTGAGGGCCCTTTAGGACCAATAACCATTTCACCTGCTTTTCCCTTAAAACCTGGAGAACCCTGAGGTCCAGGGAGACCAATAGGTCCAATTAGTCCAGGAGGGCCTTGGTTGCCTGTCATTAACAAAAGTAAACGGTATGAATATGAAATTTAAAAAAAAATATATTTTGTCATATTATTTTTTTAAGTTAGGTGCAGGGAAAAGTTTAGTAACAACACACTTTCAACAACAGCTTAAATTGTAACACAATTCTGTCACAACCACTAAATATGTTCATTCTAATGTTCTTGGTTATACATGTTATAAAAAAATTTCAATATTAAATTGAGTGTAACCAACAAGGTTACAATCATCACTATAACATTTCTGGTGAAACATATAGTTGTTTGAGGTGTACAAAAGCCTAATTTCAGATTATTCAATCTTTTTGTAAGTCACGCCTGATTAGAATTAGTGATATTTGAAATTCACAAGTTCAAATAGGAAGTGGGTCTGAAACAAACCATGCACTAGAACATACGAGTACAGTAATCGCCCATTGGTATATAAAGTAATTGCCAAAATATAAGGCACAAGGAGACATCCCAACTGTCTATATTACCATGATATTCTTTCTAAACTTTTATTTTTTAACTAAATATACAATAAAAATGTAGACGTTCTTAAATCAGGTAATATAATTCATAATGCTTGTACTTAGACATTTAAAAATGTTTTATATTTGTCAAAAAGAAATTTTTTTATCTTTTATAATTCACAATTTCATATCATTTGAGTTTGTAAGAAGTATCCTTCCTCTTATAAATCTTATCTATGATGCATAAGTAAGTGAAATAAAAAATGTTACAGTTAGGCAATCAATAAAGAGTAATTTGTAAGAGTAATCCTTTTTCCCCTGATACATCAAAGTGATGCCAAATGATTATCATAAACAAAAGAGTGAATACTAAACATTGAATGTGAAATTACAAAAAAATGCATTGAAACAATATAAATTAATTAAATTTATCTTATTTTGATTTAAAACGTTCTTAAAAATTAAGATGGAAACTGGTCCAAGAATATATGACCTTTTTTCTTTTGGTTAACTTCTAAAAGAAGACATGACTTCATCTTCAGCATTTCATTACCTACCAAGATACTATTTAGTATGAAAAGTTCAGCACATTTATAGCTAAAAATTTCCCAGCCACTGCAATCAACTAAATGCACGGAATAATAGTTTTAACACCACTTACCATCTCTTCCTGACTCTCCTTTGATTGAATGACCTTTAGCCCCCTTTTCTCCACCTCGGCCAGGAATACCTGGTGACCCAGGTGGTCCTCTGACTCCAGGTTTGCCAATAGGCCCTTGAAATCCTTTTTCACCTTTAAATCCATCAAATCCTACAAAAACAAATAGTGTCTTATGTAATTAAAACTTTTTGTATATATAACTTCAAGACATTCAATAAACTGCCACTGACCTGGAGGACCTTGACTTCCTTGAGGCCCTTTGATAACTCCAGTATCTAGCCTAGGATCATAAACACCAGGTGGACCTCGTGGTCCCTGACGCCCAGGTAGCCCAGGCCAACCATCTTCTCCTGGCTGACCCTATTAAAAATAAAGTGAAAGCTATATTATAATATTTTATTAATTGTTTTAATTTTTAAATATGTTTATTTTGAAGAGAAAAGATTTGCCCTGGCCGGGATTCGAACCCGGGTCGTCCTTCTCTCCGTGACAGCACTCTACCATTTGACTTACCAGGGACCGTCTCACAGTCAGGACAAATCCGTTCTCTTCACCCATTCCATATCCCCTTTGTCCTCACAATTTTGCGATGTACACACGGGGAAGAATGTTCATTGAACATTACTTTTAATTTTAGGATCTTTTTGACATACGTCATTATATTATTATAATTTAATATAATTTTTTAATCATTGCTTTAATTTTTAAATATTTTTATTTTTGAAGAGAAAAGATTTGCCCCCGGCAAATCTTAGGGTGCCACCCCAGTGGCTCAAATGGTTAGAGCGTTGCCACGGTGAGGCGGAGATCCGGGTTCGGATCCTGGCTGGGGGCAAATCTTTTCTCTTCAAAATAAAAAATTTTAAAAATTAAAGCAATGATTAAAAAATTATAATAGTAATATTAATTGTAGACCCTGAAGGAAACAATACTGGCACTGCTATCAAATAAGGCCTGGCAAACAGTAGTTGTATTGGAGTATTAGAAACAGCTTCTGGAAACAATAAAAGAATTCTACTGGGAAGGACACTTTTGTATTCTTGGCAAGTGACCATAAAATGAAATCCTTTTCCTCATAACATCCAATATTTATTTAACATGCGTTTACAGATCACTATTATGCCCTCGCATCTATTTACCTTGGTCTTTAATTGGGCCAAGAATTTTCCTCAAGATCTTTCTTTCTTCTATCTCCAATTTTTCTACCAGGCCTTTCTTATTCATAGAAATACATTCCACAGCATGCAGAACCTCTGGTCATATATCAGTGCAATAATGCCTATGGTTACATTCATGAACAGACCTTTTGTTGTAAATATTTTTGGTGAGTTAGTATGCCATTTCCATTTTATTCAAGTGTGAATTCAAGGCTCTTTTTCACCAACATTGGATTCTATGCACATACCAAGATATTTTCTGCCCATTTGACCCCTGGTTCACTCTTTGCACCTTTGATGCTGATAATGAACTGTCTTAGGTGTAAGACATTTTATCGTTTTATTATTAATATTTCATTATTTCTTCAACAAGAAATATAACAAGAGGAGGCCACTCAACTCTAAAAAATTATTTATTCTTTGAATCAACTCTTTGGGATCCGGAGACTTTCCTGGGGCCATTTGTTAGGGAGTAAACCAGGGTGGCTTAGGCTGATCTTGGCAGAATACCTCCTGGCTCAACCATTGGCTTGGAAACAGTACATCTTCCATGAATGAAACATAATAATATTAGAGTTATTCCACATCATGTATTTAATTTGTATATTAATTATTTTATTATAGTCAGGCAATACTGTTAAAAACCATTAAGATCAAGTTGGCATATGCCCATTTTTGTGTCAGTCTTAATATTTATAAATTTATATAAAATTGAATAGAAAAATAATTTTATTCTGTGACCATGTCCCTTAAGAATAACAGATGAGTACAAAATTTAATAAAAATATATTTGGCTAAAGAGCTACATTATTAGAATAATACAATACGGATAGGTACCGTTAGGAGATGTCAGGAACGATGGAATAACTTTATGGAGCTTATTGATCGACGGGAAATTTGGGCAATGTAGGATTTCCAGGAAAGGGATTGGTAAAAAATAATACTGAGGTTTTTATCAGAGGAACTGAAGTAATACAGTGATTATATAAGATTAATTGGGGGAGAGAGTATATGGATTTAAAAAGGGTATTGGAACCAATTAGAATAGCCTGAGTTTTTGCAGCACGTAATTTCCGTTTCTTCAGGTTAGCCCAGACACTGATCTTAGGTCACCCTGAATATTAGCAAATGCAGGTATAATCTCAGAGGGAGGAAAGGGCAAATAGATTTGGGGGTCGTGTTGGGAACAGTGGTGGATTGATTTAGGAAGGTCATTAATGTAACAGTTGAAAAGAAGTGGGGAAATACTAGAACCCTGAGCTACTCCTGTGTTCAACAGAAGGAAGGAGGATAGGGTTGATTTGGAATGGAACCAGCTTGAGTCCTATCCGAGAGGAAAGTTTGGACCCAGATTATGGAACTGTGGAAAAGGAAAGATATTTTAATTTAGAGAAAAGGATGGAATGGTTCAGCGAATCGAAAGCTTTAGAAAAGTCGAGTAGTATTAGCATGTATATGAGTGGTGATTTTATCAAGGGCCGATTGTGTGGGGAGGCCAGGAAGGAATCTTGATCGATGTGAAAAAATAATAAAAGGTGGCTGTGTTATCCAATAAATCTGTGCTTATATGTTATAACCTGTATTTTTGTATTTCCACTGCACTTTATGGGCTCAATATAGGTTCACAAGTTATTTTGTAATGGTACAGCCTGATTCAGTATTAGTGTGGATATAAGCTATTGGACACACTTATTCAGTTTAGGATTGTTTATAACAATGGTGAGTTCAAGTTTAACAAAGGCTCCCTTTGGTATTGAGCCATTTGACAGATCTAACTTTGCTAGTTGGGACTTCAGAATGAAATTATTACTGAAAATGACAGCATACTTGGAGTTTTGAATGAAGACCCCCCTCTATAACAGAAACCAAACCCAAAACTTTTAAAGAACATTATGTAAATGCTCAATGTATTACTGTTCAGGGACTTAATGTCAATATTTTGCCAACAATTATAAGATGTTAAAGGCATTAATGGAAGTTCTAGCTGCAACATGTGAAAAACATGTTATATTTCTTTTTGTCATAACCATCATGGATTGTATTATTCAAACATTTTATATTCAAAAGTAGCAGTTCTGCATTATAACTAAAAGAATTTTTAGAATGAGATTTCTACATTTTCTTACAAATAACTGGCCAGTTAAGCTCTAGAATATTTACCATCTCTCCATCATCGCCATCCTTGCCAGCACAGCCAGGTGCTCCCTTCTGCCCTTTCAGTCCTGAAGATCCCCGTAGCCCCATTCTTCCAGGTTTACCAACAGGTCCCACTTGACCTTGGCCTCCCTTAGCACCGTTAGGACCAGGTTGGCCAGCTTGACCCTAGAACCAAAATTATAACAATGTTTCCTTTCTAATTGAAAGTTGTAAATGAGAAAAATAAAATCAAAATAAGGCCAATATGAGCTTCATTTAAACAAATTAAATTAAAATGCCAAATTTTAATAAAGTTCATAAAAAACTATAATTTTAAATTTGATTAATGAGCTAAGTTGACAAAAAAATGTTAGCATAAAGTAAAAGTATAATGTTGTTTTTGGAAAAGATAAATATAATTATGGTATCTTTTACAGGTCAAAGCATTTTTATGATTGAGCATGATGCTAATGACTCATGGATATTTTTAATTAATCCAAATATTTATATTTTGACACAAACAACAACAAATGTTATTTATTTAATAAATTTGTATTCACCTTAAAACCAGGTATTCCATCTTCACCAGGACTGCCAGCTTTTCCCTCATCTCCCCTTTCTCCTTGGGCACCTCTTTTTCCTTTATATTCAGCAGGGTTGTTTACTACCCATGAATTTAATGCACCCTTAGGTCCAGGATTTCCCTGATATCCTTTGTTTCCTTTCGGCCCTTTCAAGCCCCTAGAGGATTCTCCATCTTCTCCTCTTTCTCCTTTAATACCTGCTATCCCCATTGGCCCCTAATTACAATTATTCCATTGATCAATACAGAGCTATTAATAAATTAAACAAATAAATAAACTAATACATTTATTAAAAGGGTAAACCATACAATAAATTATAATCATGCCATTAAAAATTCCAATATTTCATTTTTAAACATTACTAAAATACATACTTACCTAATGCCAAGAAGGTAATGAGTGAGTGTGTGCATGAGTACATGTGTGTGTGCGAGTGCATGAGTGTGTGTGTGTGTGTGTGTTACAAACAATCTCTAGTAAATTGTTGACCGATTCAGTGTAAGCTTGCTTCCAGAGCTTTATAAGTGGCAAAGAATGGGGATTTTAGGGCATATATAAAAATGTCAAAATATGTTTATTTTTAAATAAATATGTTAATTAAAAATAGATAAATTTAATTTTTTTTAAATTAAAAAATGGAGAAATTTTACTTAATAAAAGCTTAAAATAACCAATGCACAATGGTCTTATTAAAGAAGATCTAATTGTTTAATAAAAAAATATTTCAATACTTAAAAAGAAAAAAATGCGTAGTATGGTCCATATGAACAAGGTTAGTACAAGATGGGTTCCGAAAATTCTTTTCCATTTCCAAGGCTGCTGTGAAGGACTGTGGATTCCAAGAAATCTCACATCCACCCTACTGACCAGACTTGGCCCCTAGCGACATTAACACCCACGAAGTGCTCCAGCAGCGGCGGAAGAACATTTTTTTAACAAAGAAGAAAATTATTTTTTTCATAGTATAGAAATGCTGCCAAAGTGTTGCATTAAGTGTGTTGAACTTAGAGGTGAATATATTGAAAAACAGTAAGACCAGTTTTTTCTTTCACCTTTCCTTCTATCCCAGGCCGGAAACTTTTGGACCTTACTATGTACATTTAATTGTAATAGTTATTTTAGTTTGAAATTTTTATCTTTCTCACTAGAAACATTCTATATGAGACTAATATATAAGATAAGTTTTCAAAATCAAATTTTCAATGATTGGATCACAAACTCGCTTCGTATATGTTAAAGGAATCATTTCACACCTCCAAGATGTAATAGGTACAAACTTGATCTTGTTTGGTCCACTATCTTTAGCTTAATATATATTTCCGAAAACCCATCAAAGGCTGAATTATTTGTTTTATTGGTGGTAATATTCACTTTTACCAATGCTTAGCATAAATCAATTATAAAAGTGACTTAAACATGCAGATGTTTGTTTTTTTGCAAAAAAAAATTTATTTTCTATATGCTTCATCGATTTCATTTGTTGTAGAACAAATCGGTCGTTGAACTGTTAAAATTATTATTCCACAACAAAACTCCGCAATCATAATTAAATGGTTCATCCATGAGAGCAACCAAAAAATTGATTTGCTAAAGTATTCCCTATAAAATTAAATTTAACCCTCTCAAATAAAACCTTATAAACAAGTGAGACATTAAAATAATACACGGGTTAGGAAGGGACGTTTAAATTTCCAGAATGGTAGAAGTGTTTATCAATGATCAATAAATGATTTTCATTTTATTATATTATTTTTTAATTTCTTATCATATTGTTTAATGATTTTTTTAACATATATTTTCATTAATACAGTCCATTACAATCTATTAAAAAAATGTTATAATCTCACCATTTTCATGTTTGAACAGGATAACGTCTATTGGGTCAGATATTTGTCTATATCTATATCAACGAATCAAACTCATCATTACAATCTCACAATATTCGACTTGTTGAAAAAACAATAAAAATAATAAGTTAACTAATTAAGAAACATTACCTGAATAAAAATGGATAAAACAATAGTTTATAAATAAACACAATGAGTTCACAAATTCATTGTTGGGCATGAAAAATAACACTGTTTTAATTTAGCTATTTAAAAGTAAAATTAGAGTTTCTTTTATCGTTTCATATAGCTTTATTCATTATTTTCATTTGTTTCCTTAGTACAGTAGGAACAATATATGCAAATACTAGGTCAAGTTGTGAAAACTGATGTTAGATATTTTAATGATGGATATTCCGATTTTTTTTTACATATATTTTCATTAAAACTGTCAAAATGATTACAATCTATTTAAAAAAAATTATAATCTTTGGATTTAAATGCACAGGACAAGGTCTGTTGGGTCAGCTAGTATACATATATATATTTATACACTCAACAGCAAAAAAAACCGGACACTTAGATTTGGTCTTATAATTTTGTTAAATATATATTTATATGTATTAATCTTTTTAATTTATGGTAAGAATTTGTTAATTTATAGGTTATTTAAACAAAATCTGCCAAAAGTGAATAATTTTTATTGATTATGTTCAAAATAAAGAAAAAATGATAAGTGAACACATTTTTTAGAAAACGTTATTCTTCATTTTTATTAGGTTTTCTAACAATTTATGTAATTCTAATAGCAGGTATTACTCCCTCTGGTACGGCGAAGGGCTCTAACCCTGTCAGGCATCGAAGAAATTAAATCTGGACGTATTCCACCGCCATAGCATCCCATTCTTCTCGAAGAGCAATTTGGAGCTTATTTAAGCCACTAGGAGGAGGATGACGGCGTCTAACACGCCTCCCTTAATTATCCCACAAATGCTCTATGGGATTCATATCGGGAGATCGTGCAGGCCAGTTCAGAACTGTGATTCCCACTTGCTCCAAGTATTCGGTAACAATTCTGGCTGTATGTGGACGAGCATTATCCTGTATTGCTCACCAATAAATGGAGCAAATGGGATCACTCGCTAGGAGGACTTCCTCGATGTATCTCCGAACAGTCAGAGTCCCATTATTTCTGAAAATCAGTTCAGTCCGGGCGTGGAAATTAATTCCACCCCAAACCATAACTGACCTCCTTTCAAAAGACCGTGATTCACGAATGGTACATTGAGCAAATCGCTCCCCTGGTCGTCTCCACACTCTGTCTCGACCGTCTGAGTGGTATAGACCAAATCGAGACTCATCTGTGAATAAAACAGTTCCCAATTGCTCCAGAGTCCAATGAGAATACTGATCAGCAAATAATCGCCTTTCTCTTCAATGCCTTTCCAGGAGTTGGGGCCTTGTCGCGGGTCGCCTTGATACGAGTTCATGCTCCCTCAGTCTCCGCCGCACTGTGTCTGCACTTACACGTGTATTTCGAGCCACTTCAAGTCTTTCCCGGACCTCAGGAGCCATTAAAAGTCGGTCTCTCAATACCGACAGCGTAATAAATCGATCGTTTCCTGCCGTTGTTCGCCCTTGGTCGCCCACTGCCGGCCCTCCTTTCGTAGTTATCAGTCTCCCGGGAACGCCGGAGTGCATCGTGAATGGTAGACTTCGCTACCCCAAGCTCCGGCGTTCTCTGGCCAAGGCATCGGCTCGGGCTAGGTCAACATTTGAAATAACAATTATTCTGGACCAAAATTTAAAAAAAACATGTCTATTAATCACAGTAAAGGATTGGTTAATAAATTAAAGATGTTTGAATGTGCGAAAAACTACTTACAGTTTAGAATAGGTCCGACAGGTAAATCAACTTCAAGACAAATAAATCAAATCTGAGTTTTATCTAATTGTTTACTAATCCTGAAGGGATTAGTTCAATGGACTTAGACCCTACATTCTCTGCAATAACTAGAATACCCGCAAAAACAAACACATTGCTGAAAATTAGCTTTTAATACAAAAAAATATGAAGTGTCCGGTTTTTTTTGCTGTTGAGTGTATATTGTAAGAATTTATCCCCTGCAGCTCCTTGCATTCTCTTTTACAAATTAAAGAAACTCTTTTCATCTTGATAAAGAAAGATCAGTAGACCACAAAAAAATATATTAAAATTTGGTCTTTCTATATCCATTTAAACTTCAAAAAGCAAATAAATATATTTTTGATTTATTAATAACAAATTAATTTAATCATATTTTTACAATTATTATCATATCTGTTTTATAAGGTAGACCAAAATCACAATGTTCCTGGGGATCTAAAATAATAAAAATTAAGGACAAATGCTTTAATACTATTGCGGTTTTAATTTTTTTTTTTTTTTAATTATTTTATTGAATTGTACATCTGTAATATATACATCTAGTACAAGGGCTGTATGAATAAATAAATACATGAAAGGACATGTAGAGACTTGTAAATAAGTCTTTTGTAATTGATCTGAAGCTTTGAGCGTTTGTCTAGTATGTGTTGAAGTAGTCGGAAGCGTCTAGCTGTTTCTTGTCTTTTCAGTCTTGTGTGAGGGTTCCAAGTAAGACGTTTGTCTAAGTTGAGTCCTAGGTAGCGGATCTGTTCGACAGGGATAAGTGGAGTACTATTAAAGGATACAGTAGGACAGGAAGTCATGGGTTTTCGGAGAAGGGTAAAGGTAATTTGATGGGACTTTTTGGAATTGATTTTAATTCTCCAATTCCGACACCATTCTTCGAGACTTGATAAATGTGATTGAAGGGATTGGGATGCAATATATGGGTCGTTATTAACTGATAACACACATGTGTCATCAGCATAGGTGGAGATGAAGGTGTTAGGATGGGTTGGGATGTCAGCTGTATATACTGTGTAGAGGATAGGACCGAGGATGCTACCTTGAGAAACACCAGCAGACTGGGAATAGAGAGGAGAGTAGGAACCATTATGATTTACTTTAAATGTTCTGCCAGTTAGAAAGGAGCGAATGATCAAAAAGTATGTAGGAGGAAGGAATTGTCGGATTTTGTTAAGGACACCTGGGTGCCAGACTCGATCAAAAGCCTGTTCTACATCGAGAAAGGCTCCCATGCAGTACAATCTACGCTCCAATGCAGAGGAGACAACATCCACCACACGATGGCATTGCTGGATAGTAGTCGTAAGATTTTCAGTCACACTAAGCAAATTTTGGATTTTGTAGTTTCTAATCTCCGTTTTCAGTTTGTTAGTCAGTTGGGTGTAATACGTTTTATCTGATGGGTAACGAGTCCTGTGCCACTTCGATCTTGCTCTGCGTTTTTCGCTTAGCAAGCTGCGAAGGTGCTGTGGCAGGTTAGTCTGTTGTGTGATATTATTTCTGTTTATGGTAGTGTTATCTTTTATACTGTCTGTTATTGTTGCTGTAAGTATTTCTATTGCGCTGTCAATGTCTTGTTTAGTCTTGAGTGGAATTCGTAGGTCTAGTTTGTTTTCCAAATCGTTACTAAATTGCTCCCAGTTAATTCGTCCTGTAATCAATAAAGGAGAGGAGGGCTTAGGAATGAAGGTTGAGTGTAATGAGAGCAGAACTGGACTGTGATCTGAGGAGAGGTCATCCAGAGATTTGATTAATACGTGGGAAGGAGAAATCTGGGATGTGACAAATATATCCAGGATATCAGGGCGTTTTTTCAGGGAAGTTGGCCAATAGGTAGGATTCGGGGGAGAGAGGATTGAATAACTACGAGAAGTACAGACATGAGACAGGATATTGCCACGAGAATTGGATGTTCGACAGCCCCATCGTTGGTGTTTAGCATTATAGTCTCCTCCAGCAATAAAGCGTGATCCGAGGGATTGGAATAATGATTCTAGTTGGTTATTGGATAGAGAATTGCCAGGAGGACAGTATACAGCTGATAATGTAAGATGGAAGGGACGAGTTGATATGATGATAGAGGTTGCTTGGATAGCCTCATTTGGAGTTGAGGGAATAAGGGAATGTGGAATGGTTTTATGGATAAGGATGCAAGAACCGGCGTGGGAAGTGTTGTCTGGGTGGTCAGATCTATAAGTGATATAGTCGCGTATATAAAAATATGAACGTTTAGTGAAGTGAGTTTCAGTCAGTAGGGCAATGTCAATCTGATTGTCATGCAGAAATATGTCAAGTTCGTCTCGGTGGTTGTATAGTCCGTTCGCATTCCATAAGAGGACAGCTAGGGGCTTCACATTCATCGCGGGAAGTTAAATGGAATTTCTGTGAGGAGTCTAGTGAGGAGGGTGATGAGCGGTTTGATAGTTTGTTGTAGGTCTATCAGGAAGGTTTTAAATTTTAAACTTCAAATAATTTTAAATATATATCTTAATTATGGTAATTACCTTATCACCTAATAATCCTTGATCACCAGGAGGACCAGCATATCCTATATAACCAACACCTCCCTGGAAGAGAAAAACATTATTCATTACGGTGTGTTACCCTGATGGAAAGGGTAACTACAAAATACTATACTTCAAAGATCACTACAGATATTCAATAATGAATAATAAGAAACACACATTATAATTGTCATAGCATGCATATTTTTAGTAATACTATTATTTACATATTATTATTAAGATGCAGAGAACATTAGTAACTAATAGAGCCACTCTACATGAACATTTGGAATCATCAGAAGTTGGTTAAATCATTTACAAAACATCAAATTGCTTTGTGATTAGTTATATCAAGTTGCAGGTGATTAAAACAAACTTTTGGCTGACATTACTTAAAATCCTGACCTACATATTTGGTACCTAAATGTCTCAAGGATCTGTGATCTCATTGACTACAAAATAACTGTACTTCACTCTTTAAAATTTTATATTGGTTGTAAATGAAATTCTGAGATATAATTTTACTCAAAATTATCTTATTAGTATATTTTGATTAAAATATACCAATACTATACTTTTAATTGTTTGTTTGGTGAGATAGAAAAATGAAAAAAAAAAAAAAACTGATGGAGCTAATGCAAAATAAAGTTCTTGATAAGAGGTTTCTTCACCTGATCCCTGAGTGTCATGTGTCAGCAAGGCTTAGTGTTTACTTTTTAGTCTGGCATGTTGTCAAATGTGATGCTATAATGGCAAAAATAGATTAATATCAACTTTTATGGTGCTTATCAAATTCTCCAAATACAAACTAACATGATGTGAAGTGCACAGGAATTTCAAGGCAATTGGAAATTATCTTGCTTTGAAATGCTGATCCAGTTGGAATATCCTCTTATAGGGAATATATCCTCTTGTAGGCACCATACAAAGAAACTTTCCCATCCATAGAGAGAGAGAGAGAATAGTAAATATGAGATTCTCCACAGTAAAAAAAAAAATTGGTTATGTATTTTTAATTTGTTTTTAGAAAATCTTTTTCTGAGTAAATAACTAAAATAAAGAGCACTGTTAGGGCTCACTTACTAGAAAATTTATATTACTATAGAATGGGTGTTCTCAATATTTTTCTTAAAGTTGGCAGTTTTCAAGATACTGAGCACTGAATGACTTAAAGTTAACTTCCATTATTAAAATAGTTCAATTTTTATTTTTAAAGGAAACTTACTTTATCTTGTTGTGTATGTACTATTGCCTAGGTTAAAATTGAATTATTTTTCAGGTTTAAAAATAAATTATTAAAATTACAAAAAGGGAAAAGTAGAATTTTTTGACTTCTTGATGTAAGGTATTCAAAAGTAAGAAGATTAAAAGCCATCCTTTTCATTTTTAAATGAGTTTCTAATCATAAACATAAATGCACTTAGTTGGATCTGGCATCTATGCACATGAGGAAAAAGGGGGCCTTCCATGGACCAAGTTAGTCTTTCCAAATTATCAGGGTATTCCCATCGATGAACCACCAGTTTCAGTGGGCTGTGCCTGACTTTTATATGAGGTTCACAGCTTTCGACGAGCCATTTCATTTCTTAGTCCAACCCTTACCAGAAAACATAATTGCTACACAAATATGGAACAATTGTAGGAAATATGAAAAATGTAAAAAGTAACAATGGCTCATTATCTGTGACTAAAACAAAATTACAACCATAAGTGTACTTAAAAAAGCGTGCTACTGCAAAAACAATTGCTACTGCTTCCTTATCTAACTGACGATAATTTGTTTCGGTTTGTGTATGTGTCTAACTTCTTCAGCATTTTTCAGGAGAGGCATTTGAAAAACTGTCTGAACCTTTTGTAGGTATTTTTGAATTTTGTTGAAAGAAAAATGATTCAGGCAATTTATACTTTATAAAAAAAAAAAAGAGCATTTACTGTTATTCAGATAAGGATGATTACCCCTTGAGATGGTCTAAGCAAGCAACAAAATTTCTTTTACATTCTTCCATGTGACACCATGAATAATTATGTCATTGAAATAGGCCTCTGCCATGGGCATACCATTCAGTACTTGTGACAAAATTCATTTAAATTCTGTTTTAACCCCAAAGCTGAGATGATTCATGGCCCAAGTTTCCTTATGAGTTGATATGATATGGATTTTTCCTTCTACATCCACTCTTAGATATAATTTATCCCTTATGAAGATTGAGTATGTAAAAAGACCTTGAACCTCAGAGACTATGAAAGAATTCATCTATGCGTCTGATTAGGTGGTTGCCTGCAACTAACTTGGAATTCACTCCTCATTTATAATCAACTACTCCACATCTATTGATTGCTATGACAACCAGTGGTAAGCCCCAATCACTTGATGTTACTGAATTGATGACACCTTGAGACTCCAGTCAAAGTTTCCAACTTTTTAATCCACTCACTAAAGAATCCCCATCAGTCCTTTGGTCTGGAACAATTGCTATTGAGACAAAGGTCATCTATACCCATCGCTGCCCTAGAATTAGTACAACTTTGACTGCTTTGTCACTGTGAATGTTGACTATGCTTTTAGTGAGACTGCCTATTAAAAGATTATTATTGATGATTTTGATGACTAGCTTTATGAGACTTATTTCTGTGAATTACTTTGTGAGCATCTGATAGATCTTCAGAGGATTTTTCAACAGGCTTACGGGCCTGGTTTGCTTCGTAATGAGCTGCTTCCGGGCTGTAGCCTTCCTGAGGAGATCCTCAAAATTTGTAAAAGATGTCTGTTGTAAGAGTTATTCCTGAATCCAGTTGTCTTCCAGGTTTCTAATGAATTGAGCACTAAAGAAAGTGTCTGCAATTGAGAGTTTCGTTTGGCAAGAGCATGTTACATAAAAATAACAATCTTTTAAATTGTCCATGAGGGATGCAACAAAATCAGAAATGGGCTGCTGAGGCTGCTGCGAAAATAGTGCTTACAAAAGTTGATATTGATGGAGGTGGCAGTGGTTTTTACAGCTGCCACTTCACGACACTTTACATTGACTATTCATCATAGATATAACTTCAGAAAAAGCATCACATTTCCTAGTCCGCATCACAATTGACACCTTCCTACACTAAAATATTTGTGACCAGGAATAATTGACTGCTGGTAATTTTATTTATCCCATAAAAATCTGAATTGGAATGAAATAAACAATACTTTTATTACTAAATTTGTTGAAGTGCCAAATCAGGTTGAAAAACTTTGTCTTCAATTTCTTTTTCATTATTATAAGGAGCAAGAACTATAACGACCATTGACATAATCAGTTGTTTTCTAATAGTTATTAAATGAGTCAGAAAGTTAATTGAAAAACAAGTTTTTTATTTAAATGAAATGATACCACAACTGTTAATGCCCATAATGAATTTGGATTTGGAAAACTATGGTGATCGGCTCTTCTGACAGTCATTAGTAAATTATTTTTGGATAAATATAGGAAAAAATTAAGTATTAAAAAATAAGAAATTTTACAAAAGTTGGACCAAGTACTTGAACTAGTTGATAGTAATAGAAATAAAATAAAAAATATATCACTTCTAAGCCCTAAATGACCAGATAACCAATCCTGCAAGCCTCTACTGTTACATTTTCCCTTTACTTGGATATCTACTAGAATGTTCTTCAGTGTAGGAGGGCCTCCATACAAGCTATGGCGTACTTCCCTAAAGAGTCTTTAATAAAAGTTTAAAAAATTATATTTATATAAACAGACACAAAAGGTATCACCTACTGGGATTCCCTTTCTTCCAGAATCTCCAATTTCTCCTTTAATGCCATCACTATTGGATCCATGTTCACCGGAAGGCCCAGGTAGTCCAGTCATTCCTTTAAAACCTGCCATGCCTCTTGGTCCTGGAGGTCCATCCCTTCCTGGTGCACCTTGGAGGCCATCTGTGCCATTGCAACCATCGATACCTAATGGACCAGGGTGTCCAGCCAGTCCAGGGTAGCCCTAGAAAGACATTCAGGAACTATACTAAAAAAAAGCCAAATCTGTATTATCAAAAATTAATCAGTTTCCTAATAGGCTTATAAGTTTTTATAAATAAAGGCTTATTTGTGTTTAATGTTATAAATGTGAGTCCAAATAAGTAAAAAACCAACAAATATCATTTTTTTTCTTTTTACCTAGACCGTAAAAATGAGTGTTGTGAGGACTACTTGAAATGAGTACTCAAAAACCCTTAAATTCGTTTGTTGTACTTTATTCATTTAATATCACTTTATGCTACTCTGGTTATGCTGTCCACTCAAAAACCTCACAGAATAAAAGTAAAAAGTCACAGAAAGTTCTGAGTTCAAAAAGTTTTTAATTATATAAAGTACTCACTCCTCTCAAAAATTAGCACTCTCAAGTAATTGATATATTAGCCCTGTAGAAGTATGATTATATTACTAAAGCTGGAGTAATTTTTAAATTCAGGGACATTGCCCTTTTCCTGTAAATCCAAGTTAGTGTAAAAAAACTACGAAAAAGATTTTTTTGAGTTTCTTCTCAGTAACTTGCTTTCAATGAATTTAATGTGATATTTATCCCAAGTACATGAACCATTCTTAACTAATAAATGTTGAAGTAATTCCTCTTCTGTGTATCATCTATATTGTATTATAGACATTCAACACTGTAAAGTGACAGTTAAGATTATGTTGGCTATGCACGATACCATTCATGTTGTGTTCACCATTGTAGTTAGTTAGTTGGTGTCCTACAGGTGTTCTGGCTGGATCGATGTTCGTGTGTGAAGTGTCTGCCTGTCTATATATGTTTATATCCAATAAATCTGTGCTCGTATCGTAATAACTTGTACTGTTGTACTTTTATCACCTTTTACTCTCTCATGTTAATAATAAATATAATTAATAATCTACAATTCTTATTGTAATTTTTTCTCTTTTATACTACGCATTTCTAAACTATAAGCTTGGATTCCTTCTTTTAAAGTAATCATTTCCTCATCTAGAGCAATGCTTAAAGTAATCATTCCCAAACTACTGACTCATACACAGTACTCTATATCAGCTTTAACAAAATTATAAAACAAAAATACTCTTGTTAACCCAATCATTATTACTTTTACTCATCCACCACAGAATATATAATGCTTTTTTTTTTTTTTTTCTGAATTGGCCTACTAAGGACCACATCATTTCAACTGTATTTTTAATGCTCATAATATTTTACATATGACACAGGAATTATAGAATAAAAACTAAATAAAAAAAATTGAAGTTTTTTGGCCAAATAACAAATTTTGGAAGTTTTAAAAAACTTTTTGTTTCAAATGTTTTTTATTTGTTTTCCCTCTTAAAAGCATGTATACTTAATGAGCTTCTTTTTTCCTTTTTTTTTTAGGATAGAAGAAAACAAGATGAGGAAATATTTGGATATCTTAGCAGTGGAGAAATAAGTGGAACACACCTTAAAAACAAAAGTCACTTTAATTTAAGCAATCCATAATATTTCTAATTAGGTAATATGCCAATCTTGGAGATGGAGATATCACTGATTTTAAATTTAAAACTTTAATACCCAGAGTAACACAGTAAATTAAGAGTGTTAGGAAACGAAACTGTCTGACAATTTAGTAAACCACTAAATTTAGTGGCTTAGGAAGCCACATTCATTCTACCACTGCCTAGTTTGCTTCACTCCTCCGTTGTTTTATTTGTGGTTTGTTTGTTCATGTAATACCTTGCACCCTCTTGGAGTAATTATTGTTGTTTTGCATACAACCTGGCTACCTTTGTACTTGTTATTGTTTTTTTGGATTCGTATTGAGCTTTTATATACTATAAATTAACTATTGATATAATTTTCCTTCTCTGGATCTTTTTATTCTACCACCTTTGATGGTATTATTTTGTCCACTGGAGTACCAATTTCTTTGAGATCCTTATCACATTCCTGGAACCATCGAACAAGCCTGTAAGTATTGAAATCTTTCTTGCCTCCCTTTTTATGGAATGGGTGGATTAGGACTGATTGTAACTCAGAAGGTATCCCATCAGTTCTCCATATATCCTCAAAGAGCTCAGCTGGTATGTTCACCCTGCCTTTATTCGCCATATTCAGGATCTCTGTCACAATTGAGTCTTCTCGAGCTGCTTTGTTATAATGAAGATCATCGATGGTCTCTTTAATTTTCTTAGATGGTGGATGTGAGTTAGGCAGCGTGTTTGGGTGGTACGACCTATCGGACTTGGCTCTATTTCCATTAGTGGTATGGTGGGGGAACTTCCTTCTCCCCCACTAAACCTCCCCATCCTCACGTCCAATTATGCTGCAGTTTGTTTACTAAATTGTCAGACTATAAGTAAAAGTTCTCCTGAGGTGATTCATGTTAGCAATTTTGGTTTTTACATGTTTGAACTCATATAAAAAAGTTTAAAAAACAAAAGATTCTGCCCCATTCTACGAGATTGTAAACCCATGTTTTTCTATCATAGAAAAGGCAAAATTAAATCAGCATACAAATCAGTCTTAATTTATTTATTAATAATTCATAGTTGAAACAACATAATAAGCAAATACATTATTATTAACAAAAATAAAAATTGCTTATATAATTACGTGTAATCCTGGAGGTCCTGTTCTGCCCTGGGGTCCAGGTTCTCCCTGTAAAATGAAAAAATATATATATTTATATTTTAATAGCATGTATATTCTAAAAATTTATCAGCGTTCTATCTACAACAACCATTAAATTTATTGCAAAACTGTAGGTTAGGACTTGTAGGAATGAGACAGCTAATGGCCTAGATTGTAAGGATTCAAAAGAAATATTAATTATTCTTGAGTTATATTACAGAGTACCTACTAGATAAATCAGGAGAGAAATGGATACTAAGAAAACAAAGAAGAAGGAAAAAAAATACCTTCAAATTAAAACATGGTATGCAATCCAAATTCTTCATTGAATGGCCAGAGGCTGTATTTTATGTATTATTTTATATTTTATTATTATTTATGTATCTAGACCTCACAATGAATGAGGGTAAATCACAAAATTTCAAATGGATGAAGTAAGAAAGCCCTTATCATATTAGAGGAGCATTATTATTATCCCCACTTAGTAATATCACATTATTATAGTAATTTTATTGTCAGAAGAGAAATGGGTATAATCATAATCAATGATTGTGATTACAATTATAATAAAGGAAATATCTTGCACAGAGTGGATTTTTATACCAATCAATTAAATCTCACCACGCCTCATATATCTACAGTCTCCACTGATTCATATCCTCAGTCAAGCACCATGAAACAAGATCTCGCCTTTCCAATCTCAATGCTCATTTCCACAGAACCAAAGCATTTAAGCATTCCTTTCACACCCGCTCTACCACAGTTTGGAACTCAATTCCTCCTATAATCCACTATGCTTCTTCACTATCCCCATTTAAATCCTTGCTTTTCCAACATCTGGCTTCCCAAAAAGAAGCTCTCTAAGCAGGTTATTCATTTGCTTAAATGGATCAGTATTGTCTAGTCCTTTTTGTGTTGCTTTTTTTATAAAGAAGAAATACATCATTTAAAGAAATTATTGCATTAGTTATTAATTAATTTATTTATTCTCTTTAATCACTTAGTATTTTGTCATGATTGAACTTTTTATTTGTTTTGTTTTGTTAAATACTTTGTGTTGATTAAATACTTTTTAATAAAATAATAAATTAATAAAGATTACCTTCTTAGTTCTTAAAACGATATGGTTCAAATATGGTGACTATGCTGGCTGTTTTGTTCAAAACATAAATTGGTTCTGTGTAAAACGTGATAAACCCACCATTTATGTAAAAACAAAATAAAATCGTCAATATCGCATCACTTACACTTAAGATATTGTTATCTTCAAACCAAGAAAAGCTCCTGGGAGCTATTCGAAATACATGTTCCCCGCCGTTATCATGATCCCACTCTTCGGAAATTCCATTCCTTTAAATGAGAACTTTAAAAAGTCCATTCAACGGTTTGAAAATTGTCTAATCATGAAAACTGATAAGCTCAAATCATTATCAGCTATTTGTCTCTTTCAGTGCCCTCAAGAAATCCCCCACTGACCGAACCTACGATGAACTAACCAAGCTACTTCAAGAGCACATCAGCCCAAACAAAAATGTTTTAGT
Source organism: Troilus luridus (assembly GCA_964056705.1). Lineage (NCBI taxonomy): Eukaryota > Metazoa > Arthropoda > Insecta > Hemiptera > Pentatomidae > Troilus > Troilus luridus. The sequence continues at coordinate 90,762,526 of OZ057412.1, read as the reverse complement.
GGTTCAACATAAGTTTTATGTCGTTTTATCCTTCAACGAGACATCAATGACTTTTGCATGTTAATATGAACGAAGCATTGCTTATATTCTCCTACTTGCTCAGTTTAACCGTGGGATTCAAGTTTAAAATTTAATCCGTGAAAATTTTCTCCAATCAGAGAATTACACTTTTGATGAAATTATTAAAAAGCGATATTATTTTGCTGCCGTTCTTACGGACGTAATTTTGCTTCACGGTCTACTACCTCTATTGACACAAATTATGAAGATTATGGTAACATTCGTATTGTGGGAGTTTTTGCCATAAGACCTCTTCAGAAGATGTTGACTAATACTTACAAGAACGAGTTCGAGATGTTCTCTACGCTCTCAGAGAGAAATTTGATTAAGAATTTCACAATCGAAGCAGAATGGATAATTACAAAAATCCCAAAGACTGCAGCTCCCCTCTTGTAATCGTACGAAAGCTAGATGGCAGTATTCAATTATGTGTAGATTTCAAAAGTGCCGTAAACCCACATATCATATCACCATACTCCCTATACCAAGAATGATTATATTATTCCAGAGCTCACTGATGTTGAGTTTTTCTGATTCCTTGAGCTTTCAGAGCATATCTACACCTCAAAATAGACGAAGAAAGTACTTAAATCTAAAGCTTATAATGTAAACCACTTTGCCTTCAGAGTTAAAACTGCGCCAGAGGACTTCAACCGAGAAAAGGAGAGAATCCTGAAAACCAGAAAGGTCTACTCACTTTCTAAGACAACAGCGTTGTCTACGGTTGATCGAAATCAGAATGCCTACCTAACCCATCTACGTGCTTGCCTGGAACAAATTCAAAAATATGATCTTTACCTGACCAAGTTCTTCAAAACTGCAATAAAATATATGGGTCATGTAATCCGCGAAAATGAAATTTTGAAAAGTCCTGACAAGGTTCAAGCAATTTCTAATAAGAGAATATCTCTGTGCTTGGGATTACTAAAATATCACTCTAGATTCATAGAAAAGATGCCACTGCTCCTCTACGCTCACTTCTGAAAAAAAAATTGTTAATTCCAGAGGATAAGAGCTTGTGAAGCAGATTTTCTCGAGCTCAAAGAAAAAATCGCCAGTGACAGGGTTCTCTACCAGTTCAACCCAAAACTTTCAATTGTGGTCACTAGCGATGTCAACCCAGCAGGCGTTATTGGAATACTTTCACACCTTTGGATGGACAAAACGTCCAGTTGCCTTTCCATTTCGTGAATTGACACCAGGAGAACGAAATTACCTACTGCCAAATTCACCTTGAGACATTGGTCATATTTTTGTTGTTCGTCACTTTTTTATTTACCTATATGGGTAACACTTCGAGCTGTTGGCTGGTAATCAAGGTCAATCTTAAATTTCCCACTAATTTACCAAGCTACCAGCTGACGTCGTTGCTGTAAGATTACCTCTCAGTATTCAACTATGAAGTCAAATTTAAAAAAAGAAGTGGACAATTCATATGTCAATTGCCTCTCAAGCCTACCAACCATAAAAGTAGTTCAAACAATGGACGTGATCATCAACCAGGAAATTAAAGAAATTAGTGCTCTCACACTATTCCAACTTTCTTCAGACGAAATAAACGTTGCCATGTCAAGTCAGACGAAATAAACGTTGCCATGTCAAGTCAGACAAAACAACATTGCTAAAGAACAAGTGAGGACAAAGTTATTTCAAAAATCAAAGCAGACCTCATAGATGGGAAATTTCGTTATTTACTTCATAACATTTTGAAGGCAACTATTCAAAGTGCGTTCAACATTTTGGACAATGTCAAAAGGCATGGTCATCATATTTCGAATTTTAATATTTTATTTTTAACGTTGACTGTAGCGTACTTTTCGATACCAAAAGACATACAGGTGTTGTACAAAAAACATACAGCGAGTTGCTGAATCTTGAGACAAGTTCTATCATGTATTGTAGCTGATTCTTATTTTTGGCATATAACTTGAGGTCATCCATGTAGAGACTATGGCTAATGGTCGATTCTTTCTCGCCTACTTTCAACTGGTAACCGATGTTTCTGCTTTGGAGGATATGACTTAAAGTCGCTAGGGCTAAGCAAAACCACAGAGGGCTTAGTGAATCTCCCTGGTAAATTCCCCTACGAATTTTTACAGTTTCAGTTTCGTAACCTGAGCAGCCCCTGCCTACTTTTATTCTAGTGCTCCACGACTCCATTAGCTTTCTCAAGATGTTAGTTGTGCCTGGGTGGATTTTATAAAGTTCGAGTACTTGCAACCAGCTATGCGCTGTAGTATCAAAAGCTTTCTTGTAATCGATCCACCCCATTGATATATTACGGTGCTTTTTGCAAACTTGGTTCATAATAAATGTATCAATCACTAACAGCTCCTTGCAACCTTTTGCTCCTTTCCTGGAACCTAATTGCTCTGACGGCAAGAGTTCATTATTCGGCAAATAATTATTAATTTTTGCACTTATGATCGATGTCAGGAGCTTATATGTTGTATTTAGGCAAGTGATAGGTCTGAAGTCTTTAGGTTGTAGATTAGGCCCTTATAATCATATAAGTTATACCATCTGCAATATTTTTCGGTGTTTCCGCTTCACCGTTTATCATTGATTGAAAGAGATCCGCCAGCTTCCTATGAAGACTGGTGAATTGCTTGTATATTGTAAGCCAATAGGCTTGTATATTGTCTGTTCCTGGGCACTTCCAGTTATGCATCTTCTTGGCAGCTTCAGTCACATCCTCCATTATGATGACTAATGGGAGCATCAAGGGTGTTCCTTTAAGTCCTAGCCTGATTTCAGGCAGCCATATGGCATTTGCATCATGATTCTTTCTAGAACGACTCCATATTTTCCGCCGAAGGTAGTGTTTGACTTATGTTTAATTCGTTCCCTTCAATTCTATTATTATTATATTTCTTTCAAGATTAGAGTCTAGACTCAAGGAGGATAAGGTCCAATAAAGAAATGCTCTCAATATCTCATAATATGAAGGCAAGGAGGTTAAATGGGTCGGAAATGTAGCTCGAAGCGATCTGTTAGAGCGGCTCAATACAACTATGAATACCACAATACTTGTGGCAAAAGAACACGTGAGAAGCGAAATACCAGATAGAAAAATAGAATCAACTAAAATGCAACGGAGCTACCGGCAGCCTACTGCACGTTTGTAGCCAAATATGAGCAGAGGAAAAAAGGATTCCTATTTAAATTTATTTAAATAGGAATTTAATTTAATTTCTTTATATTTACAACTATAATATGATTATAACTAGTAAATCTGCTGATATGTACATTATGACATGAAAAACACATGTGGAGTAACTACCCATCGGCAGCACTCCATTTTTAAGTCTTAAAATGCGAAAGTCCGTAACCTTGGCGGAGGCAGACGTCCAGTAGGTTACTATGCTAAAGCTCTACACCACAGGTCGAATTTTTTTTATTTTTTTTATCTGTCTCTGTAGAAAAAATGGAATAGAAAAATAACTTATCCTAGGGCCAGGTCCT